>KZ111236.1:1549390-2241378 GCA_002120335.1 Hypoxylon sp. EC38 | reverse complement strand
TTTATTTTATTTTATTTTATTTTATTTTATTTTATTTTATTTTATTTTATTTTATTTTATTTTATTTTATTTTATTTTATTTTTTTATTTTATTTATTTTTTTTTTATTTATTTTTTTTTTACCCTTGTAACACCTGCCACACCTGCCACACCTGCCACACCTGCCCACAGCTCCTGCCACAGCTCCTGCCACAGCTCCTACCGCACTGCCACATCTCGAATTTTCAAAGTGATCGACACCTAAGATTCCCGCGATAGGAAATTCTTGATAAGCTTCTTCAATTCGACACAATAGCCCTCGTAAAACTCGGGTACCACCTGGATTTTACAGGGATTAGCAGCCACTGGAACCACTCATTCCAGAGGCTAACGCCCCACGATCAACAAACATCTTCTGCATAGGTACAGGTAGGTACCTATTCTTCATACCTGTCCCTCTTTATTATCAATCAGCCTAGAAATTCCTACGAATTTTAAAGGTATATGAGCATCTAAACTATGTCTGTAAATGAATATGAGAGACTTAAGTTGAATCATTTTGTGACCTAAAGCCCTAATGCTTAATAAAAACGCCGCATATAGTCATTACCATAATATGTACCAGGCCTTATCATTCCTAAATCGAGTGCCTAGCGCCAAATCCTTCAGGTCAGGGAACCACTATATTTTAGTTGAGTTAGCGAGCGCTGAACGCCAGAGGCATCCATGGATGTTGTAAGAAGAAAAAAGGATCACTTACCGGTGTACCCCATCCGCTAGCTGCATCCCACCCAGTCCTCGTAGGGAATCCAGTGCCGTTACATCCCTTATTACTGCCCTTCGTGACGTCCATGAAGCCCTTTCCGCTTCTCCCTGCGTCCCAAATCCACGGGTTCAGGAAGCCTAACGTCGGCTTACCTTCCGCAAGCAATGCATCGTTAACAAGAGCAATGATAGCAGCGAATGTCGGCGCACTCGCGCTAGTACCACTCATCAATCTCTTGGTGCCGTTCCAAATCACAGCATACTCGTACCCCTGAGCACTTACATCTGGGTACGCAGCGCCATCCGGGTTGTACATGCCCTTGTGTTCTTCTCCCAGGCTTTCGATGTATGCCTGCACAGTCCCTTCCTGCCACTTAGGTCTGGGGAAGTAATGGGAAAATCCACCACCTGAGACGAATTTCTTCTTGTCGAGGACGGCGACCTCCTCGGGGTCCATGTTCATGGTCGCGCCGACGCTGGTGACATACGGACACGCATCTGGGAAGCTTACTAGGAACTCCGGCGTCTCTGGGGTCCCGTCGTTGTGGTTGGTGTGGCACATTCCATCACGGCCGACACCTGAGTCGCCGGACCCAAAGATGAGGGATACACCCCGCGCGCCCAGCTGCGCAAAAGAGTTGCACACGCGACGTGCGTATGAGGGCGGAAGAGTATGCTCAATGTCTCCGTAGCTTGTGCTAATAACTTTAGGCAGTTCCGAGTCTGGGAGAGAGAGCATGTACTGGAGCCAGATAAGGTAGGGCTCGTTGGTGTTATTGGGGGCGAACTCAGTGGGCTTAAATGGCGGCGGGGTTCCCAGCGTGCTGTAAATTGTGAGTGGCGTGGGCCAGGCTATCCCAAGCATGGCTTGGATATCCAGGTTGCCTTCTTTGCCTTTGCCATGCTTCAGTTGGTAGGCATCCGCAGGCCCTTGGGGGTTGAGACCTCCTGCGACTGACACGTCGGTGAAGTTCCACTCATCGAGAGGAATGTCAGGCCGGTACTCAGAGAGGAAAATGGAGGTGTCGGATTTGTTGTTGAATTGCCCCAGGTAGTTTGTCAGCGACATCGAGTTTTTGTCAGCAGCTTGAATCTTATAATCGAGTGTGCCATAGAGCGTTCGTAAGCAGGTGGGTGTAACGTCGCTTGCGTTACACACTTGCTGAATACTCTGTGAACGGGGTAAGATTGGCCCTGCGCTTCGCTGTTCAGGCGACCTCTTAATGCTAGGTAGATATTCCACCTGGTTGCCCCATTTCCTTTGGGAGCTCTTCGATGCACCAAAGAAGGAACTTGTTGGCTGGATGCAATCAACATGGTCATGCAGATGCTCCGGTAAAGACCATTCCGAAGCTCTCAGGGCGAAGGCATCGCCATCTTCGCTTTCTTCTCGGAATGCATGGTACTCAGTTGATAGTAAACTCTCAATTCGGCTGATTGGGAGCGTTACGGAAATCCAGTCCCGACTGGGGGAAAAGGTCAGTGAATTCTCACTGATCTCGTTCTCTGTTAGCCACTCTGTTACAAGAGTGACACTCTCATCGTCGGGTTCAATGAGATTATGAACCTCTTCGGCACTTAGATGCTGTCCATAACGATGATGTGACGGAGACGAGACCTCGAATAAGTGTTGTTCGAGCTCATTAAATCGACCCTGCCTTAGGCCTATTTGAAGTTCAATTTCGTGGTCTGCGGGCGCTCTCCCAACACGCGCCCAATTCCTCGGAGCAATATGTCTTTCTTTAACTGAATAAGAAGATCTTGAACTTAAGCCAACATTAGAGCTGCTCACAAGACATGCGAAGGCGCATGCGGATAGAAGATATGAGGTCAATGGGTTGCCGGCCACCGAAGGCATCTTCACTGTAAAGCTCACAGCTCAAGCCTCCGACTATAATGACTTTATCTTGGCCACAAGAGTGTAAAATTTAACTCATGTGCAGTCGCCGAGCGTAACGGAATTCCTCGCTGTCGAGACCGGGAGGCCAAATTGACCCGGTAGAAGGACTTTGTCCTTCTACGCCATAGATACACGCCGGCATCATGATAGCAGACTTCCCCTTGGGCACAGCACGTGTGGACCCATAGATAGACATCGCCGCATAGGATTCTTGGTGCTGATGCCGTGTCAATGCCGATATCTGACGCGCTTAGCGGTTATAGTTGGTTCGTTGCATCAGCGGCGGCTGACAACCCCCGCCTGTATCCATTGAGCTGATGAATCTGCTAATGCAGTGTAATTTACCAGGGTTACCGTACATTAGCCCTACGACGCTCAGTAATAGTTCTGACAATGCATTCACTATAATTCCCCATTTCCTTATTCTGACAAGACGTATCTTCGAGTACACGAATTCAATCCTGTCAATCCGTCAGCATCAACTATGCAATTCGCCACAGCTTCATTCGTAGGCTTCTACTATGCAATATTGCGTTCCTGCACTGTCAATGATGCCATTGATATCTTTACCGGCGGCTACCGCATGCAATTTGCCCGTCAGCTCTCTCATCCAGGCCGAGGAACTAGCCATAGAGAATAATGAATCGAACGACTAGCATTCCTAACCGTCCCTCCTGTCTGCATTTTTGTTCTTAGAAACTCTCCTCTTTCTCAACCTCCTTCCTCACCGAACCTTCTCTCTTAGGAGGCGGGAAAGAACCTCTATCGTTCCCTAGCTATAGTTTCTTAACCTGGATGAACAAGGCAATATGTCTTTCCTCTGGCGCCAACAGAAGTCTCCCTTCAAGGCTCGTCAGGAGTATTCCAAAGTCGAGGACGGTTCGAGAGGATCGTCCGACGTTTCCCAAGATGGCCTCTTAGAAAAGGAGATAGAAGAATTGCGTCGCAAGAGATCGTTCTGGCAACGCCATGCCTCTCTGATTGTGGGAAACGCTATTCTATTTGTCATCTATATCGCAATTCTTGCTGCTGTCGCCTCATATGTCCCGAAGCAGTGCAAACAAGGTCCCAACCTCATTCAATGTACGTTGCTTCGTCCGGATGACATTTATACAAACTTATGTTAATCGAAACAGCACCGGCCTATGAAGCACTTGAGTGGGAAGAGTATACTTTCCAGGAGAACTCCCAGACGCATGGCCCGTTCTCCGGCTACCCCCGACCTGAGATTGATGAGAACTGGGACAAACTTATAAATGGTGAAACACCACCATCGCCCGCGTAAAGCTGTAACTGTGAATAACATGGGCTAACCCGTACCCTCTAGCGGAAAACATCGTCTTCGAGCCTGAGGTCTTGCGACGTTTCGGCCGCGAGGAGCTAGGCGTCGCTGTTCCAGAGGGAGGAGGATACATTGGTACCTTGAATGTGTACCACGAGTGTAAGTCGATCTCGACCCAGTACACATGTTTCACCGCATTCTAACAGTAGACAGTGCACTGCATTGTAAGACCTTAACTACCTCGATCCTTCATACCCTACTTACCTTAACCTATCTAGAAACGACTTTGGCAATATATGTACCCCGAGCATTACTGGCCCGATCTGACCGACAATCAGCGTGAGCTTAACAGACTCCACAATGGTTCGTCTCTATCTCGTGAAATAAATATTCAACTAAATACTAACCATGATAGAACACTGCCTGGATTTCCTCCGTCAAGCATCCATGTGCCACGCAGATATCGGCATCATTACTTTCCAGTGGTCTGATACCAGTCTAATTCCCGTCGCCAATGCTACCACCCACCAGTGCGCCAAATGGGATAAGATTGACAAGTGGACCAAGGAGAGGACCGTTGACATGATGAAGCCCGGCTGGCTTGTACACCCCACTAAAGGTACGCCTCCGCCACTATTTACAGGGGCTTACAGCTATTAACATGTCGGAACTTTAGGGCCTGCTTTCCCCATCGGCGAGGGTGATCGCCTTGGTGCTATGAAGAAGCCTCAAGAGGAACCGCACTTAGCTGGTCATGAACACACAGGTTAAAGCTTCTAGGCTTAGAATCCTATACTGGGAAGAAACTTCTTTCTTCCCACACATTTTCAAGGTCCTGGCTCAATATGGATGTTGCTGAGAGCATTGACCTATGCAGAGACACGAAGAAAATGATATGAAAATTATGTATCTTTGTTTTTGTTGCCATAGAGCAACATCACGTAGTCATATTCAATACGTAGTGATTCAATGACTAGTCCAGAGCAATATACATTCCCATAGGAAAGTCTTGATGCAAGATGAATGTCAATTAGGAATAATAGAGAGGTACAGAAATGGGACACACGACCAAAGTGAAACAGTTAATGACTAGGGGCTATTAGACAATGCTTCGACCGCACTCACATGAAAGACGGGTTACGTAACAATCATTGGTGAACCTATGGAACAGAAACCCTTTCAGAGCTAAACCATCGCATTCTGGGCTTTTCACCGTGGTCTAAGAGGTAACATAGAGACTTACTAGATACTCCATAGTACTTTAGGTAATTATAATGTTATTCAATCAGAATTTAATTCGAAAATACGAATTGTTTCATTGTGCAGAATTGCGAAAAGCAACGTGTTTCAGAAGACCTTGAATGCGATTGACATTATAGTGGCCATCTAGCTTGGTTCTCTACAAACTGGCATTTTATCTAACAGCTTCCCGCAGGGCACAAAAAAGTTGTCCCGATCTTGTCAAAGTCCACACCCAGAATTGTGAGAGCAGCATTTACCACTCCGCCGATACCCTCGCCAGCCATAAAGCCAGCGGCAACAGCAGATCCAAATGTCGCAAATGTTCGCGGGCTATGCGAATGCCAAGCCCACGCGATGCTCGCTCCAATGGTCATCGCCGTGCCATAGTGTGTGCTAGGTAATAGGAAAGCTAGACTAATAATCATCATGTTCGGATGATACTTCCTCATCCACTCCCAATTACCTGTCCACAAGCAGTGTCGCACAAGAACCATCGAGGCCCCAAAGACTGCGAAAAAGATGCTGAACCATTTCGATGTCGCAGGGAGAGTAAAATCTGGGCTTGTCACAGCGACAGCAACAGCTCTCCATGCCGAAACCGAGGGCGCTCCGAAAGGGCAGCTTTGGGGCGACGGTTCTAAGATGCAGGGATAGGCCGTAGAGAAAAGCACGAAAATTGACGGGGCAAGGAACACCGCAACTAGGGTACCTATACTTTGAGCAAACCATTGAAGTTTGGGGGAGGTTCGCAAGAGAAACCCGACTCGAAAGTCTCCTGTGAGATCTAAGAGAAATGAATTAGCCGTGGCGTCTGCCGAAGTCGAAGTAAACTCACCAGCTGATTGATTCGCCCCGATACTTGAAAGCGCTCCGCCGATAAGATTTAGTCTTTGGGCTTGGATTAAAGACCATCCCGGACCACTTGTTGTAGCCCCGAGTATAACCTGAGAAGCCTTGGATGCAGCAGTCAAAGGTGTGATGTCTTGTTCTATCAGAAATGCCATTCCTGCGCGAGGGGATGGGGCAGCTTACCGGTGGCACCAGTGGCTTGGATTGCCAGAAACGAAAAGAAAAATGCCAGAAATAATGCCAGCAAAACCTCGAACACTGGCATATTAAACTCGATCTTCATGACGATGCAGGTTATGAATAGTACTGCGATTAATCCAGGCAGCCACATCCATGTTTCCACTTGCTCATGTCGTGGGGCTGGATCGGCAACTCTCATCGCAGTACCTTCATCTTCATCTTCCAAGTCATATTTGTCCGTGGAGATTACTTCGTACCTCTGGGATTTCATCAATCGAGCCCAAGCCCTTGACATGCCCCTCCATAGGACTTTTCCGGATAGCAGGAAAACTCTCCATTGGCAAGAAAGTTCTGGATTCAGGTCAGCTTTTAAGTCTTAGGCTCGGAGGCATCACAGCTTACCTGTGAATGAAACAGCAATCATGCACGCGATACCAGGCCAGAGGAGCCAATATCGTGGGCTAGGATGATCAGGTGAGGTAAACTCAGGGGAGAGACTAGAATAAGACATATAGCCATCCCACTCATAATCATTCGTTGCGGGTCGTCCGAAAGCAATTCCGCGGTGGACGAGGAACGGGCCTATGATACCCCTGAAAAGTTAGGCTACGCTGACAAAAAGGTGTCAACATGGACTCACCAAGCTAGGAGACTCCCACCAATGAAAGACAGTGACACATTCATGCCCACCAGCATACCAGAGCCGATGAAAGCAGGACTCCATTCAATAAACCAACTCCAGCTCTCAAGGCCTAAGAATGCCTTAGACCCTGTTACCAGATAAAGCCAAGTGAATGGGTGCCAGTCCTGTTGAGCGTAAGTATATTGTCAAAAGTCCATTCTGGCTTCCTGTTCTTGGGACTCACCCAGAACATCCCAATTGCAAACTGGGATACCACTCGGCAAATTGTCGCGAATACAAAGCCTAGGGAAAGCGCCCGCATTTTTTTCTTTGCTAAATGAGCGCCATCAACGGCTAAGTGCATACTTCGTATGGTAGTTGCCGTTGCATACGAAGAAGGAAACACTAGTTGGAGTTCTCGTGCAGCGTGTACCACGAAGAAGCCTCTTACTGTTGAAGGAACATCAGCAACTGTGTCGCTTCCCACCTAAAGCCTGACGTAGGAAACCTTCCAAGACATACATGGGGTAGCGAAAAAGAGTCCGAAATAGGCTCCGAGTGCTGTCAAGATGGTTATCCGCCAGAAGTCCTGGAGTGGCGTCTGCATGAGATTGAGTTGATACAGGGCAGGCATCGCTGAGACGAAGACATTACTCAGGCCCCCTGCGGCTGTCGCTACGGTTTGAGCAATATTGTTCTAGAGATTGTCAGAAAGCAGGACTCTACCTCTATGAATAGAAAAAACTTGCCTCTCGTGGGCCAAATGCCCCTCCGAGTATAGGGACCCCGCTGAAGTATTTGGAGCATGATTTCAAGACAGCAAATCCGACTATAGACTAGAAGTTACGTATTTTCAGCATTGGATCGATCGGAAGGGGTTTTAAGTAGGATCATACGCCGAAGATATTTGCTCCTGCCGTCCACCCCGATTTCAACCCGAGATAAATATTGGACGCGTTGACAAGTCCACCACAGAGCAAGCCGATCGCAATCGCCCTCAAAGTCAAGATGTTTCTGTCTTCGTCCGGCAAGTCATCGAAGGGGACGAAAGGGTCGATGGTTGTGGAAGGCTCGCTATTGCTTGAGGTTTCATCCGAGTGAGATTCCAGGAGAGTATCCTCGTCCCCTGCCGTCCCATCGGAGTTAGACTCGGAAGTTGAATATCTCTCATCATACGAGAAACTGTTTCTGTTAGTACGAAAGAACAGTCCCAAACAGCAATTTAGGACACATACTTGTTAGAGGATTTCTCATGTATGTTACTCTCCTCAGCACCCCGTGATGAAGCCATGACTTGACAATTGACCAAGGGCCAGCTCCGTGATTCAAACCTGAACCTACGGAAAATACAGCAGGTCCATACAGAACGAATCTCAATATTCAATGGGTGACTACCACCATTGACACTATGGAGGGGCATGAAGGATGCCGTCGACGATCGTCAGTACCTAGGTATCAGTGAGTACCTAGGTACAGTAACATCGGGTATATTCGGCCATGTGCTTGTCAACCATCAACGCCCGTCCCCCCTTATCCCTGCACAAGCAGGGTCAGAACCGTACAAAATAAAAGTCGGTAAGGATTATATAATATGGAGCCTATTCTGCAAGCTAAATTATACCACCGCATGCCCTTCCTGGAGCTGACTGCATGAGGCTTCAAGCTGAAGTATGTAAGATCGATAACTTTACTCCGAAGTGCCGAGTAATAAGCACCTTGCTGATATAGTGATTGCCGGGGAGATACTCAAGCTGCATATTACGTAAACGACTTGCAGTATGATGAGTGATCACTCTACAGCTGGCTTATAGTCAAATGAGGTAGCAATCAAATGACGAGCACTAAGTAGACGATGAGAATATCCCCGCGGCAGCAAAATATCTCACAATGCATATGTGACGCCAATGATTACGTTTGAAAAGCAGTTTTATTAGTCATAATATCATCCAGTAACTAGATACCTAAAGTCTATTACCCGAAATACCATGGCTTCTGGGTTCTGAACCTATACCCGAGAGCAATTTCCTTCAGTTGCGGGAACCACTAGAAATGGAATTAGTCTCTGACTGAGTTGTTGTCGGGGGAGAAGCAATTCAAACTTACCGGAGTTCCAAGTCCACTAGCAGCATCCCAGCCTTTCCTCGCTGGAAACCCTGTGGTATTGCAACCAAAATTGCTTCCAACAGTGACATCAGTAAATGCCTCTGCGCCTCTAGAGTACAGCAATGGGTTCAGGAAACCTAGAGTCGGCCTCCCATCAGCGATGAGAGCGTCGTTGACTAAAGCTATCAAGGCGGCGAATGCTGGCGCCGAAGCACTGGTTCCGTCTTGTAGATGCGCTTGTCCATTCACCATGACGGCGTAGTGATATCCAATCGCCGACACATCGGGGTAACCACGCCCCTGAGCATTGTAGTAAGGAGCGAGACCGACGTCTAGACCCTGTATGTACTGTTTGACGTGATTCTCTTGATACGTAGGTCTCGCAAAGTAGTTGCTGAAGCCCCCGCCAGAGACAAATCCTCCACGTGCATCGAAAGCGACAATTTCAGGGCCGACAAGACGCGTGGCGCCGACTGAAGTAACATACGGACACGACGCCGGGAAGACTGGGATGAATTGGGGCTTTTCAGTCCCGTCGTTGCTCTTGCAGTATCCCTGCTTCCCGACGCCATGGTCCCCGCTCGCGAAGATTACCGACACCCCTCGAGCTCCCAACTGGGCGAACTCGTTGCATACTCTTCTGGCATATGCCTCTGGGACGGTTTGCTCATTATCGGCGTACGAAGTTGTGATTACAGGAGGCAATTCTTCTTGCGCGAGGACATATTGAAGCCAGTCCAGGTAAGGCTCGTTATCGTTAGATGTTATCAATGAGTCACTCTGGAATGGAGGCTTTCCACCGACGTTGTATGCGGTGACAGGTGTTGGGAAACTGGCTCCGATAACTGCCTGGATGTCAAGATCACCCTCAAGATCACCCATGCCACCTATGCCCGCTCCATCGGGGTTCGCTTGTTCATCCAATCCACCGTTGACGAGTATAGTCTTGAAAGTGTGTGCGGCATCAGCTGCTGCTGCGTCTTTGCGGTAGATGTTGAGAAATGCCTCCAAATCCGAGCGATTGTTAATTTGACCGCCGTAGTTGACAAGCGCTATGCCATTCTTATCAGCTGACTGAACTGTGTAATCGAGGGTACCATACATGGTTCGAATGCACAATGGTGACACAGCTAGTCGGTTGCATGCTTGAGCTATAGTTGGATTCTTTGGGAGATTCTCCAGTTCAGGAACATCTATGTGACCACGGTCCAACAGATCCTCCTCCACCATTTCCTCGTATGTGGGGAGTCGGCCTTCTAGGAACCATTCCGGCTCTGGTGGCTCAGCTCGTCGGCTCTGTGGTTCTGTTCGCAGGAACGAACTTGTTGGTTGGATTGTCTCGATGGAGTCATGTAGATGCTCGGGCAAAGACCACTCGCTCGCCCGAATCAGTGTCTCTGCATCATCTTCATGCGAGTATACATGATATGTTGTGTTCAACAATCGCTCGACTGTCTCAATTGGCAAGGAGACAGAGATCCAGTCTTCGGCCGGACTGAAGGTAAGGTCGCCGATACCATGTGTGCTTAGCCATTCTGTAACGAGTTCGATAGTTCTCTTTTCCGGTCGAACTAAGTCTCGAACATCTGCAGCTGACAGATGCTTCCCGTAAAGCTCATGGTCCGGATGCGAGACTAACAAAGTCGTCATTAATGAGAGAAACAAATGTGCAAAGAAACATTGTCTTACTTTGATTCAATCTTTTCTCAAGCTCTGCGAAATTGCCCTGCTTGAGTGCGATCCGAAGGTTCAGGACGTGGTTCGCAGGAGCAAGGCCCCTTCGTCGCCATCTTGAAGGCACAGGGTGGCTTTCCTTCACCAAAAACGTAGGGGAGTTATCAATTACATGGCTAACACACGATACTATCACCGTGAAGAAAATTGCTACTATGGCAAGGCATTTAGGATACGGCGACATAACTGTATACCCCTAGATTCAAGACGGCGCGAGAAACGGATTGGCCGAGGATCTGAGTTCGAAAGCCTGATGAGATGGAGTCGTATGATCGAGAAAGAAGAGCACCATCGTGCTAAGCATTCGAATACCCCCCATACGGGACCTCTACCATAAAGCTTACTCATGGCTCTATCGATCTTCATGTGCTTCGTTTCTTGCCAACCAGGTATCGTTAGCTCGGTGTAAACGATAGGTGAGAGACCTGGATGTGCAATGAGTGGGGGTTGGGGATTGAGGGATTGGGAGCGATAATCAGCTGCACTGTCACCGTTCCTCCTCTAACTCCAAGGGGTAGAGAGATAGAGAGTGCTTACACCTTGTCCAATTAATACAGGCGGCATTTTAATTTACCCAATCAGAATTCATACAATTCAACCATTGTAAGCCCTAAAAGATCGCCGTTTGCTCCACTGCATTCCCCTACGACCCGTGGACCATGGTGCCGTGGACCGGCATTACTCTGCAGCTTAACGTTGCACTGCATAGGATCCCGCATCAGCTAAAATGGTTGGAATACCGTCAGCCGCAGGCATCCTAGCCGCTAATGTCGCTATCGGTCTTTCTGTATCTTCCTACTACGTTTACGCCGCATCTCGACGTGGAGAGTCAGCTACCCCGCCTCCCGCCGTCATCTGATAGAACAGAATCATCGAGGTATTCAAGTCGAGTATGTCTATTGTCCCTCTTTCCAATGGACCTTTCTGCACTCTCCTCTCCAAATCCGAGTCCTTCGAACTTGGACAAAGAGAAACATTGAGATGCATTTTCGAACCCTCTTCTCGCTGGTCGCCAGCGTCATCCCTCTCCTCCCCCTCGTCGCCTCTGAGCCAGTGCAATACTGCAAGAATGGCGCCAAGTCGAACGAGATCGACTTCTGTATGGGCTTGCTGATGCACCGCAACATCTCAACCAACTCCGATGACCTTTACCTTTCCATGAGCGTAACCCGGCCCGGGTTAACATCGCTCGGATGGACTGCCATCGGCTTGGGCGAGGTCATGGAGGGTGCTCTCATGTTCATCGTTTACGGCGACCCGATGTCCTCCGAGCAGCCCATTGTCAGCATCCGGAAATCCATCGGTCACAAACAGCCCACCCTCGTCACTAGGGAAGACATGAACGGGGCCGACCTGCGCGTAATGCGTGCTGACTGGCACCCTTCTGCCTCGGATCCCAAAACGGCGGTAGCGATGGTGTCGCTTGTCTGTTACTCGTGCCACCTCTGGCCCGGGACTCAGGTTTCGGCCACGACCAACTCCCAGCCGTTCATGTGGGCGTGGAATTCCAAGCAGGAATTCGACGTTTTCACGTATGATGCACACTTGAAGATGCATGCTCATCACGCGGGTGCGGGCGGATGGGGCAATTTCTACGTCGACATGGCGCGCTCGCTGAACACTTGGCGCAATCCCCCCGGCTTCCCGCCCATCGTGCCCGGTATACACACTATCGGCACCAGCGAGAGCCCGGCAATTTCGGCAGCCTACAGCGTTGCCTGGTTCAAGCACGATCCGGTACTACATCTTCATGGATTAATTATGGGAATCGCTTTCCTACTACTTTTCCCCGTCGGCGTTTTCGCGATGCGGTCTGGTAGTACAAAGGCCTTCAAATACCATTGGGTTATACAAATCGTCGCATCCGGTTTCACAGTCGCTGGCTTCGTGTTAGGGCTTACGATTGGACGGAAGCTCAATACCTTCCACCAAATTCTCGGAATCACACTCGTCGCCTGCCTCGGTGTCCAGAGCATTCTCGGCTGGCGCCATCATATGGTTTTCCTCCGTATTCGCCGCCGCACGTGGCTTTCCCATTCTCACATCTGGCTTGGAAGAGCCATGATTATTGGAGGATGGAGTAATCTCATTACGGGCCTTATCCTTCGTGGATATTCCCGCGTTTCCATCACTGTGATGGGATTCGCAGTGGGTCTAGAGGCAATTGCGCTCACTTCTTGGTTGGTGTGGATCAAGATCAAGGCCGCCCGTGCGGAACGGACAAGCAAGCCGAGTGCGGAGGAACACAAGGACAATAACGCCAAATATTTCGCATTGGGAGATGACGAGGATGAGGACGAAGATGAAGCTTCGTCTTCGGGGACCTTGCAGGATGAGGAGTCGAGACCCATGATGGAGAAATCCGAGAAGGCTTAGGTAGCTGTAACACTTGGAGACCAATCTGGAAGAATGAGCCCCCATCATGTACCTCGGCTAAAATACAACTCAAATCTCAACACTGTAAAATTACCATGCATGTTCCATGAAGATGCTTCAACTCTATGGTTTTGGGGAATTTGCTAATATACCTATAAAGCCAATATTGCCCTTTTGGAGATTTTGAGTGTACCTGGACTTTTAGGCAAAGAAAGGTCATCACAGAGGAACATTCAATTGAAACTACTTATCATGATACATTTACAACTAAGTACCTACGTAAGTCATTACTCATAAGTTACTCTGATATTCCTTGTTGGAGCTCGAAGCCTTGCAATTTCTTGTTCACTCTCAATTAGAGTATGAGGCCTATTTGTTTTAATTGACACTAGGTACATACTACCCGTGATTTCGTCCTCGAATTCCCTTTTACGTTTCACAGATTAATGACCATCATGATCTGATGAAGGCATAGGGGGTAAAGTATGTTCCTCATCGTGCGGGCCACCATGTAGAGGCTCGCCATCTGGATACGCAGGTCCTGTCTCCAAGTCAGCTTGTTTTCAACCCCTCATTGACGCCACATGCTGCTTACCTAAAGTAGGATGTACCAACCACCCCGGCTTGAACATATTAACTGATCTTTCTTCAGTCCATCGTGCAAGCTTATCCCAGTCTACGCACTGATGTGCGGTTGTATTCGCAGATGGCTTCTCGTGGTTAGGATTCCAGCTGTAGGTTATAAGTCCAACGTCTCCGTGACATAGAGCGAATTTTCGGAGAGTACTAAGACAGTGTTCTGATCATTCATGTCAGCCTAATGTGATATTTAGATTGCGCCCAGATGTTTGGAAAAAGACTTACCACTGTGGACTCGATTCTTCTCCCTCTGGACGTCGTCAAGATCCGGCCAGTAGAATTCCTGATACATATGTTTGTGCAACCATCTCTGTAACTTCCATTAGCTTCAGGGGATCAAACGTCGAAGAATTCTTCATACAATACAGTGTATCTCATGGAAAACGTTTAGCGTTCCGATGTATCCAGATCCGTCTGGGATCGCAACAGCAGTCTCTTCGCGCCCAAAATGTTGCACGTCCTCCTTCGAGATTCGAATGTTCATATCTATTCACCGTTAATCAGAATTTTGAGTAGCAAGCTAAGACTAAGAGATAACTAACTTTTCAATAACCCGTCCCACGCTCTCTCTAGTTCTGGCCTCGGATATCCAACGTACGGCTCTGTTAACCCGTCTCCTGAAGGCCACGGAGCCACATTCCACTCAAGCACCTCATTCGCCGGGGCTACCTTGGTTAACAAAGTTATTTAATAGGTAGGTATAGCTTAAGATACTTACAGTATAAAGAAGTTCTTTGGAGTTTCGTTCGCAAATTTGAGTTCCATGCAGCTAGAAAGGCCATTGTACTGAGATAGAATAAGAACAATACGAGATGGCCACAGATAGCACGAGCATGTTTCTTCCAGAATGGCTTTCGCTGCTTCAGCTGCGCAAAGTCCTGTGGAAGGAGTCCATCCTGATCAGTTGACCCTTCAGAAGACTTTCTCCATGAGTAGTCATCTCCAGAGGGACCTCGAATGGGCTTAGATTTCTCAAGAGTAGATGCCATGTTCACCAGTTTCCTCTTGGGAACAAGCACACATTAGTCACCAAACGAATAATGCAGTGCATTCGTCAAGAGTAAACAAATTTTACGAGATGGGAGGAGAGGGCATCAAGGTCCCTCGAACTTCCGCGGACTGTCGTCTCGCTCGTTAGTGCAGCATTAGACTCGATCGGCATTGCACCTTCAGCTAAGTAGATCAATAGGTAGATCAATAGGCTAGCTGACAAGGTCGGTGGAATATTGAGCCTTATCGAGCGATACTAGGTCAGATGGTGGACCTAAGGACTTTTACCGTGCATGATTTTTTTTTTTATCTTACACCCTATGCAGCGTCAACCTCACCACACCCTAAAGCCCCTGTCGCCTCCCCACTAAGCGTTCCTGTGGAACGGTTCCGGAATCCTCCAGGGGTCGTATGCACGTCCGATCCTAATGACTCCGTTGTACAGGGACCTATTGGTCCGCGTTCTATACACATGCTTTCAAGGTGTATGTGTAGGTCTTGTGTAAGACGCGTATCAATTTCATGATACCTCGAAATCACTGAGTGGCAAAGTGAGTGAGTGTGAAGCACGACTTACTGAATATCGTAGATTTTGGTAATATAATTGAATATCATTTATTAAAATCACAAAAATTGCTAGAATAGGTAATTTTCTACTACGTGATGCTTTCTGCCACTCATTTTGCCCCTTCTCGTGGGGATTACGGTGCATTGTTTTCCATACTGTCGACTTATTCCCTCCATGTTTCCATCCGGCAATAGCCTGCTTACCTCGGTCTTCTCTGATACTGTAGCTCGTGCTTCATGTGTTGTCAATTCCTAGTAGGACTCCAAAGGTGGCTCCTGGCAACCATCTGCTTCTAAATCCCATTGACATTGCTCGGCGGCACCGACACTGGGGTTGACACGTGGGAACGCTTAAAGGGTAGCATGTGTACCTTACCTTACTCCTAATACAGCGGTTCCGATTTACTGCTGTAAAATCCAGCCGGGGTTTACTTGACTTTTGGTGCATAGTCAACCACCAGTCCGTTATGGGTCTGCGGAATAATCAGGTACATTCATGCGTAGTCATGTGTTCGTCTCGAAATTGCAGAACATGGTCTAGCCTGGTCGACATCGAGCTTGTGTGAGACTATGCCGGCATACGGAATCAGTAATGCGAGGTGATACGGAGCGTTTACACCTTAGTCTCTCAGATCTGTGACTAAGTTAGATTCGCGACTGCGACAACCTCAAATCATGATATAAGACGTACTTGCAACATCTATTTGGATTCTCATTCAGCCAGACAAGCCTCGGTATTCAAACATCCTCAGTCTTCAGATACTTCTCTCAGTCCAGTAACCTCGAGTCACAGTCGACGCTAGTACGTCCTTCAGAAATCATTCACAATGAAGCAATCAGCACTTCTCGCTCTCGTCCCCTTCTTCATCGCCCTTTCGGGTGCTGCTCGTAAGTACCCTTGGCATTCACACTTAAGTTCTAACTAACCTTTTACACAACAGCCGTCGCCAAGCGTGGCTCCGCCGACGAGGCCACTGCCTATGTTGTTGACAAGCGCTCTTCTGCTGACGAGGCTACTGCGTACGTCGTCGATAAGAGAAGCTCGGCTGACGAGGCTACCGCATATGTGGTAGATAAGCGCTCTTCTGCTGATGAAGCCACTGCTTATGTCGTCGACAAGAGGAAGCGTGGCTCTGCCGACGAAGCTACCGCTTACGTCGTTGACAAGAGAGGATCTGCTGACGAGGCTACTGCCTATGTCGTCGATAAGCGCGGATCGGCCGACGAAGCCACCGCGTACATTGTTGATAGGCGAAAGCGCAGCTCTGCTGATGAGGCTACTGCCTATGTGGTAGACAAGCGTGGATCCGCCGACGAGGCGACCGCCTATGTTGTTGATAAGAGAGGATCTGCCGATGAGGCTACTGCTTATATCGTCGACAGGCGAAAGCGCTCCTCCGCTGATGAGGCTACTGCCTACGTCGTTGATAAGAGAGGCTCGGCTGATGAAGCCACTGCCTACGTGGTAGATAAGAGAAGCTCTGCCGACGAGGCTACCGCCTATGTTGTCGACAAGCGTGGCTCCGCTGACGAAGCTACCGCGTACGTCGTCGATAAGCGAAGCTCTGCCGATGAGGCCACCGCATATGTGGTCGACAAGCGATCCTCAGCTGATGAGGCTACCGCATATGTTGTTGATAAGCGCTCTTCTGCTGATGAGGCTACCGCCTACGTAGTGGACAAGCGATCGTCTGCTGACGAAGCCACCGCCTATGTTGTTGACAAGCGTAGCTCTGCCGATGAGGCCACTGCCTACGTTGTTGATAAGCGTGCTTCTGCTGACGAGGCCACCGCATACACTGTTGACAAGCGCTCCTCTGCTGACGAGGCTACTGCGTATGTCGTCGACAAGCGAAGCTCTGCTGATGAGGCTACCGCCTATGTTGTTGATAAGCGCAGCTCGGCTGATGAGGCCACTGCCTACGTTGTTGACAAGCGTGCTTCCGCCGATGAGGCCACTGCTTACACTGTCGACAAGCGCGCGTCCGCTGATGAGGCTACCGCCTAGTAAGTCAATTTCCCTTTCCAAGAAGCAACCACTGTATGTATACATCTGGCTAACCCATTGCAGCACTGTTGACAAGCGCAGCTCGGCTGACGAGGCTACTGCCTATGTTGTTGACAAGCGTGCCTCTGCTGACGAGGCCACCGCCTACACCGTTGACAAATAAACGCATCGCACGCGACAACCAATAGCAGTTGCTCGCCCGTCAAGTCGGGACTTTTCCTGGTGCTGAGGATAGTTTCCACGCGCACGGATTTTCTCTGGACAAGTTGATGGCGTCAGCGCGGCTTGAGCATTGCTAATGGGGAATTACGCTTCTAACGAATTTGGAACTTGGGTTTAACGATTGGGGGGCGGATCTTGGGAGGAGGGGTTGGAGATTGACGAATTGCGAGGATGGGATCTGTGCCGGAATGGGAGTTTAGGGCAATGACACTCTTTTAGTTGGCAATTGAAATGATTAAATCTCACCTTACGCGACTTTGATATGCTTTGTGATTTGTTATTTCTACCATGTTGTACCACGATTTGAATCACGATACCCAGAAGCTCGAGTTGAATAGTTGAGCGAATTTAGTGGTGTGTCGCGGCGCGTTAGGTGGCTATCAAAGGTGGCTGGGTGGTTAATGAAATAAGATTTTAAGCTTAAAACAGGAAAAGGGGTATGGATGTTACATACATGTAGTTGGTGGATACGGCAGGTAGCAATTGGCTGTGAAGATCGACCTTTAGTCGATGGATCTTCAACCACGTGGAGTACCCTACCTAACATAAGGTACAGTACTAAAGCATGCCTTGAAAGCTTATCAACTTAGGCTCCCCATTTCCAAGAAATAGCGACAGAAGATGGGCAAAATTAATGCGAAGCTTAAAATTGTCACTATACCGTGATAGTAGAAGTTATTTTTTCTAAAACGAGATAAGCTTTGCAGATATGCAACTTATATTTAACCTTAATTTGTGTAATTCTTGTTATAACTACATGTACATATACATTTGATGCTATTTTATGTTGCTCATTTTTTAAGTAACATACTTAAAAATGCAGAGACGATCTGTGCGTTCTGCGCTGGTCTTATACCCATGGAATTTCCTAATTCCGTTAATAAACTCCATGTTTCGGTTGCCTGCTCAGTAATCTGTCAGCAACCGTCACTAATCTACATCAAAGTCGAGAAATGGGGACTGGGGGACCTACCCGTTGAGTAAAAACTCTCTTATTCTCCTTTGTCGCTTCATGGCCCTCTTTGCTTAGAAATACTGATTCTATCTTACTTAGAAACTTATCACTCCCAGCTCCCTTTACACTATTTAGGTCTAATGATTGGATTTCATCAATGAGTATGTCTTCCGCACTTCGCATGATTCCTTCGCGAAAATTTTGGAGCTCTTGCGCATCCCAATTCTTGGCACTCTCATGTAATGCAGCGAGAAGTCTTTTGAGATGTCGCTTCTTAGAAAGTGTCTGTGCAGAGTGAACTGGAGAGCCGTACGGGAATATAGAACTGTAATATGCGGCTGTCATAGAGTCGACACTATCAAACCCGGCTTCATCTATGGCCTCGAGCACTCTCTCGAAGCGGGAGACTTCGTCTTCACTGCAACTGTGCTGGGAGATATCCGACGGCGGCGTTGATATGGTACCGTTCGGCTGGAAAAAATAGCTTGTGGGCGGATTCCCATTAGCCATCATTGCAGTTGAATTTGAACTTGAATTTTGAGATGGCACGACTACGTAGAGTGGTGTCGTCGAGAAAGTATTACCGAGCTCAGAATTGGTATTGGGGCTGGTGGACATATTCTGCGATGGCCAACGGGACGAGTTGGAGTGACTAGATCTTGGAGATGCACTAACGTGGGAGGCTACTGAATTGTGACGATTCCTCGTCTGGCCCTTATAGCCTATCTTATAGGACGATGTGCCCTTTCCAAGCTGGTTCGCGGCCACCTGGTTAATATCCGTGGATAGTGGGCCGTTGGAGTTGCCGAAGGGTATTTGCGACATGGCTTCGTAGTCGTATCCGTACCCAGACTGGCCAGCCTGAGAATGCCGAGAAGCATTGGATCTGCTCGAGTCCATCGGGAAAAATGGATTATTGAACCCAGCTATACCTCCATCAGTAGATAAACGCCGTGCCTTATTCTCACAATCCAAGGAGGAGGTATTGCTATCAATGCCAGGGCTCATCAAAGCACCCATCTCTTTCGAGAAAGTCCATGCGTTCTGATTCATCGAGGGAAGATCCATTGCCTGTAAAGACGAATCTCGCGACGGATCCGCACTGTAGTTACGTATCAATAATCTGCTACGCAACATATTACCATATAGGGATAGCGAGGGGCATACTTCGGGCTTGCCGCGAAGTACCCATGATCACTGCTGGCGTCTATGGGCACTTG
Organism: Hypoxylon sp. EC38; assembly: GCA_002120335.1. Lineage (NCBI taxonomy): Eukaryota > Fungi > Ascomycota > Sordariomycetes > Xylariales > Hypoxylaceae > Hypoxylon > Hypoxylon sp. EC38. The sequence goes on along the minus strand of KZ111236.1, from coordinate 2,221,745 downwards.
ACGATATTTTCGGAAGTCTTCTACATCGTTCTGATCGTAACCGCTCTGCGAGTCCTTATCCGTGGATGTTGCACGTGATCCCTTCTGAGCCATCTCGGAGGCGTCCTGACTACGTTCGTTTGAGGCATTGCTAAGTGACTTCATCTCTGTGGAAAATATAAGTCAGCCAAAGTTCTAGAAATATTAGTAATAAAATTGCCTCCATACTTTGCCTGTGTTTTCTCTGCGCCAACCGATTCTTTTTCCGGGCTTTTGCTAGGACTTCATTTTCTTGCTCGAAGGACAGATGTAGAGGCAGAGACATGGACATAGGCGGTTGTTGTGGAACCTCGTCCACATGCCATGGTGATTGATTCATTCGGGACTTGATTTAGCAATTTGATAAATCATTCCTAACAGATGCTTTTATCACGCGTATGCGTGAGGATGCGCAATAAAAGCATAATAGGATGTGTTCAGTGAACCACCTTACTTAACCAACCAGCTTTACACTCTCACTAACATATACTCAGCTCACGCAATGGCCCATGCTCGTGAGCCCCGCTACCAAGATGACGCCGCCTCATGGCTGCAGCTGACATGCAACGGGACATCTGAATCCATCTCAATATAGTGTTCACCAATCATCGAACTTAACTAGGTTTAAGCCCTGGGGGTACCGGCCCTGTACGACTATCCCCGTATTGCCAGCACGCTAGGAAAGGTTCGTATGCTGACCACCCATATAAAATGACTCCTCCAATTTGCCTCGCCTGATAATACCTAGGTATTGCTACCGTTGCTCTTAGTAAGGATACAGGCTATCTCGGCGATGATGGATAGTCCGAGCCGAGTATACCTGATTGGGTAAGTGTAATGATAATGACAAGGTCTGATTGGTTGCCAGAATAGTCGCCGAACGGGCCGGCCCCCGTGCTGTCCCATATTTTATCCTATTTTATCCCATTTTATCCCATTTTGTTCCATTTCGTCCCATTAATTCTCCCCCACCTTTGCTCATTCTAGGTTAGTACCTACATGTAGGTAAGAACTAAAGAAAAAGTGACCGAAGTCTTCCACGCCGCACCAGCCTTACATGTATTCCATAATCCCAGAATGTTTCTAACCACATGAGCCATCTCGCAGCGGCAATCGTTCACCGCTCGCTTATAGATACGCCGGTGTAAATCGGGTCATTATCTTTCCCCATCCCAATGTCATCCGCCCAACTTAATTACCGTTGCAAGCTGACAAAGTCCTGCTCTCTCAGTACTAGGTAGCCTATAGAACACCTGCAGTTCCAAAGCCGAGGGCCGCAGGATTCCCACGCTTTGGCCTCCTGCAAGCTGACAAAGACTAGCCGATGACGAAACACCCAGGGTATATCCACTGGCGAGCACGCCTTTATCTTCCAAATACCGCGTCCAATAGCGTCCTTCAAGACCTATCCAAAGACCAGCTCATCATCATCTTAAGTTTAGTCTTTACCAACAACGACAATAATGGATGATGCCAGCAAACTATGGAGAATATAGGCCAAAAGTACCGCGACGTAATCTACCCGTCAATCGCTGCTCTCTCCCGGATTCAGCTGCCGAACAGCCAGGCAATTCGGTAGGAAGGCCTGCAGATGCTAAAACGTGTAAGCACCATGATAAACCTCCCCTGGAGGGTACTTATCAAAGGGCCCGCTGAACCAAAATCCAGCAATGGTCGGTACTATCTCGGACACAGTCTCCTACGGTAGCTTTTGTACCTAGGTAGTCCCACATGGCGATGGATGTGAAGGAATCTCTAATGTCTGTGCCTAGAACGTTTAAGTAAGCGAATGGACGAATCAGGACCCTTACCTAAGCAGCTGGAAACATGGTTAAAACCACATGTGCGCGCTTCATCGTTCTATATGAGGAAATGAAATAACACAGATTGGGCTGTTTGTGGCAAGGAACAAGCAAAAGTAACGTTTCTGGCAATGAGGGACTACAGCATATGCAAGACTACCTATAGGTACATCATTGATCAATAGAATCGTGTCACAAGGAAGAATTTACTACACCGTAAAACGAGAAGATAATCTGCTCTGAAAGTAGGCAAATTTAACCGACAAGTAAAAGAAGACAATATTATGTCATCCATAGAGAAAAGAGGGTATAAAACATCTATAATCTTATCCACAGTATGGGGTTCCATACCTTCACAAGTCACTTTCGCTTCGGTCCCGAAAAAGCACTTGTCTTAAAGATACCTAAAATATTCATACCTACCTCCTAACTTATCTACCTAGATACCTAGGTAGATACCCTTCTTCAGCAGGGCTCTTCTATTACTTGTACAAGTTTATAGTATTTGGCATGAGTCAGGCTAGAATATTGATGGAATATTCCTAGAAGTTCCTCGGATCCTTTGCCGCGGAGTTCCGGCACCCCGGTGCGTTTTTCGTTTATCTCGGCCGCTCACCATCTTACCCTGTCCGCGGGATGCGATTTTAGTCATGCATGAGAACGGGACTTGAATGGAATACCCAGATAAAGGAATGTTGGAAGATAAAGGCTTATTTTCTCCCAACTCCTACCAATCCACTTAAAAAGGAGGATCGCCAAAAGTCGCGTCAATTAGGTAATAAGGGACTTTTATTAAAATACGATTACGCGCATACAACTGGGGGCCCTTAAGATATTCACTTAGATTTACTACTTCTTCCCGGGCATGCCCGGTGATCTTTACTGAATGCCAGAATGTAATCATGGCTAGAGATCCTCCTGAAGCTGTCAAACTACGGGGCTTAAATAGCAGACCCGCATACATTAAGTCCCAGCAGATCAGGGCCACCAATCCCCAGTCTTCTACCACCATGTTACATCCCATATGTCCTAATCAGAAGCCACATGTTGAGCGCCGTCATGATAGAGTAAAAAGCCTCAAAGTCTAAGATGCTCCAGGCCTCGAACTTGACAGACCGTGCAGAACCCCTAGGGTATCTCGCCCCAGTCTTTTCATCTCGCTTGCCCATGAGTTCGCCTCGGGCCGGATCGTTCGGTGGAAAGCACATATAGCGCAGAGGCGTCAGACAGGTGGCCAGAACCTTTAGCAAGCGAGGGGCGAGCCATGCCGCCTCCATCCACAGCATCGAATGCGATTCCATGCCGTTTTGATGAGCGGCATGAGTAGTTGCAGCGTGTCGCACTATGCGACGCATATGCGAGACGATGTAAGACATATAGTATATAATAAGCACGACGTGGACCCAGACCCCGCAGCCGAAAACCGTATGTTTGACGCGACGGCAAAGGGGAGCTCGCCGAGAAGCGCATCGTTCATCCAGGCTGTCGGATATGCTACCGGTGGCTTTGAAGCCAGGTTCAGTGCCCCCTAGACTTCGTGGAAGAACGAAGGAGCGAATTATGGCAATAACGTAGTCTGACATGGGTCACAGGGTCAGCGGTCAGAGACGGCTTCATCTCACGGAAATAGCAAAGGGGTCTAGCGCAAGACTTACAAGGTGCCATATACAATTGCAGACCCGATTCTCTCATTGCCGTTCGGTAGCCGATAACCCATCCTCGGCCACAGTCGTGCAGCCAGTGAGTTATGCTGGCGATGCAGGAAACTTGCACAAATCGAGGAAATGTTTCCAACCGATGTGTTTGATTGTGACTGTATAGAAGTGCAGGTATCATGAATAGCTCGGCAACGTCTAAGATGCGACTAGAGGCGTTAGTTAAGCTCCAGAATCCGCATAGTCGTTGCTTGAAGTTCAACCGGCCAGTGTGCGAGCTCGACAAGTAGAATCTAAAATTCAGGCCCAGTTGGATGCCCCCGATGTTCTTATCCGAATGAATACCAAGTTAGTCGAAGACTTGTCTCTCCTTGTATACATGCAGACGTAGTTATTAGATAGATCCGGACTACTCACCCATCGAGTTTGTTGTTTAATATGACCCAGATATGAGGACGGCACCAAGCCAAATTGCAGAGACTCTGCGAGATATGCCGACTTCCAGCCCCTAGATAGCATCAACATTGAGCTGTAGACATCCTCGGTCAGAGAACCCGTAGAGAAACCACCTATGTTCTCAAGAGCCGCACGACGCAGAACGTATCCTGATCCTGAATTCCATGCACAATCAAGACTATCACGAATCACATCGGCGACAGCCCATGATATCTTATTGCTTTGAAATAGGGGATCGTTGGTCGGAACATTGTAGAAACTCTGAAGCATTTAAATCAGTAAAGCTTATTCAATCTTAGAAGAAAGTCAGGTCTGGAATTATAGAAAGCCCATATGGGGTAGAAGTATTAGCAAATATACTCTAAAGACATACCTGCTTCGGTGTAACAACTCCCATCGTGCGGTCGAGAAGCAGATGTGGTAGCACGGATCGTAACCATTTCTTCTCGGGAATCATATCCGCATCTAGGCCACCTATGAAGGGCGCAGGGCTCCCGGGAAGCGTCTTGATGAACTCCACGGCATGGTTTAAATTGCCTGCCTTGTAGCCAGCGGGGCCTTGCTTCACGCGTGCTGTATAGAAAAGATTTGGCTTCTTTAGTCCCGATGCCCACTCCTTCAGTACAGGAGAGGCGCCGTCATCGGTGAGAACAACTCGGAAGCGGGTTATCGGGTAGTCAATCGCCAGAGCGCCAAGTACGGTGTCTTGGACTATATCCAGAGATTCGTTGCAGCAGGTTATTATCACGTCCACTCGTGGGACGTCATCGTCTCCCATCAGTCGGTATCGTGGGCGCCAAACGTGTGAAATGGCAGCTAGAAGTCTACACAAGCAGTCTACTATGCTAAGCGCTATATAGGTGTGTCAATAAGTGCGACTAGAGTTATAGTCAGCTGGGTGAGCCGTTTACTTACCTAATTTTAGAATTTCAATACACAAGGATGTTCCCATAATGACCATTTCCAATGACAAGTTCCAGTCATCGCTATAAATATCAAGGAAACACCGAACTTGAACGTAGAATAGCCACAGAAAGATAAATACGGGTGCTGCACCAGTGATATGGGATAATCGTGTTGCTCTCTGCCTCCAGGGCGAACTAGCCCAGAATTCCGGGTCTTCGTCAGGGGGAACAGTCCTGATGCTCCATCCACAATCCTCTGCTTGGTCACCGTCAAGTACCGTATGTGCGTAGGTTTCATCATTGCCGTATTCGACATGTGAGTCTGGATTCGCAGGCTCTCTTGGTTTCTCGCCGGGTTTCTTTTCATTCGGCGTAGAAGTCAGACTGTTCTGCAGAAAAGTGAATTTTCCAAGGAGGATTGTAGGGAGCAACCACCCTAACGCCACAGACATTATAGTCAACTCCTATGAAAATGATTGATATGTTCATAATATAAGGAGATTAACCCATAACTCAGGTCGATATTCTTTTCTCGCCACATGGCTCCCCCATATTGACTTTTAAACATTGTAGTTTTCCTCTATTGCCCAGCACAGGGAGAGTTGACATCCTAGCAGAAGTGTAATAATTCTGCAAGTACTTTTTTAAAAGCAAACACCGGCCGGGACCTTTGATATGGGAATATTAGGATATTCATTCGAGAAGCAATCGAAGTCGTTTCGTTGAAAAGGTACCTACCTAGGTAGGTGTAAGTGTTGGTGATACAAGTTGAGATAATTTCTCGGCAGGCTGGTAACGAACTTCCCGAGATAAATATTAATTCGAGATTGATTACGATGGATCCTCTGTAACAGCGGTACCATTTTATAGATATTAGCAATCCCGTATTGATTCACATCCTTCCACGTGTGCCACCAATAATGACTTTCCTACAGGGATGACATGGCTGGAGACTACCTAGTATGTATCCCTGAATATAAAGATTCTCCCGTGCCTCAGACTGATCACATTAGACAGGATGAGGCAAACCACAGGGCCGACATACTCCTTAACAGGTACCTAGGATCCAACTGCATAATATCCTTGTAGTGTGGCTTACTATACCGGAGGTTTAACGTTGGTGGCTGGCCATTGATGAGCTGAATAGCTCTGTGGTTACACGATCCTTCCATGTAGGCAGATGCTTAATATAAATCCCAGCTTCTTTACCGAATTGTCGGGTATTGCTAGGACAAGGGGATACTGGATCAAGTTGCAGGGCGGGGAAGACTCTTTAAGATAGCAGCTTATTGGAAGCTCAGAGGTGCAGCACGAAGGATCAACTCTCTCATGTAAAAGAGAGTGAAGGTTATTGGCTGGAATATTGTATAATTTAGGTAGTTATGGGTATAGACTTCGAATGCTGTGGTGCTTCGTTCTTCAATGTAGCAGCACGTCACACCCCCGATAGAATGGTGGGGGATGATCTCGAATCTCGATCGAGTTGTAGGTAAAATAACCCTACATTCTTAAAGTCACTCGCAATGTAATTGAGATCAAGGAGGATACTATTGCGAATTATGACGGTTGGCTATCGTTGTGATGTAAGTAATCGTGTAACGAATCCGGTTTGCTAGTATGAGTGCTCTTCTTATAGATGAGCTTAGATACTGAAAATGCGGGGGCGAGATGTATGAGTTCCGTCGCGATACCAGATTATCTATAGGTCGCATCTTAAGATCTTATTGCTAACATGAATTGTCATTGATCGAGAACTCCGCCTCGCAGATGCAGATCTAGAGTCTATTGAATGCATGTCTTTGATAAGGCTCAATCCCCAGACTATAGCTTATCTGAATATGATGCCGAATCATCCCCATCCAATGAGAGTACTGAATTGAGCCTAGGTTGGCGTAGATCTTGGAGCTGGTTGAGATAGTGCAGGGGGCGCCATCCAACCAGAACCCTCGACCCCGCCGTAAACGGGAAAGACCCCAGAGTAGGCTTCTGTTCTTTGATTCGCACGTGTAATGCGAAATGCGCAAGTTCGCTGTTATCTCCTGACCGGAGGTAGTGAATAGCGGCGGAGAAAGTTGACATGGCCGAACTCGGGATACGGAGCAAGGTGTAGATCGGGAACCCTTCGGTATCTTGATGTATATAACCTGTCTGTTCTTCTCGGGGATCAAGTCGTCTACTAGAGACAGCTTATAGTAAAGTCTACCTCAAGTAATAGAAAATAAGGATAATGGGTTCCTTCATCAGCAAGAACAAGTCTGGTACAGGCTCGAAAACAACCGGGCCTGTCCCGATGACCTACTATGCCAAAGCGCAGAGCGTCAAGCCTCCACTAATCGCCAACGAGAACGCGTATCTAGGAGATGTTTCCTCGTCGTACGTTCTGGCATAGGCCTACATCTAACTCATCTATATAGAGGGGCGACGCCATAGCTAACTCAGCCATAGTGAGAAGATCGATCGAGAGAAGCCTATATCAGCTGGATTTTACCGTCTCGAAAAGGGAACCCCGCTCGTGTACGAGTATACGTACCACGAGAGTAAGTTGTCTCTCCTATAACCTTTCGCTGGGACCAGTTGACGTATTGACTGTTATTGTTTAAGTGAAAATTATTCTGGAGGGTAGCTATGATATAAGTGATGAAGCAGGCAACAAGGTGCATGCAGTCCCCGGTGACGTCTTCTACTTTCCCAAGGGCTCGAAGATCACCTTCACAACGGAAGATTATGGGCTAGCATTCTACACTGGACAACGAAAAAAAGACGCTGCGTAAAGAAATATGTGTGGGGGGCAACTTAGTATGGCTATGCTGAAAAAAGAGGATTAGGATGGCCCTGATTTAGTCTTGTTGAGAACATTAGGTATATAATGAAGAGATACCCTTAGTCTAACTACCCCATGTTTGTGGAGGGATTCTAGGAGCAACGAGCTGGATCCAGTTTTAGAGAAATGTCCAAATGAGATCCTAAACCCATGTTTAACTTTGATGAAATATGGGCAAGGAGGAAAACATTTGAGGTTGATCTACTCTTGCCTTGTATCCTAGCTACCATTTCGGATAAGTTAGTAGGTTATTAGATTGCAAGAGACAGTTAGTCTAGATGAAGTTGGCTCTATATTTGGTTACTGAGGAACGACGCCGGTTCTCGAAGCGCTGCATGGAATTAATGAAACCAACGAAATCCTCGTACGAAACAAATTGGGACTAGAGGTTTGCGAAGTAGAACCGTCCCAGGACTGCTGGGTAGTTATCTCGATTTGCCAAATACACGGTCTATCGTGTACTTCGGTAAGGCATACACAGGGTCAATAGCTTCCACGCCAGGATACTTCAGCAAGCTCAAGCCAGTCAGGCCAAAGAACGTGTGCCAGATGTCAACCATGTTACCAGGTCGGTCTGACAGACCACCTTGCTCGGTGTCCTGGCAACTTAAGGTAAACTTGATGAGTTTTTCCCGATCGATCCAATGTGTGCGGCCTATTATTTCTAGGCTGCTCAGTACCCACCAGTTGTAGCACACATCTTCCTTCTTCTCGGGTCTGCCATTGAGGCCACCACAGGAGACCTGTCTCTCGCTTAGCCAGCCGCCGAGCTTGTCAATATCGATCAGATCTTTGCGTCCGGCGATAGAGAGCGCGGCTACACAGGTGAATATCTGCCCGGAATGGGTTTCGGCGCCAGGGCTGACGCCATATCCGCCATCAGTATTGGCGCAGGAAACGATGTAATCAACGGCTTTGTTGACATCGACCAAATGCAATAGACCTAAGAGGGAGAGAGCATTCAAAGCGCCGTAGAGAAACCTCGTATCTTCTTCGCCCCACTCGTCGCCGGTAAATGTGCCTGTCTCCCGATTTTGAAGGTCTGCCAAGACTAAAGACTGGGTTAGTTCCTAGAAGGCTGGGACGCAATAGGCAGGCAGCAACAATGATCGCAGAGTGGTAGTTGATTGACTCACACTTGCCCACTTGAGCCTTGCCGTTGCCCTTGCCGCGACTCTCTAATTCGTCTAGCGCATCAAGCAGAACGAAGATCTGCACAGCACTGACAGTATAGAGCATGTGTGCGTCATGGCCCGGCGCAGCCCCAAATCCGCCAGAGTCATGTTGACATGAGAGGACGAAGTCTATGGCCTTGTCTCGAGGCAAGGCATCAGGATGTTGGAGAAGATGTAGGGCGGCCAGCCCCCAATATAGTCCGTTTAGGCGGAGATGCTCGGTAAGCCAGTACTCGTATTCATCCTTCTTCGTGTCTAAACTCTGGATGTATTTAACGTGCGCCGCGGTTGCGAGCTGGAGTTCGTCTGGTAGCTTTTGTATCCCGGACATGCTGCTATAACAAACGAGACATATACAAGGGAGAGATGATCCTAGAAATAGATAGATCTGGCAAAGAAGGAGGGCGTTGGTGTGACCTGGATTGTCTCCGTGCGTTGAAGTTGGTTTCTCAGCGACGACGGTAGCTACCTATTTGCGAGATTTGACTGCTTGCATGATTGCTCATTGCTGCCTTCGGGGGATGGCATTGCAAGGGGGGTTGTGGTGGGGTAGGTATATTTCACCGCCTGGCAGAATGTTCAATGCTCGAATTATATGTATGGATAAATCTGGCCCACCTGCCGTATTGAACCCTTTCCTTTTTGCTCCTTAGCTCTCTTTGCCGTAAGGCTAAGATCAAGTGTATTATCTGTTCTTATCAGTTTAATATCTGAGAAAAGGCACATTACGCTCTTGGAGTTTACCAGGACGTGGAGAAGGCTTGGTACTCGTGCATGGCCTGAGTTTCCGAACATCCCACTCAGCTTAGTAGATAAGTAAGTATGTGCTTTATGACTATCTTCAAGCTTGCAAAATAGTATTGTATTTGGGTCACCAGACAGCGCAGCAGGCCAATGACTTAAACAGAAGATACTATTCATGATAATGCATACATAACGTGGGGTCGTCTTGGCAGATTGAAGCGTGATGCAGATGCATATTAGCAGGCCAAAAGCAAGACAGGCTTATAATATTGTATTTGAACCATTGAGCTGAATACCATTTGACTCATGTTCCCAAGAGTTGAGGTTCGGGGAAGCATGCAAGCAGAGATCTGCAACCAAGTACCTCGGTAAGGTACCTTAGTTTGCTAACGACACTGGAACATTGAAGACTCCAATAGTCCGAATGAAAGTTTCATCTAGTGCCGCGCGTATGACACGAGGGCCTGTATGTACCTGACGAGTTGACTGTAAGACAGGACATACTTGGGAACCTGACGCGGCTTTCTGGACTAACATCGTGTTGTCGCACTTCATGTCAAGCCATTGGGATGCGCCCATATGAGAAATAACAGGATCAATTAAAACGATAGGCAATGATTCAGAAATCCTCAAGATATTTAATGTAGAGGTACATACTCTTAATATCACATGATGGTTGAAACCTTGTGAATTCCAATGGAAGAAGTTACCTACATTATGGATGAAGTTGCGGGAGAAGGTGGAGTTGGTGGATGTGCGTTGGCAGCGTGTTTCAGATTTCAAGGTCTTGATACGCACCTTTAGAAATGTAGGTGGATCCGGGAGGCTCGGTACATTGAACCAAATCATTGAAACATTGATCTCCTACACGTGTACTTCCAACTTCGCGATTACACAGATGACAAGAAATGGTATGTAAGTTGTATTAAGTAGGAATGCCTGTTGTCCATGTTGAAGGTAAGGAATTAGGTTGGATGATTTTCATGTTAATACTTGCTCAAAAGCTACAGTATATAAGTACACGTAGTAATCAATTTAGGCATTATTCCATTGGGGTTAAGGCGGCGTACCTTACGTAGCTTGAATATTCTTTACAACGGCTACATGTATCTACGAAGTGTCGCTGATTAGTAAACTACCTTAGTTACTATGTATCAAGCCGGATGTCATCGATGTATGGTTATATGGATGCGAATTATAATGAGTCCATGAAGCATCAGTCAATCTGAAAAGTTCTTAAACTACAAATAACAACAAGTGAAACAACCATCCAAGATGCATCCTTGGATGGACTGACGTTAGAACTTTCGACTGGTGATATCAAAAAATCGGGATGGTGTTTTTATGATCTCCCCTTATTATTGAACTTTTAACATATACTAGGTAGCATCAAGCTCTCCGCCCAACTGGTACCTAATGGGAGGTACATACATAAGGTACCTCCCTAAAATAATAGCTTCATGTACATGCATATATGTAGGTGATACAGATACCTAGAACAGAATTGGCACGTTTTTAATGCTTTAACCCCTGAGATTTAGCGTATTTGTCCAGTCGTCAGGTACCAACGGCCTTTAATACGGCAGGTACCTACAGTAAACCCCATGTGCAATCCATGGATGCCCCCATCCGTCCCCCTGTCGGCACTGCCCAGAAAACGTCCCAAACTCTCAAGTCAATTAATTCGTCGAATCAATTCCAATCTTGAATATTCAATTCGACTCCCTCCCCTTGGAAATATCAAGATTGGATCTTTGGGTCGTTTCTTTTTTGCAGGGCACCATCATAAAATTCCAATTTACTTTACTTGTACAATATCTCTTTTTTCTTTCACTACTCCCTGAATACCCTTAATCAACCCTGGTCTGGTGCCTCCTGTCGCAGGTTACCAAGTCCACCCTATCCTGCTTTGCCAATCCCTCCTGCGATCAGTCTGATACCCCGATAACCTGATACAGCATTCCACCGCGCACGACTCAGCCTGTCCTCCTGCGGCGGAGAGCGAATCAGCTCCCTCCCTGATATTCCCCGATTGCGTTTGACTGGAGGATAATAAGGGGAACACACCTACCATCCATAATGCGCCGAAAGCCAGTTCCCAATCCGCTGTCCCTAGCTGACGCTTCGGATTCCTTGGGTCAACAACGTGCTGCCAGCACCAGCGCCCGCGCCCATACCAATCCCGATCCTAACATCTTAGGGACTGACGGACCAAGCTCGCGCCCTACACTTACTAACGAGACTACCCTTCAAATCATCTCGCCGGCATCTTCCAAGTCTCCTAAGTCACCGCGCTCTCCCTTTGGCAAGTTCAGTACGAGCGCGGCTAGGAAACCCCAGACGCAACATCAGGCCTACCCTGTCGATGCACTGCAATCGCTGCAGTCTCCCGACGACGTGCATGTTGCTCAACAACGCCGACACCAATCTCCCCAACGTAACGATCCAGAACATTCACCCTTGACACTCCTTCCGTCATCCAACACTGCTTCTACTACCCCAGACTCTTGTCCCCAACCCGAGAACGAGAAAGAGAAAGAGAAAGAGAAACATTCAAGAAGTGGTAGTCGCTTCTTCAACTTCGGCAAGGCTTCCAAATCTGCCAATCACCTTTACCACTCTCAGACCGATAGCACGACCAGGAGCGAGACAATGTCCCGCGGAACGGATAATACTATTATGTCGGAACGAGGGGTGTCTAGTAAGAATTCTAAAAACTCAGGTACGTTAATCCAGAAGTCAAAGAAAATTGCCATTGCGTATTACGTCAGTCTCACGATGCTGACTCTTTGTTTCGTTGTTCCTTAGACCTATCCTCTTCGGCTGATCTTTCAGCCCATAAATCAGCAGTTTCTTTACCATCCAGATCCGACGTTTCATTGGTGTCTACCGGCGAGCAGGATACCAACTCCAAGAAGAACAAACCAAACCCCTTCACGCTTTTAGGTCGCAATAGGTCACTAAAGGACAGGGATGGGCATAGTCCAAAGGAGTCCATCACAATCAAGTTGAATGAACCTGAGCGAGATACATCGGGGCCGAACATGCAGCCTTTGAGGACGGCCCCTATGAACCCAGATAGCCACGATAGGTCGTTTAGACACATGATGAATTCTACAGTACGGAATCATTCCGCCGATCGAGCACTTCCACGGGATGCGCCGGGGAACAAAGAGCATAGGCATGATAAAGACTATTATAGAGGCCAGCCTTCATCCCTCAAGGACAATAACAACGGTTCTACATTCCTCAACGGCTTGAAGAACTCTGGTAGCCGAGCAGCCGACATGATTAGCAAAGGGTTATTTGGGAGGAGTGCCCGTAGTGCTAGCACATCCGACAGGGACTCTGCAGTTGACGATGAGCATTACGTTCTGAAGGTTATCAATCTACCATTGGTGGAACAAACCCGGTTGACGAGAATATCCAAGCGACTTGAAGACTCTCGAGATAAAACAGAGTTTTGGATGCCCGCCTTTCCGTGGCGAGCGATTGACTATCTCAATCTTAAGGGAACCGAGGTCGAAGGCCTTTACCGTGTGCCTGGGAGTGGTCCTCAGATCAAGAAATGGCAACGGAGATTTGATGAAGGTAAATTCCATCCGTCCCTCTGTTCTATGTTCGTTTGCTAAACCGCTGAAAGAATACGATGTCGATCTCTTCGCCCAAGATGACCTATACGATATTAATATCATTGGTTCAATGTTCAAGGCCTGGCTCCGTGAACTTCCTGATGAACTTTTCCCCAAGGAAGCCCAGGAACGAATATCACGGGAGTGTGCCGGCGCGGAGGAAGTGCCCCAGCTATTGATTGACGAGCTCTCAAACCTATCTCCATTTAACTACTACTTACTCTTTGCCATCACATGTCACCTCAGCTTGCTCCTCGCACATTCCGACAAGAATAAAATGGATTTTCGCAATCTCTGCATATGTTTTCAACCCTGTATGAAGATCGACGCATTCTGCTTCAAGTTCCTTGTTTGCGACTGGAGATTATGCTGGCAAGGATGTAGGAACGAGGCCAAGTATATTGAGGAAGAATATCAGCTATTCCAGCAACCCCTTCCTCGAGGCCTAAACCCAGCAGAATCTCGGAGTAATAATGGGGGCGATTCTCTCGACGATCGAAAATTGCCGTCGTCAGACGGCAGCAAATTATCGGCGCCACCTATCGATCAACAGAACGGGAAGTTAAGAAAAAAGCCGGTGCCTGGCCAGTCAAATGGGGGCACGACATCTAATTACACAGGAAGGGCTAATGCATCGAATGTTGGTGGCGAGCAAGATACGCCTCAGCCGCGTTCCGGGGAACGAGAGTTACGACCGCTCTCGCCTATTAAACCTCTTTCCCCGATGAATTTCTCTTGATCACAAGATTTATATCACGGTATACGCAATTGGAGAGTACGGCTAGGTTTTGATCCTGATCTGATGATACCTTTCTTTTTTTTTTTGTCTTGATAATACCCCTAGGAGATGAAGCGGTGCATATGATGGCATTTGGCCTTTGGTGGTCCTCTTTTGACGATATTACGCTCTGTTTACGATTTCCACCTTTTTCTACTCCGAATATTAGCACTCCGCACCCATCCTGTTTCTGAACTCTACCTCGTCGATGGACCGCACGCAACACCTTTTGAATCTCCTCGACGCAAGTGGGCTTGAATACTTGGAGGGGGTCGTCTAGTTAGATGGCTTGGGGCCTGGCATGAGAGCAGGGTCGACATCTAATTTTGCCCGGGCCATTTTCTCCGCATTGATGTTCTCAAAATATCCCCATGACGCTAATTTCAGGATGATGGTTTTGCAGTGGCGTCCGACCACAATACTACAAATATTCAACGCCCACTGGTAGTTGAGTAACGAATTCCTCCTGTCTTTGACTATAAGGTGAAAATACGCGTGTGGTATGTGTAAGACAGGGCTAGATCGAGAGTAAGTAAAGCGTACCTAGCGATGGAGTTTGGAGAAGGGATGAGAAAAGATTTTGTACCATAGGTTGCTGGAAATTCCGCAATACTAAATTTAAATATGGCTAGCCCGCAAAACCTATCGTTGCATTTTACCAAGAACGCCCAACTCCTGCCTTCTATTGTGATTCGTAATGCGTGGGTATCAACATAGTGTCCCCCCGACTCTTCCAGCACCACTAGCCGGCATTTCCCAGCTCTAGCCAGATTACATGTCTGTCTCCCAAGTTGCACCACTGGCGTAACAGTCCACCCATCAAGCCTTTCTCCTCTTCTTGTTCTTGGCTTCCTTCTCTTCCCTCTCCTTCTTCTCATCAACCTCAACAAGCCAGTCTTGCTGAACCATGCCTTCCTCTCGTCGCTTCTTGGCTCCACCCTTGTCGTATCCCCAGGTGCGCTCCCACTCGCCCGTCTCCTCGTTGTATGTTCGCGACTTGGCCCGCCGCTGCTCTCGCGTCTTCGGCTTGATGCCCTTGCGCGCCGCGAACTGCTCCCACTTCGTCGGCGGCTTGGGCGTTGGTAGCGGCTTCTCGCGAGGTAGAGGCGTTGTGGGTGCCGGGAGAGTGAGGAGAACTCCGGATGTGGTTGTTGCCAAGGGTAGGGTGGTAAGTAGCTGGTTGATTAGCGCTTGCGCGCCGTCACGCGCCGTCGCCGCCAGTTGGGCTTCGAGCGCTGCGGAGGATCCGGCGGGCTCGGTTGATGTGGACTCTGGGGGTGTGGATGTGGAGAGCGGGTTGGGGTCGTTGGCGAGGAGGAGGCCTAGGTCGAAGGTGTAGGGTGTGGGCTTGTTGACGGATACGTCGAGCTTGGGTTTGGGTTGGGGGGCCATTGTGGATGTGTTGGCGGTCCGAATAGACCCAAGTTGAAGATTCCTGAGGGACTAGATCGGTTGAATTTTCGTGAGGAATTGACTAGTCGTCGATGTTATTTGATCCTTCGACTTCGTGCCGTACCGTAGAGTCGGTAGAAGTTGTGATAAATGGCAGGTGGGATGCGACGCTGGACCAAAGAAAAAGTTCCAATGAATCCCAAGAATTTTTGGTTAGACCCCTGTAAGATTCGCGCTATCAAGTCTATCGATAGCGGATCGGAGTGCTGATTTCTCCGCTAGCCCTTTGCACCTTCAGCGATTCGATGCGGCTAAGGATATGCACCTATCAGAGGTCCAATGCCCATTGGAAATTTTAGTTGGGTCCATTTTGCTATTTTGAGGTTGAAGCTATCAAGATATTGGGAAACCCTCAAAGAGCAAAGCTCGACCTCAATTCGCATTGGCAATGGCGAGCGCGAATTGCTGGAGGTGCCTGGCACGGCCCTCACAGCGGCTATTCTTGCCAGTGAGCCTATTAACGCCGGCGGCGTCGACAGCATCGGCAGCGGCGTTTACGACTTCGGCCACGCAACTCGGAAGAGTACCGGTCAAGCCCGCCCAGAGGAATCCGGAGGCGGGTATGTCGAGACATATTCGTGCTGGAAAGCGGTTGATATTGGGAAAGAATAAGAAGAAGAGGCAAGCGGACAAGAGCAAACCACCGGCATCGGGAGAACGAAAGGCTTTCCGGAAGCGCATTCAGCTCAGCAACGATAATGCACTCGAAGTACCAGGCCTTAACAAATTGACTGCTGAGAATATTGTGGATTCAAGCTCCATAGGCCAAGTAGTCGGGATTCCACCAGCGTTGGTGGACCAGCTGAGGGCTAGCGAAGCGTTTAAACCGACACAGACTTGGGGTTTATTCCGGTCACCACACATGCTGATCAGACAGGAAACGGTGGACCTGGCAAAACAGATGACGGATGCTGTCGGCAAGAAGGAGACATTAAGATTGGTGATAACAGGAGATAGAGCGTCAGGAAAGAGTATTCTTGGTCTTCAAGCACTGGCAACCGGTTTCCTGAACGATTGGGTCGTAATTAATATCCCAGAAGGTACGTAAAGAGGCTATATTCGGTCTGCTAGATCTAAGAGCTGGAACTGACTTCTATTCATTTTAATAGCACAGGAATTAACCACCGCGGCAACTGAGTATTCACCGATACCAAACTCTGAGCAGTTTTCCCAACCTGTTTATACCATCAAGCTCTTCCAGGCCATTTATAAGGCCAACCATGCGATCTTGTCGCAACATAAGGTCGAGCTAGATCATATGCATCTCCCCATCTCAGTGAACCGAGGTACGACTCTTGCTGCCCTCGCCAACGCCACCAAGGAGCCCGAGTTTGCATGGCCCGTATTCCAGGCCTTCTGGAAGGAGCTGCTGCTGCCGGGCCGTCCTCCCATCCTATTTGCTCTTGACGGCCTAAGCCACATCATGCGCATTAGCGACTACCGCTCGCCCGCTTTCGAGCTCATCCACAGCCACGACTTGAGTCTAGTCCGTCTATTCACCGACGCGTTAGGCGGAAAGACACAGTTCGCGAACGGCGCCGCGATACTGGGCGTGTGTACCAAGGGCAACTCGCCCATTATCCCGTCCATGGAGAAGGCGCTGGAGCAAAACAAGGCGGCACAGGACGGATTGCCAATCCCGCCCAGAGATCCCTTCTACGCCAAATACGACGACCGCGTATTCGATGCGCTGAAGGGCGTTAAGATTTTGAACGCCCGCGGTGTCTCGAAGCCGGAGGCGCGTTCGCTCATGGAGTACTGGGCCGCGAGCGGTATCCTGAGGATGCGCGTCGACGAGAAGAATGTCAGCGAGAAGTGGACCCTGGCTGGTAGCGGTATCCTGGGCGAGATGGAGCGCGTTGCGCTGTATGATGTGAGGGCGTCTGCGTAGATTTAGGCAGCTCAGGTACCTTGGGTGGTAGCTATGACGGCCTATGAGGTCTGCTCGGGAAGCGGGTGAAGAGCTTCCATGTAAATCTGTATAAAGAGTAGAATATATATCGTAAAATCTGCGAAACGCGACACCGATAAGCTGCTATAGTGCTGATATAAATTAGGCGTAACCTCCCTATAATCATTGCTATATACCTATGAAAGCTCAGTCGTATTACGCGATAATGAGTAGGGATGGTGATTACACGGAGCCGAATTACATGTAGAATCTGAATAGCTTAAAAGGATTGGTAATATTATATTCTAGCTAGTAAGGAGCATGATCTACGTCGGGCTTTCTGAGGAATTAGATGTGAGGTATCGATTGGAATCAAATATATTGTGAGTCGGTCCAGCTCGACTTGCGCTTCCTATTTCGCCATTATACCTATCCATGCAACATAATCCGTAGTCCCTCATTGCAAGATTTAGGCATGCCAAATGCCAGAGGACCAGCCCAGAGACATCCAAACGAGCTAAGACTTCTGTCTTTCTGGTTCCCTAATCTGTGATACTAAATCTGAATCCTTCCAGCGATTCAGCCATCTCACCGTTTACAAGTAGCTCCAATACGATATTCGTATCCGCATCGCCTGGGATATCGAATGAAATGCATGATCTTTCAACCCATTCTCCTGCTTTCGCCTTTTTGTATGCGTTGCTCGTTCTGATGCCGTGTGCCATTTCGCCAGGAGGGAAATACTGGTCAATCCCTTCCTCCTTGAAACCCATAATGGTCATACTCGGATACGGCTTCGCCCAGGCACCGCTCGGTAATTCGGCGTGTCGGACCCCGTCCTCCACTCCTATTATCACGCCGGTCATGTCGTATACGAAACCTGGGACATTAGGTCCTTGAAGGGGTATGCGGATGACGTGGTCCTCCGTAGAACTAGGTGACGCCGACTCTACGGGTTGTGTTCCCTTTGGATGCCCATTAGAATGATAGGAATCTAGGTATGGCCGACTGCTCGTTAGAGATACTTTCTGGACTTCATGTTGATGTAAGAATCTCGGGGAATAACAACTCACTCCCTTGTCCATTCTTTTCAACCATCATGTAAGCGTTCCCTACTTAAGGTAATATAGGTAAAATACCTAGATATCGTGGCTTTGGCTTCGTATTGAAGGTTCACTCAAGAGAACAACGACTGCGAAGACGAGAAAATGCCGCAAGGACAGTCAATGAGGGGTAGAGAACAAGACTTTACTTGTAGGATACATGTTGGTTGAATTTCTACGAAAGTAACCAGGCCAGGCCAATCATAAACTATGGAAATCGGTGGTGCCAGAGGGGGTATATTAGGCATGGAACATGGCCACTATACGGAAAATTAATCATGGATTGGAAGATGCCAATCTGAAAACCTTAGAGCTGTAAGATCGAAGCGATTAGGCAGTCAAGGAGACCTGTATCTATGTAGGTAACACTTCGACTCATTAATAGGTGTTTCTTCATTTCTGACATGAATCAAATGATGTAGCCCAAGAGCCTGCATGAATGAACAGATGGTGAAAACAGAAAACAGTTCATTCATCATTTCAGTGCTATCTCGATCCGGGTCCATAACGCCGTAACCCTGTTCTTTGCATCTCCGTGAGTCTACAACATGGCCTATTAGAAGGGTTGCTTCGCCTGAATTCTCATATCGGCGCATTTCATCGACTATCCTATTCTTCATCGTCGTCCCTTGCATTATCTGTAGCCGTGATGAATACCAACCTACTGCTGTTACCAGTCGTTTGCCAAACCTATTTTGATATATGTCAGTATTTTACCCTCTAGCGAACACAGGGAGAGGAAAGGGGCTAAGGAATAGAAATCTTACATCAAGGTGTGTGTACTCATCCAACGCATTCAACCACTGGTCCTCCGTGAACCCCTTGCCGAGGACACGCTCCCTCACCTTACGCATGCTTAGCTCAACCGTGCCATCCTCCACATCATCGTCATCGTCATCATCTCCAGCCCTGCAAGCGCCGCTATCAGCCAGCGACTTGACCAGGTTATAGATACGAGAGGAGGCATTGAGAGTCCTCCTGTTGCCGGTACCCTCGTGCGCCGCTAAGCTCTCCTTGCTAGCTTCAATGAGTCGCAGCGCCTCATCGACGTCATCACGATTGACTACCGTATCGAAACGGAGTCGCGCCAGCGCCTGGGCGAGACGGACAACACCGAGAAGCGTTCGTGGCGTCGTGTGGCTGAACTGCTTATTCTTCTTTTCGGCACGGCGTTGGGCGTCTCGCAATCGCACGTACGTCTTGGTAAGGTACTCCGTCACGCTCTCCGGCACCGTAGGTCGGTATGTTCGAGCTTGTGCTACGTATGCTCGCACCTCGTGAGGAGTGAAGACTACGTTTGATGGCGTGGCCCCGTCGTTGTCTGCGGTCGGGTAGAGGTCGGGGTGCTTGCTGTGCATGTGTACGTATGCTACGTGCTTAGCCAATTGTGCATCGCTCTCGCGAGTCGGGGTGTCCAGGAGCAAGAATAGGACATCGAAACGCGATAGTAGAGCTGCTGGTAAGTTGATATTCTCTACGGGTGATATGCGAGGATTGTAACGGCCGTAGATAGGGTTAGCCGCAGCTAGAATTGATGTTCTAGCGTTGAGTGTGGTCGAGATACCGGCCTTGGAGATAGATATCGTCTGTTGCTCCATGACTTCGTGGATGGCGGTTCGGTCGTTATCGTCCATCTTGTCGAATTCATCGATGCAACAGATACCGTTATCGGCTAACACTAAGGCACCGCCCTCGAGAACCATCTCATCAGTTACAGGGTCACGCATCACAGCTGCAGTGAGACCGACACCACTGGAACCTCGACCGGACGTATAAACACCTCGAGGAGCAACCTTTGAGATGTACTTCAACAACTGGGACTTGGCAACACCAGGATCACCCATCAAGCAGATATTGATATCACCACGGATTCGCATACCATCACCCATCGTCTTCGTTACACCACCGACAAGTAACAAGAGGAGGGCCTTCTTTACATCGAGGTGACCGTAAATTTCGGGAGCAATGGACTTTGCTAGCATCTCATATACGGTGCTTGATCGGTTGAATGCGTTCATTCGTCTCAGGAGCTTGTCATCAATGATCATCTCCTCATATGCCTTCTTGTGCTGGATAATATGATGTGCTTCGAGATATGTGTCGGTCAAAAGACCGGCTCGCATGGCCTTGAAGCCCGTGTAAGGGGTGGGTAGGAAAATACCCGAGATGTCGACGACATCACCAGGGTTGATCTGACGGACTGCGCTACCATAGCACATGACGGTGAGCGTTCGCGGGATCTGGCCGATAGGAACCTGTTCTGCTAATTCTTGAACCTTGACTTCCTGGAACGGCAGGAACTTGGACGCGCGAGAAGACTGGAATAGTTGACCCTTGGACTGGTTTTCCTTGCACTCCTGTGATGGGCAGGCGGTAAGGGGCGCAAATTGCTTGTCATTGACAGGCTGGAAGATCTCGCATCCACAACGGTCACAAGTATACGCGCCAACTTGCACAATAGGTTTGACATCCGAGACCCTAGTAGCAATACCACGGACGGTAATTAAATGTCCGAGATGTTCTCCCCGTACTTGTCGCACAGCAAGAGCTTTGATAGGCTTGTCATCGGCGGAAGTTCTCGGCTTGAAAACGAGGGTATACCGCCTGGTGAGTTGAGCCGGAAACGTTGACTCGAGTAATTCTGGGTTGTTGGTGTTAGCAGCAGCCTCAGCAAGGTCTCGATTTCGCGCTTGTCTTCTCTCCATGATCACATCCAGAACATCGTCCTTGAATCTAGATTGGTGTCAGCAAGTAGACGAGGTATAGAATGGCAGGGGATTTAGTCGTACGTGACACCCGTCGTAGGGGGTGGCATCTTCTTGTCGATAGCTCTAGATAGAATCTCGACATAGTGTTTTGTGTTGTTCTCGATGGACTCGACGAGCTTCAATCCCTCATTTGTGTCATTTTCCCACTAAAGGTCGTTAATCCTATTTCTCTCGGAGAGGGCACAAATCTTACTGAAGCAAGGTCATCCAACTCTATTAAAACTTCGTCAATTGCGCGGTCTGCTAGCTTCTGCATGATATCGGCATATTTATGCTTTGGCTGCTTTGCCGCGGCTTTCTCTCTCCGACGTCGCTCATGGTCTTCATCATCTTGATCCATAAAATCATACTCGTCACTTAAGTCATCTTCGTCGATATTGATCTGGCCAATAGCGTGGGTTATTGTTTGCTCTGGCGAGGTCTTGAACTTCTCGAGGAAGTTTTCGAAGGCGCCTAGTTTTGGAAACGGACTCCGTTAGCTCAAATATCGTAATGAAAGCAAGCAAGTGTTGACGAACTTTGTTGCGCCTCATAATCGACGATGTTTCTATACTGTAGGAGTGCCATGACTAAATCAGTCTACTCCCGGGTATCTTGGTAAATAGAAATGGGATGGGGAAGAATTGTGACAGAATTGATTGAGTCGCAACGATTGTTTAGCGGTCGACCCTTTGGGTGGAACTCTATATGGAGGCTGGAAGCGCGAACAGGGGGGCGGCGGGTTTCAATAAAAAGATACGCGTCGACGCGAATTTTCGTGTACAATCAGCCCAATTCATTAAAGTGCCCATTTAGTGGGTCTAGTGCGCTGGATTGTGGCTGATCCCAGCCCCACGTGCCCTAAATCTTGGTTGTACCTTGGTACCTTGCATACCTACATGTACCGTAATGCTCAATTGAATTTAGACCCGGTGGGTTCAAACTTGCCTCGGTCCACGGCACATGCGAAAGACGGTCATTTCTTGAAAGTTGGTTTGCTACACCGAGCTTGTCAATGTTTCGGCGGAACTGGCAATAGGGTTTCGACGCGAGGGTTTGCTTTCTTTTTTTTATTCCACAATCGTCAATGTTTCTTTTGGTGCAACTCGTTATACTTAATCTAGCCCAGCATGGCATCAGCTCAACGGAAGAACGCGCCGTCCACCACCGCCGAGATCTCCCTTGTACACCTCAAGAACTGTCTCGTTAACCTTCCGACTTCCTTGGTTAATTTGCTTGTAACTATAAATACTGTAAGTTTGTTGTTTACTCTAGCGCTGAAATAAGACTTTGTTTACTGAACAGCATTGGTAGCCTGCTCAGAATGTCATCGTCGAACTCAACTACCGCGTTCCCTCTCTCACAAATGGTTCCTCTCAAACCAACGGCTCGACGTCTTCGCAACGTTCCATATACGTCGGATGGACAGGAATGCCCAGCAAGCGAAAGGTAGCTCCCATAGTTGACCGCGACGGCATAAGCGGGACACGCGGCAGTGGAAGAGACCAGGAGGTGGCGTCCGTTGAGATTGATGCCACCTTAGCGGCGACCCTTGGTCTGCTAGATGGCCAGAAGGTAATGGCAACAATACATGTTGACCCTCCTCTAGCGCATACAGTCAATATCGAACCTCTTACACCAGAGGACTGGGAGATCATCGAGTTACACGCCACATTTCTGGAGTTGAATCTGCTGTCGCAAATCCGCGCTCTCCCGAATCCGACATATACCGCCATTCCTGGGCAACCTCCCAATCCCCACCCATTAACTCTTCACCTCTCACCTACTTCCACGGCCAATATAAAGATTATATCACTTGAACCAACTCCCGCAGCAGACGTCCCATTCGTGAAAATTGCTCCCGACGCCGAGGTTATCGTCGCGCCGAAGACCCGATCGAAACCATCGAAAAGCACTCGCGAAGATCGTAGTGTGGGTGGCACTTCTAGGAGGAGCGGGAAAAGTTCCGCTAGCACCGTTCGCCGGAAGAGCGCACGAGAAGAAAAGAAGCCTGCTTTGTTCTTACGAGGGGTGGACCGTAAACTGTGTGATGAATGGTTTGACGAGGATTCAGCACCGCAAGACTTGAGTGTATGGGTCGATCGTGACCTTTTGTCATCGAAGGATTTCAGGGGTGTGACATGGGTTGCTGTCAATATCGTTAAGCCAGCAGGGCTTCAACCTCCGCTTGATCCTCAGAAACAGCAAGAAAATGCGGCAAACAACGAGACCATCAAGGCGGCTGAAAAGGTTGTTGCCCAACTACGTCCGTGGGATGATCCTCCAACTACTCAAACCGCCGCTCTTTCTACCCCTCTGTGCGCCGTGCTTGGATGTTCAGGGGTCGTTGGAGGAATTGTAAAGGTCGAACCCGCGCCGCCGCCATTACCACGCAATGCGTTACAAAAATTGAAAGTCTCTCCCTTTGCAGCTGATGTTTCGAGGCCCTCAGACGGGCTGAAATTTGGAGGAGAATCAAAAGCTGAGAAAGAAGAAGCATCGAAAAGGATATCGCATATTTACGGCCAGAAAGGCAAGGTAGACGGCCTTCTATATGGCCCCTTGACAGATGGAATGGTGCTGCCCGTATACGAAAGCCTCGAGTTATCTCAGGGCTGGGAGGGCGGTGTCGCAAAATTTGATGCCGCGAATTTGGATTCCAAAGAGCACCTGAATTGGTATCTAGGATCCGAGAAAAATGTACCAATCGAAGTACAGACACCAGTTTCTCGCCCCACGTGGCTGACGGAAAACGACATAGGCGAGTACACGCCACCAAGTGATTCGATTCTGGTTGGAATTGATTCGCTCCTGGCCGATTTGAAGTCTCACCTCTCGCATATGTCATCTGTTCTTTTAACTGGTGCCTTAGGAGCTGGTAAGACGGCTGTTGTACAATCCCTAGCTCAGACTCTCCGAGAAGAGTTCCTATTCCACACGACTTATTTCCCATGTCGAAAGCTTGTCAACGATGAAAGCAGAATATCCACTATCAAAGAGACGTTGAATAGAGTTTTCATGACTGCAAGCTGGGGTGCGAGACTAGGTGGAAAAGCACTGGTCATACTCGATGATCTAGACAAATTGTGCCCGGTCGAGACCGAGTTACAAGTGGGAAATGATAACAGTCGAAGCCGGCAGGTTAGCGAGACCATTAGCTCGATTGTGCGTGAGTACTGTGAGCGTGATAGAGGTGTCGTTCTTCTCGCTACAGCTCAAGGCAAAGAATCACTAAATAATGTGATCATCGGAGGCCACGTTGTTCGGGAAATCGTTGACTTAAAAGCCCCAGACAAGGAAGCACGGAGAAGAGTATTGGAAACGATCGTCCACCAGCAGACCGTGTCTCCGGATGCTTTGCAAGCGCCTGCCTCTCTCGGCAGTCGTCCTACCACCGCTAATGGGAGCGTGGGTGGAGATGATGGTGGTGCATGGATGGATGGAGCCGACCAACGTAGTCGTGGCAACTCCGTTTCTGCCGAACCAAAGTTAGACGGCTTTCTCTTAGATCCGGATTTAGACTTCCTTGATCTTGCAGGGGAAACCGATGGCTACATGCCAGGAGACTTGATACTTCTTGTATCTCGAGCTCGCAATGAAGCTCTAATACGGTCCATTAGCGAGGAATCTTCGAGGGATTCATTGGATATTATTCAACTCGGCCGAGCCGACTTCGATAAGGCCCTCAAAGGATTCACACCGGCATCCCTACGGAACGTCTCACTGCAAACATCTACAACGACGTTCGACTCAATCGGTGGCCTTAAAGAAACGCGACAGATTTTACTCGAGACATTGCAGTATCCCACGAAGTATGCTCCAATATTTGCACAATGCCCCTTGAGGCTCCGTTCTGGTCTGCTCTTGTATGGGTTTCCTGGTTGTGGCAAAACACTTCTCGCAAGCGCAGTAGCTGGCGAGTGCGGCCTCAATTTCATATCCGTGAAAGGACCCGAAATTTTGAACAAATACATTGGTGCTAGCGAGAAGAGTGTTCGTGATCTATTCGAACGTGCTTCGGCTGCGAAACCGTGTGTGCTGTTCTTCGATGAGTTTGATTCTATTGCCCCAAAGCGAGGGCACGATTCGACAGGCGTTACGGATCGAGTAGTGAATCAACTCTTGACGCAGATGGACGGTGCGGAGGGATTATCTGGAGTCTATGTCCTGGCTGCAACATCTCGGCCAGATTTAATTGATCCCGCCTTGCTCCGTCCTGGTCGATTGGATAAAAGCTTACTGTGCGGTTTTCCAGATATAGAAGATCGTGTCGACATTTTGCAAGCGCTGGGCAAGAAAGTCAAGCTCAATGAGGAGATAATGTCTTCGAAAGAAGGCCTAATTGAACTCGCGAGACGCACCGAGGGGTACTCTGGTGCTGATTTGCAGGCTCTCATGTCGAATGCCCAACTAGAGGCCATTCACGATGTGCTCAACGACATTGAGCTGCAGTCCTCAGGTGATAAGCGCACTACTTCTAGCTCCCGAGCTAAAGTGGAGATGAATACGCGATCCCGGAATTTCGTGCAGTTTCGCTACGGTATAGAGGCTGCCCTAGCAGAGGCAGAAGAACGGGCGAAGAAGGGATACAACAAATCGTCTCAGTTGGCTGAGAACGCCGCCATTGCAGCCAAACTAGCCGAAATAAAAGCGGCAAGGAAACAAACGAAACTAACACAGAAGGGATCAAACAACGCCACGGGTGATAATAGCCAGAAAGGCAAGGAAGGAAATAATACGGAGGTCCTCATCGGTTGGAAACACATGATGAAGGCGTTGGACTCGACCAGGGCCAGTATCAGTCCCCAAGAAAGAAATCGACTAGAACGCATCTACAGAGAATTCGTGGTTGGACGAAGCGGCGAGATGCGCGATGGTCAGGGTAGCATGGAAATTGGCGGACGGAGCAGTCTTATGTAAATCTGAGCATTTATGCAGAGGTGCAGACCAAAAGTTTTGGTATTATCATATTATATATATATCAGCTAATATCATGTTGAAATACTTCACTGTACTAGTTCATGAATCATATGTGGCAACATATCCCTTATATATATGATATGAACAGTACTTGGATCGACGATACTAATAATGCTGTCTAATTAGGTAACGAGGCTGACCGCTTGGGTACAATGCTACCGTCGATACTAGCCCAATTATTCTGATTGGTTAGCCTTTTTGCACCAGCCACTAGCCAGCTGGTCAGTGTGGTACGGGCGGCCCCACATCAGGCCTGTGCGCCTATTTTAGGTACGTTTCGTTACAAGTCGAGATCACCGTCTCCGAGGTTCCCTCTACTAACTTCTCCCAGATCCATGTAGTCAGGAGGCTGAGGAACGGCATATCTCAAGGCCATGAACTTCTAAAACCCTCGAATAGATCGCTAAGACGATATTGAAAACTACTCCAGTTTATCCGAGCAAATTGACGCTGCGTAGCGCTGGCCGTTGGGCATTCTAAGTTGGGAGCTTGGAGGATCAGAGAGATGCTGTGTCGCGGCCTCGGTACTTTTGAAGCTGGCAGCGACGACAGCTTTTGGGATACGTCCCTTATATACTTGGTACCTTGTTAATTGTCCTAATTGCTTAATCCGAATCGCATCTGCTCTCTAGCTATAAGTATGTTCTCTAATTCATTTCTTCTTCTCTTCACCGTTTATCTTCGTTTTACCCTTCATCGGTGCACCATTGCCACAATGGCGTCTCCTAAGCTGCCCCCTATCCCAACCATCACAGTGCAGTCTAGTGAGACGTCGCCTATACAGTCTGCGACGATGCAGTCTCAAAAGCCATCTCCTCTACCCATTGCCACATCGTCGTTATCAAAGACGTTCACGATGCCCTCCAACACGACACCATCTAGCAAGGCTTCCGCCGTGCAATCCCAGAGCCCAGATTTCCCTCCTGGACCATTGAACATGAATCTTTTCCTAGAGGAGCCACGTTCCCCAGCTCTTTTAAGAGATCTTTCGTTAACACCTAACGCAGGCGTCCGTGGCGGACCGTATGCTCTGGTTTGGATAGAACGCCCTCCCATAAACATTCCCATCCGCTATCCAAGTCCCGAGAAAAAGTAAGTGATGATCGCCTAGCCACTGACTCATGCATCTACGTTCACATTGCTTCATCGTTTGCCCCTTCCCATCACCTTGCCCACTTCAGATGTGTTATACTCATCGCCAGTCACCTTAATATATAACATTTACTATCCATTCTCACCACGCTTCTTATAAATACACACGATCTGAGACCATTCGCTAACCAGGTCTCACAGGCCTGATCCAGGACCCCAAACACCATGGCAACTCTTCAAGTTTTTGGCGGCGGACCTGCGACGACGCGTCAAAAAGCTGTCGAAGATGCGCGGAAAATGGAAGAAGCGGTTCAAGAAGAATGCGCCAAGTCAGGAAAACCAGCCCCAGGATATCGACTTACAGAACTTATCGGAAAAGGAAGCTTCGGCCGTGTTTACAAAGCAACAGATCTAAAGACCGCCCAGGTAGTAGCCGTCAAGATCATCGACGTTGACGAGAGTGACACATTAAACCCGAAAATTGCAGATACCTACAGTGAGATTCTCAAGGAGATTAACGCCTTACATCGGCTAAGCCAATCCGGTGCCCAGAATATTAATCATGTGATTGAAGCTTTGCCTGTAGGCAAAGCTATGTGGATGGTGACGGAATACTGTGCTGGAGGAAGTGTTGCGACCCTAATGAAACCAACGGCACCCGGTGGACTGCAAGAGAAATGGATCATACCAATCTTGCGCGAAGTCGCCGTAGCAATTTACTGGGTGCACAAGGAGGGAATTATACATCGCGATATCAAATGTGCTAATGTCTTAGTGACCGAAACGGGAGCAGTCCAGCTCTGCGATTTCGGTGTTGCTGGTATGATGGAAACGAAACTCGACAAAAGATCAACCTTTATCGGAACGCCACATTGGATGGCGCCCGAACTATTCGACCAGAATTCTCAATACGGAACAGAGGTCGACATATGGGCCTTCGGGTCCATGGTGTATGAAATTGCTTCAGGATTGCCACCCAACGTTACGGCTAGAGTAGGCCTCCCCCAACTTGGAGATTACCTCAGAGAACATCTACCACGCCTCGAAGGTGACCAATATTCAGATGAACTCAAGAGCCTAGTCGCATTTTGTCTTGAAGAAAACCCCGCCAAACGACCTTCTATTGAACAAGTCCAAAAACACCCATACATTTATAACACAAGCTCTAGATACCCCACTTCATCTCTCTCCAATCTCGTCAAAGCATTCAAACTCTGGGAAGAACGTGGTGGAAGCAGAAAGTCCCTCTTTGCAGCTGGAGGAGCACAAGCACCCACGGATCTTGGTTCGACTTCGTTAGCAACGGATGAATGGAATTTCTCAACTACTCTTGCTTTCGACGAACAGCTTCACGATGCCTTAGACGGGAGATCCGACGCTGAGGCAGTCCGTGATGTCTATGGTTCAGCCGTCGATTTCCCTAGCACGTTTAACGAAGACACAGCACGACCCAAAGCTTTAGGAAAAGGCCGACGCCGACCACCGCCGCAAGCCCTTGCTGCAACGAAAGTTAAAGCTCCCCTCGAGAAAGTCTTTGATCCTAACACTATTTCTAATTATGATGAAAATTCCCGCATGTACTACGGACGTCCTGCTCCACCTCCGGAGCAACCCATGACAAATGAGCTGCCAGCGTCTGACCTCCCGCTGCGTGATGATTCGCTTCACGCAACGCTTCGTGAATCCTTAATTGACCTTGATGCGTCACTTGGTGGTGGCGAACTCTCGAATTTTGTCGACATGGGTACGATAAGACCGGGCCCAGGAATAGGACAGGGGCAAGGCCCAGGACCGCGAGCTTCGATGGACAACAATTGGTCTTTCTCATCAGCTACTGAAGCGTCGACACATGACAGAGCACCCTTGAGCGATCCCGCGGATATGAACAACGGCCGACATCATGCCCCAGATTGGTCATGGCCAACTAGCATCCCTCCCGCCTCTGCCAATCCTGAAATGTCGCATTTTACATTCAATGACGATCGCGATTTCGATAAAGATATGGAAGTGAGACCCCGACTACAACACCACCCAACCGAACCTATCGGCCTGCCTTCGCAAGGCTATGGAATACAAACCACAAATACTTCTTCAAATGACCGCATGTCCGTAACCAGTTTAATCGACCTCGACATGAGCATGCCCGAACCTACCCTCCCAGAACTCACCCGTCCCTCTACCGCGAACTCAGACATCGGCTCCATGACCGGCTCCGACATAGGTACTCGAGAGCCCTTCGAGCTCGAGCGCCACGCATCCGTATATGCACCCGCCCATTTTACTAGTCGCGAGCCATCCATCTATGTATCCGACGGCTCGGAATTCTCCACCCAAGTAGCGAACAAGATTGCCGAAGACGTTCCTGAACCCGATATCCACACTGCCATCCACGACGCCTCTCAGCAACATCACCAACACCAGCAGCAAAACAGCGACTTTACGATCGCATCCTCGGAGACTTACGTGGACAGAGACTATAGGCGTTCTAATGGCATGGGTCCACTTCATTTACCCCCTATCCCCCCTCCATCGAGTAGCGTAATGGAAGCTCGGGCTACAGCCGGTGATGTTGCGAACGAAATGAAGAGACTTATAGGAAGTCTAGGCGAGCATCTATCTATTATCGGAGAGCAAGTCGCGGGGATGGAACCCCGACGCGCTGGGAGAAGTTATGAGGGGACGGAATGAACAGAAAAAAAAAAGAGTAGCCTGGAAGAAGATCTTATTTGACGAAGATTGATGAACGCGTTCTTTCCTTTACGGAATATATGTAACCCGAATTGTTATGCGCATCGGCGCTTTAGGAGGTATAGATACTACTATCGTCTGTGGTGTTCGCCTACCTTTCACGTTTATTGAAATGAGATACCACAAGTTCGTCGTCGCAAGGTACAAAGGTATACCTAAGATTGAGTTTTACGTCTGGAGCTGATGCAAATAGTTTACTTTTTCCTTTTCCCTTTTTCCTGAGACCTGAAGGTCTCCGGTAGGTGAAACTACCTATGTACGATATTAATACAATAGAATGAAGAATTAAAGGGCAGAAGTATCACGGGCATAGTGACTTGTAACCAATCCGACGTACGTTTCAATAGGTTATCTCGTAATACGATACGATACCTATTCCGTGCAGTTTTCTACGTAAAACCTATCAAATCCCCCATGAGAACAGCCTGATACTTATCCACCGCCTCTCGCAAGCGGATAAGCACGCCCGCAGCTAGCATCTTGACCTCGTTCTCCTCACCACCTCCTTCACCACTGACGTCGCCGCCCCGCGTATTGCTAAAAACAGCGTTCACCCACTCAGAGCTCTCTACAACCTCCCGACCATGTCTCTCGCACAGGCCGCGCATATCACCTTCATTCACATCCAACAAGGCCACGAGCCCGAACAGCACCGCCTGTGTAATACTTAAGTCACCTACGCATTGGCCTCGGACACCAAGGAGCAGGTCCCAGAACTCGGCGGTCATCTGTGGCAGAGCAAGGGTGCTGGGTCCTGCCGCGTGTAAAAGGATGGCTAACGTCTTGAGGTAGAGTGTTAGTAAGTAAGGCTGGAAGAGTATGCCCCGCGTTGTGGCGGACACTGAGTGCATAGCCGCCTGAAACCGGGAGGTCAAAGGGAAGAAGAACGAGGATGCGATGAGCGAAGCCGTCGTGTTGGGTATAGCGCGCACACGTGGCTTCGCCTTACTCTTCACAGCATTAGGGTATTGTGCTTTTAGGCGTGAGGTGAAGGATGAGAGTTTCAGTGCGTCTGGCCCTGTGGCTGCATCTGCGGCCTCCGCAGCTAGTGGCGCAAGGAACGTCTGGGAAAGGGACTGTGTAAGATTGTCTAGGGCATTTGGAGGGAGAGGCTTGAGGCTCGCTGCTGAAGATTCAAGCCTGTTCGACGACGAAGTCGCGATATAATGCTTCTCAACTTTGGAGGGAAGCGCCTTGGAAGGGAATTGTGCGGCTGAAGCGTACTCGGATGTCTCGAAGCCGGCTATCTCTCGGCCACTAAGACCCAGTGTAATAAGCACGGATGCTCGCTGAGACAAGGAGTAGTCGCCATCAAAAAACGTCTTCGCAAACCACTGCCCCATTTTCTTTGGCTGTGCGACTACGACGGCAATCATGCCTTGGAGGCGCAGGTTATCGAAGTTTTCGATGTCATATTTATCTTGTAGACCGACGAGAAGAGTGGCAAGTTCTTCAGCATGAGAACTAACCTCTGTGCCATAGTTCGCTTTTCTACGAATCAATGTAGGAGCGGTTGTTAAAGCAAGTTTTTGCTTATCATAATTCTCCGTGTCTCGGAAATATGCAATAAGGTCCCGAATGTAGACAGGAGCTTTAGGCTTGTCACGATTGATGAGCGTGGCGTCGTCATCCGAGTCCTCAGCATCGGAATCTGGCTTCGCGTACGGCACCAACTCCGGATCTTCGCCTTCTTCGTCCTCAACTTCCTCGATAATAAAACCAGATTGGGCTGGTGGTTTTGGAGGTCGCTGGGCTGCAGCTTTTGAGGGTCTTCCTGACTTTGGTGCGTTTGCGGGCTTCGGTAGTGTAACCAACCCCCTCAGTAGATCCAAAGGTCCAGGCTTATCGGATATTTGTACCAAGGATTTATACCATCTTGCTTCTTCTGTATCCATCTCATCCATTTTAAAGTCAAGTTTCGTCTCTTTCCCATGTACGAGTCCTGAGAGCGCCTCGCCAACTACCATCCCCAAGAATCGTGCACGAATTTGAGATGCGGCAATTCGATTGGAGACGGCATTTAAATATGTACTTGATCGTAATAGTATAGTTAGTTTTATGGGTGTCAGCCTGTTGACGTAACCGGCACTTAGAAGTAGTACTTGCGCATGTGCTTGTTCTCCAAGTTAGCTTCCCTAATAAGTAGAAAAAAAAAGATGAATCTCACCTTCTTGCTGTAGCAATGGAGCATGCCTGATGTATAATTTATCGCCGAATTGACTTAAACTTTTCTCGAGGATTGTCGTCATACACTCCTTGTCCTCAGCAAAGACAGCGACAGCAGCCCGTCTGATTCCACACCCTTCGCCAATTCCCGCACCAGTTCCACCAGTCAACCAATCCACGAGATGGCTCTTCCGCGTCTCATCATTTCCGACAACCACCTTCAAAGCGCCAGCCACAGCAGAAATGATAGGAGAGTCCTCTGTCGTACTACTACCATCCAAGTTACCAAGATACTTATTAGAGAGTAGCTTCAGAATTAAGCCAAGAATCTTGCGCTGTTCGAGAGGCGGCAAAGAGCCCAGCAATTTATCGAATACTGCCTGGCCACCCACATCTTGAAGAAGTAGGCCAGTAACCAGCGTGTTGACAAAGTTCTCTTAATTGGCCGTCAGTCAACGAGTAAATACTACTACGATAATAAAGGGGGCTGACCTTGGTTCCCTAACCGCATTGCG
Organism: Hypoxylon sp. EC38; assembly: GCA_002120335.1. Taxonomy (NCBI): domain Eukaryota; kingdom Fungi; phylum Ascomycota; class Sordariomycetes; order Xylariales; family Hypoxylaceae; genus Hypoxylon; species Hypoxylon sp. EC38. Next base: position 2,189,065 of record KZ111236.1, on the reverse strand, counting down.
CGGGTAGATACCTCGGCACATAACTTGAGGTCGTCTTCATTAGTCCCTGACCCAACGCATTGTACGACGTTCCGACCAAGCCAGTCGATATACAGCTTGGTGCTGCTAAGCCAAACGCCACCTTTCAATTGGTCCGTTTGCCGGCAGAGGTCCTCTGCTTCCGCGGATAGTGAGACGATCTTCCCACTTGTAAATAACGATATAAGCTCTTGACGCATGGGGCGAATCTGGGTCTGGCTTCCCAAGGAAGCAATGCTACCCCAAATACGTTTTATGCCATCATCGTCATGGAGGAGTCTAGAGAGCAGCTCTAGAACAAAGCTCAGGTTGAAGCCAACGTGAGAATCTTTCAGGGATTTAGGGTCCGATTTTGCTTCCTTTAACAGGGCACGTAAGTATGCTAGCGCGGCATTGATACCTGTGATGCTCTGCAAGCAGGCGATTAGTACATGGACATCTCCTTTACTCTGTCCCGTAGATGCATCCCGCAGTATAGTCCAGTAGTTCGGGACGATCTCCGTAACTAATACGTGTACTAGTTGGGCTCCTTGGGGGGTGGGTTTTCGGATGTCGAATGCATGTTTGCCTTGTATGCCTTTTTGCAGATATTTTGATGTAGATAGAAGAGTATCGTAGCTTGGTTGGTTCTTGAGAACGTCAAGAGCTTCCTCCGGCGATGAGCCATGAAACTCGGTTTTCGCCACAGCCGCCGGGCCAGAGGATTTAGAAATCTCTAGTAGTTCATCATTTTGACTGGATTTCCGGCAAGTTTGGCTCACGGGAGTGAGTAGATCCTCCATGTTGCCCGTCTTTTGGCCTCGGTATCACTCGTTAAACTGCGTTCCATAAAGGTCGAACAATTGAATTATCCGAGGTCATAGCTTCTTAGCGTAAGGTTGGTCCTTGTAGCTAGAAACAGCACGCTCATTCATAGTGGACTCATAGAGAGCATCTCTGTTCAGGGGTATTAATTAACAGACGCTTTTCTTGTGGGTTTCACGTCCTTTGATATGTTTGTAATTCGTCAAACCCGAAGAAAAGTAACTGTTATTCTAAGAACAGTGGAACAGAAGCTTTAGGTACATGTAAGTAGGTACTGGTTTAGTATATATAGTACCTACATGTATGTAGTATGCTGCTAAGTGAAGTGCTGCGGGGTATCCGTTAGGCTTAGTTGCATTCATAAGATCTCGCCCGCTTCATAGCGTCCTAATAGCGTTTCTGATATAACGCTATCAACGATAAAGGATGACATCAAACCACCAATAGCTCTCCCTTTATCATCCTAAGCTCTTTCAACCCAGCACACTCAACACCCGAGGACAAATCATGGCGACCAACGCAGCAGTTGGTAGCCCCTCAAGGTGGCAGTATCTTGACAGAATTCGTAGGACACCCGGTCCTTTTAATCAAGATTCCGATGTCAGCGAAGAAGCCCTCGCAGCGCTGGACAAGGCCAAGATATTGGTCATCGGCGCGGGTGGTCTCGGGTGCGAAATACTCAAGAACCTGGCGCTCTCTGGCTTCAAGGACATCCATGTCATAGATATGGGTAGGTTATGATCACATTCGTATTCCCTCACTCCTATTGCCATTTTGAAGCTTACCAGCATGCGCTTGTGCTAGACACCATCGACATCTCTAATCTCAATCGCCAATTCCTCTTCCGCAGGGGCGATGTGGGAAAGTTCAAAGCGGAAGTCGCCGCAAAGTTCGTCGAGAAGCGAGTCAAGGGTGTCAAGATTACACCTCATAACCGCCGAATACAAGAGTTCGACGAAGACTTCTACATGCAATTCCAGCTTGTCGTGTGTGGTCTCGACAGTATTGAAGCGCGCCGATGGATCAACGCGACCCTCGTGAATATGGTTGATATGGATGATCAAGACTCTCTGAAGCCATTGATCGACGGTGGAACCGAAGGTAGCACAAATACTCGATCTCAACATCTCAGAGGCTAAAGTGATCTAACTTGGAGTAGGATTCAAAGGTCAAACTAGGGTCGTATTCCCGACTCTAACAGCATGTATCGAGTGTCAGCTAGATCTCCATACACCTAGAGCCGCAGTCCCTCTTTGTACCTTGGCTACTATCCCACGACAGCCAGAGCACTGCATAGAATGGGCCCACATCATTGCATGGGATCAAGAGAAACCATTCCCCACCCTAGACAAGGACGACCCCGAGCATATTACTTGGCTCTATCAAAAAGCCCTCGCACGAGCCCAAGAATTCGGCATCACCGGTGTGACCTACTCGTTAACTCAAGGCGTGGTCAAGAATATCATTCCAGCAATAGCATCAACCAACGCTATCATCGCTGCCAGTTGTTGCAATGAGGCTTTGAAGATCGCCACCACAGCCGCCCCAGCTCTTGGCTTTGAAGAGAGCTACATGATGTATTCTGGTGATGATAGCATCTACACTACTACATTCAAGTACGAGAAGAAGGAGGATTGCGCTGTATGTGGTGACCTAGCCAAGCCACTGGTAGTTGACCCCAACTGGACATTGAGAGAGCTTCTCGGCTCTTTCGCGACAAAAGCCGACCTTCAACTAAAGAAACCCTCAATCAGAGCTGAGGGCAAGACGTTATACATGCAATTCCCCCCAGGTATCGAAGAACAGACACGACCAAACTTGGATAAGACTCTGAAGGAAGGATTGGGCTTGGACGTGAATCATGAGGTAGTCATAACGGACCCAGCATTCCCAACCCTGACTTTTAGATTCATTCTCCGTTTCACGTGAGCAAAGGAGTTACGAGACCATGATACCAAAGTACGTAGAGAGACCTGGAGTTTGCTGATTTAGATGCTTGGCCAATCCACTTCGCGACAGTCGGGCTCAGCTTATTGCACACTAGCCTACGCTCGCATGAGCTGTAAATAAAAGTCTATTCACCAAGTCAAATTTCCATCACAAACTTCTAAGGGATTAAAGACGCTTTCACATCTAATTCTGCAAGTTTCACTGCTCTGTCCTGGTATCAGCTGCTTGCTATGCTTTATGTCTTGTTGTCTAGGTCACTGCCTGAACCTATGAGGGACGGAGGTCCCAGATTGACGGTCTCTGCTACATGTGTCTTAAAACACGTATCCAGCTATGTCCTCTGAAACATAAAGGATTCTTTATTTGCCGTGGTTGCATCTCATTCACTAGTAAAACGGTAACTGTAAAGCTGTAGAATGACTACTATTGTATGTTTCATGATACGGAAGTATAGATCTGTAGCTTCTTATGGTGGGCAGAGGAAGATATAAACCCAGCCATAGACCTCAAGGCCCAACCTTTTTGTACTTCAACATACTACAGTCTGAATAAATCCGCCACTTATATCAATCGTCACCAATAAACAACAGCCATGCAAGATCAGAGAGGCAAAGCTCACAATTCCAGGCACTCACGGGATGTTGCTCGGATGCGCGGTAGCAATGTTTTCGAGGCAGACGTGTGGACAGCCGAAGAAGTAGAGATAATCCGCCGCTACGTTGAAGCGAATCCAAGTTCAGAGCAGAACCCCGAGCCACTTCTAGTGTTGCTAGGATATGAAAACACCATTATATATAAGAGTCTCGACTTTAAGCAGGACATTCTAGTGCCAAGCTTACTTCGAAAGATTAAAGATGTCAAAGCCAAAAACCCTGCCTTATCCCAAAGTAGACGTGAAAGGTTTGTATACCCTACTTCTTGCCGACATAAAATGAGCGAAAAGCTAAATTTATTGTAGGAAAGCGTCGGCCGATCTAGGCACGGATTTTACCCCAGAGGAATTCCAACCTATCGACGAAGAGGCTGCCAACCTCCATAGCATATCCCGGGCGCACAGAGGCATCGGTAACGCCTTTCAGCGGCTAATCGATCTGTTAGAGGAATGTAGGAGTATTTTCCGCGAGTTCAGTGATGTTGTCGAAGAGCCCATCGGCGGTACGCCTTTCACTGAGTCAAACCCCCATTGCGCCACCCAAGATGATGAGGATAGCAAAGATGACCATAGCATAGAGTAGAGTAATCTATTTACATGGTATGAGGATTCCACTGAGACCATGGGTAACAAGGTCGGGCAGAATATCCCTAGGAACAAAGTTCAAAATTGATATTCCACTTTTCTACGGCCTGTTAGATATTTAGACTACTTGTCTTCATATATAGATTCAGTTATATGGTCGAATAATGCATTAGCCCCTATTCCATTCCCGTGTAATAAATCTTGCAACTTTCCTAGTGGGAATGCCGTCTCTTCGTAGTATCAAAGTAGCCTAACGCGTCACCACCTACATCGGAAGAGTCCCGCGACACTTTATAACATCGAAAAGAACCATATCTACCTCCTGTTTTAACGGATCTCTCTCTTAAAAGGTCTCTTTCTAGTGATATCTGAGAACTAAGTACGTATCTCGTCTCGCTTGAACCCGTATTGGCATTTTCATCCCCGTCATTATTGTGATCACAGCAGCATTTGCACGTGTTCATCGTCTTGTCCCTGTTGCTTAGCCATTGTGTTGTAAGGAAATTAACGAGCCACCATAATGCTCTAAGGAATACCAGGTCCGCGAGAAGAATGGAGAAGATGAGCTCAGGCCAAGGCTTGCGGTGTGGCACTTGGCAGAGGTAACTAGCCGAAAAGATCGCCGGTGGTACATCAAGCGAGTTTTCATTGTGGTCGCTCGCTCGGAATGAGACGGTGGAGCCAAGAGCATCGAAAAATTTCGATCTTAGATCCGGCTGGTTGTTGTCTATTATGGTTCTAGAATTAGCCGTAAAAGCTTCCAGTAAGTTGGGCTTGTAATGATATTTGGTTGATCTCGTTGGCCAAGGTCGGCCATAACTGCTGAGAAGGCTGATTTGCCGAATAAGTCTATTGGTTCCCAGAGAGATTCATAAGGAAAAGAGCTGTTTTGTGCTTGATTCTGCGTAAAGTTCTCGAGGACGTGATTACTGAGATTGTCGGCATCTAGTTGGTCCAGATCTGATGAAAATATTGCCGTAGCGTTAAAGAAGTTTTCTGACGAGATATCCGGCGAGCTATTGACGTCATCGAGATTGGGATATAAGAGTACCCTTAACGCAGATCGGTCAGTTATCCGTCCTGTTTGGTTTTCGGAGTCATGTTTAGCTGTTTCATTCCCCATAGCGACCGCAAGCTGCATGTAATGCACTCTCATCAACAAATCTGCCCAATCTCTGCTATTTACCATATCTCGTTTGAGTCCTTCTGCATAGAAAATGTCTCTCATGTAGTCTTCTCCCAATGGATCATACGTCATCCAAAGATAAACAGTTTGCCCTTCCTGAATATGACACGATACGAGGATGTGTAATACAGGCTGCCATCTGAGTGTCCAAGCCGTGTTAAACGAGAATAAATTATTTTGGTGTCGCATCTCTAAATATAAAGTGCTTATCGTGCACGACTTAAGCTGCTCATTATCGTGGACTAGGGATGCTGAGAGGCGTGGAGAATATTGTGCGGAATTGTTCTTCACTTCCTGAACGTCGTAGCTAAAAAGACTGCAGTTCGTTCTCACGACGCTAGATTGTTCGATGGTGGCTGGCTGGCAGGTTGGGTGTACTGTTCTGGTCAATACCGACGCCCCCCATGATAACTCTTTCTGACTAATTGTTGCGTTCGGATCGGTAGTAGTTTCGGCCAGGAGAACATAGCCAGACGATCCTAGGTTGGCCAATGATATAAGTACTGTGGCAATTAGACCGCCAATTATGACAACTGGTGTAAACCAACGGAACGGGTATTTCCTCGTGAGACCATACCCAAAGGTCGATGTGTATGGTTGGAGGGTGACCATTACTGGGACCAGACTCGAAGATGGTCAGTATATTTTTACGAGTTTTTATCCAGCAAGATCAGATATGCCGGATGTCAACATGGACAACCGAGTTGATCTCTTAAAGTATTTATATCAGACGTAAGTACCTTACTCACGTAAAATGTACTGATACACAGCATAGGTATTTTAAAGATAGAAATACCTAGTCTAACATCGGTGAGGGAACTGGGTGAGATTATGTCTCAACCTCTGACGCGGCTGATAGTGCCGAGGATACAACGGCCCGGCAACGCCATGGATGCAATATCTAGGTCCACTTGCGTCCAAGACATAATCTCGAAGTGCCAGTTATTGAAATCGCTCATGGGGGTAATCAGTCTGAGACAAATGGAGATCTTTCCTAATTTCAAAGCCGTCGTACTCTCAAGAGATTTAAGAACTAAATACATAAATAGGGGTATCCTCAAAAGCTCGGAATCAAGTTCAACTTGCATATCCCTTTCGTCACGCTACGCACACCCTCAGGCCCGATCTCTAGCTTCTCATCTGGCAAACTCTTGATAGGGTGTCCCCAAGCTCGGACACCCGCCTTATCCTTCCTGAAGTTTTGCTGAAAGTATCTTGACAGCTCGACTGCCTGGGCTCCGCGGGGTAGCATCTCCCCATAGAATGTAGTGAGGGCGCGGTGGAGAGCGGCATCGTCGGGTGACTCCAGCTCAGTAATAAGCTTACCTAAGTGGAGCGCGTCGCGCATCGCGTGAATGCCTCCTTCGGCTTTGTATGGCATCATTAGGTGAACGGCGTCGCCAAGGAGAGTAGCCCTTCCAAGTGGGATTTCGTCAAGGTGGCAATCCGTTGGCACCCAACCGATGTCTCGAATACCCTCTGAGCTCGTCGCATCAATGACGCGCTTAAACTTAGGGTCTAAGTGGGCTGTCATCTTTTTGGCAAGTTCGAGACGTTCTTGTCTTGGAAGAGTGTTGACAGCGATCTGGCCAGTTTGCTGGGCGAGCGGGTCGTGCCATGAGATAACCCAAAAGAACTCGCCGGATTGGCCGTCAGGCGCCACCTTGGTGAGACCCATGAAAAGGTTGTTCCAAGCGTCTCCGGTAGAAATTGGTATGATGGCCATGCTGTGAGCGATCTCTAATTGGCGTGCGAATAATTCGCCGCTCAGCGTGGTCTCTCCCGTTATCGAGCTAATCGGAACATTTCTAAGCACCTCCTTATTCGGCTTGCCCAGAACATGCTCTCTCACTATATAAGGTTAGGAATATTTTACCGTAAAAGAAGCAGAGGTTAATTGCTCTTACCAATGCTGTTTGCGCCATCAGCACCGACGACGAGATCGCCCGTCGCAGTGGTGCCGTTCTTGAAAGTGACCACCATCTTGTCGCCAGCCCTCTCAATCTTACTTGCAACTCTGCCGTATTGCACACTTATGTTCGTCGCTAGCCATTTCCGCAGCAGCAGACGGTTGGCTCGTAGAGTGGGAGTAGAAGGGGATCCTTCAGTGCCCAAACGATCGTTGTGGAAATAGAAAACCACTTGCGTTTCCAGATTGAGAGGGTTGAGATGATGGACGGTATCCCGGAAGTTAGGCATATCCTCTGGAAAAGCTTTAAACAACTCATCCAGGACACTGAGTATTGGAAAAGGGGTCTTAGACTCGGATACATTACTTGAAGTTGGGAAAACGTGCTTACCTGTGCATGGTCAGCGACCATCCCTGGGCTCTGGCGACTTCATGTTCATCCCGCTCGAAGATCTCGAATGGGACGCCATTCTTCCGGAATACTTGGGCGAGAGTCAAACCGCCAAGGCCAGCGCCGACGATTAGAACCTTGGGTTTATACCCGGCCTCGGCCATATCTGGTGCGATTACTTCTTTCATCTTCATGGCGATCGATCGGTAAATGGTACCTAAGAAGTTAAGAAGAATACGCGTCTCGACTTAGCAGAGACCTGAGGGCTGACCATCTCCTTTTTGTATGTCTGTGCTGCCAATCTTCACTTGAAGGATGCGCAGCGGCAGACGCCCCAAGTAATCCGACCAATCAGGCAATAGAGTGGCACTGCGTTTGGATTTCTTCTCTTCAGCTAGCACTCGGCGACGGAGTATCTCCCCGTCTCCCTGTACCGCTCAGCTCACATTTGCCGTCATTCGATCACATATAGGCAGATGACAACCGAGAAACATTGAGCCCAGGCACTTTATCAAACGAGAATGTGTACTCTAATAGCACGCAAGAGGGCGGCGCATGAACAGCGCTCCACGCGGCGTTTCCATCGCCGCCGTGTGGCAAGGCGTATTAATACCTCCAACCTTTTCAGTTACTCCGTAACGTACATAATCTGCTGACTATAAGCATTATCTAGGTATCTTCTTATCTTTGTTTCGACGTTTCGCTGTAAGGCTGTCGCAGGGGAGTTTCACCGGTAAAGGTAACCTGATAGAATTTTCTCAGGTCGGAACCCCTCTAACTGATGAAGAAGCAGTGCCACTTAGGTACATGCAGGTAGATCTGGGGGTTGTTCTGCGACAGGGTGGTGGATAATTTCCAGGCGCTCGAATCGCTCTTCCTGATGGCACCATAAAAAACACGGCGTTTGTTAACCTGTGCCTTATTTTCAGCTATGGTCTTATGTTCCACGGTGTTTCTGGGTACAGCATTCGAAATGCATACTTGGCGAACGATCTACAGGTTCAATACCCAGACGGGGTATACGACCCGTACCTACCACGTGTGCCAACGGATACTTGGACAGGCCGCATTAGTTGTGTGACTCGCATTAGGTCAGAGCGGTATAAAAACCCCACAGGATAATGAAAACTCCGGCGATAAGACTTCTAAGATCCGGCTATTGCGAAGACCTTGGGGTCTAGAACTATCCGTCCCAACTCATTGTATAAATCAAGTCTCATCCCAGCCCTCAGCTATTCCTTGGTAGAAACAGCTTGTATGCTTAGTTTCTATCTCTCATCCTCCCCTCTCTATTACCTATATGCGGAGGAACCCTGGCCATAAGGCAAATCCACAAGGGCGATCTGGAGCCGAGCTTACATCCGCTCAATATCCTAAAATAGCAACAAAAGCCCGATCAAATCCCCACCGAGACCCCGCGGGAACCACTTGGTCTACTAGATTCCGTAGGGCTGAGATATACGAACCAGGTAACCATCCAAAGAAGCCGTCAACTTCTTTACTTCTACCCAGAGTCATGCAACTTTAGCCTCAGTAGCCCGTTCTCATTCTCTTCTATGAATCCATAAGAATAAGGTATCTTTTCAGCTGATATAATGACCGTATATCATATTCAAACGAAAAGGGGGAACACAAATTTAGGTCATTTAGGACAAGATCTCCACACAAGACTACATACTTCATGTGCTAAATTAGTAAATTAAAACAACTCTTTATTCGATTTTCCATTGCAAAGTTCGTCGAGTCTGCTTTTCGTCTTTATCCTCGAAAACTCCTCGTTCGAGAATTTCCAGCCAATGATCTAATGAATACTCAATGAATCCGTTTAGATTCCGTGGCTTGTCAGTCACATATCACTTCTCACCATCCCGGATATGGATTCCAGCCTCAACTTTCTGCCCTGTAACCTCCCGTCAGAGTCGATCAGCGTAACATTTATAGTGAAGGCGGTCATCTCTTGTATCATGAATATGTTAAGGAAGAATGGCAAAAATAATTCCGAGTCGGGGAATCGAACCCCGGGCCCAAGAATGAGAATCTTGGATGTTAGCCACTACACCAACTCGGATATGACTGATTCCATCTCGGGTTGATTTATCATCTCGGCCAAGTGCATGCCAATTGCAAGTGGAAAGAGCGAACCCGTTTGCTGAATCTAGTGACTGCCCCTGAATAACCCTTTAATCAAGGCGGCTACCCGCATTAGACGATATTTTACTGCATACACGCACATCTATGGATAGTAAACTTACCTTATCTCACCCCTACCTAATAATTCTTTTGAGGGAGGACCCTATCGCCTGGTAGGAATGGCGTCTTAGCCTGTTCTTAAAGAAGAGCATGTACAGCCCCATCTATGCTTACAGCTTAGAGCTATGGTGTGCCGAGAATAGTCATAAAGGTAACATAAACATATCAAAGAGATGATGGATACTAAACGTCCACTTTATATCTCGACTTCAAAGTTCGAAAGATTATCTACACGTAGTAATACCGTGAGCTCATGCGAAAAGGGAGGCGAATCGGATTCCCGTAGTCTGTTCTTCTTTTACACTCATGATGGCGGCCTAATTAAGTACTATGTTTTCATCGATGCGAGAAATTATAAACAGCACTTCTTCTCAGAGTGAATCATATCATCACTCCGTACGTAGCTACCTATGCACCGTTGCTAGGCCCCTATGTTCCGTACTTAGCTTAAGATGCAGGATGAAGTCATGATAGGCGTAGTTAATTCCTAATCGACTTGAATTTCGAGTGCATTTATGGACCAAGATCAAGCGGTAGCTCTTCTGAGAAGGGTATTTTCTGATATTTACGTTAATGCACATACTAAACTATGTTCTCGGGATTACTGAAAGACTCAATGCCTAGAGGAAGACTTTGGATGAGAAACTACGCAACCTCCCCTAGCACGTAAATATTGAGTGGCATCAATGTAAATTTGTACCTACCTCTTTCCCAGAAAGGAGATAAAAGAATCCGAACAGCCTGTGTTTACATGTTTACATGTGTACTGTATTCTGCGTATTAGATGAGTGGATAAAATGATAAAATGTACACCACGTTCCAAATCGGTTTAGGAGATACTTCCACAGATACATGCGTGGCAGCTGGGTATGTGCACCTGGCAGTTGTAGATCTGATGATTCAATAAAAAAATCCAATTAGGAAACACCTATGGCAGGTACCCAGTGGTGGTAGTAGCCCGCGTTCTGAATACGGCTTCGCACTGACCCAATGCACCGGCCATTTGGCTAATTCTGCGCCTCTAGGAATCATATATATTAGGTAGGTACCTAGGTACAGCTTTCTCACATATTTCCGAGTTTCCTTTCCTTCACATCCTACAAAGGAACCCAACCATTTGATGACGACCATTGACCTTTGGCAATGGACTTTACAGTCATCCCATCCATATGGACTTGGTGGCCTTCCATCATCATCACCCTTAATCACCCTCACTATCAATTCCAACTCATCTCTGAGTTATCACAAAATTATGTCATTGCCGTCACCAATCGTGGCCAACCTTGACATCAATCACCTTCATTATGTTGACCATCATCATCGTCGTCATACATGACTACAGCTAATGACGTGTGTCATACCAAGTAACACAGACCAGCATCAGGTAAGTCGTCCATCCAAAGTTACACTCCATCGTGGCCTTCGAGTTCATCCTCTTCGACCAACACTTATGCCTTTCATCTTCTCTAGGTTGCAGCCAAGACTCTCCTGATACCTACGCGGGTCGCTGTTTACTTAACGCGATAGCACTCTATTACTATTATGATTTCATTCGTTCCTTAGCAACGATAGGTAAGCTAAATAAATGCCAACTTAAATTATCCTAGCAACACTAACAAACGCTCCTAGAAACCATATGGACGCGCGAAAAGACGCGACCCACGAGCAAGAACAAGAATGTCAGCAGACGCGATCAAGACTGGTAAGTTCCACATCTAAATATCTAAACGCTTCAATTAACTAACGCGCCCTTCTTTCCTAGTCTCCAGACACCAACTCTAACGTCACTTGTCATTGAGATAGCAGCTCTACTACTTCAGCTAACGACCACAGTGCTTCGATCTCATATATCCCGGTACAGCGAAGTCACCCTGGGTGGAAGTACCTGTTACAAGCTTGCATTATGCAGAACTCCAGCGTCTACGTGACTGCTAAATGGCTCTTCTGCGCAGCGACTTCACCTCTTGCTTGTCAGTCAAGCATGTCTTCGACATTGCCTATTGCATAGCAAAGTGATTTAATGTACAGTGGAAAACTCTCAAGGTGGTGGAGACTAGGAAAGGATAATTAATGAGTTCAAGGGCTGTGAGTTCGTTAGGTGGAATGGTGGTGTCTGCTTGTCAACTTGACCTGCTGGCTTTAGAGCGTGGCTGGTCCAGTCGACGATCAAGTCAGCATGACACAAATAGCCTGTATCGCGAGGCCGATATTATGAGAACATTGTCGTCCTTACGGCGGAACCCCGTCCTTTTGCGAAAATGCCCTTTCGGGACTACCAATTCCCATCACAATCTTAACGCAATCCTCACGGGACCCCTGTCCCCTCCCCTCTCAGCCTTCACTACAGCAACTCATGCGAAGAGAGAAAGAGAAGCAAGATGGGGAGGGAGAATGGGTGAGAAGAGAGACCACTGAAACAGGAATGCTACGATGAAGACAAGATCAATGTCTTTTACACCAAACCTCATGATGTTCGAGGCAATCAAGGACGAGAAATATGGACCAATTTCCACAAGCCCCATCTTCAACCTTCACAACCCTCGTCAACCCACAAGGCCCGACGCTGGGAAGTAGCATCTATAAGCCTATTAGGCTTCGCAATTCCTGCCTCAAGCTAGCCATCCGTCATCATCCTTCGCTGCATTCCCCCAGGCAGCGTTATATCTCACCACGGGATTCACACCCACCACCCTATCGTCTACCATCTACTTGACAAAGGAAGTAGCCCATCCAACTGGGTCATACAGGATCTCTCTCTACAAGCCAGGGTAACGTTAAGATTGACGTTATTCTCATCGGTAAGACCCATAATTAACTGGCCTTTAGGTATAAACCTTGCTAGCAATGATGCCAGCTCACACACGCTTCCAGATTCTCGCACATACAGAAAGGACCATCTAAGCGGGGTAACACGGGCCACCCAATACCTGCGTGATATGACAAGGGTCACGAGGAGACTGAAGGGGAGTAACGAGACTAGATGAAGTAGAACTTTAGGTCTTAATGTATGGAAGGAGGAGTATTAGTTATGGTAGCATAAAATGCACAACTTATGTACATAAATTGTACATCACTGTCTTAAAGTCGCAGCTTAGGAGAGTGATACAGGCTATAGAAGCATGGATATTAAAGGTTACACCACATAATACACCACCTTAACCCCGTCAACCTTAAGCCCTTGATCTTGATAGTGTTCTAGACTTGTATTAATCCCACTCAAGTTGCCCACTTCTACACTGCGTGTAGACATCGTCTCTCCTTCGTGAGATATTCGGGTAGCGCGTTATGACTGGAAACATTTACGTCTTAACGCTATGGTTGCCCATAGGAACCAAGACTTACGCATGTCTCATACCTTAAATAAACAACTATCACACATTCACCATCTGATTTAGGAAAGCACTGTCTCTTAACTTCAATGTATATATATTTCCATCCAAACCTACATGTAGTTCTCGGATACAGTGTATGTATTTATATACCGATATGAACAAATCCCTGAATATTTAACCTTTTCTTATATTTACACGTTGACATTGTTGGGTATGTTCCTTGTACCTTCCATTAATTAACCTAGACCGCCGTCCGTATATCCTCATTCATATGTATGAATATATGTAGGTATATATAATCCAAAGAAAATATGATACAGTTACTGCCAGGCAGTAGCTTGGCTGGGGTCTTGTAACGGTGTCTGATTCGCGTAGGCGCTCATTTGCGGTGGCTGGGCAACTCCCACGAACCCGCCGTACTCCTGCATTAGGTAGTTCCAATCCATCTCGCCGCCGAAGTTGACTTCCGGGAACGCGGCAGCGAATTGCCTGTTCATGTCTATTTGAGGTATGTTGCCAGCAAACATGCCGTTCTCCGGGTACAGGGGCATGGTAGCCGGTACGTTTTGTTGTGACTCTGGTGGTGTCTGAGAAGACGAGGCGACGTAGGCGCCGCTTATAACAGGAATCTTGGGCGACGGTGTTGGAACTGGTGTCCTCTTCTTAATGGTCTTTGGTAGTCGCGCCGCAATTTGCTTCATGTAGGTAATGAGTCGGGGAGGCGCCAGAGTACGTCCGAGTGCGGCTTCGGCTGCTTCACGTGCGTCCCATGCTTTCACAAAGAGTGGACTGAAGGACAGGTGCATCGGGCTACGCATGTGTGTGGTCATCTTCCTTCGGTCAGCATGTTCGCAAATTGTTTCCCAAGCGCGTTCGCACAAATCTCCAGTGGTGCGATGGCGGAGCTCCGTGAGTAGGCAAATATAAGCCGGGAAAGGAAAGTGCATATGCGTATACCAAAGAAAGCCTTTCAGGTTTTCCCGTGATTGGATCATGCTGTCGTACTCAATCATCTTGATTGCTTCGATGAAAAGTTCTTCTCTCTCAGCTGCCGGTAAGGGAGAGGGTGATGTAAGTGCAACACGGAAGAACCCGGACACTATCTTAAGTTTGCAAATGTTTGCCCGGGTCATGAGAAGGGTCATATAATGAAGCGGAACTTTTGGATCACAATATCTGAGGTAAGTGTCTTCCAGATAAGTAGAGAATCGTTCAAGATAGCTTGATAATCGATGGTCGGCAACGCTCGCAACCGCTTGTGGGTTGGATTCCGATGATTGACCTCTCATCTTGTCGTTTCCAGGCGCTTTGGCGAACTCAAGGCGCGTAAGAGAGAACATCATCTCAGTCGCACCGTGATGCGCTGGAGGCGGATCCTTGGCGTGCAGATGTAAATCTGCATCGTTGATGTTGAGTGGTAACTTGCAGTTCCCTCCATTGGATATGGCAGTTATGATAGAACCGCATAGCTCTCCGATTCGCCGATCGAACCCTGCGAGGGTCCACCACAACCGTCTTCTCTCTTCCACTTCGAACGGGGAGAGGTTGAATTGGGCTCCATCCCGGTGTAAACCTATTCGCTGGGCAAGGCGCACGCCTATCCCTGTCAAGCAAAACAGCGATCGGGGGTCTGAATATTGTCGGATACCCATCTGAAATATATTAGAACAGTCCTCAAGTGGATGATCCATATCTCATCTTACAAGGTATAGCAGATAAGCTTGCAGCAAGGTTAGGTCCGGGTTGCGCATGAAGCCTGCGTTTAAAAGGGCCTGTTGTGTTGCATAATAATACTTGGCTAGTAGTGTGGTTCTCGACTCGTTGAAGGTGGCCTGACACTCTTCCTCATCTACACTTGTGATAGCCATTAGGTAAATTGAAAACATCAGAGCTTCTAGCGATCGAGACACCTTATCGAGGTTCGCTCCAGCCTCGATAATCCGCACTTGCAGCGTTGGCGTATGTGTTAGTTTGAGAAGAGGATTGACATTGTCTAGATAGATCTGCCATAACTGGAATATTTGGATGGCACTTGGGTGTTGATCAGTGACGCTCTCGAATTGACCACCAACTACGAAAGGGAATCCGTCTGCGCTTTCAAACATCTTGTCGTATGCTAGATTTATCGACGATCCAACGTCTTCCTCATCGGACGAGTCTTTAAGAGTATCATCGACAGCCCGAAACTACGCGGATGTTAGCATATACGGATTTGAAGGGGAATAAGTAAGTACTGGCCTCCTTCTGGAAAGGAAACCATTTGAAGGTTCTGATGAGAGGTATGATGTCAGTCTCGTGATCGAATGGAATGTTCGGTTTCAAAGCTGAATAATGCTTACCTAGGGACATGCGCAGTCTCGCCGGGAGATGAGATCAAATCAGGGTCCACTCCGGCTGGAGATTCCTTACTTCTCTGCCTTATAAATTCGGGCTCAAGCTCGTCACCATCCTCAACGGATCCGGGGTCCACAATCTTGACATCCGGGCCTAGCGAATCAAATTCGATACCGTTCTGCGACAAGAGCGCTTCATATTTCCGTAATCGTTCAACTAGGTCTCGCTCGGGAATGCGCTTCTTGCGCCGCCTGGGCGGTTGTGGTGGCACAACGCGGCACTCGACCCCGGCCTTTACGCAATTGGAGCAGGGTTTACTTTTATCACATCGGACCTTGCGCTGCTGGCATAAGACACAGCTATGACCTCTTGTGACCTTTACCATAGAAGAGTCTGGATTGGAGGGAGCGCCACTAAGCGAGGACGCGGCGGGCGGCGTGGTGTCATTGTTGACCGAGCCCTCGCCAATCTGGGACTCTGGGGTCGGAGGCATGGTGAGGTTCTTCAGTCGGTCCCGAAGGAAGACGGGTTTGTACACCGCTAGCGGTTTGGCGTGCAGGCGCTTACCGATGTGCTAGTGATTGACAAAGCTCAACTAGGTAACGGAGGTGACTCTGTTCTACATGAGACGAGAAGCTTTGAGGCCGGGCGCGGCGTTGATTGGCAAGCTGGGACGAGAACAAAGGTGTTGATGCGGGAATTTCGGGACCGAGGAGCACACGGCAACAGAAAAAGATGGACGGGATTAGTCTTGTGAGCGGGTTCGTGCAGGAGCCTCTTAGCTGTTGTGTCGCTTTAGAAATTGACAGGTGGATGGGGGTGGGAGATGGGGGAGTTAGGGGAAGCAGGGCGGATGAGACCGTCCCATCAAGCCATCCGGACTCAGATTTGCGAAGAGGGGAAAGAATATGCAGGTCAAATCAAAAAGGAAAGATGTGTGCGTATTCTGTTACAGTAGGAGTTATGAACAAAGAGGCGTATCTAGGAGGGCATGTATCGATATTGTATGGATTGGATTGCGGTAGGCTCGCTTGAACTAGGATAATGGGAGGAGGATTCATCACCCATTTGATGCAGCGACTTAGAGACGAAAGTAGCCGTGTAGGTACGTTACAGATACAGTAGCTCTTAATTGCGGAAGTAAAGGTATGGATGATAGAGTCATTGTAGGATTCGGAGATTCTCTCTGTGACGCAAGACAATCGATGTCCTTGACAGGTAAGAGTGGGCAACGAATAAAAAAAAATTATGATAAAAAGTCGGCATCCTTCCACATCATTTAGTGCATTCTAAGTGTATCCCATCATCACATCACCATTGACTCCTCGAGTCGGCGGCAAATGATGGTCAATTGCCGACAGGGTTACAGGCCGCAATCAGATCATGATACCAAATACGATCTTGAAAGGAACGGCCTCGTAGATGTTAAACGCCGACTACCGATGAGGCTTGAAATTTTGTAAATCTGCCCTATCAGAGATTAATGTTCGTCGAAAAGTTGTTGGTCAATTGTGGACGAATAAATTACAATTCTCGTCTTTGTGTTGTTCGGGAACGAAAAGAAGAATTCGGGACCGAAACGCGGTTCTATTCCTAAAACAGGGCAGCATTAGGTACCTACATGTAGGTACCTGCAGTGTCCACTGGTGAGACGGACCCCTACTATGTAGGTACTAGTACTTCCATAAAAGTCCGTCCGAAACCTGAATAGATTGGCACCGCTAAGACTTGCGCATTTCGCCCTTTTGGCCCCTAACCCTTAAACCTAGGTACATTCGTGTAACCTCAATCGCCCATAGCATCACGTGATTCTCATTCGATACGTACCTCTTCTCAATCTTTTCTAGAATTCGAAGCTTCGGTCATCTCAGCTACGCCTCGCCTCCGAATTTATACCCGTCTTTATGGTCTCGGGACTCCCCAACCTACCTACCGGCTCGCCGCCCTTCATATTGCCAATAAGAAAAAAAAAATAACTAGCGTGTACGTATATGCGCCATTGGTCTGTGGCACCGGCTTTTCGTATGAGTCCACATTCTTCTGCTTATACGTAGAAAGTCATGAGTCCCGTATATCTTCTGTGCCTATTTGCTGTTATGTCGTAAGATAAGTTTGCGCCATAGCCTATTTGTAGTTCAGGACTTCATCGTACATATCCATCCTCACTAGCAACAAAGTTTACCAAGTTTACCAAACTTTACGGCCAGGTGAAAGAAAGGGATCCCATTACCATTTACTTCGGATCTCCCTGGCTTACTTCGTAATTTTCCAAGATTTTTCTTCCATTTATCTTTGTTCTTAAACCTGTCCAGCACTTTACTACAGGACTCAATGGCAGAGTCGTTGCGAAGGACATCCGATACGGGTGGTCCTTCAGCACCAGCGATGCCTGAAGATGTCGAAAAGACGGCCCAGGCGGCGCCTGAACTGGTTGATGAAGCCGAAAAGAACTTCCAGCCCAAAACCCTTAAGTTTTGGTCTGTCATGTTGAGCATATACCTCGCTCTGTTCCTCGTTGCTCTCGATCGAACCATCATCGGAACCGCCATTCCCCAGATAACGCAAGACTTCCATAGTCTCGGAGATATCGGCTGGTACGGTTCAGCCTACCAATTAACGACGGCAGCATCTCAACTGGTTTTCGGTAGAGTCTATAAGTTTTATGAGGTGAAGAGGTATGTCCGAGGACCTTCCGTCTGATCACTTAAGTCCGACACCACTCACTAGTCCTTCTACCAGGGTATTCTTGGCTGTTGTCTTACTATTCGAAGTTGGTTCCGTCATATGTGGTGCAGCTCCAAACTCAATTGCCTTTATTCTCGGCCGTGCTATTGCCGGTCTGGGCGGCGCTGGGATCTTCACCGGCGTCATGATTATCATGCTTCCTTTGGTACCTCTCCGAAAACGTCCGATGTTCCAAGGCATATTCGGGACTGTATTCGGAGTCAGTTCAGTCATGGGTCCTCTCGTTGGCGGCGCCTTCACCGACCACGTTACTTGGAGGTGAGTCCTATTGTTTCACCCCTAAGATGAGTGAGCTAACAATATCACGCTCAGATGGTGTTTTTATATTAACCTCCCTGTTGGTGCTTTCGCAGTGCTCTGCCTTCTAATTGTAAAGCTTCCGTCGAGACCACCTCAGCCGGCGAAATTCTGGGAACATTTTACTAGATTGGACCCCCTAGGGACATTCTTCTTTATGCCGAGTATCATCTGCCTTTTACTTGCATTGCAGTGGGGAGGTTCGACGTACTCGTGGGGCAGTTGGCGCATCATCCTGCTACTGGTTCTCTTCGCTGTTTTGTTCCTAGCCTTTGCTGCGGTTCAAGTGCTAATGCCTAATACCGCGACGGTTCCTGTCAGAGTCATCACTCAACGCAGCATTGCAGCCGCGGCTTTGTTCATGCTCGCAGTTGCTGGAGCTATGTTGATGACGATCTATTACCTGCCTTTGTGGTGTAAGTATGACCAACTGAAATTCCATAGTTTACCCTTACCCGTGTTCTTCGACAATATCACATACTTACAGATATACAGTCCAGGTTGTACAAGGCGTGAGCGCCACGCAGTCTGGAGTTGATACATTGCCTCTCGTCCTAAGTCTCGTAGTAGCCAGTATAATAGCTGGAGCTGTTACACAAAAAATCGGGTACTATGTGCCGGTCATGATAGCTTGTCCAACGATAATGTCTATAGGGCTAGGACTGCTGACTACCTTCAAAGTCGGCGAGGACTCAGCCCACTGGATTGGATACCAGTTTCTTGTGGGCTTTGGACTAGGCACGGGAATGCAGTCAGCAGGCCTCGCAGCGCAAGCTGTCCTTCCTGCACCGGATATTCCAACTGGAGTCGCCATGATGTTCTTTGCCCAGCAATTAGGTGGAGGCGTTTTTACATCTGTCGGCCAAAACCTTCTGAGTAGTTACATGGTCGACCATGTATCAGAAGTCCCCGGTCTTAATGCTAATGATATTACCAGCCAGGGTGCAACAGACCTCGTGAATAACGTTGCGCCCGAATATCGAGATGGTGTGAGGCGGCTTTACAATGATGCCCTCTCAAGGGTATTCTTGTGTGGTATGGGAGTGTCGCTTGTTGCCTTCGTGGCGGCTTTTTTCATGGAATGGAAAAATATCAAGAAAATCAGACGAGGGCCACCGGGAGAACCAAAAGGAATGGAATCGACATCTGCTGGAGAAGAACAAAATGTACCAATCGTACAGGATGCAACAGGGAGTGCGGAGCGACGTTCGACCCAACTAGACCAGGACGATGGCTTATCCGATGAGCCACATCACCAATCCGAGACCATGTCTACTTCCAAGACTGTTATCGAGCAATCGGTGGTTCGAACGGTAGATTGAGACCCACGGAAGCTATAAATATCACGATTGAATTTGACGATGGCGTTATGGCGCGAAGGCATGAGCGGCGGTAGTTTCAAGCAATTAGAATCGTAGATCTGGGATGAACCCCCTGGTCTAACTCAAAATAATCTAGATGCAGATGAACAGATATCAGACGAAATTCTTGGACATAGTACCTTACTCAGATATAAATATGATTTTAAATTGGAAAGGGGGTCGACAACGAGCTTGATGTGTATCAAATATATATGACCTATTAATTAACTATCACCTACTATGTATGTACCTAATGTTGTGACGATCATTTCTCATATAGCTTCCCTTCTCTTCTCCTTCGTTATTTAGATGTGGCTATTACTTGAATGAAGCTAGCTGCGGAGTTATTCTCATCACAAGATTATCTATCTAATGAAAGGAAAATCTAAAAATAGATGGACACCGTCGATGCTTAGTAAATTGACTACACGTCTTGGCGCAATCTTGACTGTAACAACAACACGAAATATTGAGGAGTTGGTGTGCAAGCTACCAACCTGTCTGCGTTGTACTTTTGCAGCATGTTAGGTATTGATTCAAATGGATACATGATGATTTTTATTCACCCTGGTTTCTTTCCTTTTTTTTTTTCGATCCGATTATATTGAATTTTACTTAGCCTTCCTCTGGCTAAGCCGTATCAAAATCATAGCTTTTTGGCTTACGCTTTTTTTCCTCCGGAGCTTTTCGATTGGTCGATCTTGTACGAGATGGTACGAGATGAGTCCTACCCCATTTCCTCGCCCGCTATGCCTTTATACCATTAGCTAATGTGGGGGTCAATGGATACCAAGACAAGGTTCGTTCAGGGGGCTGCTGATCTGAAATGCTGGCGATGCTCGGTCAGCTGCTCGTGATAACATGCTGACGATTAGAAAGAAGCTTCAATCTAGTTTTCCGTCAGCTTTATGCCACTATAACGTTGCAGTGCTCATCCATAGGACTTCACTGGCAAATTTCAACGAGGACTCTGGCCAATAATCGACTTGCCTCTGAGTAGGTCCTCTCATTCAAGACGCCCTCATTAGCCTCAACGGCCTTGACCAGCTGAAGCCCAGGCGGATCACTTGGCTTTTTATTAGCTGCAGAATACTGTTCCATCCACTCCACCCTGTTTCTTCTAGAAGTTCTTTAGCGGTCTTACTTGGAGAACTATATCTAGTACCTACAGATGTGGATGTTATCCTCCTGGGTAGAGACTATGGTTCAGCGGTATTTGGAATTATGCACCAATCAGCTCTAATATGCTCAATTGGCTTGTCTGTTTACATAGTAGTGCCATCTTCTTTAGTCTTAACATAGAATCTCTAACCTCGAACTAGTATAGATAACGAACAGAGACAGTGGGCGAAGATGCCTATGAAGCTAGGACACTAGACAAGGACGTGCCAACATATTCATACATGTGAGACCCCCATCTAAGACGGGACCACAAGATGACTTGCCTAAGCCACTACAAGGTCCGAAGAATTCTAGTAATGGTACAGACTTACGTAAGGACTCAGTTCACACCGCATTGCCTAAGTGATTCAGTACTGGGCGCCTACCTGATGTGGGTATTTCTGCGTGGCTAGTCCAAGCAGCATTGGATACTGTCTCTACCAGCAGGCACCCGTGCCTCGGGTGTCTTAACTATTAAATTGATTACAAAATACTAGGCGGTCTTACCATGGTACAACATGAACAGGGGTGTCTTGGTGCTCATACCATGGCTGTCAAGCTTTCTTCCCGCACCCACGCCACTTCAATACATACAGTCATGCAGCCCTGTCTCCAGATGCTTGGTAAAGCTGGAGATAAAAATGGAACGGCAACACAGACCCGCCAGATCAGACCCAATAGCCCTTAGTCAGGATGGACCTCTCTATGTCACCTTACCGTTCAAGCAGACAACCTAGCCAAGTTAGCTCGTCATCATAGTATGGTGCCAGCTTGGCTTTACCATGCCCCCTCCTGTTGCTTTTTCAGGGGAATGCTTTGCCAAAATAAGGTTTTAGGTACCAATAAGAGGCCATCTACTATGAGAAGGGGTTTGGTATCCTATGGAGAGGGGGGAAGATGGATCGGCGCGCAGGGCTAAGCATGGGGGTAGCTTCGGTACATTTACCTAGGACCCGCGGAACGCAATACGCGATGCGTATCATCAGATAATGATAGGAAGTATGGGGACTCCATGTCTTTCAGAGTGAGATTAGACCACTCGAGGGAATAATAGGAGACGACCCGGAGATGCGGTAGTACGTATATTAAATATGACGAAGTGCTCGTGCCCTTCCATCCAGCCCTCCAGACGTACCTAACACACATGACGAATTCGCAAAAAAGCATTCCGAATTACTGATACCAAAATCAACCATCCTCCAAACTCGGAAAAACGAATCACTTAGAACCACAGCTACTAATTCGCATTATTCATCCTACCACATAAGCCTCCACCGAAGATGGTACCTAAGAAGCGAGAATGGATGACAGGTCCAACCTTTTCAGTTGAACCAGTCATCGACCCGGCGCTGTCTGGCGACGATCCTTCAGCGACCACACAAGCACCAAAACGCAAGAGGGCAAGTAAGCCGAAGGTTCGAACAGGGTGTATCACCTGGTAAGTCCGCCGAATCCGATCGAACAGCTCTCCTTTATTTACTAATTCTGCTTGGCCAGCAAGTAAGTATAGTACATCCTCTACTTCATATCCCAAAGCGGAATCACGACGCGGACTTCATTCCCAATGGTTCGCTCTACCCCCAAGAGCACTCCAGCTCTATCGCGCATTTCGTTCCGTCCATATTGGTGGTCTAAAATGAGAAACTAACAACATCACTTTATGAAAACAGAATACGACGAGTAAAATGCGACGAAACCAAACCCGCATGCACACGATGCACAAGCACGGGGCGTAAATGCGACGGCTATGAGGGGAACGCACCGCCGCGGCAGAGGAAGCCGCCATCGTCACCAGGCTCCTTAGCATCAACATTTCCCACGCTCCCAACAGACCCGTACCTAGCAAAGCGGCACGAGCTAGCGCGGCACAGCTTCGCCGCAGCATGCCGGGGTAATTCCTCCCTACGGATCCTGCGGCCCCTAGTAGCCGACATCGAAGGAACGGAGCAGGAACGCCTGTTCTTCCACCGTTTCCGGCAAGCCGCCGAAGCGGGCCTAGCCATGCACGCATCCAGTCTGGGAGCGGGATTCTGGCGGCGTCTGGTACCGCAAGTAGGACAATCGGACCCGGCGGTGCGGCACGCTCTCATCGCTCTCGGCGCCGCATACCAGAGCGCGCAACTACAGCAAAATCACCAAACTACGACACCGGCGATGAGCGGGGATCTAGGATTAGGAGGTGGAAGTGACTCCTCGCGGAGTGGAAGCCCGGCCGCGCCTCAACAGCAGCAGCAGCAGCCGTACATGTCAACTCCTCCACCCGAAGACAACTCCAACGCACAGTGCATAGACCAGCTGGAGCTGTTCATGATCCAGCAGTACAACATGTCCATCTACCACCTGCAGAAGCACGTACAACCGAGCTCGCCTCCCGAAAGCGTCGAGATAACGCTGATCTGCTGCCTGGTCTTCGTCTGCATCGAGACGTCGCGGGGCAACGAGGGGGCGGCGCTCGCGCACGTCGCAAACGGGCTACAGATCATCAAGGCTTTACCGTCAGAGTCAGAATTCGCGTATTCCTCAGGCGGTCCAGACAACAACGCCAAAGATAGTAGTGGCAACCATAACCCTAGCACAGCAGCGGCAAACGGTTCGTCACCGCGCATATCGCGTTCTGATTGGCAGCACCTGCTCGACTTCTTCCTCGCCCTCGAGCCCAGCGCCACGACGTACGGCTTCTCTAGTAGCCATCCGCCCACACCGCCGTGTCCAGCCGTCAGTACGTGGGAGAACCCGCTAGAGTGTTGGGACGAGATAATACCGCAATGGGAGATGCAGATGGAGATATGACCCTAAGCTTACCTAAAGTAGAAATTTAAAAAAAAAAAAAAAACAAATAAAAATAGCAAATACTCGTAAACCAAGAGCTCTACGTATGTGTACGTTCCGCCTCTTATGTACGATGTATTGATTGCCAAAGATAGTTGTAATTCATTCCCAAGTATCTAACTAGATCATCGCAAATAACAACATGTTGAATATGAGGAAACCCGCCATATTCCATCTCCTATCTTTCGTAGGCGAACAGATCGACCAAACACCATCCAACCAGCGTAGAGAGGGGTATTTCGCCAGCCGGAAAAAAAATAGAATAAAATAAGTGACGAAAGATCTGACTAGTCCCAAGATGCTAAAGGGTCCGCTGAACGCTTGGACCTTGCAGTTCGTTCCGGGCCTGCTTTACAGCCGTCCATTTGAGATCTCCTTCTTGAATATCCGAATACCATAGATGTCGTAAAATGAAAAGCCTTCGATTAACTCCAACTTATGTCCTGAGAAAAGACCGTCTTCCTCGTCATCTTCGCTCTCGCTTATGGCGTCCCATTCCACAGGCACCGTTGGGAAAGGCCCACCGATATTATAATTGGTCTGTGCACCGATAGCAGGTTCCTTGCCCTTAATTGAAGTTTTCTTCGCCTCTTTCGGGGCTTCTATCTTTCGGACAATCCTCACAGCTCGTTCGTCATCACCCAGTGCGAGCCACTCCAGCTTCAGTTGCGGGTGGTGGGAAATAGCATCAACTATGAATCGACGCGTTTCACGCATGACCGAGAGGCAGGTATCCTCTGTCCTAAATGAGATGAGCTGCAGTGCGCGAAGATTGGTAAGGCCGGCTATATTTTGGATGAAAGTGTGCTGCATGTTGTCAGTCCAATTCGGTGGGTGTAACTGGATGAATCTTACAATTGCACGCATTCCCATAATTACAGCTAGTTCTTCAAGCACTTTTCCACGCCTGCAAATGAGCTGAACCGTTTTCTCATCCACATCCCATGAATTGTCGGCTTGGTTTTTGATCATCAGGCGCTTAAGAGAATGTAAATCTATGACAGAATTAGCATTTCCAGTCCGCTCGGAATCAAAAGGGGTACACTAAGAGATAAAACCTCATTTAGGAGCCCACACATTGCTGGGCAAGCTCCAGGAGATGGATTCTAAGGAAATCAATGAATGATTCTAGGAATTACATACGCTTCCTCAAGACGAATTTTCGGATTTGCTCAATAGTCATCCCCGGATTCGGCGCGAAACTCTCTGGTTTATACTTTGGCGACCGCTGAAGCATGAATATCTCGTCAACGCAGTTAAGCTCCGAGACTAGTTGCAGAAACTGCAAAGAGACGTCGTCTGTGAAGATCTTCCTCAATGGGAGCGGCTTCAGGCTGTTCTCTTTCATCATCAATGCCCAGAACCGCTTCTGCTCACCGACATTTAACAGGGTAACTCGACTCAGCGTGTGAAGATCCAGAGCTTTTCCTAAAATCGAAGCTTTGATTGGTATGAGATGAATACTAAGGGAATGGAGACCGATGCCTCTCGTGGCTCGTGCGTATTTGCTAACATTCTGAAGAAGCTTTTCCTTATCGTTTATAGTCGGATCTGTTTGGCTCACAATATTATTAAGCTCTGCCTTCGTAACCTCCGTGGTGTCCTTAATATCTTTTACGCCATTCTCCACGTAAGTTAGGCCTTCTGAGACTTCTGTTAAATGGTCCCTAGGTTCTTCAAGGGGATGTTTTATAGCACATTCCTGTACCCCCTTCATAATAGCGTTAGTATAGACGTCTAACTTGAGCTAGAAGAGTTTAAGGCTGAGGATGGTACGGAGTTGGGTATGAATTATTTCCTCAGGAATATCAGAAGAGATAGTGCTTACTTCCGTTGCGTCACCCAGTTCCTTCGATAGCGCGGCATCCGTGGTTACTGTGTCGGCTGCTGGCTGGAGCTCGACAGCCAACTGTTCTTCGGGAGCTACGATGTCGATATCGTCCGGGTTTATGTCACACGCAGTGTCCTTCATCTTAGGTAGACGATCTTTTACTCCATCGTTAAGCACTACAGTCTCATTCGCATCACCATCCAAATGTGGATTTGACTCGGCTTCTCTAGGAGACGAGCGCGTTTCGCCGTTAGTCGGGTTATCTTGGGTTGGTAATCCGGATTTGGTCTTGGCCTCTTCAGAATTCACATATTTCTTCGCTGCCTCTGCAATCGTGTTCAAGGCATCCTGTTGGTCTAGATAGGTAAGATTGCTTGTGCCACTAACATGGGCCGCCATCCGCCGGAAATGTGTGTTAAGGCGATCAAGGAAGTGTTGACCTTCGCAAGAAATTGACTGTTCCTGAGCCTCTTCCTTTTTCTTGCCTTCACTAGGCATGCGGAAGTTCTTTGGTTGAAATGACTCCACCTCGAATATGCGGCCTAACACGGATTCCTGCGCCCTCCGTTCTTCCTGGGCCCGGAATGCCTTTGCAGGCCCATTGGTATCGTAGTTGGCTGTCATTGATAGAGGTACAACCTGGAATTCGTCATCCTCGGAGTCGTCCAGATCCGCATCTGCAGATGGTTTTCTCGCTTGTGATGCGAGAGAGTCGGATAAAGATAACTTCATCTTTCGTAACGTCGAGGAAGAATTGCGCACACAGATTTTGATCTCCGTTATTACATCAAGGCTATCAATGTCAAGAACACTGAGGCTTTCCAAGTTTTTAAAGCCCGAGATCGTAGGCGGTTCCTTGGTGTCAGGAGATTTCTTTGAGATTCTACTTTTCCAGGGCTGTTTTAATGTTGGGGGCGAAGGTATTAAAGCAGGGGGGCCACCATAAATCGCAACGGGGTCAAGCGGACTGGAACTAGAATTGGCCCATTGCGTGACCGGCGTGCTTCCTGAATACTCAGGGTACTGCAGACTGGAGTACGGAAGTGGTGGAGGAGTCTCATAAAGTGAAGGGCCAGCTTGCAAGCGGAGATGAAGGTTCCTCAACGACTTAATGCTATGCAATTGTTTGAAAACAGGTCTGCTCAGCTCTACTCGAATATTCCACCGGAAGGTATCAAGTGACTCAGCCTTTCTCAAGGTGAGAAGTAATAAGGTATTCAAGAATTTCCCACAGCTAACAGTAGCGAGATACGGTTTGTATGCTGTTTCGGCTCTGTCGCCAACACTGAGCGTATCGAGTGAGATTTCCCTCAGATGTTTGGCATAGTTGTAGCTACTCGTAGCGAAGGTAGACAGGCCGCCTGCAAGGCCATCAATGGGAGAATCGAAGTACGGGTCATCCTCGTCGGGGAAGATAATGTGGAAATTGCGGTATAACTGGGCGGCGGCAAGGTCTCGAAAGCGCTGACAGACGAGCGAGAGACAGATCCAGTCGCATTGAAGGCACTACGAACCAATTGTTAGCCATTATTCCCATAGATGGCAAGGTGTTAACTTGGTCGTCAACCGCGAGTTAGAACGCACATGACTACATATCTCTTTTAGGATCTCGTCAGGTAAATCGAGAATGTTGAATATCTTGCGAGGTGAGCTAGAAGGAATATCGGCGCTAGGTTTCATGATGGCTACTAGGTGAGCCAATAGGCTTAACTATGCAGGATAGGAGCTTTTGGTAAGGGGCGACGAGTTAAGAAAGGCACCTTGATTCGCTAAGAATTCAGTCCCAGTGATAGATCGTGAGTCGCATACGCCTTGCTCCTGAGAGTAGCTATGCGATAGAAGACTGGAGGACTAAATCAATGCATTAAAGGTCTCGAATCGAACAATATCATACTTATTAAGCCATTCGAATAGATGTTAGAGGCCTGGTCGTATCTGATTTGGTATTTCCTATAGAACTATACGTGTGTTGAACCTAGAATCTTTGGATTTCACGATGCGAAGGAAGGGAGACGGATAGCGCTGTACGAAGAGTGGAAGAGATATGCAAGGATGGGTCGCAGGAATGTACGGAAAGTGGCAGAGTGGGTGGGCGAGTTTGTGCAGGTACGTAAGAGGCAACTATTCGGCCTGCTTTAGCTTCAATGTTGCTTAGCTGCCTGTTCTTAGTACTATATGACGAAGCAAAGTATTCAAGAGGTGGTACCAGAATTGATATGTCCAGTTCCATCTATTCACCATTCTTAATCGAGGGATTGCATCGAATCTGGACCCTACTAGTGCAACGGGTTGGCGGGTGACGGGTGACGGGAGGGCTACGGCATGGAGTAACTCAGGTACGTATTTTTTGTGGGTGGGGTATAGGTAGACTCGGAAACAATCGTAATCAGATGAATCCAATACCTTTATATCCAGTATGCCTGAGTACATGTATGGATTAAGACAGAGCAGGAAATATTGTTCAATGATGTTGAAGTTAAGCAAAGTTTCAAAAGTGAAGTGAAGAGGTGCCTAGGGCCCATAGATTTCCATCCATACCCCGCATTCCGCGAATATAGCAAGCCCATCAGCCCTTGTACCTGCCATCTCGATAGTCGGTCCAGGTACTGGAGCAGGTAGCCCCTTGAAAATTCCACCTGGGACCGAAAAGCTTCACATGCGTGAGACCCTTAAACAATGCCCCATGCACTAACCTGCAGAAGCCTAGGCCTTACCAGCTCGGATAGCCATGTGTCTCGGGTCTTCGAGGGAAAAACCCAGTGAATCTGGACAAAGAACGAACCATACATTCCAATTGCACGTACCTCATATATATGTACCGTATATGTCCATGTAATTTTTGACCTCGGTTCTAATTTGATTCGAAGTTACGTGCACGGCTGATACTCTGTAGTAATTAGATTAGCGTTCGGTCGGAGTATTAATAGGTAGTAGTGTATGCGAACGATACGCTTATACAACTAGTTCCAAAAAAAACATATAATTCTAGAACCTAAGAAGATCCGATAATTCGATGTCTCTATAAGACTGATGAGCTACAAAACCTTAATTTTATTCACCAAGGGTACTATACTGGGCGGTCTAATACCTATTAGACTGTCAGTAGATACAAATCTTTTTGCTCGGTCTTATCTGGAGCTAGCTCCGCCCAAACAAAGTTCCAAGAAGAGTATATCTATCTACTCGAAGTTGATCTTCATCCTTTCCGAAGGAAAGTTTGGGAGGAAACCCAGTTGCCTACATGTAAGTGAGTATTGGCATCTGATGCAAGTTGGCTGCGTAAATGGGTAGATAGGTACCTAAGATTGCTTGGTTGATTGATGGAGGATATCGAAAATCTCCATCTGAAACTTCCCGACCTTTTGGGAACCCCGGTAAGAGGACGTTAAGCCTATTTGGTATGGACAAGCTATTGCGAGACTTATGGTGTCATTTCCGTCTATTTTGGCTAGTAAGGCCCTGTACATAATTAGCGGCGGGGGGCCAAAGGATCATCGCTCCCCGCTTCCACAGGGCTGTGCTAGCGCTGCGCCTCCATTATCTTCAAACCTATCATCAAACCTGTCAGCGAAATCAACATACCACCCTTTCTTACCTGTGTATTTGTCTATGTATTTGCATTTGTTTGGGTCTACCTTGTTCTTGTACTACTCATTTCTCAACAGGACTGTTGTTTTCAATTCGATCTTTTTTTATTAGCCGTGTCTAGTATTATCTTGCTGATGTCAGCGCATTTTCAACTTATTTTCCACACGTCCTGATAGGCAGAAGCTCATTGCTTCGTTTAACTTGCCCAGGTCCTCTAACAAACATAACATATACCCAAACTCCCAATTTTCATTATGGCGGACGTTGAAGAGCCCAAGTTCAATTCACTCGCGGAGCGTATCGCAGCTCTGAACCAACAGAAGAACTTCACAGCTCCTCCATCTACAAAACGACCTCCCCCACCTCCGCCTCCTGGGGCTGGCAAACCTCCGGCCAACGTCTCAGCTCCTAAGTCGAATGGGGTCGTCTCGCTGCAAAGTCCTGGTATACCTTCTCGACCGCAAAAACAAAATCCTCCAAGTTTACCACGACGAACCAATACCTCGGAGTCAGCTGTCGAACCCCCTCCAAGCCTACCAAGGCGCGATGCGCCACCACCGCTTCCAAATCGCAAGAATTCTGCCCAGCAATCGCCTGCTTTGCCAGCACGCAGACCATCAGCACAACCATTGCATAGCAGAAGAGGGTCTAATTCTTCCGAAGTGTCCCACATTTCCACTCTTTCGAACCTCTCATTAAATCCCGTTTCTTCTCGGACGAGCACAACGTCCACTGAAACACAGCCTACGCGAAGAGTCCTCGCCCCTACACTAGACCAAGCGAAATTACCACCTCTTCCACCATCGAGGAAGGAGAGGGAGGCGCGAGAAGCTCGAGAAGCTGCAGAAAAAGAGGCCACCGAAATTGTCAAGGCGCCTCTTCTCACATCACGATCTGCCCCCGCGGTGCCCCAGTCGCGACCCGGTCTGCCTCCCAGGTTGCCCTCTAGACCTAACAACCAATCCGCGCATTCACAAGTCGATGAGAACCTATCAGTAGGTCCACGCCGTCTCCCGCCCCCGCCATCAGCATATGTGCGCCCGACTACCACATTCGAATCGACTCGGAGACCCGACCCACATGGCCCAAGGCCCGGTCCGAGACCAAGCGATGAAGCCCCACCACCGGTTCCTATCAGTTCGCGGCCAACATTCTCCCAAATTGACGCGGTCGCTGAGCGTAAAACTACTAGTTGTCTGCTTTGCAGAGACTTCTCAGGTCCGGATAGCGTAGCTGCACAATATCCTAACCATTCGCTTCCGAGACAGGATCCAGTCGGCTATTTAGCGAAGGTTCTCTGCGGTTCCTTCTCGTCGGCGACTGATAAAGCGAGAGCCATATTCACGTGGTGTCATCATAACATCGCTTACAATGTAGAGGAATTTTTCGGAAAGTGCATTAAGGGCAGAAACGTAGAAGAAACCATATTCCATGGCAAAGCCGTTTGCCAAGGTTATGCAGAAGTATACCAAGCCATTGCTCAGCGAGCTGGGTTACAATGCGTGGTAATCGGTGGTCATGGGAAGGGCTACGGTTACAAACCTCTGAAGAATGGCGAGCCACTGCCGCCGAGAGACCCATCGGGCCGTATGTATAATCCCAATATTCTTTTGTCTTTTCTGGCATCCTATCTGGGCTGCATAACTTTGAAATCCGCAACTTTAAAGGTTTCCATATGTAATAATAACTAACTCTGGATAACACAGACGCCTGGAACGCAGTCTGTATAGACAATGGGGAATGGAAACTGTTGGATGCTTGCTGGGGCGCGGGTTCGGTAGGCGACCAAAAGTATCACAAACAGTTCAAACCCCAGATGTTCTGCATAAGCAACGACCTATTTGGATTGAAGCATTTCCCTAGAGACGAGCAATATTTCTTCCGAAGTGACGGACGCGTCCTAACCTGGGAGGAGTATATCGTTGGGCCGACTAAAGGGGAAAAGGCCGACTTCTATGGCACAGACGAGGGCATCTCTGAATTCACATTTAGCCCCGCTGAGAAGCATATCCCCGTATATAGTGGCGAGGTGGTGCGGTTCCAATTCTCCAAGATCTGCGAGCACTGGATCCCCGAACGGCATGGGAAAGGCAAAAGCTATCTGCTCCTCATGAAGATCCATGGAATGGACGGCAGGAAAGAAGATTTGGTGCCGTTAGAAACGGATGGGTTTTGGTGGTGGACGGATATTTCAGCGAGAGACTTAGGTGCCCCGGGGCAAACCATCTTCCTATATGGGCTGACGACCCTCAATAATAGAGACGCGAGAGGCGTCACCAAGGAGGAGTATTACCGAACTAAGAACAGTGGCGGTTATAGCATGAGTTGGGCGATTTATGGAAAATGGGAACTGGTCTAGAAGCATATACGGGGCCAGTTCTATGACGGAAGGGTAAGATTAATGAATAAGGGATATACCCGGAAATATTAGAAGATGTTTTAAGCATAAAATACAGTTGTCACTTGACAGCTTCATTAGACCATCTTTCTCATAAAGTGCGAGGATTTAGATAAAATAAGAACGAAATACGAGGCAGTACAATAGGGACATATGGACGGGTATCATCCACTTAAGCTACGTCTAGGTAGTTATATAAAATGAATTCGTCCGGGCTATTATATTTACGAGTCATTGGTGATGTTTTCGAGCCAACTCGAGGATCAATTCTCAGCATTATCTACGCTTTAGGACTAGCTTCCCGTTGACACACTTATACAATCTAAAAATGCGCATATGTACTACTACCACTTAAAGGCTAGGCAATAGGAAATAAATTTACTAGAGCTATATATTTACTTCATAAAAGGGGGGGAATTTGCCCAATGTTAAAATATTGAATCGAAATAGATACCTGTACGTAGATGCCGGAGCCGAAGTACCGTCCTTGGCGCGTTTTCAGGTTATATGTGGGGCGATACGGAGCTGAGACGCGTGTACGGACCTTGAAGCGCGCATTTCCTCAGGGTTTCGTACATACATCCATTCTTGGAGGGGCAGCATTGAAACTGACGTCAGGGTCATATTTTGTAAACTTCAATATGTATGTCGGGTGTCTAATAACACATAGAAAAGCACTATTTGGGATTAACGAAGTC
This sequence comes from Hypoxylon sp. EC38, assembly GCA_002120335.1. Lineage (NCBI taxonomy): Eukaryota > Fungi > Ascomycota > Sordariomycetes > Xylariales > Hypoxylaceae > Hypoxylon > Hypoxylon sp. EC38. Next base: position 2,156,746 of record KZ111236.1, on the reverse strand, counting down.
GGAATATGTTTAGTTGTCGGATTTACGAGTAGGCCGAATTCGGCTTGCCAGAATCCGTTAGTCAGCAAAGCTGAGCTCAGAAAGTCATTTAGCTTGGCGAAATTGTAAAGTCCGACTTCGTAGCTCCCTTTGACCTAATCGAACGGATTCTTTCGTTTAAAGGATTGTGTGCCGTCTTGAAGCCAGACAAAACTAGGGCGATCTGTAATGAGTAGGGCATGGTTTCATTGAATCGACAATGGGTAGATCGCGTTTCAATTTCTGGGGCATATTGCTCCTCTTCGGCTTTGCGTTCGCATCTACGGTGGTAGCTAGGGGTAGCTCCGGGAATACGTCGCGTGCCTCATTCAGTCTCGATGAATTGGACGAGAAGCTTCAGGTACACTCTTTCTAGACACAGCATTGAATTTTATCCTAATCCGAAGTGTCAGACTTGTTCGATCGTACAAGAGCTCAATGCGCAGAAGCTCGCTGACGGTTCCGAAACATCGACCTTGACCTCGCAGATATTCGCGGTCTTGTTCCCCGGCAGCCCCGCCGTCAACGCCCTCCTCGCGACGCTCTACATTTCAGGACCACCCAATTTCTTGTTGGCGCTATGTCCGCCCAACATCGATCCTTCCTCACTGTCCATCATGGTGGCATTTGCCGTAGGAGGCTTACTTGGCGACACGCTCTTCCATCTCCTGCCCGAGATCTTTCTGGGAGAGGACAGCCCCGAACGCGTACGATTCGTCCTCGTTGAACCCAACAGGAACCTCCTCTTAGGTGTCGCCATCATGGTCGGCTTCATGACGTTTGTGGCCATGGACAAGGGACTGCGAATCGCAACGGGAGGGGAGGGTCACGAACATAGTCATGGAAACCACTCCCATGAGACCCCGGCGCAGGCTAAAGCTATTTCGACCTCCGTAGAGGTCTCAAATGCTGAAGTTACAAAGCGCAAGAAGGGTGAGAAAGACAATGGCAAAGTCCCTGAGCAGGACAGCGAGAAGGAGATCAACCCTAGCGTCAAACTGGGAGGCTATCTCAACCTAATGTGAGTCTGGAGTTTCCATGAAGTTAGCTCTTACAGGATCACTAACCCCTACACAGCGCCGACTTCACACACAATATCACGGATGGGCTCGCCATGTCGGCCTCCTTCTATGCGTCACCTACCATTGGCGCCACGACTACGGTAGCTGTCTTCTTTCATGAAATCCCCCATGAAGGTAAATTATTATTCTCCTATATGGGTTAATGGCGAAGGCTGACTTGTGTAGTCGGCGATTTTGCTTTGCTCGTGCAATCCGGTTTCTCGAAACAGGCCGCAATGGGTGCTCAATTCGTTACAGCTCTGGGTGCTCTCTTGGGCACGCTGATCGGAATCGCTGTCCAAGAATTTGGTGGTGGCAGCTCAGATGGCAGTGGAATCGGCATGACTAAGGGTATCTGGGGCACTAGTCTCACATACGGCGACCTATTGCTCCCTTTCACCGCCGGAACGTTCTTGTATGTCGGGACTGTAGCTGTAATTCCGGAGCTACTGGAAACTGGTCCCAACAAGACTCTGGAGCTTCGGAAGATGCTTGTGCAGTTTGCGGCCATCGCGTTGGGTGCCGGTATCATGCTTTACATTTCATGGGACTAAGTGTTATGTCTAGCGGGATAGACTAGTTGGTTATAGAAGGCATACTGCATTAGAGGAGTGGATAGACTTATCCATAGAACATACCTGCTTACTACAGGAGTCGTAAGCGAGGAGAGAAAGATTACTAAGTTTATCTTGTTTTCAGCAGCCTCGAACCTCCTCTAAGGGTTTTCTTTTTGAACTCTCCTCATAATGAGGACGAGCAGACCCTACCTAACTTTTGAAAGGGCAAAAAAGTCTTTCAGCAGACTTCTCAATCGCCTGCTATATCCGTTGTTAGCCATAGTGTAGTGGAGTCTATCCACTGCCAGAATATGACACGAGATGCCAAGAAGATCTAGCATTGCAACCCGTTCCTGCATCTACCACTGCCGTTTCAACATGTGTGTGAATGGTTCTGGACCTCGAGATTTACGTATTATATCAGGTCAGTCCACGTGGTTTCACAAACATCCGAAAAGATCGAGAGATGGGTTTGTGTCGTATTGATGTGGCATACCGGGGATGAAGGTAACACAAGCCCATCTGGCATCCAGATCAAGCCACCGCTATATACCGATACATAATGGAAATGTAGGACTCGTAATAAATCATTTACTTGTAACAAGACCAGCCTCCACATCATAATGATCTGAGCCAAGTTGAGCTCCACGTTTCCGTTTCTTCTTGGTTGGTTGGTTAACTAACAAGGTGTTTGAATTTGTGGTGTACCAGCTACCTAGCTGTGCCATAAAAGCTACAGGGCTGGATCCGGGTTGATGGTGGAGTGCCGAGATCGGACAAGACACTACGCCAAGCTTAAAGGGCGACAGTATCGATTCTTGATATTTCCTTTTTTATACTGTGGCATTTGCTAGAAGCTCCCAGGCTATAACACCGTATGTTGCACACCGTACTGGTATTCCTTCCACCACCATTTCTGATCGCGTATACTTGCTTTTAGAGAAATAGCATTTTAAGGATTTCTTATGACTCCTCGGCCAACGTAAAGCGCATCCTATACTACACAAGAACCCAGTCAATCGGAACATTAGTTCCAACCATCACCCCCTTCACGACTCTTTGTTAGGGATTTGTGGACCAGCGCCGCTTTAATAATGTCAAATGGTAAAGCCTTACGTACAGATATAATTGAATCACGCCTTTCAGTTGCTAAGGACAACATCATCCGCCCAAATATCGCATCATGTCTCACTTCATGCCTGTTCTGGATGATCTACTCCGTTAAGTTAAGATGGGACTTGGGATATGGCTATACGGTAGTTACAGCTCAAAGGAATGGAAAGTTTGATTAGAAATCCGTTCTTAATTCTAAAGATCAGTATCAAGTTTAAAGGCGTAGCGCATTATTCAAGCAGCGCTTCATCGATGACTCTTTGATCAAAGATAAGTTGGTGTGCTTCTTCCCAATTAAGTAATTGACATGTCCCAAGGATGGATGCGATAGGCTGACAGCTTGGGATTTTAGCGAGTTAGCGCATGTCAAAATGTCTGGGCATGAAGGGCGCGCGCTGTATTACGCCAACAGAGAAGTGGATCTCAGCCCCCCCGGGCTAAGTTGAAGCGGTCAAATCGGGGCTGTCAATTTTGGGGCTAAGGGGTTACGGGGGACCCTAAGAACTTGGAAGCTGACGGAGGTTTCTTCGGGGGATCGTTGGCGACATTTTAACTTCAACTCCGTATACAATTCCCGTTCTCCTTACCAAGTCAGAAGCCGAACGCGGTGTATCCGTGAGCCGCATGACAGCCCAAGTCGATATGTCACTGGTCGACTAGCGTCAAAAGGGACCTTTGATTTCCTGACTATTGTATACCACATGTAAGTCCTAGAGCTTGATAGCGTGCTTTAGAAAGGCGCAAGCCTCTCGAGACCTTGAACTCCATTTCGCTTGGCTCCACTGACTATTACTTGCTACTTTTTACGTACGATTATTGGATACCCTTCCTTTGGAGGTAAGGCTTCGAGATGGTCACCTTTAGAGGTCAAGCGCAACCAAAAGTTTTTTTTTGTTAAGTCCAACCCCTCAGACCCCCCAGACCCCAAGTCACAATGCATGCTGCTTGTCAAGTTAATTGCACTTCTGCAATGGCGCGATGATCCCTGCGCAGTGGCAGATCCGCTTCCATGTCAGGCCACCAGGGTATCCAGCCTGCAAAAGGCGTGAAGGGCGGAACATTCCAATACTCCTTACGTCAGAATGGAAGTTGTTCTACCAATATTCGTCTTAATAATACTTTTCAACTTTACCAATCTACATAAACATTTCGTTTTACTCTATCAAGGATGACTCAACAGAATCATTGAGTATAAAACTAGATGGGCTCGTTGGTACTTTGTTGTCACGAGCTATAATCATATAAGTTGTTTTGGTTCTCGTCACTGCCGGGCACTGCATCATATTATTAATATCACAACATTGTATCCCCCTATTTATCACGAATCCTACGAGCATCACACACCGAAATTCGACGGCGAGGCTAAAGCTACAGTCACATTTCCCATAATTACCATTCTCTTATGAGGGCGGTGTCACGGATATAATCAACACTTACAACTGGCCTTGTATTAAGGTCCGACCCCGCAGATTAGGATCGTAAGCGCTGGTAGAAATCTAAGCCAGCATACTCCCTACCTGCTAAGACCACAAATTCACAGTTTCGAACTTTAAGCTGTTGAAACCTGGCGTTGAATTCACGAAATGTCGTCCCCTGCATCTTCAGAGCACGGGAAGGCCTTGTCTCTAGGCGATTATGCTCGCAAATTGTCCATTGCTCCTAAGCCTAGCATGAGTATTCATATCAACGATCATTACAACTCCAAAGTTTATACCACAGGCTCGGAAGTATCAGGACATGTTGCCATCAACCCTCAGACGGATGTGAGGTTCGACGTTCTCCAGATCGTGTTACTTGGAACCAGCAAAACTCGGATGGATGCTGTCAATATTCCGCAGGCAACCTCTCACACCTTCTTGAAATTGGCCATGCCCATCCCGGACTCCTCTTATCCCGTTCCACGCATTTTTGAAATGGGTATGACTTATATGATGCCGTTCACCTTCGTCATCCCCAGTACTCTCACGCTCAACGCGTGTAACCACCACGTTGCCAACGACTCTGTTCAAGAACATCATGTACGGCTACCACCTACAGTCGGCTCTTGGGAGAAAGATGACTTCGCGCCGCACATGAGTCGCGTCCAGTACGTGATCAAGGCGAGGGTGCACAGACAAGATGAGGACGGTGAAGCCTTCACGAAAATCATGGAGACTGGGAAGGAAATCAAGGTTCTGCCTGCGGTCGCGGAGGATGCCCCGTTAAACATCACCAAATACGATGACTTATATACTATGATGAAGAGCAAGACGCTACGGAGAACGATCATATCGCCAAAGTCAGGGAGAGTTACTATCACGGCTACCCAACCGGCCGCAGCTATGCTAAGCCCCGACGGACGGACAATCACTTCGACCACAGTACCGCTCAACCTCGAATTCGAACCAGCATCCAGCGACGTACGCCCACCGAAAGTGACCGGTGTAACATCGAAGGTTACTGCAGTTACTTATTTCAGCGCCGGCGGCATCAACCACTACCCTAATCTTAAGGACTGGCATAAGGCATTCGGCACCGATGGCCGAGGCTCATATTCAGGCACGACATCCGTATCTGTCGGGCCTCTAGGAGAGGTGAGATGGGGCCGACACCTTACAGCACAAGCGAGACGCGATTCCGGATACGGCAGCGAAACTCCCTCGTCCTCAGAGTCAGATAGACCAACATTCAAAGAAAATAGCAAAGGATCTCTACCATCTCCCATCCTCCATAGAGCGAAACTCGAAGTTCCCATTCAACTACCAGCGCAAAAGAAAGCTTTCGTACCCACTTTCCACTCATGCATCACATCCCGCGTTTACGTCCTATGGTTAACAGTCACTCTGGTCTCCGGCGGAGCGAGCGCACACGTCACGCTAAACGTGCCGCTGCAGATCGGCGTCAATGGGACAGATTTCCATCGGCCGAACGAGGAGCTGCCGCCAAGTTTCGAGGAAGTCGAGGAGGCGGACGCGAACGAGTTTTTGCGACCGCGGATTATGAGCGTGCCGACGGTTGAGTTTCACCACAACGCGGACCTGCCAGGGTATGTCAGATATCTGGTATCTACTTCATAGATTGAGCAATGAGCAATTTTATATTGTCTGTTGTGTCTCTCTAGAAGGGATATCGGGTGACTTAAAGTCACCTAATGAACCACCAAATCATATGACCATAGAGTATCTAACAAGGTACTAGGTACGCGGATTTGGATCCTCATAGACGGGTGGTGGCTGCTCACTGAGTAGACGGCAATCACGATGATTCCGTTTAATGCATTTCTCTTCGCTCGGCGGGCATCACACACGGGACTCGACGACGCGCACATTGTAACACGACTTTTGAAACGAATCTTTCATGGACTGAGGAATTGTATGGATTGGCTGTCCAGAAGATGAAGCTGACGATACCCAGCTGACGGAGGCGTCTGTATATAGAGGTGCATGCGGACTATGGGATAATCCGGATCTCCAACAATAGGTACGTATTGGGAAGCGTGGCGTTTGGGATTGTGGTACTTGGGTTTCTTCATAAGGGGTTCAACAAGATTGGGAAAAGGTTGTATATACACGACCCTGCTTTCTTAAATTCATTCGGTTCCGATGGTTTTGACAAATCTACCTAGGAGGTATATAATCTTACAAGTTTTGGATCCAGGAAGATCAAAAGGCGGTTAACATTCAACACATATCTATGGGTCACGGCTTAGCATCACATATAGGTTAATGATATTTACTGGTATTCACGTATATGCACTCGCATTTGAATAGTCAAGAATCCATTACCTCTTGTCCCTGTATTCCTATCGTACCTAACTAGCGTGGCTCTATGTTTGGTTATGGCGTCGTTTTGGGAGCTAGAGTCATCCAAGAGTACCTGAGGTACCTATGATATCCCCAATATCATAAACTGTTCGGTCTCTTGAGTTAATATATTTTCAGAGAAGTAGTTTATTGCCGTTCACCGAGGACAACTACAACCTAAATTAAGCGTGAAGATCACCCGAGGAGACGGGAGCACCCACACCATGACCCTCTTCGCTTGCCCTAGGACATCGAGTCATCTATCATAGTGTAGTGACCGATGTCAGGAGAATGTCTAAGTTAAGTGCCTGTTTTCTTCCCATAAGGCGAAGCTAGATGCTTTCTCCGTACCCGCTACCCGCCTAGGGTCGATGGATAATATGGGGCCCCATGGCGATCCGGCCCTACAATAGTTTGAACAAACACGAGGCCGCGCATCTTGTCCCGAGGAGATGCTTTTAATAGCCGGGGGCCCCGCATATCTTTTTCATATGATAGACCCTTAGTGTTGGCAGGACTGACTAGTAAGGCTCCAAGAGAGAACATATCGCAATGTACACTGTAGTCACAACGCCCATTGCCAAGTATCTCGTGCTTACCTACACGTATACCTTAATTGGGCTAGAAAGCCTTGTATCATAGATACAAGTTTACATCTGACTCAAAATATGGGCAATAGAAAGGCAACCAAGATGCCATCCGAGGTGAAAACTGAGATCATGGCTGGTTTATCCAACTGGTAGTTTTGAATTGCTTTAGGCACCTACCTAATAATATGGGAAGAGGGCATGGAGTAAGCATAAGTGATGGTTTTCATACATTCTAATCCGTCGTGGGGAGTTAAAGGCAGTCGGACTTCAAGATAGCTAAGTGGAGATAAGAAAGGATGTATAATTCAAGGCGTAATTTCAGACCGAGGTCAGAACAGGACACAACAGTTGAAAAAAAAACAAAATGCCGAACCAGTAGGAACAGTATATACCCATCCAACAGTCAGTGTTTAATAGTATGCTTGATTAAGATATTGTGCTATGAGTGTTGTTGTGTGTGGTAATTAAGAATATGTAGTGAGCCACTTTAGCCTTAAGCTAAAGTGTGGGGTTACGCCACGTGACCATATCCCAACAGACAGACGAATCCGCCGAATATTTTGATAATCACTCCTTAATAATACAATCATCTGAACAACACCGTTTTATCTAATTTTGAGAAAAGAATGGTTTACGCTCTAAGCTACTCGCTTCAGTGCCAGGATTTGGTGTTGTTTCATCTGATAGGAACCCCATAATCGTCGAGAATAAAACAGATCGTCCACATATCTTGTTCTTGTATCAAAGCCATTTCCCGATAATCATCATTGCCGTACATGGATCGCCCATAATCGTTGTAAGCTTTCCGATCGCCAATCTGCCGCAACATTTCATGAAGCATTTGCGAATTACTGTCTGAATACGCTGGGCTCCATATACGACGGAAAAGAGTGGTGGGTTCTGTAGCGGCTTCTATGCATTCCTTCAAATGATCGGGGATAGTACGCGTGCTATGGTTGGTGAGTTCTTTTAGTAATCTGCCGTGCCACTGTGCGAGCCTCTTGATGATCACCCTCTTTCCCGAGTTGAATCGATTGTCCCAACCAACTCCCATATTTCTGTCATAGTCATTTCCTACTACTCGCCTTATCCTAGGAAGCAGGGTTTTCCAGAGTATTCTCAGCATCAGGAGTGTAGATCTAATAATCATAGCTGCTGAAACCCCGACTTAAAAGGCACTGTTAGCGCTTGTCTAACTAGCCATAACGAGTCTAACTTACAGAGTAAGGAACACAAAATATTGCAAAGGCCATTTAACGTCGTCTGACTCCCGGTCTCTCGGGAACTGGTCCACGGAAATGGCGAAGAAGGCTGCTGTGAAAGACAACGGTAGCTACACGATTAGCTCGAAACATAGTGGAGATATATATCTAGGTAGGTATAAATATGTAGGATAACGAACAAATATTATCGTAACAACTGTGAACATCATGAGAGTCTTGATATTATCAGCTTCGTTCGATGTACGAGCTCAATCCAGGAACTTACTTGTCCTTGCCTGGCTGTCTGTTCGGCACCTTCCCGGGAGGACCGTGCTTCCCAAAGATTGGCCTGTTTCTGTTTGAGATCCATCAGATTGATGATCTGAAAATCATTAGCAGGTTGTCCTTTTAAAACCGATATTAACGGGCCGCACCCCTGCTTCCACCAACTTTGCCCTTTCAACCATCTTCTCGAATCTCTTTTTGCCAGATCTCAACTGAAAGCGGAAGCCTAATAGAGTGTATGGTGGAAATTACCCGAAGTCTATAGACTCTTGGTTGCTGAATACATCTTGAATCATCTTTATCTTGTCAAGGACATCTTTAACGTCTTAGAAGAGCCTTGATTCGACTTGGATATCGAGAAGCTTCCTCAAGTATTCGGCCCGATTCTGGTGATAATCATTATGTTCCTCTGTGAGTGAATATAGATTTTCAGCATCATATCGAAACGTCCTAAATGATAACAGGAGTTCTTCTTCCTATAAGCTATTAGCATATTCCGGTCCATACTTATGTGTGGTTTATAGAGAACGAATCATATTATTAATTGCTTTCTCAAAGAATTCCCGAAATTGTAATGATTTAATATCGGTATCCTCGAATATATTATGCAGGCCGCAAGGATATGTCCAATTAAGTCATTAATAGTTTGGATGCGATTCTCGAGGCTCTCAGGAAGGATTCTATCGCGAATGTCACCTGTACTTATATAAGGAGCTTTGTCTCTGCCTTCCTCGGGGGCTTCATGTCGTATTAGAAAACATGTTATGATTATATCATAAAGGGCTTATTTGCTTTTAGATATCTTCCAGATCCATAACTGGCCAACCATAAGTATATTATGGTTGGAATTTGAGAGCCATGGTCTGGTCCAATCAATACGACCGTTTGAGTTATGATTCCATCTCGAAACGACCTGCGTGCGGTCCCGATATGCTGTATTTGTGATCATATAATAGTATGATTGATCGAGGGTTCTGTCACAATACCGTAGTATCTATGCCCCAAGATTTGGGCTATAGTAAAAAGACAAGAAAAACGTACTGTCGTGGGTGAAGGAATAGATCCTGCCCGTTACATTGATAATCCATATATCCAAGGATGACGGACTCGTTGCCATTAATATGCTCGGGAGATTTGGATTTCCGGGTATAACGGCTCAATAGTATACTTTCGTTGAAAAAGTCGTCAGGCAGCGTGTCGTAGAATACGCTTTCGGTTCCACGTCGTCGTGCCGCCCGCGAAAGAATCTTACTAATAGACTCTAAGGAATCGTATGTATTAAAGGTCTAAGTGCTATAGCTGAAGATAGCTGAGATAGTTGTTTATATACAAAGGTGAATATAGAATAAGGTTATTTTATATCTTTAATACTTTTTTATAAATAGAAAAATTAGCTATTTTAAGAGTAATTTATTTAAATATATATATATAAAAATAAAGGTTTAAATAAATTTTAAATAAAAAATATTATAAGATATAATAATATTAAGAAAAATAAGTAAAAAAGAAAGTATATAAATTATATATTAATTTATTAAAAGTATAATATTAAATATAATAAATAAATAAATTAAGTATATTTATTTTTTTTAAAAAGCTTAATAAAACTATTTATAGCTATTTTATTAGTTTTAATATATATTATATTAAAAAGCCTTTAATTAATTATATTAATAATTTATTTATAATAAATATTTATATATTTAATATATATAAATTAAAAGAAATTAATTATAATAAATAAAATATTAATTAAATTAATAAAAATAATTATAAGTATAAATTATTTATAATTAAAATTTGTTAAAAGTTTATTAATTTAAATTAATATTTTATTTAAAAAGGTTAAGTTAATAAATTTAACCTTAATAAAAAAAAGTAATAAAGATTTATTTTTTTAATTTTTAATAAATTAAACCTTTTATAATATAAATTATTATTTTTTTTATTAATTAATAAGTTTTAATTATATTATTAAAAATTATATTTTTATATTTAATAAAATTAAAGTATAAGAAAATATATTAACTTTTATTTAATAAAATATTAAGGTTTATTATTTTAATAATATATTATATTAAATAAGTAATAATTATTTAATAATAAATTAAGGGAATTATATTAACTTTTAAAAGCTTATTAAAGGTTTAAGTAATATTAAAATATATTTAAAAAATAAAAAAATTAATAAATTTATACTTAGTTAGTATTTTTTTAATAAATTATTGTTAATTAATTTATATTTAATATTAAAAGTGATTTTTCTTTATAATTAAATTTAAAAAATAGTAAATTTTATTAAAAGATTTAAGTTTAAAAAAAGTAGTTAGCTTTTTCTTAGTTTTTTTAATAACTTTTTTAATAAGTATATTAATGATTAAATTATTAATATAAATTAATAAAAAAGCTTTTATAAAATTATTTTTAAAAATATAATAATTAAAAAAAAGATTTAAATTTTAATTAAAAAAATTAAAATAAAGATTTAATATTATTAAAGTAAGATTTTATAAAGCTTATATAAAACTTTTTAAAGATAACATATATATATAAAATTATTACATAAAAAGTTATATAGTTATTTTACATAAATATATTTACTTTAAATTTTAAAATTTAAAAATATTATAATAATATTTAATTAATAAGATTTAAGGTTTAAAATAATTATAAAAGTTAAAAATAACTTTATTAATATTAAATTAATTATAACTATATATAAGTTTTAAAAACCTTATATATTATTTTTTTTATAATTATCTTATATAATTTATTTAACCTTATTATATTATTATTAATTAAATTTATTAAACTTTTAATTAATAACTTATTTTTTTAAAAATATTATAATATTTTTTAATAAAGTTATTAAATTTTATATATAATAAGTTTTAAAATTATATACTTATTTTTTAAATGTTAGTTATTATTAAGTTTATAATTTAAAAATATTTTAAATATATTTAAAGATTTTAATAAATAAATGGTTTAAACTTATAAAGGTTAAAAGCTTATTAACTTTAAAGCTTAATAAGTAAAAAAAATAAGTAATAATAAAAATATAATAATTAATATTTTAATAAATAAATCTTATTAAGTTAAGGTTATTTACTTAAATTAATAAAAGTAAAATATATTTAATTAAGCTACGATTATAAATATAAAAACATATTTATTATAATTTAAGTTTAAAAAGTTAAAATATTATTAAGTTAACTTTAAAAAAGTTTATAATTAAATTTATAATTTTTTTATTAACTAGTATATTTTCGATTATATTTTTAAATATGTTAAGTTTAAAAGTTTTTAATTTAATATATAATTAAATAAAGGTAAGTTTAAATATTATATTAAAAGTAAAAAAATTTAATAAATTTATATGTGGTTAATTTAAGCCATTTTTTTAATATAAGGTATTAATTAATTATTAATTAGTTAATTAATATGGTTTTATAAATAAAATAAGTGAATTATTTATAAGTAAAAATTTAATTAAACTTTTTTTAATATTTAATATATTAAATGTATTTAAATAAGGTAATAGTTTTTTTAAATATTATAAGTTTAAAAATATATTAAGTTAATTTTTAAAGGTAATTTTTTAATTAAAAAGGTTAATAAGTTTTTTACCTTTATTTTAAAGTTATTTTATAAATTAAATATTTAAGATTTGTTTTATTTATTTTAATTTAAATATATATATATAATAAATAATTTTATATTTATTTTTATATTTTATTAATTTCCCTTTTATAACTTTAAGATTTATTTTTATAAAATGTAATTATTATTTAATTATATAAGTAATATAATCGAATATATGAAAATAATTAATTTAAAAGTGTTAATTTATTAAGTGAAAATTTAAATATAAGGTTAATTATATATATAAAAATTTAAAGTTATTATTAACTTATATAAAAAATAAGTTTATTATTATAATAATTATTTATTATGTAAATAATTATAAAAAAAGTAATAAGTTAATTATATTTAAAGCTATTTAAATTATTTATTAAATTAATAAATTAGTTTATTTAATAAGTTTTAATTGTTTATAATAATAAGTAATAATTATATATATAATAATATTATATGTTTTAACTTATTTAATTATATTTAAAAATTTTCTATTTTTATTAAAATAAGTTATTAAAATGAAACATTTAGTTTAATATTTAACTATAATTATTAAAGTAACCATTTTTTAAAAAATTATATAAAAGCTTTTATTAAAGGAAAATTTAATTTAATAATATTTAAAATAATTATTAATTATATAAATGATATAATGTTAATTATTATACCTTAGTTTATTTATTAAAAAGTTAAATAAAATTAATATTAAAGGTTTAAATTAAGGAATAAATAAGGTATATTTTAAAATCCTTATTATTTTATTTAATATATAAGTATTACATTTAAAGTTAATTATTTTCCTTTTAAAAAAATAAATTTTAGCTTTTTTATAAGTAAGTTTTACTTAATTTTTATATATATTAATCTTTTATATATTAATTTATATAATATTTATAATTAAAATTTAAGTTAAAGTTAAGCCTTAAATAAAGTTATAAGTTTTAAGTAATAAGTTTAAATAATAATAATTTATAAAATTTAATCGATTTAAACTAAGTTTTTATTAATATGTTTATTAATTAATTAATTTTTAAATTTGTTAAAGATTATTTCCTTTTATTAAAACTATTTAAAGCTAAGTATATTATTTTAACCAAAGGTTTTTTACGTTAGAACTCGTTCTAAAAATTATGGTGTAAAATTAATAAGGTAATTAATAAGAAACTAATAAGTAATTAATAAGCTTTTCTCGCGCGATAATTAAACGATAATAAAATAAAATATGCTTTTAATTTTACTTTAACTTTAACCTTTAATAACTTTATAAATATTAATCCGATAAGGATATAATTTATATTAATTAAAAGGTTACTTAATTTTCTATTTAATAATATAGGATATACGTTAATAGGATATATATAGCCCGAAATATTTAAGGTTAAATATAAAGGGTTTTTAAAAAAAATATTAGCTATTAAAGCTTTAAGCTATTAAAGCCATTATAACTATTAAAGCTTTAAGCTATTAAAGCTATTAAAGTTATTAAAGCTTTAAGTTATTAAAGCTATTAAAGCTATTAAAGCTTTAAGCTATTAAAGCTATTAAAGCTATTAAAGCTATTAAAGTTATTAAAGCTTTAAGCTATTAAAGCCACTAAAGCTATTAAAGCTTTAAGCTATTAAAGCTTAACAACTTTAATATATATAAAATTTAATAACTTTATTAATACTTTACTTAAAAATTTAAAAAAATTATAAGTAAATAAAAATTTAAATTTTTATTTAAATAATATAAAGTACACGTGACTAGCTCCTTTTATAAAAGAATTATTAAAGATTAAAAATAAAGTTTTAAAATTAAAAAGTATATAATTATAATTATATATAAATTTTATCACGTAATCGTAATGGCGTAATGGTAATAATTGTAAAATTTAAAATTAAAGCTTAAGTTTAAATCTTATATAAAGTAAAAATTTAAAAAATTATTAAATAAATAAATAAATAAATAAATAAATAAATAAATAAATAAATAAATAAATAATAAAAGAATAAAATTAAATTAAAAAATATTTAAAAAAATATTAAAATAAAAATAAATTTAAAAGGTAAAAATTTAGCTTTTAATTAAAATATTACCTTTTTTTCTTACTTTATTTTTAATTTAAAACTTAACTTAAAACCTTTATAACTAGCTTTTCGCGAGGAAAATTTTTTAAACCTTTTTTTTTATTTTTTAAAAATCCTTTAAACCTAAGCTAAAGCGAGGAATAAAGCCGTAATTTTTTAAAAATAAAAAAAAGGTTTAAAAATTTTAAGTTAAGCTAATAACTTTTAATTAATTATTACACTATTAATAGTTTTTAAATTTATAATAAATTAAATATATATTATATTAATTTAAGTTAATTTTATATTATTTTTATTTAAGCTAACATTATATTTACATTTTTTTAACTATTATAAAGTATAATTTAAAATAAAAAAGTGGTAAATTAATTAATTTAAAGTAAAAGTAAATTTTATTAATCTTATTTTATAACTTTTTTCCTTTTAATTAGTTATTAAAAACTTAATTAAATATAATAATATTTAAAAATTTTAAAATATTAACTTTAATTTAAATAAGTTTATTTTTAATTAATTAATAAACTAATTAATTATACCACATTTAATTATAATTTTTAAAGTAATAAAAAATTATATAAAAGGTTAAAGTATTAAAAATATTAATTTATAATAATTTAAGGTAATTTTTAATATAAGTAATTTTATTTAAAAATTTTTATAAATTAAATTTAATTAAAAATATTTACTAATTATTAATTAACTTAATAATTTAATTAGTTAATTTATTAAGGACTTATTTTAAAATAAAATTATAAGTTTTTTTAAAGTTTTAATTAGTTAAAAACCACTTATAATTTTTTAAAATTTATTTAACATAGTTTAAAAAAAAGCTTAAAATTAATATATTAATAAATAAAAAATGCTTTTAATGTTTAATAAGCTTAATAAATTTTTTTAATAAGGTAATATTTTCACTAATATATTTAAAAAAACCTATATATTTAAGCTTATTATAAAGTTTATATTATTAATTTTTAAAATTTAATTTACTTTTAAATAAAATAATAAATTAAGTTAATAATATATTACTTAAAGCTAAATTTTTAAGGTTATTTATTACGATTAATATTATTATTTAAAAGGTACTTTAAAATTAATATAATTTAAATAATAATTAATATATTAAAAAAGTTTATATTATTATTTTTAATATAAAAAAGCAACTTAAATAAAAGTAAAAAAGCTTAACTTTTATACACGTAAGGTTTAAAAATTTAAAGTAAATTTAAATAAAGTTTTAAAGATTTAATAAATATAAAGGATAAAAAAAACTTAGTAACTATGTTAATTACGTATTAATAATAATTATTAAAAAGGTAATACTTTAGTTATAAAGTTAAAATAATATATTTAATAGTATATTTAATAATTTATTATAAATTAAAAAAATAATATAATATTAAACCTTATTTATATATATTTATTTAATTTTTTAACCTATTAAATAATAAGTTTTAATATATAAAATAAGTTAAAAGTTAATAATAAAATTTATAATAATAAAATTAATAATAAAATATTATATAACTTTAATTATAATTGGTTAATATATTTAAATATAAGCTTTAATTAAAAATTATTTTTAAAATATATAATATAAGTTAATATTTAAAGGATTAATAATTAAATCGTTATTATTAAAGTAAAAAAGTTATATTTAAAATTTAATAAGTTTAATAATAATTTATGCTAATATAATTATAAATTAAAAAAGATTAAAACTTATTTAAGTTATATTTTTAAAGGTTTATAATTATTATTTAATAATAATAACTTTTAAAGTTAAAAAAAAGTTTTTTTAAAAAAATAAAAAAGATATAATATAACTTAAAATTTAATTTAAAAATAATTAAAGTTATTAAAAATAATTAATAATTAAAAAATAACTAAAAATTATAACTTAATTAATAAAATATATAATTAAGTATAATTAATAAAAAAGTAATAATAAGTTTTATAATAAATATATAATATAAAAATATAAAATAATAATTATTTTAAAAAATAAGTAAAATTTTAAATATTTAAAATTAAAGCTTTTATCGTATATATATAAAATAATTTTATATAATATTAAAACTTTTTAAATTTTAATTTTTTAAGTATAATTTTTAAATATAAGTTATTAAAAAAAGCATTATATTTATTTTAAATAATAATTAATAAATATATTATTACTATTAAAAACTAATGTATTTATATTAAAAATTAATACTTTATAATTAAAAACTAGTTTAATATATTAATTTTTAATTAAGTAAAAATTATTAAGTTAAAATTAATATATAAGTTATAAATTTTATACTTAACCATTTTAAATTTAATATAAAATTATTAACTTATATTTAAATCTTTAATATTTAATACTAAGTTATTTATAAAAATAATTAATATTTTTAAAAGGTTTTATAACTTATTTAAAAAATACTAATATAAAAATAATAAATTTAATACTTTAAATTTTTTTAATTTTTAATGTTAAAACTATTTATAATAAAAATTAATATTTTTAATAAGTTTAATAATATTAAATAATTAATTTTAAAATTTCATTATATAATAATTAAAAATTTAATTTTATTTTAAATTAAATATAAATTTATAAAAGGTATATATTATTAATTAAAGTAAAAATAAAGCTTTAAAAAATAATAAATTAAATATAAAAATAAAATCGTAAAAATAATTAAAAAAAACTATTTAATTAATAACTTTAATTAGTTATTTAACAAGAGCAACACTAAACGGGCTGTATGGTACTGAAAAGTCCGCCGCGCTGTATGCTCACCGCCTTTAACCATCAAAACGCCATCCAGCTTCGCACTTAAATAACTTCGCGAGTATTCATCGTGACGTCATATAAAATGAATAGGAGGATAGATAACTCAAATGCGCACACTTTAACCCTGGTTGCACCTTGCTGCGATATCTATAGCTCAAGTTATTCTAGGTTGAAGTTAAAAGGTCTCCAAAAGAGCTCACGTGACACCCCTATCAGCTATCCTTTGGCGATAGGGCTCTTAGGGCTTCTGAAACTTTTGTACAGGACCTTTTATAGTGGTCTCGAATGCCAAGGGGGAGCCACGTGACTACCTTCAAATACCTCCTATATTTAACCTGGAATAACTTTGGCTATAGATGGGCTACGATGATGCAACCAGGACCATTCTGTGCGCAATTGAGTTATCTTTCGAATGGTACTAATTATAGAATTAGCGGACAGATATTGGTAGAGTTATTAAGATGCGAAGATAGCGGCCCGCTTTTTAATTCTGCCTACAGCCCGGCGCAAAAATGAGTACCATACAGCCCGTTTAGTGTTGCTCTTTAACAATTATAATTAAATTAAAATGCTTATAATTATTAAATAAAATATAAAAATAAAATTATTATAAAATTAAATAAACTTTTCCTCGTTTAATTAATTAATTAAAGTTATTAAAAGTTAAAAAAAGTTTATAACTTAATAAACTATAAAAAATCGTATATATTAAAGGTTTAAGTGTTATAGCTAAAGATAGCTAAGATAGCTGTTTATATATAAAGGTGGATACGAAATAAGGTTATTTCGTATCTTCGATACTTATTGTATTCGATGTAGCTCTCGTAGCTCTCGTAGGGCATCTTTTACTCGGTGAGCGCGGCTAATAAGTCGGGTAACCAGAACTTACCATTATTGCGGTAATTTTAGGATCCGTACCCGGATTCCCGCTCAGTTTTGCACATTGAGGCAATATCCACCGCTGATATCATCGGCTCGGTTAGTATTTAAAAATTGACTTTTTTTCTTCAATCGATTCATATCGTAAACAGAGAGTATATTGACGAATACTTCAATTGGTACTTACGGCTTTGGGCGATAGGCTTGCATTCGCGCTGGAGGGCCAGGGCCAGGTCCGAAATCCGAGTCTCACGAAGAGATCCTGCCTTGATTAACAACAGCGTAGGGATACGCGGGCAAAGACTAGCTCACGTACATTCACCCAGGCCATCTGTAAGCAATAAGTTTATTGATATCAACAGTCACAGTTATCAAACGTACATTATTCGTCGGTATATGAAACCACTGACAGGTTATTGGCCCTTGTGGAGTCTCAGTTACTTCCGAAAGCTTCGTGTCGCTATACAAAAGTTCTTGTACGTTCACAATTTCCTCAGGTTCGATAGCTACCTTATCTCGAAATATGGAGATGTTGGTAATGGTAATATCGGTTTTGATGCAAGCCTCTCGGCCCTCCTTACCTGGAGGTTCACCTTTCGACAGCCCGGGAACGAGTAGTCGACCCATCCACTGCCGCTGGTTGATGATTTGTTTTATCGACGGATACTGGTCAGCCATAGAAAGAGGTGTCTTACCTTCAGAGTTCTTGGCGACACGGTTAGCGCCCTTATTAAATAAGCTCCTGACAATGGAGCAGATCTTTTCTTCGTTGACATTCGGCTTCATCAAGTCGATTGCAATATGTAAGGCTGTGTTTCCTTGTCTATCTTGTTGCTTGATAAGCCGTTTCGATTGCCGGCAATCAACTAGAATATTGACCATCTCGGAGTTTTCTGCTTGAATGGCTAAGTGAAGTGCATTGCGGCCTTAATGCGTCACTGTTTTAAAGTTGTACCCATCGTCGATGAGTGCCTTCAAGGTTTCTCCATCAGAGCATCTTATTGCTATAAACATTCGATGGTCAGTGACTGCCCTTTGTGCGATTAGACACAACTTTCGGAAATCTCTATCCTTTCCCTTAGAGACTTCGGCAATGGTGGTCAAATCTGTTCTCTTACTTCCCTCATTGAACGGCCCGTTGGATAGAGGTCGCTCCCAGTATTGTTGAACTAGGATCGAATTTTCCGTCGAAAGTCGCTGAATTTCATCTGGCTGGTCTTTCTTAGGCTTTTGAAACGTAGTGCCCTTTCGGGTTTTTCCCAGCTCAACCTTCGTCCACTCGCGAACAATCTCGGCTGCTTCAGGAGATACGAGGGGGTTCGCGAAAGTAAGAACCGCTGCTATAGAAGCTCTGAAATTAACAGGATCGTCTAGCCGCAGGATCTTCTGCAAGACTACACTGCCGTATCCGTGGGTGAAGAATATGGTAGATGTATTCCCTGTCCTCCTCTTAAAGATATCGCTGATCTTATCGTAGATGTGCTTCGCAGCCCTATCGAATTCAACCTGACCATTACGCAGGTCTAGCCGGAATTCTATAACTGCGGATGGGATATTGGGAAGTATGTCAGACAGCCAACTCCGTGGGAAATCAATTGCAGTCTTCTCGTTATCATCTTGGTCTATTGGTTCGCTGCCTAAGCTTTTGTATAGGAATATTCCAGGCCTGTTGATTTCTGACCTAGTTGACACTGAGGCTTGCTGTAGATGCACTGCTATTATTAAGACTGAAAACCTGCTATCCCCACCAGGATGTATCTTGTCCTCGCGTAGACCTTCTGTCTCGCTTTCCGATAGGTGTCTAGAAGTTTCGCCTATTCCAGGCCGGTGCTCATGTACGAGTTGGGTAATCGGTCGAGCTTCGAAATCACTTGTAGACGGGGAAGACGGGCTTTTTAACCGTCCCGCACGTCTGAGTATGTTATTTTGAGGATTTTTAGTATTATTATTGTCGCGTGTCTCGTCGACGGGCAATAGTGTCGGTGCAACGCTGGGCTGTATCGGCGTTTGAATGATCTGACCAGACATGTTGAGGGCCAATTCATCTGCTTGTTCTTGGTGGCAATTGTCAGAGCGTTATGCAATGAGCGTATAGGTCAAAGGTACTTCAAGGTAATGTAAGTGAATGCTAGTTCATAGAACGGATTGATAACTTTAGAGACCGACGAGGCGATTAGAAGAGGGGATGAGCTATACTCTCCCAACACCAATGGAAGCAGAACTGCAATTCCATATTTGCATAGGCCTTACATGTAGGCAACCCCCCTTAAGATTTTCAGCTCGCCAATGTCCTTAAGCTATGGGTACGACAGAGTTCATCTATAGCTCGATCTGTCTGCCACATCGCCGACTGTCACCCTTGCTAGACACTAATTCGCTGATGATGGGTAAAGTCACCACCCACTCTTAAGAATCAGGAGTTCTAGAAAGGGTTTATGCAGAATACGATAGAATAAACATGTTACACGGCGAATATTAGCTAAGGATTGATCATTGGTGTGTAGTAGCCTCAAACCCCATTTCCGAGGCGTCGACGACATGCTTTGGGGTCATCTATTGATAGAGTATGTTTATAATTGACCCAGATAAATCGAGACGATCTTACTATCGGAGTCCAGCGACATAGCATCGATATCGACCACTACATTCGAGATCTCGATAGCACGATGTAAGTTGGTCATTAAACTGATTTGCTAAAACGATTACTAAGCATGGCTATTGAGTTACTCAACGCTGAGAATCTTTCTTTCATCCCGGGGTTACGTCTGGTGGAACTTTATTACGAATAAAGCAATCTGATACCCTACGCGGGCTGGACGATCGGGATGTTCCAGCGACGTGATTGCTCTAACTTTCTCATAGCACGATGCCCGAGGCCCTGAATAATGAGATGGTTAATCGACTCTGCACTCATTAACGTACCTACTGTTTAGAAATGTAGGTAACGTATACCTATTTTTCGGTCGGATATCAACAGAAAATTGCAACGCGTTTCTTTCTTTGAACGTGTACCTAAGTAGGCATTTATTCGTTACATATTGGCCAACCACCATATATGTACATGGCTTGGTGGATGTCTATTCTCAGCCAATAATATGACCGTCGGACTCCAACATCAAGGAGTTCTTATGTGACACGCGCGGCTATGATTAATGCCTATAGTCCTTGAACACTGGTAACTATACACATTCCAGCGTTTGCTAAGTGCCATATATCTGGCAGTTGTAAATATGGTCTTTCATGCAGTATACTCCTTCTGGAGCAACTTGGCAATGGTGTTCAGTCTAGAGTTCAACATTAGCATCCATTTCCCGAGAATAGTTCTCCATGAAGGGGTAAATTTACTGGATATTGCTGGTTCCCTCGTAAATAGCACCAATCTTGCTATCCCGCCAGTACTTTTCAGCAAGACCTTCTCGGACAAAGCCCATACCACCCATCCACTCAATAGCGAGACCGCTAACGCGACCCGCGACTTGGGAAGCATACAGCTTCGCCATTGCTGCGTCTTTTACAAAGTCCTCACCGGCCTCCTTCTTCCTGGCGGCGTTGTACACTAGGGCACGCGCGGCCGCGATTTCGGTGTAGGACTGTGCGATCTGGTGCTGCATGCCCTGGAACTCGCCAACTAGCTTTCCAAATTGCTTGCGGTCGTTCCATACGTACTTGACGGCGTTCTCAAATGCACCGAGCGCAAGGCCAGTCATTTGGGCCGCAATACCGATGCGGCCCTCATTTAAGACGCCAATGGCGTACTTGTAGCCCTCACCCTCCTGGCCTAGCAGGTTCTCCTTGGGAATCTCGACGTCATCGAAATTGATGACACACGTGCTGCTGGCCTTAATACCGAGCTTCTTTTCCTTCTTCGCGATCGAGAAGCCCTTGGTATCCTTCTCCACGACAAAGGCCGTGATGCCCCGGTGTCCCTTGCTGGGATCTAGGTTAGCGAACACAATGAAGAAGTTGGCCTCCATTGAGTTCGTGATCCACATCTTGCTGCCCGAGATCCGGTATCCGTCGGCGGTCTTGGTCGCCCGGGTCGCGAGGGCGAAGGCATCGGATCCTGAGACGGGCTCACTGAGACAGAAGCTGCCGACAGTATTGGTGGCGAGGGCAGGGAGGAAGCGCTTCTTGATGGGGTTGCTTCCCCACCTGAGGATGGCCGTGTTGACCAGTGTGTTGTGGACGTCCACCAAGACGCTTACACTGGGGTCAACGCGCGCCAATTCCTCGATTCCTATAATCGCGGCTGTGAAGTTCATGCCGGCACCACCATATTCCTCGGGGATTTCAATCCCCATAAGCCCTTGCTCAAAGAGCTGCTCAACAAGCTCGGGCTCCATCTTTTCGGCCTCGTCCATATCGCGGACCTTCGGTAAGATTACATCATTGGCAAACTTCTGTACTGTCTCTTGCATAGCCGCCTCTGTCTCGGATAGGTGCGTTATAGGCGTTGGTGGGATGTCCGTGATGTCAGTCATTCGGCGGGCTGTGGCAGATAAAGGTCTTAATCTGTGGATCAATGGTATCAACACAACTAAGCCATTGTGATGAGAGCTTGAGTTGGAGAGACTCACTGTTGCGCATTGAATTTGTGCGCCGACCTGCTGCAACATCGCGGTGATAATGAGGCCCTGGGAGCTATACTAGGACCCCGCCGTAAGGCAGGCCGAAGGAACCTTGCAATTGATGACATGGCGGGGTGAAGCAGCTGATTGTAGGTTAATAGGTATTCGAGCTCACAAACACAAGTCGCGGAGGATATTGAAACGGTGTCTAGGTGGAATCACAAAATATTAAGGAAGGTAAATTACTCGTACATACATAGGCAAGCAAGGGAATAAGAACAAAAGCAAAGTGCGTCCCGTTTCAACATTCCCCGGATTTGACTTCCCTGACCCGCCGAGAGGGTTCATTCTGCCGAGGATAGCCATGACCCAAGAGCCGTGGCTGGAAATAATGAATTGGAAAATGGGGAATCGCGCTGACGTCGATCAGCTGAACGAACGTCCGGGGAGGCGAAAGTAGCGAATCAGACGCTGGCTAGCCTCTCCGCCCGGTTGGGTGCTACCGCTAACCGTCCCTGCTGTAAGACATGTGAACGCTGTGACCTTAAGCTTGAAAAAAACGGGGAGCGGAGCTGATACGTGCCGGCCCGATGTCACCTGACACTGAATTTTCGAATCTTCGTCAATTGAGATTCACTTGATAGCCAACATCGCATATCTGGTAAATTGAGCAGCTGGGCTTCAACACAGCGGCCAAATACGTTCCATTATGGCTGCCCCAATATTAAGATGTCTCTGGCCGTCTCTGGCAAGGCGGCCAGCCACTATACAGACAATGCTGCCCAAGCTACCCGTACGGTCATTCTCAACGACGCCGTCACCAAACGCGACCCTGAACCAAGTCCTACGAGTATGTTTTCCCCGGAACTTCTCTCTAATACAAAAAGCTAGTCATCGTGGGACAGAAATTTTCTAACGAGGAAATGCGATAGGGATGCCGTAAACCCCAGCGCGCTCGTCACGCTGTCTCCCCCGCCCTGTCCGACAAGAAGTGCCCGCAGCTGAAAGGCGTATGCCTCAAAGTCGGTATCACGCGCCCCAAGAAGCCCAATTCGGGTGAGCGAAAAACTGCTCGTGTGCGCCTGTCTACCGGCAGGATGATCACGGCGTATATTCCCGGTGAGGGTCACAACATCCAGCAGCACTCCGTGGTCCTTGTCCGTGGCGGTCGAAGTCAGGATTGTCCTGGTGTGCGATATCATTTGGTTCGAGGAGCATTGGATTTGGTAAGTCCACAATCGATCTGTAGGCACGATATAAGGATGAGATTTACTTAGGGGTTAACTGGAGTCCGCTTTTGCTAACCCAACTATTTACCTAGGCTGGTGTTGCCAACCGCAAGTCGAGTCGAAGTAAATACGGAACGAAGAAGCCGAAGAAGGCATCAGTGGGCGCATAGAGTGGGACATGAGAACTTTAGCACGATATCCGATTTATACTGCATGGTTTCTAGAGATCCTCAGTCAATAGACCAGGGGGGCGGGTGACATGAGGTGTACTTTTTACACGATGTGATGTAAAATAAAATTCAGCATTTGCGTTGCATATGGCGCCAGCATAAACTTGTATCTACAGATGAAGAAAGCCGATATCATCATTGAATTGATGAATCCGTGGACGCCGCCCCCCCCTTTGCCCTGGTCAATACCCCAATTGAGCCTTTGGTGATGCGTTATGATAGACCGTCATTAGAATGATTAACGTCTATTTTACAATGAATTTTTCCCTTGGCCTAAATTACCTAGGTATTCTCTCTAGTCCTGCTGGTTTTCATAACCCGACGGCTTCTCAAGCCCGTTGACCTCAAAGTATCGTGAAGTGCCTATAAGATAAGATTAGTAAGGCCGGACTCAGGAGTATAAAAAATGATTGTAGAGAAACATACAAGAATATCCTTTCCAGTCAAAGTTGTCCTTAGGATTGCAGTGACAGCGAAGATCTAATCGCGTCTGCTCGCCAGTGGGGCAATGAGTAAAGGGGACATGATAATATGCGATATCGTTGAAAAAGTGAATTTCTTCCTTCTTCAACAAAAGGGCGGCGGCGATGGAATGTACTGGCGCATCTCCCCAGCGCTCATAGAAGAAGCCGCCGTCCTGGTCAAGAGACTCAAAGAAATCGATATAGGCCTTGGATCGTAACCATTCGAGATTGCCAACTTCGAAGTTAGACCACTACGAACGCGTTAGCTATGATATGTAGAGTTGGGTATACGGTATGTTACTTACGAAATGGCAGTGGTTGTACGTCTCCCCACCATCGTCACTCAAGAAACCCATAGAATTGCCCTCAGCAATGTGCTCAGGGTAATTCTTCATGAATTTCTTTACGCTATCCCAGAGAGTAGGGATAGTCTCAACGTATTCGTACAAACTAAGTACGAAACTGTACTTCTTCTTGTTCTCGGCCATGAAACGGAAGGGGTCGTAGTGAATGTCGCAGAAGAGCTCAATGCTCGGTTCGACTCTCCAATACCATTCGTAGTTCATCATAAGTGGTTGGCGGAAGAAGAAGCCTGACTCGAAACGACACATGTGTCGGTAACTAACGGAATCGCCGTAGATGATTTTTCGTTGCGCCATATCCTCGCGAACCTTCCGTGCCTTGTCTTGATCAATGTGGTCAGGGAATGACCAATGTTCGTGGGGGATTTCGCCATAATACGTCTTTCCAGAAACGAGAGAGGTTGTAACCTTCTTGAAAGTGGCATCGAAAGGCTTATCGTTCAGGAAGACCCAGTCGTAGTTATATCGGCGGTTGAAGCGATCCTCAACTTGACGAATGGAGCGAGCGATCTCCCACACGTCGCTGTTGCGGGCAAGACTAACGAAGGTGGCATTCATACGAGGACCAGGAGCAGTTCCTAAAAGCTCATCCCATCCCTGATCCGATGGTGTTAGGGCCATTGGAGCTTCGCCAAGGTCTGGGTGTTGTTTGGGAGATCCTGAGGCTGGCTTCGACGGCGAACTCTTCGTAGAACCTGGCGCATTCTTGGTAGAGCCGTCGGACTTGCTTCCACTTCCACTTCCACTTCCGCTTCCACTTCCGCTACCGCTTCCGCTTCCACTTCCGCTACCGCTTCCGCTTCCACTACCCCAGCTGGAAGATATTTCGCCACCTCCTGATTTCTCTGAATTCGTGGATGATGAGCCTTTACCGACTCCGAAAGTTGAGGGTTTCAGCTGTTGAACACTTTCGTACGAGGAATGAGATACAAAATAGAGGACTGCAAGAAACTGTAGTCATTGTGATCACTATTAGCAGCTAAATCTTTGATGTAGCCAAGAATAATGTGCAAATGTTTAGGTTAACTTACGAAAAAGGCGAAGAGAATGTATCTCACGATGCGCGCGCTGCCGGCGGCCATGATGGCGATTCAAGAGTGACGGATCGCTCGCCGTCAAAAGATGTTGGTGAGGAAGACAGCCGAATGTTTATAGACTGGCAAGTTTCACCGGCCGGAAGCGTGGCGGGGATCTCCAAAGGGGGAAAACTCTCTTTGCTTAGCGTTGCAGCAATTGAACAAAGAGGCTGTTAAGTCATCACCGGAAGCTCAATGTAACTGACTCGACTTCGCATGCCTGAGCCAGGTTTCAACGTGGATAACTAAGGGAGTGGAAGAATAGAAGAAAATTTTGAAAAAAAGAACAACGAGATGGACTAGAATAGGCAATGCAGGATGTTGAATACGAAGTATTGTAGTTAGACCAGGTAGGAAGTGGATTAGGGGTAGGTACATAGAGTACAGTACAGGGCTGTACTTAAAACGGCTGCAAGCATTTACAGGGTACTAGTAGAGGTTTAAGTCGAAATGGGAAAACGGAGACGACTGATTAAAATTTCGACTGAATGGATCGACGCGTCAGTGTGGAAGTGGGCTGGTCCCTCAATTCCTCCTGGTCCGCACAAGCTGTATCTTGTACCTATTTGTCCCACCCATTACGGATATTAGGTGCATCTGGACCTGTGGAGCCTTCCGTATCAAAAGTATCTTGATGCTTGGCACGCCGTACCGTAGTCCGCCCCGGTCTCGTCGCCAACTCTTCAGGTAAGGTAATACCTAATAATGTACCGTACCTTATCGATTCGCATCTGATGGTTTGTCTCACGATCTATATTTACCACTTCATTCTGCGTTGAAGATTGCCATGATTGCAAGGGGCGAATTTGGTCCTGTTTGTCGTGATACTTTCTGGTAAAAGAGTTTACTACGCCAGGTAAACGCATCGAGTTTGCTCGAAACGCTGGCCTTGATGCAGTTTTCCGCCACCATATCACGTTGATTCAGCTGCAATAAATTCCTAATCTACATTGTATTTATTGCGGCGCTGGCCCTATTGTAGATCGGGCTCTTACATACGACACCCAGACCCACGCAACGTATGTATGTATCTATTATCATGGGAATTTTCTAGCCTACCATAGTACAGCGGAACCGCCTAAAGGTCAACGCTGACGTACTTCACTACGTGGTTGATACGTACGCATTTAGAAATGATGTGAGATACTCTAAGGATATATTACTTAAAGGTAACTTCTTTCTTTATACGTAGGACAACTAAGTTATGTTTCACTTCTGAATCCATTGTGTAAGTTGGTCGAATTAGAAGCTCTCATAAAGTAAGTACTTCGTACAATATGGTGCTAGGTAGGTATGGTCTTGGTGTTGAGCAACTGACTGAAATACAGATGCCTCTGAGACAAGTAGATGGAATTATATGAGTCGTACATCATGCTACGGCGTGCTACACTATGGAGATAACAGGCATGGAATTTTAAGATTCTGTATCCCTGATACTTGGAATTACAACTGTTGATGAAATAGGGAGCTGCACGATGATATGTAGGTACATGCATATATGTAGATACCGGGTTACCCTGGCCTCATGTACATGAATCGGTTACGTACATATAGTGCGGGTTGAAGCAAATCACGTGGTTCGGAGCGCATTAACCCCTGGCCCCGCATTGATTTCTTTGGATTGATTGGCCTAAAGCCTTTCCAACTCGTCGATGCCCATTCTTTCAATTCCACCAAATTGCTTGAACGCCGAACAATTCGCCATCTGCTATGTCAATCGTCTTGATAGAAGTTGACAACATCCTGTTCGGCCAAATCTAATTCGGTGTTTTCTCTTTGACCAGGGAGATTCCACCATTATATTTTTAACATACTGGACGGTCACTTGTGAACTGATCGCTTCTCAATCTGAATTTTTATTTTGAGTATTTTATCTCGGCATCACTGTCGTATCGATCGAAGTGCCCCTCCACCTTCACTTGTTATCACTTTCGCATCATGATCCAGCAAGCCTTCCCGCCCGTGATCTACCGAATTTTCCACTTCTCTTAGCTTGTAAGTACTTGTGGGATCTGTCTCTTGCATAGTACTTGTTTTTTCCCCCAAAATCATTGTACCCAACATTTGACATCTGAAGCACTTCCGCGCATTCAACCTTATCTGAAAGGTCTGCCTAACTGTAGACCTCTTAGAGCCCAGTGCGTGTGCCCTTCAAACCCATTGTCTCTCTTTCCACATTGACCTATTTCGATATTTCCACCTTGCCTACCCATCCGGTCCTCTACTCTTTTTTCCCCCATCTCCACAGCAGCTCGAGGCTAGTAGTCAAAATAGCCACCACAACCGTGGTACTGACTAGCTTTACCAGTTTCTTTCATCTCAATACAACAACCTACTTGACCGCTTTCAGCAGTTGAGCCAGGATTTGCGGGTAGTACCAAGCCCGCATTACGCACTATGGCCTTCAACGCGGGTTCTTCGCGCCATGATACGGCAGCTCCCGGTTTTGGCCAAGCCTACGATCCATTCGCCGACCTTTCGCGAAACGCCGATGATATCGACGAGGCCCTAGACTTCGAGGATACGTATGACGGATTGGGCGATCAGTTAGACGAGACGGATGACGCTTTTAACGACGATACCTTCGGTGGCGGTGATTCCACCGGAGTGTCGCATGCGCCAGTCGGCAAGGATTTTGATTTCTTCGGCCAAACTGCCAAAGTTGCGAATGCCATTGAAGAAGAGCATCAGCGCTTTAACCGCCAGCAACCGATACCGAAGGCCGCCCAAGTTGCCTCGAGACCAAGCTACGGCTCGGGATACGCGTACCAGGCCGCACCCAAACCCGCCAGAACCGGTTACGAGAAGTATCAGGCACCCGAACCGATCTCAGACCTTCAGGTTGACGCTTCAATATGGGGAGTTCAACCGAAGAAACCCGCTGCTGCAGCGGCAACCACTCAAAGCCAGCCGACGGCGCCGCCTGCGGGTCGAAAGATGATGAGTCTAGAGGAAGTCGAAGCGGCAATGCGAGCCCAGTCAAAAGCTTCTTCTGCTCAGGCTCAACAGCAGCCCCATCCTCAACCTGCTCCCAAGCCTATTCCTGAACCCCAGATTCCGTACCAACATGCTCATTATCCTCAGGAGCCGATGGACTATCGCCAGCATCAGAATTTTTACTCTACTGACAATCACCAACCCAATCAAGGAGTAACTCATGGACATCCTATCGCAATTCTGCAGCGTCCCTCTTCGAAGCACACGCCATCTAGCGGGCCTGGTGTGCCCAGTCCTCTGCCCCAACAACCCCAGCCGTCTCCCATGGGATCGTCTCATATGGGATTTCCAACTCAGATATTACAGAACCCCAATCGCTTGCCCGGTGACGGTAATAGGATGGGCCTACCCACACACCCAACCCATCGATCTCAGGACTCATTGTCTCGTCAACATAATGTTAACGCGAACCAACCGCACCTCCCGCATTTGAGTGAACAGGAGAAGGCAGCCTTCCTCGAGGCTGAGGCTAGACGAGCCAAGCGCAATCACAAGATCCATGTTCTATCCAAGGACAACGGTCTGATGACACCTCAGGATAAGAGTTTCATCACTAGAATCCAGCTTCAACAGCTCGTTTCAGCTACCGGTGACCCTAGCGAACATGGAACCGACGCAGCTCTTGCAGAGGATTTCTACTTCCAAGTCCTCAATTCTTTACGCGCAGGCCAACGGCCGAATCCAAATCAGCCATTGAACAACTTCGCGCAGACGTACCTTTTCCAAACTGGTACTCGCCATGGAAACATGAGACGTCAAGGGCGAGGTCCAGAGAATCATATGCAACGTATGGAGCAACAAGTTCAACGTGCCGTTGAGGCCGCTAAAAATAAGCCTAAGAACAAGCAGCTAGTTATCGAAGGTAGCTTGGGAAAGATCTCATTTAGCAATGCTAAGACTCCTAAGCCTTTACTGAACATCAAGCGCACTGAAAGTGGCGCTGATGCTAATCGACCTGGCAGCGGACATCGTTCACACCCGACGGCAAATGGTACTGACAAGAAAGAGACATTGAGAAACATTGAGAAGGTCTACCTGACTCTGATGAAGATGGAGGATTTGGACCGCAATATGCCACCGCCTCCGTCTAATGGCAACGCGGATCCTGACTTCCAACGACGGGCTGAGTTGACGCAGCAGTTGCAACAGCTGAATGAACAGCTTTTGGACGAGCTCAAAGTCTATGAGCCCATAGACTCGACGTCTGTGCATCCTTTCGTTGCCTTCCTCTCTTATCCTAAGGGCAAAAAAGCAATTGGTCGCATTTTCAACCATATCACCCTAACGCAGCAAACGGCTATCCTGACTCTAATTATCCTACATCTTGACCAACTCGATGTAGTCCGGGGCGCGCAAGTACAGACGGGAGAGCCTATCAATCTCAACGCCGCTACTCGCGAGAGCATTGAGCTATTTATTGTTGCGGTCATGCCGAGCCTTCTTCAACTCCTGGGCAAATCTGATCTTGACATTGTCACTGGTGTCTTGGGTCTGATCACGCAAAAGCTGAACGTGGACCTTATTGCCCGAACTCGTATTGGCGTGTCGATGTTGACCATGATCCTTAGCCGAGCCGAGCTCGCAAAGCAAGCTGGACAAGCGACTGAGCAGTCATGGCAACAATGGTGAGTATAGAAACGGCTGCGCGATATACAATAGCTAACATTATCTCTAGGGTTGCAACCTTCAACCAATTTTTCAATGCATTGGAACCGACGCTTCCTAATATCTTCCCGGGAACCGTAGCGTCTGGGGAGGATATCTATGTCTGGCAGTTCCTAGCAGCTATTGGCATAGGGGCTAACCTGGAGGAACAACAGCGACTTGTCCTTGCCGTGAAGGACCGTGTCATGGATACCTACAGCCTCTCCAAGACCCTCCCCCCTGATATGGCGAAAGAGCGCCTGGATAATGTTAACCTGTTCATGCGATCTATCGGTCTGGACGTTGAATTGTTGGAGTAAGTCTTGAACGGCGCTTGAACTGGACGACTAATCACACTATTCCGTGTCGTCCAATCTCATCTGTATCTTGTTTGGCCAAAGAGGGGCTGAAACGGGTTTTGGATGGATGTGTTTACCACCCTCGCTGCATTATGCGGCTTGGTATCTCTCGCAAAGACTTGTGCAAGGGTTGGCAAATATTGTGGAGCGCTAAGCGCTCAGGATATGAGCAAGAAACAGTGGAATCTATTAGAATTCTCACGAATTCACACGATACCCTTGTTCAATTGGCAGGACTGAAGAGCAAATGGACCAAATCCGTGGTCTAATTTTGTACTCCCATAGGCGGTATGACTACGGACACTACTTAGTATGAAGATGGTATTACCGTTGCTGATGATTTGTACTCCTATGGGCCCCGGCTCTTGAGTTTTGCGGTGATACTTTTGTCTCTTTACCTGGACACTCTGAGGTCCTATAGTTCGGCATCGTTGGAATGCCATTGAATTGTTTCGTGTAACACAGATAATTCGACGGTGATGACAGTCTCCATTAATGCTCAATAAAAAAATGACAGAAACCTGAGAACGCCGAACCATGCAATATCTGTCTGTAACCCTTAAACTCAACGTGTGAAGCCTGGCTCCTTTTCTTAATCCTTAAAAGCCACTGATTTACCCCTTGCACCAGCACCTCTCTTCGCAGTTGACGCGGGGGCCGGCGTAGCAGCTGCTTTGCCCTTCCCCCTAGCCGGACCAGCTTTCTTCACGGCTTCTATGGGTCCCTGATTAATCACCTCGGCCTTGATCTCGACCTCGTCATCGCCTAGGGGTTTCGCATCTCCCTGCTGGTTATCCTTCAAGCCGCTGACAGCCTGCAGGAACTCGTCCTCAGTCCACTGCGACTTATACCGCACCCACCCGAGACGTTCAAAATATGCGTCGTCTAACACATAATCCCTCTTAACCACCGCCTTCTCTTTCTCTTTGCCCTTGCCCTTGTTAACAAGTCCGAAAATCTCACCGTACTTCTCACCGTCTACCCATTTAGAACCCATCCATAACAAATTGCCGAACATTTTCCACGCCTTCTCGCTGTCCTCATGTTCGTACTTCAGCTTGATCCACTGCTCTGTCTGCACGTTCCGCAGCCGCCGCTCCATCGTATCAACTGTTACTTCGGCGTCGGCCGAGTTTGCGCTCTTGATCGACATGTGAATCGCCTTAGCCGCACCGGAACTTCCCTGCGGTCCGGTTCCTGCCGCGGCGCCATCTTTCCCTGCTGCCGCTGCGCCTGATGCTGGACCTGCTGCGGGGCCTTCGCGCGGACGGCTGAGGCGCTCTTGTTCTGTGTATGCGTCGAGGTGGTGTAGTTGTGGGCGTAGGTTGACGAGAGATGTGACGGGCGTGAGATGTAATTGATCTAAGACACGTATTAGCCACAAACTAGATATATATCCGAGAAGTCTTAGATAGCTTACCTCCTTTGAATGTTCCTACCATCCATCGGCAATTCGTGTCCTTCTCGATTGCGAACTGTCCACCCAGGGTCTGCGTCCGGAGCACCTTGTCCTGTCGCACGGCTTCGTTCCAGTCCAACATGCTGATCTCGCGCTCCAAATCGTTCTGGCGATTTGCTCCGCCGCGACCGGCTCCTCCCGCTGCTCCTCTGTTCGGAACACCCACGCCGAAGCCGCCAGCTAGACCGTGGGTTCCTCCGCTCTTGGCGCCCATGCTGCGCGCAAGAGCGCTGCCCCAGCGTAAGCCCTTGTCGCGGTCGTAGTCGGCATGGCCGTGGCTTATGGGCAC
This sequence comes from Hypoxylon sp. EC38, assembly GCA_002120335.1. Lineage (NCBI taxonomy): Eukaryota > Fungi > Ascomycota > Sordariomycetes > Xylariales > Hypoxylaceae > Hypoxylon > Hypoxylon sp. EC38. The sequence goes on along the minus strand of KZ111236.1, from coordinate 2,124,092 downwards.
GTCGACCTCGATGAAGCCGGACTTGTCCTTGATGCGAACTTCGCTGATCTGTCGGTGGGAGCCGCGCACGGGACCCTGCTTGTTCGGGTGTTGTAGAATGAGTATCTTGCGATTGTCTGGGAGTTTGGGGGTTGTGTAGACATCGTAGGTGGCGACAATGGGGTCTGGGTCGTTGCTGTTGGTGTTGTCGCTATCGCTCTCGATTTCGACGGCTTGCGGCTTCGAGGGGCCTGAGTCGATGTCCATTTCTGACATTGTGGCTAGCTTCTCGTTGTTGGCAATTGAATCGCGGATTTGAAACGTGAATCGCTAGCTTGTGTTGTGTGGGAACAGGAAGTGAGTCAACTCATTTTCATTGTTGACTGAGATTTGTTTAAGCTGAAGGTGCGACGATCTTAGGAAGGAAGCCTGAATGACTTTTTTGGCGGGGCAATTTCTTATCGAGCAGCGTGGGGCTTATCTGAGTCTTGGCTTTTTGAGGGGTCTGCTATGTACCATTGTACCTAGCAAACCCGCCTCCTTTTTTTCTAATTCTAATCTATTCGGAATATTGACATGGTAATTTCCCCAATTGAGAATCCTCACCATACAATTGCTGTTTGGATGTGACAGTTTCGTTGTTATTCTCTCCCTTAAGTCCACACGTCTATTATAATTCTAATATTAGTCATGATTGTCAATTCGTTTCAACAACACATAGCCTTCGCATTATGTTTTGGGTGATACTATCTTATTATAACAGGAGTCATAAGTATATCGGTACATAATACTTCGATGTGACATTGGTTTTTGTTATCGTATACCTTAAGACTTATAAGGTAACCCCTTTACTACATTTCACAACTACCTACCTACCTAGGTAGGTACGCAGAATCCTTTATAGCCCCTTTAGGCTTCCAATGTGTATGTCACATAATAAATTCACAGAGAGGAAGTGGTGCAGTATCTTATGGTAGTGAATCTAATCTTCGTAACTCCCTTTCGAGTCGGCTACCTACCTAAGATTGACACTAGATAGCTCGTCAATACATACATTGTGGTACTGTATATGCTAACCGTAGAATCATAGCATAGGTGAGCCTAGGTAGACGCCTCATAATAAGCCCATCTTGGTTTACCATATAGGGAAACCTATAGATAATCTTTCAGATTCAATAATTCTCATACCCTTATTCACATACTTAAGACTACCTAGGTAGTTAGGAGCTACAGCACTTAACCCCTAAACCAACATAATTAATCGTACTTTTTAACTTGCTCCATTCCGGAAGTGGCCTACCCGCTGATTATAGAATATACCCGAATTGAGCTGGTCATTGAGCACAAAGTAACAAATTATAATATGTTAGCAGCACTTAGATACAGTGTTTCCTGTGTACCCTAGGTAGATAAGCCCTATACCCATCTCCTTATATCAGAATATCTGTTAAGTTTAAGAAGGCGTAGCTGATTTTGATATTGCGGAACTCCTTCGGGTCCGGCCTGTTCACCCGGGGTGTCGCCCGGCCGATCCAGGACGCATAATCAGCCACTGATTCTATCCATCACTGGCCAATAAAAGCCCGCAAATCTCTTGAGCCTTTTTCTTTTCTCCAGAATGACTCCTGCAAAGAAAATCCATCTTAATCACCAGCTCATTGTCTGTCAAGTTTTATCTGACAGTTTTCGCCTCCACTGTCATCATTCCCCTGTCCTGTTATACTTCACACCACCATTGCCTTCACTCATTACAGCTTTCCCTTCTACTCTTACCTCTCCTTAGTCTACGGGAGAGTCACATACCAACCTACAAGACTCTAAGGTACCCGGCAAATGGGATTTTCTGCCACCACACATGTGGAATTAGGTGTAGGTTTGAATGATTCATTCTATCTAATACCAACTGGTAGACTAGAACAGTACGTCTACCTGTTGTTTCTATGGTTGCAAGAATCGCCCACCGCCTCAGCTCTCTTATCTCAGGTGAATGGGCAATGGGAGTTGAGCATAGCACTTGTTTCACGTGCGGTTGAGAGAGAGGTTGGGTGCCAGGAAGACTCACGAAGGTACTTCACGAAGACTACGTTACATCTCTATTGTTACGCATGTAATCAACACTTCTGCATCTCCATCTACTTTCCTATGACCTTCGTATTTCCTTCCTCAAACACTAAGACCCCTATCACCACCATTCAATACGTACAATGAGGTGTATAAGAGCGGCGAGGAGTATGGCAATCATCTCATACAGAACACTTAGGCGACCCTGAGTCTGTCCAAAATGCCATGGAGGGTCTTGCCCGGCCTTTTCGAACATGAAGATATCTACCTACCTTCTATCTCTGCAGTCAGGGATCGAAAGGCTTGGTGATCGTACAGTACCTAAGGTAAGATTCCCCTTAACCTCATCATTGTGCCAACTATCATACACTTGCCCTTGTCTAGAACTAATAGTGAATCAGGAGTTCTTGTTATAGATCCTATTAAGAAAGGCAAGCAACCCGCGTATTACGCCACGGTTTACCTAAAAAGACATATATCGTTCTTCCGACCGACGCCTCACCGAATCTCATTTCCGCCTCGGTCGATATCTACCTACAAAGAGGCCACGAATCGCGCCATGACATTACCTATACACTCGTATACAAGAGGGAATATTGGGCACGACTGAGGTTCCGACAGGTCCGCTAATATACTTCCAGCATGATATTCTTCTCCTTCGAGAGAGGGATAGCGAAACCCTGGACCCTCTTATTACGTGAATAAATGAAAAGGCAATGTTGATTGGGGGAGAATTCATCGGGACTGGGCACGTAATGTACGTGGACGACCGGCTGATCAGAGAGGTGAAACATCGGCAGAATCCCCAGACACAGCTGACGTTTCCGCTCCAACTACACCGTCGGGGCTCTCGAAGTCAAAACGCACTCCGACTCCAGCTTCCTGAACTCCTCGTTGCTTTCTCATTGACTCTCCCTTACGCCACCGGCATCGGTGATTTGGGAAGTCATGCAAAGAGAGTATTAAATCGTGCGTGCCTCCTTAACACGAGTTTTGATGTGGAAACCATCGCATAGGTTTGCCATCGTCGGCCAGCTCGTCGTCGGCCGCGCTGCGGCTCTAGCCCGGTCCGTTCCAGTCTGGAATCAAATTCCGACAAACTATTGTCGTTCCAGTACTTAGGGACTGTCCAAGAGAGAAATCTGCTACTCGCAAGGAGTTGTTAGTTGCAATTCGCCACATCATAAACTTCGACTTTAGAGACCTTCTTAAGAGGCTTTGGACACAAAAACCAGGGACATCCCGTTCCATCCTCCCCGCCTCATGAACCGAAGAGATCACATTGTTACGTGACGAGGTCAACTTAAGGTAAGCATACTTCGGTATCCCTGAGCTACCTATTGATAATAGGAGACTAATCAATATTAGGACCACGGCATACTTTGACGTCAGTTGAAAGACTACGGTGCTATTGTGGGAGTTTGATCTCGTGGCCAACGGTGCCGTAATGCCCCTAAAAAGATTGCGTCATCTTCACTTAGTATACCTTATTGGTATTCTTTCCGACACGAGATTAAGAAGCTCATTCTAAACCCGTGATAGGGGCACCGAGTCGCCCCTATTTAGAAAGAGGCACAATGTGCCGAGCCAGGACTCCCCAAGATATCATGACCCAAGTATCCTTTAACCCTAAACAACAGGTGCGGAACTCTCTTAGAACCATTCACTGGGACTGGGACAGAAATCAGCAGAGATCTCGAACCCAAGTTGAGCACTTGAAATGCCCTAATTAAGTAATAAGATCCAAGGGCCAAACTACGTCTGTATTATCTGTTTTCAGAGAATCGACCAAACGATTCAAGGACGACGCACCCCCACAAGAACGACCGAGATGAACGCGAACGTCACTAGACCAGACGCCGCGCCTAAGCTCCTAGAACACGTCTCAAGATAAAGTATCGTTTGAGGGCAAATTAATTGTCCGAAAAATCGGGGGCTCGCTTTGACGAGACTATTAAGGAAGGAACTAGGCCATGGAACTATTTAGGTTCCTGGTGAATTCTAGGAGATGAAGGTCCATTACAAGACTACCTTCTAATCTCGACACGGAAGGCTTAGCAGCCATTCCCAAATATGCTGCTCAGGCCAGCAGAGTGGCAGGTCGGGCCACGCATAGCGATGTCGATCCCACATCGGCTCATGGATCTGCTGAGGTACAAGTGCCACCGACATCTATCAATGAATATAACGCGAACATAATCAAGGAAGATGTTCGCTGGTTTAGCAAGACCTCATGCAAACAAGCCAATACTTAGCCTCGCTATGCTTCGTGCTCCATGCAAGGAGGCCAAGACAACAAGGGGGATAGAAAGTCAACTTTAAACAAGAGAACTCAAAGCGGACGGAGATACAACAATCCCGTGATACACCTAAGCACCGATGGAAGAGAGCACCAGTACTGGCAACCATCTCCATCTTCCTTAATCTCATACACAGAGTTAAGACAGCCTCACAAAATCCTCCTCATCGCCGTCTTACGACGGTTTTATCCTCAAGAAATAGTACTGGGCATCGTCGCGATCCTATCATAACACCAATTTTTTATCAAGAAGACAAGCGACCGTATCATCATATAACAAAACGGAAGATGCCCATCTTCACTACATTTCAGGTTGCTAAGGGTGGCCAGGCCCTCGGCAAATTCTCCGGTGCCCACGATGAGAACTTGATTATTCTCGTGAAGAACGCTAATCTCCACGTCCTTCATTCAACCCCAGATCGCGAGAAGAGAAGCACCGTCTTCTAACTTAACAGGTAGTTCCGCTTACTCTTGATCTGGGAGAGGGATTCGCGGTGGGTATTGTAGGAGATTGATTTGGGCACCAGGCATGACTCATGACATGGAGAGACACCAGAGACGTCCCTGAGGATACCTGGAACAGTACCAGCTATCAACAGCCTCCACATGTTGAACAGGAGCTAAAATGAAGTGGACTTGCGGATGAAACTGCAACTAGACTAGGCCTTTGAATACTGTATAATGTGAATCAAAAGTTAAACTTGAGTCAGCAAAAGGAGTCTTCGGGTACTATAACACCTCTAGTTCAACTGTAATCGCTCTATGCACTTATTCATGCCATGTAATATCACAGTCTACAAGCCTGTCGTTGACCTTGAGAGTGCCCCATTCTGTCATCAATTTTGATGGCGGAGGTATTGTATGGAAGAGGCACAATCCTAAAGAGTCTATGACTGTATTAAAGCCTTTTAACTACCGTACTCTCGGCTCTTATGTAGCCCAATACCTTCTAGGTGGGATACTGGCCATCCTGCTGCCAGCAGAGAATATGTATCTGTTGGACTGCTTTGTGCTATATATAAAGTCCCGTTTAGGCCAGGGCCTTGATAACCCCCATAGTCTACCTATGTAGCAATATCCTCCTCTAAAGAGCCTAATCCATGCAGAATACCGTCTATTCATCCTTCATACCGAATTCTAATCGTTGTGATCGTATGGCGCTGAAAACGCCCTTGTCTTCCATGTAGTCGTATAGCTTGGGGATAAGGTCATCGTAGTAGTCCCAACCCTGAGGCTGTTCGAAGTCCAATGCATAAGTGCACACATCCTGTGGTTGGCTGTCATCAACCGCATCCATCATTTCCTCTAGACTCATCTTCATGAGCTGTCCAAGAGTGTTTCTTGAAAGAAATTTTCCAATCTCGGTCCAGAATACAATCGACTGGCCAATCGCGGGGTAGACGTACTCATATCTAAGCGACGGCGATTTGAAGACCTCGGCAGAGATCCTGGAGGCGAGGTTCTTTCTTACCGCGTTCTAGTCCGGTAGGTTCTGAAGCCTCTCTTCGTGGTTCATGAGGGAACAAAGTTGAAAGCCAGAGTACTCGAGGACGAAGTCAGGCTTCGAAGGCCTTTCGACGAAAGTCGTGTCGAGTTTAATCTTCCGTGTGTCTTCATCGCCAACGCGCCTATTTGCTTTGTTGCCAAAGGGAGACTTTCGGCCTGGAAATAAGTCATATGTGATGGGTTGCGTCCGCATCCGCCAACCTCTCTCGCTGTACTTGGTATGCAGTTGGCCAAAATGTTCATTTACGGGTTTAAGGGGCATAGTCTCGCGGTAGAGAAAGGTCGCTCGTGGGAATAATGAGTAGGCCTTGTTCCAGGATATGAAGTTGATGACGGCAGTCGTGTAATAAGTACGCAGAATGGCAAGAAGTGGTGTACAGTGCGTTACTGTAAGTTGGATTTTACTCTTCGCGCTTTTGTTGCCATCCACGTTGGCATTGCCCTTCATGCTATACATGAATGTTTGGACCTACAACGGTGGTCAGTTTCGACTTTTATCGCATTTTGGTCGTCTCGCTTTACCTCCTTTATATATGCATCGTGAGAGGGTTTATAGGGCTCTTGTTCTTCGGTCATCTTGTAACCTTCCACTGCAGTCAGAAACTTGGCTAAGCCTTCTAGGTTCTTGCCATTCTGGACTACAATGTCCAAGTCAGAGTCCAACCATGTAGTCCGCTCAAAGAACTGTAGCGCGAAACTTCCCGAGATCAAGGCGTCGGAATGGCCCAATTGGCTCCGGAATCTGGTCGGATCTCTGATGAAGCGCGCTAATTTACTGTTGATATTCCAGTAATTATCCATGATGTTATGCCGTATAGCCATCGATGCCCGAGCTAGGTTCAAAACGTCTTTCGTATCTAAGTAGTGCATAATCCCCTCCCGAGATGGGTAGAAGTCGAGAAGGGTCAACAGGAGAGGATGACCTTGGACGGGGGTTGGTGGCGCCATTGTTGAATGCTATTGACTGGGCAAGTATTTCCTATACTTTCGAGGTATGGCTAGGAAATGAAGAAGAAGTATTCTATAGCAAGGATACGTCCAACTTTAGTGGTCTAACAGATGGCGATAGTGGTGATGGTGAGTTTACCGTTGAAGTCATTGCCCAGCCTGCGTTTTGCGGAACGGTTTGAATGAGAATTTACATAGGTAGGTAGGTATCCACCCACTTAGGATGTGAACTTGCCAATTTACAGGATTGTTATAAGGGAAGGAATAATATGATGAATATAGTCTCCTCTCAGATGTGGTTTCCGTAGGGGTGATAGTTACAAATTCCTTAACAAGGTGGATTCGGCAAAGTCGCCCTTCGCAGTTTCCCATTATGTCGTCATATAACGACAGGAAATGACAGTATAAATTAATAGATTACTTAGGTAGACTATCATCTAGGCTATGACCTGGCTGGAACTTACATTAAAGTCGACTTAAGCGTCTACGATTTGAATTTAGGAGTGGAGGCAAAGTGGATGAAGATGAGGCTCAATTTCGCTCATAAATGTTTCAAGCTATAGAAATAGATATATGTAAAGATATGCCAAATATGCTAGCCAAAGGCCAAGTGCTAAGAACGTTACAGAATTAAATGTGTCGAACCTATTCCAGTGCATCCCCGCAACTGGGCTGGTTGACGTCTATGAATACCCCAAACCGCACCTAGTATTAGTAAATGAGCCTCATGTTCGTATAAATCCATCATCATAACTCAATGCTTAGACAGCTGTGCAAAGGAGGGCGTCGCCAAGGATTGGGAGGGCACAACATTCGGCTGTCAAGCCATCAGCTGCGCAGGCAGCCGTGAAGTCCTCAATGCTGGTAAGGTCACGACCAGCTGCAGATATGATATGTCAGCGCATGATTATGTAATCAACCAGGGCATGGGCGAAACTTACGGCTAGCACAAGTCAGGTCAAGGAGACCATCGATGTCAACTTGGCAGCATAGAGGCTATAATATGGCAGTTAGTAACTGATACTACAGAGGGAATGAGGTAAAAACATCGGTGCTACTTACAGTGTTTCCGCCAGGGCAGATTCCGGCAAGGCCACCGCTAGGCTCAGGGCTGGATTGAGAGCTAGAGCCTCCGTTCGAAGGGGTAGAAGACGAGCCGTCGGATGGGGTGCTAGTTGGGGTGCTTGAAGGAGAGTCCGCTGGATACTTGCTGGTCGGGTAGTCGGATCTCTTGGTCTTAGTGGGCTCATGAGCTTCCTTAGTCTTCTGGTGTTCCTCCTTGGTCTTATGCTCTTTGGTCTTGTGCTCCTTGGTCTTGGTTTTGTGCTCCTTCTCCTTGGACTTGGTGTGTTTGGCCTTGGTGCTAGTGCTGGGAGAGGGAGTCTCAGTCGTAGTAGTTGTATAGTGGGTCGTGCTGGTAGTCGTGGGAGCGGAAGTGGGGTATTGGTTGGCTGGGGTCGAGGTCGTGTAGTGAGTCTCGGGCTTAGAAGTAGGATATTGAGCCTCAGGCTTAGAAGTTGAATACTTGATCTCAGGCTTGGAGGTAGAATAATGAGTTTCTAGAGTCGAAGTCGAGTACTGAGTCTTCTTCTCAGTGGTGGTGGGGTATTGTTCAGGAGTAGAGGTGGAGTATTTAGTCTTCTCCTTGATGGTAGGATAGTGAGCTTCTGGAGTAGAAGTAGGATACTGAGCCCCAGTGCTAGTAGTGGTGGGATACTTGGCTTCAGGGGTAGAAGTCTTGTAGTTGGGGTTCGCTACCGGGCTGGCTGTAGCCACGGCGGCTAGGACAACAGGAAGGAATGCCTTGATCTGCATTTTGCTGTGTGAACAAATTGATTACTAAACGAGTGGAAGTTGCTCTGAACGAGACAGGTGAAATGTGGATGTTTTTGATGATGGTGATAATGTAGCATAGAGTACGACGCTGGGCTGGGTTCTTATAAGTGTCGTGAACATCTGTTTTCTTTCGATTTCCCATCTAGCTTCGGAGATCCGTTCATGCAACGGCAAACTAGCTACTGCAAGTTTGTAGATCCCATTTCAATACTAACACGCCATCTCATGACTGCATCTAAGACATTAGCTATGAACCAGCCCTGTGGTTATCGATTCACACAAATCTCAACCATTCGCATTCAAAGTTGCAAGCCATGTAGAAACGAAACATCATGTAAGCAACAGGTACGTACCCAAGTAGGTATCTAACGATCATAAGATTACTAGGGGGAAGCCCAGGTAGACAAGCTGTGCAACTATTAATTTTTAGCTAGGTCTCGCTCAGTAGTAGGTACACTTAGAAGTCAACGACTACCTAAACGGCCTGGCTTTATTCGACCCAAATGTGCGGTTCGATCATGGATTCAATAAGGCAAGATCAACGTAATATTTGAGTGCGATCGAGTTACGAAATGGTCAATAACGGCATTGAGGTTATGTGGCGCGCTAAGTCATTTCGCTGCCATGAAGCTAGCTTCCAGAGCCGACAAGCCACTGTCACGAATCGGGCATACATTTGTTGTTGGCAGCAAGCCATGGAGCTAAATAAAAAGCTAACAATATTGACAATGCACTGAAAGAGTTCTCAAATACGAGTAAGCCTACCTACCTGAGAGCGAGACTCTCGTTCCAAGACAAATTTTAGAGCGATCGACATGAACCACACACACGGGATGAAAGGGGAAGCTTCCTATTTAGGAAATCGCCCTCTCAATTTCGGCCACTAATGGCGCGGAACGGCTATCGTGTATCAGCTTGCTTTTGGTGTATGCGTAGCCTAACTTTTGTTGGAACGGTACCTGGATATCCCTCAGTGTGGCTAGGATTAAGCATTAGTTAGACTGCTTTCCACTGCATCTTCTTCTCAAATAGGGAGCCTAATGTCAACTACCGGCGGCGCGATGTCGATATCTTGCTGTTGCTGCAGATGAGACAAGAGGTACTATCATGTTATATACTGAATTCAAGCCAGAATTAGATGTTCGTAATCTAATATGTTTCCAAATGTGATACAAGCAATTTAGGAGACGCGCGCTACAGTTTCACCTCGATGCCCAAGGTACTGATCCTGCGAAGCCTGCATTGCAAATTCAGATTTCAATTCATATACCAGATGCATTCTCGGTCACAATTCAATCCGCTTTCTTCTCCTGGGAATTGGGCAGAACATTTCTGATTTCAACTTTATGAGTTGGAGATGAAGTTACCCATGCGCGTATTTTAAATATTTCAGCTAAACGCCGAGTTGCTCTTCACAGCGATGGCACGCCGTACGCCGTCATTGAATCTTCAGGTCGCAAGATTGAACGACGCTGTCGGAATCGCGATCTACTATGCGATCGACTAGTTGATTAGGTAATCGTATGGCCTAACCACAACAACTCATCAATCAATTCAACACCCCTTTACCATACTGCTGTACAGCATCTCGATGGACAATACTAACACACCTTGTCCATCCAACAGACGCACATGAGAAGACTCCCCTATTGATCATATTGCACGAGGTACGGGCTCTCATATCTTTTGATAATCGAAATATACTATGATATTGATATTGTTTCATACCTCTATGTGAGCAGTGTCGTTTTGGGAGGATGGGAGACCAAACCTCTCGATTGTCCTATCTTCCTCCTCCCTATCTACCTTATGATGCACCTTCAATATAGACTCGGAAATTAAACATACAGTGTATAATCCATGAACGACTCTTCGATATGACGGAATTGTAGTGTCGAGGGTCTATGCCTTGATAACAACATATTAAATGCTTATTATATTCATGATTCGAATATGATACCATCCTCAGGTAACGTCAGGTTGAAAATATACCTTTCAATCGCCGTTTTGGTTTGTCCGCCAGGGGCGTCGTTTTGCTCGTAAGCGGGGTGACCGCCAGCATTTTTAAGAACCATAACGACTCTGTCCTTGCCAATCTCTTCCCTCAGCTGCATCCCCCATACAAGCGATGTGGCGTGGTCATAGATAGCGTCGGTGATAAGAATCTTAGGTAGCTTCCTTGTCTCAGGGATGGATATCGCATGAGGCGGGTTTCTGACGGGGTTGGGCCAACCAATACACGACACTTCGAATCTATGGGGCGTCGCAATTCCTTTCATCAGAGGAGACTGGCTTTTAGCAAGTATCTCTTTTAGCTTGATGTCCTCGGGCGTAGTGTCATGATGCGCCCAATCTTGACACAGTACAGCCAAACCACCATACTGGCCGGAGTTACTATAGTCCTCGACGGCCGAAGTACCATTAGCAGCCCTTAGGTATATTTTCGCAAAAGAGCTCGCGTCGTTTTGAGTGGTGGTATTGTAGATCGCTTCACCAAGTTTACCCCAGTTTGGATCTGGCATGTAGAGGTAATTCGTAGCCGCCACACGAATCTCGTCGGCAGTCATATCTGGACGTAGGCAGCTGGCGCCTTCGCAGCGCAAAGGTTTGTTCTCTGTTTGGGTAATAATATCCATCCACGTTTCCTCAATAGTACGATTATTGGGGTCTTGCACAGCGGGACAGATCGTCGCGTTTTGCCCCTTGCACCATTGCGCGAACCTCCTGAATGCAGCATCCGCGGCAGAAGCTCCGGCAAGAAACTGAGAGATCTGCGCTTGGGATTGTGAGACTACGCCATCCAGGACCATAGATCGAATCTTATCTGGGGAAAGCTCCGCATACTGAGAGCCCAACTGTGTTCCATACGAGACACCGAGCCAATTAAGCGGCTCGTCCCCTAGCGCCACACGGACAGCCTCGTAGTCTTTAGCAATGCTGATGGAATCCATGTAGCCAATGAGGTTGTTGCCAGTCATCTCCAAGCAGCTTTCACGTAGCGCCATGTTGTGTTCGACGCGCTCCGCGAACGTGTCGGCGTCGGAAGGATACCACGGGAGCCGAGCATTGAAGAGCTCGACGTCGCACTTAATCTGATCACTTAATCCAGTACCACGAAGATCAACCCCAATCATATCAAAGTGGTCTAAGATGTCTTTGCCGACTTGAAGTCCGCCGGTTGACATGTTGGCGACAGAGAGACTGCCCTGGTTACCTGGACCACCTGGCTGAAAGAAGATATTGCCTATCCGATTCTACATCCTGTCAGTCATACTGGAATGAGAGCATTGGTGTTCTTAGCGGCATACATTTTGATCTCTTGCAGGAAGTTTCGCAAGTCCTACATATATGTGGCCCTTCTCGGGTGCGTCCCAGTCAAGGGGGACGGACAATCTGCCACATCTTAATGGGGAATTCTCTGGGGCCAGCCAAGTCGGACAAGGCTTCCACTCCAACTGGGTTTTGTTAGAATTGATTGCCTGTGAAGAGGCTATTAGATTACTAGCGATGAAGAGCACCGCTGGTTTCTGCTTGACACGCATTTTGAGAAGTCTCCGGTTGATGAGGCGGAAATGATATTAAATGAATGGTAGTCGATGACTGAAGAAGTTCAATATTTGAATCTACGCATGTGCATACTGATATATATAGGAAGCACCTATGCGAACCGCGTCATAATACCCAGAGTGATTATTACGCTGCTGCGTTGACAGCGGATCGGGCTGACCGGGAATGTTAAGGAACGCCATGTAGAGACCCCAACGATAATTGGGAGGGAAACATGTTGAAGAGAATCTTGAGTGCAGATCAAATCTGCTCAGCCCAGTATCCTCCTTACTATATTGCGTACATGGAGCCTATAGGTTCCTATATACCTCTATAGTGTTTGATTACCGGTCGCTGCATGACGACAGGAAACGGAATAGCGCAATCGAGGCAGGACACTGGAAGCTGAACACAGCTGACGCCTTATTCTATAAGTTGGGCTGTGTCCTTAAGGCATTATTGAGTTCCGCAATGAGTGCACCAGCGACTTATGTAACTCGAGTTGCCTATTTGGGGGTTAACTCGCGCTGGGAGGTATGTTAATAGGTAGGTAGGTTAGGGAGGTAGGCATTAACGCGGATGATATAATTTGAAGACTACACTCTGCAGAAGAAATTAGACCATATACGGAAAAATGACTTGTTACCTTGAGCGACAGGAAAAAACGCTGAGAAATAAAGTAGAGAAAGATATATATGGGTAAGAAGATACCTATATGAACTAGTCCTGCTGGCTGGGTTCAGGAGCAACAGCACCTCATTGTCAGGGGTAAAGGTGGGGCAATGGATCGCCTAAATATAAGGGACGCTGCACGCCCTTCGATTCAGAAGGAGGATCCGCGAGCGTTCATGCACTTTGATACGTATTCGCTACGGGCTAGTAGTGAGCACCTAAATATTGGCCATTACTTGATATATAAGTCGTATCTTAGAGTTACCTTTTCTTTGACAGATTTGTTAACCTCTAATTCACCAGCATCACTAATGCTTAGGATAATGGACCAATTGATTAGAACTGATCAATCTATTGTTTAGCTACTCAAAACATAAGGAAATGCACATGTTTGATCTAGGTTGGCGTTATATATAATGTCATCCCAAAGCATAGGCTAGGGTCGTTCAGTGTTAGAACTGTGATGTGGTCGTTAGAAGTCTGTATGGACTCCACTAACAATCTGCCTAAGAGGCTTTACAGGTAAAGGTTGATTGCCTATATTGGCCCAAGATGTTTTTTGTTGCAAGTCAACCCCAAAGTGAAGTTGGATAGACTTGCTCGAGGCAATGCAGTGATATAACATACTTTAGATACCTACATAAAGTGGCCAAAGAGGTAATCGGGTAGACGGCAAGATAAACTTCTTAATGTCAATAAATTCAGACTGTAGTTTCATGAAGATATATAACCAAACTTTCGAGATTGACGGTAAGATACCTACACGATATAATCTGCCAGGGTCGCGAGGAGACCCATGCCCGTATGTACAGTTTGGGGATCCATTTTCCTAATCTGTCAAGTACCTAGGTAGTATCTCAAACAGTACAGTCAGAATCTGTTTCCACATTAGGTCTTGCCTAATCAAATCGACAATCCAATAAGATGTCAATGACGGGTTAGGACATATATAATGTGCCTACGCCTAAGAAAGTTATTCCGTCAATAGGGCCTATCATAGTGAATTCAATATGAAAACCACGCGATAACCGTGAATACCATCAGTAACAGCGTCTGCTAAAAGCATCCTAGCGTTTTGAGTCGACTAGGGGATAATAACAAATTCACCGCATAGCTCTCCTTAGTGCTTACCTACGCGAAGAATCACATAATAGGTATGATAATCAAACTAAATTAAGATACGATGGAGGAAAGCAGTCGAGTATTCAATCTACACTGCAGAGGAGAGATTCATTCGAATGAGGAAGTAAATATTACTCATTATTATTCGTATAGACTGAAGTGGCTCGTCAGGGGTAGAATGATGGGCATATAAACTCAGGCGTCGCCAGCTCATCAGCTACATCAAACGAAAAGCAAGACAAACCAACACTCAAACTTCAAGAATACACGATCTCGATTACTAGACTCATCAATCTTCTTCCAAGGTGCGTATTCCTGCATGTCTTTGGGTCGTACTTGCTAACGCAGGGTTTAATAGATGAATGTCTCCGTCAAAACAACTCTCACGGCTCTGTCCGCCTTCATACTTCTCGCTGCATCTGCGGTGACTGCCATTCCTGTTCAGCTGGGTGAGCAGGACTGCAACATACCATGCGCCAAACCACCTCAAGCATGAGAGCATACAGAGAAGGCAGGAATGGAAACGGGCAACATACAATGTTCAATAAATCTATGATGGTCATAGCGGTGCAGAAAAAGGATACTTGGAAATGCTGCGACGCCTTCAATGAATACCCATATTGTATTTAGGGGGCAGAACTATTCCTGTTGAATCTACGCTTTGGATTCGCGCTGGAGCATGTTGCATAATACTAGGCTATTAAGTCACTATAACCCTTTCTCATAAGTTGTCCCACAAATAGGGAATTTACTACGAAGTATATCACTTATCTACAAAATTACTTCATGTGAGAATCGCTAGCCATATGAATCAGGACATCACACTTACTCAAAGTAATAGTCGTCGGTACATGGTAGAGATCTATAGCTCGCTTTATCGTTATACATGCTGCTAATAGATCATCGCCCCATAAGAACCCAAAGTTTCGAACGTATGGCCTCATCAGTCCACCTAAAGTCGGATTGCTTCTTATATGCCTCCGCCTCTCTCAAGGCAGTGAGGATGTATTCTCTTTCGGTGGGTCCTGCCGCTGTATAAGAGACGCATAAGGAGCTGTTGAAAGCTACCGCACACAGCGGTTTTAACGACTGGCTGTATCGACAAATCCGCCATATCTTGCTGCTCCATTCGAAACATTCCAATTCTAGTATTGGATCTTCTATTCCCTGCAGCTTGTTCAGCTCCTGTCTGAGTCGATTGATTACGATGTTGAACGTGTATGTATTGGCGAAATGTAGCGCCGTCACACCATTGGGGAATTCGTAGCTTGTGCCGAATGGCGACCCTGGATAATCTACCTCATAGATGATATTGCGTTGTGGTAGAGGCTTAATGGTAGTGTCGTCGAGGGCACGAAAACTCGCGCTAAGCCCGTCGATAGCCGCAGAGATTTCCTCGAGTTTCTGCGGGTCTTGTGCATATGAAGCGTCTTTACAAATTCTCGACATTCGCCTCACTACATCTGCAGCCATTGTCGCTTGAGTGAGGAGCTTAGACATCTCAACGATGATTGGTGTTCGTGTTTTGAATTGAGCGAAGAAGCTTGTGAGTACATGATTCCACTCGGGCTGGATGTAGAAGTTGTCGATGCGGCCATTTAGGAGCAGCCGGAACTGTTAAGACCATTAGTTAAATGGACTGGGAAAATATTTAGATATGGTTGGTTATTACCATAAAACCAAATGAATCAAGGATGAGCTGACAGCCGAAGTTGTCTCCAGGCTTGGGCACCCCTTTCTGCATTATGATTGAGTGGATGCCATTGGAATGACATATCTGATTGACACCTCTCGAGTAATCAAATAAGTACTATGTATCGATTAGTACATACTGCTGAAGACAAGCAAGACAGACTACCAGCCTCTGTGGTTTGCAGATAAATGGTCGCAGCCAAGGTGGAGTGTGACGTTTGCTCTTCCGGATCGTCAAGGACTTCCTGCAAGCTGCGGAGAGCACGATTGTAAGATCTTAGATCAAACAGCTCTTGCGGACTTGTCCCTTGACACAGCTTGTGCCACGTGGATATCAAAAGGTTGGTTGCGTCGAACAATGCTTTGTTCCTCTCAAGCAGGGGTGGTACGTATACCAACGTGCTAAGAAACATGCTGAGGCTATATCCCGTTCCCTCACCGGACTTCAGATATGTAATCACTTTGCCTCCTAATAAATCGGCCTCCGTTCCAGCCGGTTTGCTCGGTAATTGCGGCTTCCGATTATATAACCTCAGCTTAGAGAATGTTGCACCGTTGGTCATGGTCTTATTCTTGATATTTAGGAGGCTCCCCGTTGAGCCGGTATTCGATGACGTCTCATCTGTCAGAGTAGTATCGAGAAACTCTTGAGCTAGATCCCCTAATTGATTATCGTCTCGACGGTGTTTTCCATTGTTCACGAACTTGACGCGCTTGGATGGGCCAGAACATTCCTTGCCAGCCTTCTTGCAGGCCCCGCAGGTTGGCCAGTCTTCATCGCACTGCCATCAAGATGATAAGTTAGCCAAAAATGCAATACGATTGGATACTAGGTCGCCGTCGAAGACTGATTGATTGATTACTGACTAAAGATGTAGGTGATAGATCTATACTCACTTTGGTCTTTCTTCGTCTGCAGAAGTCGCACCTATTGCTTTTCGGGATGCCAACCATTTCGACGTTTCGAGGAATTTGTCGCGACTCTAAATGATCTCACCGAAACTATTATGGCCCACCGCATCCGAGCAATCCATCTCGAATTTTTTATACACTGACATTAAAGTAAAATTCGGGGTTACCGTCTTAGGCCTCTTCGCGATTGACGTCGTGTTCGCATCATGAACCACAAGTTGAGGTTAGCCCTTGGGAGATTCGCTGCGCAATTTAGCGAATCGTCAGCGTCTACACCCCCGTCTGTCAATTGCTCAGCGTGGCTCAGCACCTGTTTAACCCCTAAATGGAGATGAGCTAGCCCCCCCGGGCGCCCCAATCATCAGCCCTACGGGTTGTCCCCGACGGGAATGCATCGCAGCAATCCACCGAAAGCAGCAAGCAGGCGAGTATCTCATTCTCTTCTTTTTCTCCGGCAAAGTAACCACCAATAACCCATTCAACCAAATGCTTACCCGCATCGCTGTCAATGGATTAAATATCAACTCTGGTTGGCATGAGGTTTTTGAAAAGCACAACAAGCACGGACTGTTCATACCTCCATCCAAGGCATAGAGAATTGGAGACAATGTTTGGCACTCACCACCATCAAAGACACCAATCTACCGTTTTTCAACAACCCATAGAAGAACCTCTATTATTCAAAAGAATATCCAAATATCTAAGATATATCCCAAAGCCATATGTCATTATACATTATCCCCCGTCTATCCCAATATCACCGCACACCTGGGTATATCTCCTCATCCTTCTCCTTATTCTCTATCGGAATACCGCGTATCTCAGCACTCGTATTATCGCCCTCCTGCGCCTCGCTCTTTCGGCCCTGCTCAAGCGCCCGCTCGGCCTTGAGCTGCTTCTCGGTATCGCCGTGTTTCTTGCCGCGCGAGCGCAGCTTGTCGAACGCCTCGCGCGTCAGGTCCTGGCGGAACATGCGCTCGACGACGTCCTTCTTGCGCGTGCGGCGGCTGCCGATGCTGATGAGGATGCCCGCCGTGATATTTACCGTGATGGAGCAGCTCAGGATGGTGGCGGTCAGCGCCATGGGCCGCTTGTCGTAGTCGATGCCCCACGTCGTCGCGCCCAGCGCGATCTGCAGGCACGAGTGGAGGTCTAGTAGAGTCACGATAGCCACGAGCCAGTTCAGCGGGAACGCGTAGTGCGTCTTGGTCTCGTGCGGCTTGTAGAACGTGTGCGACTTGGCGAACTTGGTCTGGTGGTACACAAGCCGCGCCTCCTGCTGCGGCGTCAGGACCGAGATTTCGTCGCGCGCCGCTTCCAGGTCCGAGTTTGTCGGCAGGTCGTTCTTGTCGCGCAGTTTCGCCATGTGCTTCCTCTTGCGCAGCTTCCATGTCAAGCGGTGGTAGTGTGCGATATAGATCATGTGGTACGTGTCGACAGCCCGAAAAGGCGCGAGGCCATCGCCGACGATGGCGAAGAGGGCGACCAAGACATAGTCGATGACGTTGATGGCGTAGACCTGCTTCTCGCCGACGTAGATCCAACCAATCAGGAACAAAACCCAGGCCAAGCCGAAAAGTGTGATGAGTGTTGCGTACAGCGTCACCAGGAAGCCGAGAGGTTTTCGAACGTACTGCCCGAAGGCTTTCATGCTACGCTTGAACTTGGACCGTCGTGAATGCAACATGTGGCGTACATAGTCGTTCAGTTCGGCCTTCTCCTCATCAGTCCAACCCTCCAAGTACACGCCATCAGGGAGAACGGCGTGTTCAAAGGTGAACCTTTCCTCTTCGCTCCTTTCTTCGTTAACGGTGGGCTCCTCAGGCTCTATAGAAAGCTGGTATGTTGGGCGCCTATTGATGAACCTGCCAAGAGATGGCACGAAAAGAGAGTTTTGGATATTCGTAACGTTGTTCAACGTAGATACCTGAGGGTCTAACGATGGTAGCGAAGGTCAGATCTATGGTCAAGCATGCCGTGGTTTCGTAATGAGGCACTTACCAACCACGTCGAGCAGGTCGGCGAGGTTCTGATCGAGTTGTGTACGTCCGTTTGGCCCATGAAAGAGAGCGGTACTGGTCATTTTCGCATTCTCAGGAATCGAGGGCATTCCTGACCCGTTTGTTTCTCTACGAGGCCGTATTACCGCCAATCCCGGTCGTTGACGGCCCCGACCCGTGGGGTCCGAACTTGAGCGACGTCGACCAACTCCAACATCCTGGTGTTGTTCACTCTGTTGTTGCTGCGAAGCCGAGGCCGTCGCTGACCGTTGTAAGTCATAACCGTCAACATCAGATTCATCAGACATTGTAGTCTATGGATCGGCCGCGACACATCGCAAAAGACTGACATATACGAGGATCCGACTTGGCTCGGCACATTTTGACATTGGGGGATGGCCTAGTACCCAGCTATGTATTCCCAGTTGGTATAGCGATGACATCATCATTGGTCTTGCCGCCAGGGGTAAAAACTTGGCTGTCACCATAGAAAGCTTATTGTTCTTATCACTCTTATCTGATGAGGGTTTCTCCTCAATATGAGCATCTTTTTATAAATAATACCTTATGATTGCATAAATATTGCATAAAAACTCTGTATTATTAAGGAATCGAAGTCTGTGGAATCATTTCTAGGAATCGTTAGACCTTTCTAATCTCTACCTTGCATACCTCTCGAATCCTCGCAATACCACCTAAACGCGCAGAAATCAGTTAATGGGTATCATTCTTTATCAATCGACTGTTAACCGCGTCGGCTTAGTATCATTCAGCGTCGTGCAATACGGGAAAATGGATTATTTATACTTTGTCCAAGTTGTGATTTGAAACCTCTCGAATCGGGTGAGTGTTTTGTTTTCCACATCATAACAAAGGTACCTTAGGTAATCAATCTCTAAGTATGGATCCGACCAGGATTCTTGCAGTACTAGCGCGCTGAGTTGCCCCGGTCCGGCTGAAGGTCATCGATTCTCGGCGAAACAGTTTGTCTTCTAAATTCCGAGACGCTTCAGGGTTTATCGACAAGTAATACGGAAAGTTCGGGGGACCAGGACAAGACGCGCGACGCGGTGCCAATATAGCCGATACTTCATCTCTTCATCCCGAGACTCTCTATCGCATTCTCTCCTCTCGTCCATCGAGCCAGCTCGTACAATTCACGCACCGAATTGCCTAATCTAGTCAGACTTGTGGACTCTTAGCAGTCATTTTGAAACTGGGACCACGAACCTTGGAGCTAACATTCTTTCTACAGTATCGGCATCTGACAGTATGCTTGATGATCGGGTCGTGCGAGAGGTATTGATATAAACTTGCCAGGCCGTAGAGTGCGATGCCGATGCCCAAGAAATTGATGACCCGATTGAGGAATATACTAATTCACATCAAGTCAATTTCGAAGACCTTTCAGTGGCAAAAGGACGTTCGATTCGCCATACCCATAAGCTAGAACAATAGCACCATCGTTCTGCGCTTGCTCCAACGTGTTGTAACCGTCTGCGTCGTTGTAGTTCGGACCTGGTCTCAGCACTGCGAACTTCTCATTCATATTTCTCCGTAATGGAAGGATGATGGAAAGTGGCGGTAGAAGTATGTCGCTCACGAGCGACGTGGTGAGGCCTGTGAACGCCGTCGCCAATCTATTGAGAAGGAGGAGTTAATGGTTCAATCTTCGAAATCTGAGGAGTTTCACTGACATCAAGCCGAATGCAATTTCGAGAATATTCCCAGAGAAAGCAAAGTCGATAAAGCCGGAAAAGATACGCTGTGCTTTCTCTTCGCCCTCTTGAAGCAAGGTTCGGCGCTCCTCTTCCGGCGCAGCAGCCCCCTCGTTGAAGTTCCATGGATGAGGCATCGTCAAATATTGTTATGGTCTGACTCGTAAAAACTTGAGATAATACCTAAGTATGTGGTTCTCTATAGGGTTCTCTATAGGGTTCTCTATAGGTAATATGGTAGCGTGGTAGCGATATAAGAACCTTCGAGTGGGATTGAATGTATGAAGCTACCTACATGTAGGTAGACATGACAGAGGTTGGGTTACACGATTTCTTCCCACATGCTGCTACCCAACATTGAACTCATGTGCTCCCTCGTGGGGTACAGTAGCGACCACCAAGAGCCGGGGTGATGTGGAACGCACCCAATAGAACAGAAAGGAGGAGAAGGGGCTGCGGGGACACTATCAAAGGTTAGTCAATCTACGGTACTAGCAACGTTCAAGCTTTCCCATTGGAGACGGCGCTCAGCTGGGGCTGACGACGTCACTTCCAGTTATATGTACCTACATGTACCTAACATTCCATAAAGATTATTCATAAGCGCAATTGCCTCATAACATTTAATTATACTAAAACAATATCGACACTTCGGTAACTATCAAGCAGCATGCAATTCTGCAGGTAGTTACCCCTACCAAGGTAGACTGTCGGACTGGATGGCCACAGAAACGTCGCCGGTGAACGCCCGAGTTCGTATCATAGGTATGTTACACAACAACACACGGAAGCTCAACTGAGCCTTTTCATTTTATACAACACCTCTCTATTTCTTATATATATCACTTGCCTTAATTACTAATCTTAGATGGTCCCTGGGTTTAAGGGGAGAGTCATAAATGGTACAGAGATAGGAAATTAGATAGCCCAAATGAAACTGATGGAATAGAAATATCCAGTCAGACATGTTGGAAAGGACGTGGTCGACTATGATAAGATGTATGCGAACGGCCGGTTTAGTCCTACCTCTGTCGCTTTGGCTAGTGAAATCAAATCATACCTAAGGTAATACAGTATTACTAGAATTTCGGGAGTAAAGTAACCCTTTGAGACCGTGTTCCCGTTTCACAAGCTACAACAGCCAGGACAGCAGATGGTAATTAGAAAATCTAGACCAGCCAGACTCTCGATATTTTCGTAGAAAATAAGTGTAGAACCTGTTGGCTAGCAGTAACTCTGTGTCTTTGCCTACCTAAGGTTCCTTCGGCAATAAGCAGGACAACGTGAAGGTACCACTATGCCGGGCAAAATAACTCAACATAAAAAGGTTGCTCACATAATACCAGACGTCCGGTTGTGTTTGCTGTTACTCCTGTCACATTGATTAAAAGGGGTTACGTTAGATCCACAATCATATCATCAGCTTTCTCTATTGATATACGTTGGATAGGACGTATCTAAGGAAAAGGGGCTGGTTTACTGCACGTAGGGTTACGCAATCGAGATACCGGCAAATGCTACCCACTATAAGACACTTTTTTTTTTTTACCAGTGTGGTATCATATTCTTGATATATTTCTTTATTCTTATGCAGTTATGTTGATCATCATGATCAGGATCATAAAAGGTAGGTAGATGCATTGTGTGGCCCCCACGGTATCCCGCTGCAACACTGTTACATCAATCCTTCAACTGCCTTTACAACCGCAATGCTGACTATGAATCACAGTTGGAAGATCAGCGAATGTTGCAGAAGCGAAGACAGCTCGTACCTGATTAGCATGCACCAACATGTTGTTGAAAATTTATCGTTTCAGTCTTCACCTCGTAATAGACAGAAACTTCGGTCGCAACGAGCCGAATGGTGTATATATTTGGGAGCCAAGATTCGGCATTCTAAGCTTGGACTCCAGGAGAGAGAGTGGCGGAAATTGTGCTCGGTACCTAGTTAATCACTCATATAATCATATCATACAAGCCAGGATGATTGATTTCCTTGACTTTGAAGTTGTAGAGCAATAGAAAATGCCGGGCTAGCTCATCAAACAAGACTCTACAAAAACAATATAAAAGTATGGCTACCTTTCATCAAAGTAGCGCGGCTTTAGGAGGATTTACAGAATCCCCTCTTAGACGACTCGACGTCTTCGATCATAGTTGAAATATGAAGAAACCCCATGGGAAGTCCTATGACGTTCTGATCAGGATGCAGGGCTTAATATCATCGTACTTCAAAACGATATGGCTGTTCACATATAGCGACATGAAAACAATCATGTTCCCACAAAGCATATTCGGAGTCATGACGGCATACGCTGCATGTGTACTACATCAACCTACAGCTAGTCATGGGGCTTTGGGCTGGTTCCTCGTTCGCTACCCCCTGGCCCTTCTGTGGACATGGTCTAACTTGCTCCCTTTTGATATCTTCAATCAACTGAGCGAGGAAGCAATCGAAGAAGACCGCATCAACAAACCGTGGAGGCCATTACCCTCCGGTATGATTAATAGAGAGCAGGCCTCTTCCTTGATGCTAAAACATTATATATTCGCCCTCATTGTCAGCGTCAATATTGGCGGACTCCGCCAGGCGACTTCCCTTATCCTTCTCGGAACATGGTACAATGCAGGTGGTGGTGCCGATAAAAGTTTCGTTATTCGCAATCTCATCAACGCGGCTGGGATTCTATCATTTGCATCCGGTGCTATGGAGGTGGCACTAGGCACCCCTTTGCTGATGACGAAACCTTCCATACAGTGGTTGAGTATCCTAGCGTCGGTCATTTTTTCCACCGTTCAAACTCAGGATTTGTATGACATGGAGGGTGATTCATACAGGAATCGAAAAACAATGCCGCTTGTCGTTGGAGATTCATTGGCACGTTGGTGGACAGCAGCCATGGTACTAGGTTTTGGTTTGATATGTCCAGGATATTGGGCTTTGGGATGGTATGATTTCGTTATCCCGGTGCTCCTTGGAGGCATAATCGCTGCGCGTACGTTGAGTTATCGTACCCCTGAGGCAGATAAACGGACTTTTCAAATTTGGAATGCTTGGTTGGTATCTATATATTCTTTACCGGTATTGAGACTTTTAGACTCTGGCTGCCTGGGAAAGGAATAGGGATGATATTGTTGATTTAATTCTACATTCACATCATTGTTTGTCAGCTATTCTCTTATTGATATGGCATCCGACAACGCCCGCCCATCTAAGCCGATTCTATCCGATCGCGGCCCCTCAATACATAGTACATCGAGCCAGTAAACGTATCTTCGTTCTCGTCGTCTTGTTGATAGGCGACTCATCTAAGCATGCTAATCATGGTTAACTCGGTTATGGAGCTTCCAGAATTAGAGAAGGTGGGGGATTTTCAGGGGACAGGTCCCGTATTTGCTGCTGTCGCAATCGTGATAGCGTCATACCTAGTCTACAATGTGAGCGTTCCCTTCAGAAGACGCCTTGTTTGAGCTGCATTAACTCGAGCAGGTCGCATTTAGGACTGATATACCTCATATCAAAGGGCTACCAGAGATTCCTGGTGCAGTCCCTATCTTTGGCCACCTTCTTAAACTTGGCGAAGACCATGCTAGCATCTGCGAGAAGTGGTGGCGTCAGTACAATCATTCTGTTTTCCAGATCAAGCTGGGGAATACACGTGCGGTGGTCGTGAACTCCTTTGATGACTGCAGGAAAATGCTGGTGGGCCACCAGAATGCAGTAATCGACCGACCGAAGCTCTACACATTCCACGGCTTGATCAGCAGCACCCAAGGATTCACCATCGGCTCTTCGCCTTGGGACGATAGTTGTAAAAGGAAGCGAAAGGCTCTAGGAGCAGCACTTAGCAGGCCTGCTCTCAGAGGATACTATCCGATGTTTGATTTGGAAACTTATTGCATCGTGAGAGATCTCTACAAGGATAGCCACGATGGCGAGATCGAGATCAGCGTGCGCCCGTATATTCAACGGTATGCGCTCAATACGACGTTGACCCTCTGTTACGGCATTCGTATGGATGCTGTATACGATGAACTTCTCCGTGAGATTCTTTACGTCGGTTCGGCCATCTCACTCTTGCGCAGCGCATCTGAAAACATGCAAGACTACGTCCCGATTATGAGATACCTCCCCAATAACAAGAAGAATATTCACTCTAAGGAGTTACGTGAGCGGCGTGATGCGTACTTAAACCAACTTCTGGATAAAGTGAGAGAAATGATCAAGCGAGGCACTGACAAACCATGTATTTCTGCCGCCATATTGAAAGACGATGAAACCGAGCTTACCGGAGCTGAGGTGTCGTCAATCTGCCTATCCTTAGTCTCAGGCGGCTTTGAGACGATCCCGGGAACGTTGACTTCTGTAATCGGATCGCTGTCCACCAAAGAAGGCCAGATTTGGCAGGACCGTGCGTATGAGGATATTAAGCGGTACTATCCGGATATTCGCGATGCCTGGACGGATTGTTATGTACAGGAAAAGGTCCCATACATTAACGCTATAATCAAAGAAGCAGGGCGATATTACACTGTCAGTGCCATGAGTCTTCCGCGCAAGACTGTGATCGAAGTGAATTGGAATGGTGCTGTCGTTCCTCCAAAGACAATGATCTTAATCAATGCTCAGGCGGGAAATCATGGTAAGAATGATATATCCATTGAACATCTGGATTTGTGTGGACGCTCATGTCAATAGATGTCAACCACTTTGGAAGTGATGCCGGGAGGTTTGACCCAGAGAGATGGCTAAAGAGCCTCAAACCTCCGATAGAGAAAGAGTCTACTCGACTTGCTCATCTGAGCTTTGGAGCTGGATCTCGTGCCTGTTCGGGTCAACACATTGCATCCCGGCTGTTGTACACTGCTTTAGTCCGCATTCTTTCGTCATACAAAATCGTGGCAAGCGAAACAGAACCCCCCACCACAGACTATGTGGACTACAACGCTATCAAATCGGCATTAGTTGCAATTCCCAGAGACGTCAAGGTCAGTCTCATTCCGAGGGACCCGGCCGTCATACGAGATTGCTTGGTCGCCGCTGAGAACAGAACCAAGGAACACTATAAGGAGTAGAAATGTGGGGCCCCTGGCATTAAGGACGTTATTGACGACAGGAACACTATCTGAAGTAGTTCCTAGAATCGTAGCGACCAAAACTAAGACCGAATTGGCGTGTTCGAATGGTTGAGGTTTGATCTCATTACAAGAGAAATTTATTATTCGGTGGCCATTTCGTAAAGGAACGAATTTATAAGGTCTTGGGGCGGGGGAGTCCTTCTCCTGCGAAATGAAAATATTGCGTGGCACTGAGAGAGAATTCCTCAATAGATGACGGAATAAGACATATGTTTCTAGGAGTCGATCGAGTTGGGGACATCGGAGCTATTCTAACAAGGAGCTTTCATGAACCTCGTCAGAAGATTCAATCCGGAGCTTGTTGGTAATCTATGATCGAAAAAGGAGGGGCGGGGACGAGGTCCAGGGAGCCGTCTACGTATACGAGGGAGGCCGAGAAATCATTATGTGCCCATGGGAGTAAAGGGTAGGATTAATAGTAGTAAGAGTTAGGATTAAATGTCGCGATAATCCAGTTAATGTAAATTGGTGATGTGTCTACGAGGTAGGGAATGATAAAAACGCCACAATAAGCCATCCCTTAAGTGTGGTACGTGCGCTAGATTTAGTTGGCTTGTTGGTTTTAATCACGCACACGACGTGTAGGGCAACTCGGCAGCCTTGGGAAAGTAGCTCTTCTTCTCAACACCTCTAAGACTCCCTAATATTTTTGTATAACGTCCTCGCCGGCTTCGTAACCGTTAAACTGCCAGCCGGATGTTGCTGAAAAGGGACTTTCACCTTAAATTCTCGGAAGATCCAATCGCGAAACTCAGCACCGATCATGCTATCTAGTCCACGACTACCTTTGTGTCCATCATCAGCAACGGGCCCAGCCGCTTTGCAATGTAGAACGTACCTAGCGACCCCGACTGCGTCCTCTAAGATTGCCGCCTCTTAGACTGTAACTAGTATGCTATCTATACTACTAAGCGATACGTCGGCCCCAAATTCCAAGCCCCTAACTTGCTCACACATGGCAAGAGATAGCCAACTGAGGCGGGGTCCTTCTCCCAGGAAACGTAAGCCCAGCTAACTTGATCGTTTGTCCCATTCGCCGAGGATATACTTCAACAACGACGCGACTGGTGCCTTGAGGGAGCGACGTGTGCGGTGTCATGGCGACTTCGAAAGCTTCAAGCATCTCCTCCTCAATCCTTGCGTACCTTTTAACTTTGACCGACGGCCCTGATCCGGGACGCTACGAGATCATGCCGGTAGTAAAATTACTAGGAGTACTAGGAAGACAGTTGGAAGGTCGTGTGAGGTGTGATGTATCGCGATCGAGTCAAGCGCCACATTCGCTGGTAACAGGAATAAGTGGAAATTTCGGACTGGATAATTGACACACCCCAAACAATCAAGAAGATAGGCTTTCTACCCACTCGATCCGAAAGTTGATGTAACAGAACTTATCATAACAAAGAAGCCAAGGGGATTGTCTTTTAGAACTCCGTGTAAGTTGAGGCAGCGCTTGACGTTGACTTCCGTGGCTTTTTTCCAGTATGTTGAGGAAAGGGGCATCATGTAGGATGTTGGCGGCGTTGATCGTGGCGCGGATAGGGCGTGAGGGATCAATCTGAGCAATTGCACGCTCGAGTCCCTCGCGGGTGATGTTCACTCGCAATGCTCATGCCTCAACACTACGATCCTGTAAAGATCACATGAATTGCGCAACATCCGGAGTCTTGGCTTCGGTACTTGATGGAGAAACCGAATGCTTTGCGCCCCTATCCTCCATTCTTGCAGTGGTGTCGGTGAGGTATGTTAACGTATTTTGAATTGCTCCTTCGACTGTAGGTAGAGGTATCTCACTTTGAGTAGAAGTTCTTACTTGGTACATGTAGATATGTAAACAGATAAGGCTTTGATGGAATATTAGCGCCGACAATTTCATTAGGTCAATCGATTCAACTATGTTAAAACCCGGGAATTCGCTACGAGAAAGATCATTTGCAACTAGTTGTATAGCATACTTAGTAGCAGTCAACAAAACCTTAAGCCCGAGGCACCAGTTTCTCCCCAAGGACGCTTGCAATGAAATCCCCTATATATTTGTTTGATTCCTCGGGCTTCTCGATAATTACCCAATGCTTTGAATCGATGACCCCCTTCTTGAGGCCAGCAGGGAAGTAGTTTTCCATACCGTCCGCGAGACTCGGGGGCACGTATTCATCATTCTTGGCCATGATTATCATGGCGGGTATCTTGAATTTGAAATCGGCGTGATCCTTAGAAAAGGCAAGCTCATCGATAGAGTTTAACTCATGTGCACGGTACCAATTACAAGGCCCGCGAAGCCCGTGGCGTGAATGCTCCTGAACATAGTAGTTGAGCATTGTTTGATCTAGCAGGGGTGATGCGCCGATCCGAGCCAATCGGTTTGTGTGGATGCCATTTTGGGGGTCGAACAGCGGCTCGCCATCTGGTGTAGCCCCGTCTAATGCTCCATTCACGAACGACGCTAGCTTTTCGGGAGAGTCGCCGATTGCCGCCTCTACTGCTCCGGCCACGATGGAAAGTTGATACCGGAAGTTTGGATAGTTCCGGAAAACTTCCTCGAGAGGCGTAACATCTGGCGGAGCAGGGAAGTACAGACCACAGAATCCGAATGTTGCCCGGATGAGGTCTGGGTAATACATTGTCACTTTCCAGACCAAGGCGGCGCCCCAGTCATGGCCCCCCAGGATGACCGGCTGATTAGCATTAGCCTTAATGATAGTGGCGATGTGCGAGGCCATCTTTTTCATTGTATATTCGTCTGGAGACTCTGGAGCCGAGGTCTGTCCGTAGCCCAGCATATCAGGAACGATCACTTTCAAGCCTAGGGACACCAGGTAAGGAACTTGATAGCGCCATCCCATCCCAAGGTCAGGCCTACCAACCGTCGTTACTACCTGTTAGGGGTTGGATGACGATAGGAGTAAACATACCAGCCATGGGCCAGAACGATGGTGTCTTTAACCTCCCCTTCTGGCTTTGCTAGCAAAAAGTGGTAGGTGTAATCTCCAACTGATAGGAACTTATGCTCAACCCTCGGGTCGTTAGGGACTAGGGCGTCGGCGTTCATGTTTGAAATTATGCTCTAGGGTAATCAAGCCGGTAGATGAGGAAGAGAAGTCTCTATTCCCAGGCAAGTCTGAGTTCGCGATTGATATTTCTCTTCACTTAGGTACAAATCCATTGATGGCGTCGACATGTATAAATAGGAAAGGACAAGAGCTTAAGGGTTTACACTTATCAAGCCTTCATGTATCAATAAGGATAGATAAGTAACTTTGTTAGTACCATATGTCTCAGAGCTTCTCCTTGCATGCTGTGCCAAGTCTACCTTTTCCAAACAAAACATGCCTGCCTACCTAAGGGACTTACGACAGCAACTATGCGGTCGACGAAGGTGCTCCTTAGAGCTTCTATGTGTTTATGGCGAACCGTTGCACGAAGTGATAATTGTTCTGTACTACCATATTGGTTTACTATGTAGGACTCTATCCTTGGATATTCCGCTAATCTCCTCTAAGACCTAGGTATCTTACCTTCGGGTACGGGATGGGACGTGAACTCCCCTCATTCACCTGAATTGCGACGTAACTGTAGACGTATGGGTGACACCGAGAGCCTTACGATCTAACCTTCCAACATACATCTGTAAATGATGACAGTGTTGGCGCGGGAAGCTGAGATGATTGGTTAGTAAGATATGTTTATGAATATAAGACACGCTTGTACTGCAGGTACCTAAGTGGGCAGCAAGTAGGGGGGAGTAGGGTTGCAGCAATGTCGCCCAATGAGATTTAGGTTAGCAAGTTCCACCATGTGCTGAATTAACTGCGGTTGTCTGCCTCTCTCTAGGTAGACTGATCATATTGAGATATTATTGATAAGGCGACGTCCTTTGTACAACTCAGAAAGATTTGAGGGGAATGAGAAGGCCCAGCATCGATTCATAGCAATGACTGCATGGTGGCGTCATAATCTACAAATAGAACATGGATTAGGTACCTACAGGCAGATTGAGGCCGTCCTTTCGACACCTGGAGTTCAATGGAACGGGGGAGGATGATTAAAAGGTAGGAGGTAGGTACCTGAATTACATGTAGCCCGTCCACGTATGCATAAGCACCTGTATGCGCTGTATTTATAGGAAGTTTAGCGCTTAATGCCTTGTAATTTAGGTACCTATAGTGGAAACATTTTGTGATTTTAATCCCACTACCTAGGTATGAATTATAAGGGGCTACACGCTATAATACCCTATAGTTTTAGTAGACCTTATCGCTATACACCCCATAATTATAGCGCACCCCTGTCTATAAAAAGTACCTAGACCTACAAAAGTCTGGCGGGTGTCGGGGACGCGGATATTGCCGCGGTGGCATCTACCTAGGTAGGCAGGCAGAAAGAGAAGAATTAGAGCCTGACGTCGGTTTTAGTCGAAGATTAACCGAAACAGTTTCAGCGATACGTATAGCGGATCTCTGTACCTACATGTAGGTAGATCAATCAGTAGAATAAAAGGTGAACACCATAAGCCTACTCACATCTTAATACAAGGCTTATAGATAGTACCAATTGTACAACTAATGACACCAGGATGAGCAAATTTCGACATAATTTCAAAGATAGACATGCAGGCCATACCTTACCAGACAGATGCTCTCGGTAAGATGTGCATAATAGTGTTGTAGGACTCGTACGTGACGTCGTTATTTTTTGCACTCTAACAGGAAACGAGAACTCGTACCGTCTCGACAGAAAACCCCACCTAATTGCAGAACTCATTGGCCAGATCACAATTCGTTCTACTGAAGGCTAATATGGTAGCATTAGAGCCTATTAGATAGATCCAATAGAGCTCCCTAGTCGAAGAGGTGTAGAATCCTAAGCACATAGATGGAGTGGCGTGGGGTTTGGGTCGCGATCAGTGTAGGCTCACGATATTTGGTTTGAGATTTGGGGCCAGACGCTAGCTACTGTCATGAAAGAGTAAAGCATGCTACACACGGCATATATAGTGCGACTTGAATGGGAAATAGGTAAGTACCTTAATAAGGGTCATGGTGTAGAATAAAACTTTTATCTTAATTCCCCAAGCGAAAATGAGACGAATACAATTTGCAGTTCCTTACGGCTTATGATGACCAAGGACCGCATTATGTTAGGTACACGTACCGGCCTTCGGTAGGTTCCGCTTCTTATTGTTCAACTTCACAAGCGACCGGCGGCGCATGGAAGAAAAATCAATTCCACGTAACCCTCACTTCAATTTTCCCGTATTTCCCCGTAATATATTTGTTTTCTGATTGCAAGATTAGAGGATCAAAAACTGCAACTCCGTTCGCTATTTCATCGTCCGGACTAACGGTGTCGTAATCATAAAGAAGCGCCTTAATTCTGAGCGAGCGAGTCATAGGCACAGCTATCGCGGACCTCAGAAGTGGAATTTTTGCACCCGGGCGTACGTCGATGTACTCAGACCTTGCCTTGCGGAAAAGCTCAACCTCGCCGTAATATGCATAGCCGTTGTCGGCGGAGATATTACCATAGACATCCGCGGGGTCCTCGCCATCTCCGTCGATCAGTACGACTTCTACCAATGCCTGTGCGGCGTTACTCAAAACGACGTAGTTCAACGTGACTGAGCCATATTCGCCGCTGACCTGGCGGGTTATGTTCTCGTCGTATTTGTTACCGGGGTCAAAGACATTGAAAGATATGCTCCCCTGAGCGATGCCGTGGTCTGACAGCCAGGCGTTCTTATTCCAAAGATCCAGGTTAAGACTGAAACTATCCGCAGCGGAGATAGATTCGAGCGGGCCAGTAAGCAGAGCAAATTGATCTGGGCGGATATATTCGATGTTGCTCTTGTCTCGGTTGTAAAGATCTTGAGAACCTGGGCCGTCGACTGCTTTGACAGTGCCGTAGAGGGAACCCAAGCTTTCGCCGTCGATCTTGTCAATGCGCATCCAGAAGACCTCGACCAAAGCCCGGCCTTTAGGATAGTCGGCCCATGGGGCTTCAATGGCACGGGTTGTACGTGATGATCCCGAAGAACGACACACTAGCATGGCGATTGCGCCGGCCGCAGCACCAACGGTATGGAATTCTAAGTCGTTATCTACGCGATATCGAAATGTATGATCTCCCGTGTCCTGTTCGGCGTGTATTAAAGCCTCAGAAAGGCCGCCCCAGGCGTTCTCAAGATTGACTAATGTGAGTGGCGGTGGCGAGTTGCTTTCCCATTCATTGGCCAGGTGCCGATTAATCAATTGAAACCTCATTGACTCGCATATCATCTGTATGACGACCATCAATTGCCGTGCTCTCGCTTGGTCATTTGTATTTGGATTCGCAAGTGCATTGACGGCATTAGCAAGCGCCCGTTGGCCAAGGGGAATCGCCTCCCTTCTTTGGTCTGCGACACGCTGCAGGGAGGTATAGCTGCCGTCAAACCGAAGTGCGGTAGCTCCCGGGATGAGTGATGGACCGCCATGTTGAAATTCGTACCATGTAGGACCCCGTCGATAGCCGTCCAGATAGAGGTTGTCGCTTCGAATCCGCAACGTCACAGTCTGCCCCCCAGCACGCAGTATAACATCGAACCATCTATTTGGTATAGACGACTGCCGAGAAAGAACCGGAAGATAATAACAGGATCTCCCAGAGGCCACCCTGTCACGCAATCCTTGAAGGAACTGCGTGTAATCGGCGCCATCGCTACTATCTATATCAAACTCAACGGTAAAGTCCGCCATAGGTCTCAAGATGAGTCTAGCAGACTGTAAATGAAAAGTCTAGGTCCTTAATTATTTTAATGGGTTGATCGTCTCTGCGTAGTGTTGATAAAAAGTGAACTTAGAATCTGAATTATATACAGAGCCAAATTCGCACTATCCACTGAAAAACTGTTGACATATTGTCAAAGTCTCTAACAATGGTGGTCCTGCGCTTCGATCGTACGTTAACTCAGCTCGTTGCCCGTGTGTTACGTTCCGCCGAAATGTAAGCAACTCGCCAATTCTGGAAATAGAGACTATTTTCAGCTTAGAAGATCTAGGACTCAATTGTCTTGGATCCTTATTGAATAAAGATGATCCACCGAACATCGTCAGTTACAATTATACACAGCCATCCATTCAAGTGGGAAGACAAGATCATTTGACCAATATTGCGTCCTCACATGTAAAACCTGCCCCCGTTCAACTCCACCTCGTTGATACTTATCCAAAGCTGAAAAGGGTGCATTGTGCATGTTCAGCTGAACGGTAATATGTACCGTACTACCTCTGAGTGGAGATTGGTCACAACACCCCATGGACTAACCTGCTTGGTTACTGCCATGCAGTCTTTAAGCCGACATAATCTGAGTCCTATATCAGTCCATATATACAATGTTCCATAAAACGCTGTGCCATGGTTTTTTTCTCGAGGCGATGTGATTGTTAATCTCTCCGTAACAATCCATTTTCATGTCTGAAGTACCTATGATAACCCTCCTCGAGGCTCAGACATTTGACGGGCAGCAGAACTACGGCTTTCTACAGGTACTCACCCAGGCAGCGCTAAAAGAGAAGTCGTGTGTAAAGTGATAGGGTAGCCAGTGTACAGCAACTCGCAACTAGACGCCCCCTAAATTCAGGGGCAGTGATACAGATCCACTTTTACCCCTGGCTATTCAAAATTCAGCGTAAAGTCAGAAAATATCACCATATTTAGAAGATACAATCACTGTGGTTATTTGGAGGCTTCATTAATGCGGAATCGAAACAATTTTGAATATAAAATACCTAATAGCTACGAAGTGTTGAGTTTCGCAATGCCATATAAAGCGTCGCTTTTCATTGGTTTTAGCGAGTGAGCGTCATATTAAGGAAACATATCCAAACTAATACTCCGTAAAAGAGTGCTATGTAGAAATCAATTGCAAATCTTAACCTTAAGTATGTCGGCGCGGAAACAATTTCCCTTTAAGTAGCGAAGATGTTCATTGCATTCCCCGGTCTAGGCAGCTACGCTGATCGGGATGCTGATTGCTCTGGTCTGAAGGGGCATCTTTGGGAGCGCCATGTGATTGATTCGAGGAGGAATACCATGAGCGTTGAATTGAACTGGTCCATTGATGCCTATCTTGCTAGCGATCAAAAGCTTCGTGCCCGGTTTGCCGGCAAGTTTGGGAGCATCAGGAGGCTCGGCACTAAGTTTTGGTTACCGCTTATTAGCATCCTCTCTTGTGTGTATTGAGATAAAAGTATGTATGTTAAATGGACTGTCGAGATATTCCTCATCCAAGGGATGTTTAAACGTTTTCAGAAACACGTACCCGTTATATGACAGTTCTACCAATAGGTCTCCTCGGGAATTAAACTTAGGATCCTTCATGAGGAATGTGCCCGAAGCCGGGAGGAAGAGCTTATCTTGATTATCGAGAGAGCGGAGCAACGCGATCTGTATCTCTCGTGTGTCATTGTCGATATAGTTGTTGAGGCCGCTGCTGAAACTCTGCTTTACATATTCGAATCCATCCTTCCATATGACGCCCCCGCGGTCTCCAGAAACTGTAACAGTACACGGCTTCTCGCCAGCGATTTCCGGAACGCGGGCGAATTGGATACCACCATCACTCACGCTAGAGAGTGCCATCTTAAAGCGCCATTCCGATGTAATCACCATGTGAGAAGGCTTTCTAAACGTATCATGATAGTATTCAGTACTTAATACGCGATCCCTACAATTTTGATGTAAGGTTAAATTAAGAAATAAGCGAACTTACCCCGAAGGATTACCCTTCCAAGCAAACTGCACGTTGAACTCGAATACTGTTTTTCCCTTCAAGGTAACTCCGTGGCCACCTTGATCGAACGAGAGTTCGGTAGATGTAATGCCTGCAGTGCTAGGGTAAGTCGTGCCTCATCCTGAGGTTGAGATCAAACTGGTAGGTTATGGAATGACTTACACGTTTCTGACACAGTTTGTGTCTTATGCCCCCCGTCCGATACGGTCTTTGACTTGTCCTTTCGCTTTCCACTCCATGTCCATGTCCCAGGTCGCCAAGTGCACTTTGTAAAAGCATAGTAAGGATCTTTGGTTCCATGGGTTTCATCGACTCCCATATGATAATTCATTCCAGCGCTCCAGTGCCATCCATCACTTGGGTTTGGATAGTAATTATTGGATGGTTCATCGGGAATTATCTCAGCTCCTTTGTTGAGACCTTGTAGCAATGGAAGCAGCCATTTGGCCCAAAACATGTCGCTATTCATGGTGTAGAGACCTCCGCCGTTCACGAATGTGCCGCTATACTCAAGTCCAATGCGAGTTGGTGGTGTGGTAAAGTCCGACATCATCAGATAGCAAAGGGCGTTTTTGGGAGAGCCGTCTATAAGCTGCGAGCTAGAGGAATTTGGATCTTTCCATGGATAGACGAAGTAATCAATACTGGTGGGCGGGAATGTTGCAACATCCACTTTCGCTGCAAGCCGAATAATGTTAGCGGAGCTATCTGAGGATAATGTCTATATGGAAGGCAGTTTTACTAGCGTCAGGTTTCTTGGCCTGGAGAGAGTAGCCGATGATATTGCAATTTGATGTCTTCATTATATTCCACCAGTTCTGGCAGAACCCCAGAAAAGCTGCTTTGGTTTCGGGTGTCTCGGATTTCCAGTCATATGACCCATAGCTGTTGTACTGTTCATTATTCTGATTCGACGCTATATATGGGCTCAGTATGTTGATCAATTTTATTGTAAAGGGGAACACTCACAGGAGACATCGAGGTATAGTTGGGCCAGGGAGTATGTGTCAGGGGAGAAACCGGCTTGGATCACGGCAGCAGAGAAGCGGGGGTCACTTCTCTCTACGGTCTTGCTGGCTTCGAATATTAAGACCTGGTGTCAGCGAAATATAGTCAATGATCGAATATACTAGGAGACATGTTACTTACCCAGCTTGACAGCGAAGCCAAATTTCCAGCCTGTGACGTCAAACGTTTTCTTTGTGTCATCATCTGGATCCGAGCTAACATAAGTTGCGATGGTTCCTGACTTCATATTCAACATGAAGTAGAGTTGCGGGTCTTGCTTCGTAGTGACCATCAACTTAATCGTGGGTGGATCTAGTTTGATATCAATATCGCCTGTTCGATAGCTTTTCTTAAACTCGCGTAGTGGTGGGGGATTCCTCTTTGGAGTGAGAGCCCACATATTGTGGAAAGCTTTATTAATCATCTCCTGGCTCAGAAAGATGACTTGATCGTATGGGCTTGGGTTCGTTCTTTGAACGAGGCTGCGGGTGAATGCGTCCGACATGGTGAGCTATCACAGTATGGTAATCGTGGTCTAAGCGTCAAAATTGGGGTCGAAGTGAAGAGAATGACAATGCATTCATGTAAAAGAGAAAGTCAGGTTAAGCCACAAATAAGTTCCGGATGGCTTCATACGATCGACTTATGAAGAATACCTATTGAGAGACACCCGGATATCGAGCTCTGATATTGGGCCGAAATTTGCCGGACATCTCCCTGAGCAAGATAGGTACCTATGCAACCTTCATGGAGCGATATGCATCACTTCCAGATGCATACTAATCGTATGATCGCAAAATCGAAGTTGATTTGACTGTAGTTCATTTTCAGCCCATATGCAATCGGCATGTGAAGGCTCTGATCACCATATAGGCGGTTGTTGATTTATAATGGCTGCCATGCAACCTCAGCATGAGCTGAATATCCATTTTCGGCTCGCTTAACAGGGCATGTGCAGATCAGAACCACCGGCGAGGTTACTTTGGCTGCCATAAGAACTTTCTCTTCGTTATATAACAAATGAAATCGATTTATATTCATTAATTCAGCTTCATGCATGTGAACCTGTAGGACTCTTCTATGTGATATTGGATCTAGGACTCTTCGCTCGAGCAAGAATCATGTCAAGCCAGAATCATGTCATCTTGGCGGCTAACACATGAAAATACAATCACCACATCGCTGAGGCTCATTGCATCCTAACCCGGGCATGTTATACCCGACGTCAGTATGTAGGTAATTATATATTATTGGGTACCTAGGTATACTCGATATTGATGGAATATATTTTTTGTCTGACAGCACTATACTCCCTGAGCCTTCACTTCTTTCAGCTCTCCCAAGGCCTAACGGTTCGTTCAAATCGCGAAGATGATCACAATCAAGCAAGACTCCGAGCTGATGACCAATTACATACCGGCAAACCCAGTTCCTGCTGGGAATCGGTTTGTCGGTATCAAGGATGCTCATTCGCGCCCTGCTTGTTTCAGCTTGAGCAGTGATAAGAAGCTCAATTTGATTATCCAAAGCGATGAAGCTGCGACACTTATTGACTTTGGGGAACATGTCGGAATTCGCGGCAATGTCCAAGCTTTTGATGTGCAGCAGTCGTCTAACTCAGACCTCAGCTTGTGTGTGGCCATCGATGAAGGCAACGGTACTTCTTCCTTTTGGTTTCTCAATGAGATTCATCCTCGCGACTTGACGAACAATATCCCCGTAAACAAGATCGTGAAGGGGAATGGTTTACCCTCTATCCACCACCTCTTTATGGTAAGTAACTCTTGGCACACAATTTCTTGACAATCAAAGCGCAGAAGCACTACTATGTAAACGCATCTTTTAATCAACTGCTTAGAGTAACTTCGGAAAAGACGGATCGTCTCCTACTCCTCTGGTGTTTGCAGCTTTTCAACCTACGGATCGAATTACGAGAGAAGAGCAACTCGGCTTCATCAACATTGACGGGTCAACAATCAAGTTGGACACCTCTTGGTCGCTGAGTACGAATGCCGATAAGATTATTGACATTGCTTTTGGAACCTGTGACCTTGGTGATGGATTATTCGTGCTCTATGAAGTTGCGGGTAAGAGTAAGATCCAGTTTAAGATCTTCCAGGGTCCCGGCGATGACTTTGTCGTTGAGCCCAAATGCCCACCAGGTGAGCATCCGCACTAGTAACGCTTAGGAAATGAATAACTTCTCATAATTGAGTATGAAGGCGTCCAAAGTATTGCTACATTTATGGACCCTGAATTTAACGAGTCTGTCTTGATCACTGGTGGCGATGTTCTCAGCTCCCATTCATCCGACCAGTACCTTTCGACACGGAAAGAAGGCGACATCATATCTTCATCAATGAACATCAAAGATTTACATATCGCGCAAGCGGACAGCGAATTGAGAATTTGGTATACGACCTTAGCCTCATCAGTCCATTATTATACGTGTAAGACCTCGGCGTTGTCCAAGGGAACTACCACCCCTCTTCTCCCCAAGGGCCGGGCCGGCCGCATATCTCCTCTCCTAGCAGCACATGGCTCTGGAAAAGCAACTAGTTACGTACTATCGGTTGGTAAGACCGGAAATTTGACCCTACTTCAGCAAGACCCTGCTTCGAAGATCTGGCAGAATTATCCATTTTATCATGCATCCGCCACCAACATGACAGAAGTTAAAGGCTACACACTTCGCATCCAAGCAGTTTTAGATCAAGCAGCCAGTGAAGACAAGGAAAATGAGAAGAGTCTTATTCCGAATTGCTGGCTTAGGCTTTACAGTTCCGGGACTATTCGTTGTCTGGTTAATGGTCTCGAAGCCGAGCTATCCCGAGATGGATCTTGGTTCAGGACCGATATGGACGGAACCATACATGTGATATTCGAAACATCAGACGCATCCTGCCATAAAGTGTTTGTGGATTGCTTCTGTGCTGGCAATTCCAGTCCAAGCAATCCCAATGGCCTCAGGATACTGAACGCACCTCCGCTCAACCCAAGTGCAAAGGTTATAGCAAAGCTCTCAAACATTAAGTCAGGCGACGATCTTCTTGCGGCTCGGACTCAAAAGGGAGAGCGTGTTTTAGGGTCAAATGTCTCTAAAGCCGACGCTGATAAAGCTGCAAGTGCGATAGCTATGCTAGTAGGCCACTTGGATAAGGTAGACAGGCGTGACAAACAGAAGTTTGCTATTCATACGTCTTCGCTCAGGATGGCACAGAAAACAAACGTCTTAGCTTTCCAACCGCTTCAACTCTGGATATGGGATGATATAATTGATGCTGGGGCTGAGGCTTGGAATTGGGTCAAAGACAGAGTTGAGGATGTTGTCGAGTGGACGTGCAATGTTATCAGTGAGTATGGCTTTATCTTGTCATCCCTATTAAGTTCACAGCATCTCCACCTATATGTTTCAATTTGACAATGAGGCGTGCTAACCGCCTATGCCTTCCAGATCGCGTCATCGATGCGGTAGGACGCGTTGTCGAAAAGGTGGTCGAAATGACGATTAAACTAGGTAATGAGGTGTACAAGTTCGTTCTTGACAGCGTGGCGACCATAGCTACGGGTATATCGTGGGTGTTCGAGAAGCTTGGTGCAGCCCTCGACAAGATAATCGAGTTTATCGGATTCTTGTTCCAGTGGGACGACATATTGACCACCACTGATAGCTTGGTGACCATCTTCAATGCTGGACTAGACTATGGCCAACTTAAAGTTGGTGTCCTCGAGAAGAAAGCGAAGAGTTGGATCGGAGACGCGAAAAGCGAGATCAAAGATGCCCTTGCTAGAATCCGCAACAAGAACCAAAAGGAGCTAGGCCAAGTCTCGAAATCAGACGTCTCGGCAAAAAGCGACAATCCTATGGGAGACAGTGTAGCATTCAACTGGGTGGGCTATCAAATACAGCATGGCGGAGTCGTTACAAACGCAGCTATCACGCCCCCGAGTAGCGGCGGAGGTATGACCAGTTCATATCCTTTTTAGGGACGTCGCTAACAAAATAACAGATACGAATGACAAGGTTCTTGCTGAGATCTGGGATGAGTTTAAGAACGAGTTCAAGGTCGCTGAGAACTTCGTGGAGAATCTTAGTGGAGACTTCCTCGACCTCATAAAATCCAATACCTGGGATGACGTGACGAATGTGCTAAGCAAATTCACCGACGACCTCATCGACCTAGTCATGGATACCCTCGGAAATGCCACTGGGGTCATCCTAAAGATCGTCCGCCTGGGCATTAGAACGGTAAAATCTCTTGGTGACTTCGAGATTGAGTGTCCCATCATCACGCAACTATGGAAATTCGTCACGAAGGGGCGGCCCCTAACCCTTTTCAACTTTTGTGCGCTTCTCATCAGCATCCCTACTACAATCCTAATGAAAGCTGTCACGGGAAAGAAGCCAGCAGCTCTTAAGGGCAGATTGACCGGCAATACGTTCGGACAGTTCCTCGAGAATGGTGTTGTGAGCGGTGATTCTAGCCTTCCTGGCGATATAAGGGCTTTCACTCCCCCAGCTATTCTTAGCACGGTCTTCTTATCATCTCGTGTCACGGCACTTGCCCTCATATGGGACTCAGTCACTGGAGGTTTTCACAGTTCCTCTATGAAACTCCCAGTGACGAGCATGGCCAAACTGTCACTCGCCTCTCCCATCAGTCCTACCCCAAAACTCACGGTTATGCCTAAGGGTGGTTTACATTTGTCTGCGAGAACACCCTGGTACGAGAATGTGTTCGACACGTTTTCTCTTCTATTTGAGACTGGGGGGCTGATCTTTAGCTGGCCACCGTCTCACATGAATGGGGAACATATGCAATGGGCCGATGTTTTTAGGTGGCTGGTACGTTCCCTAATTTCTTCGGCTACTTTTTCCCTCTCCTCCTTTCCCTGTATAGACCTTTGATCCAAAGTAATACTTACTGATATTCAACCATAGATCTGGGGTACTGACCTTGTCAACGACGCTGCTATTGTCATCACACGTGGTATCGGCGCCATAACCAACCTCCCGCGAAATATAACAAAGTGGTGGCGAGGCATCATAACCATGTTCACGACGATCCCAAAGTTCTTGATGGAGCTTGCCGTCGTCATTAACGACTATGTAGTTCGAGGCGAAACAGTGCCCGCTCTAATCCGGCACATTGTCGAGGCTATCCTCGCTCTGGCCGCTGACCTTGGCTTTATCTTTGCAGCCGGCACTGACCACGTCAAAGGTGCTGAGGAGTTCTTCTATAGCGGCGTTGGGGTCTTCGTGGGCTGCTCCAGTTTACGTGTCGGTTTTAAGGTCACGGATTATGTGTTAGAGGATCATAAAGCTGGGCATTGATTGATTTGGCTAACGTTGGGATCCTTCGCGCGGAAGAGATTCATTGAACTGAAAAGTTAGTCGCACCATACCAGTTCCATATCTTGATTGCAATTGTGAAGGTCGTATCGGGTTCGAATACGGCTTAACTGCATTCTTGATAATGGCCCAGACCGTCCTTTGTTTACTATTCTCAGTATCGTCATCGTCAATGGATATGCACCAGTAAGCAGCTGGACTACTCACCTCTCAGGGGTAAAAGTGGGGGGGGAGGGCACTATCAGAACATCTAGGTACCTACTATAGGGATATATGGGTGCCTGGGAACGTCGAAGGTGATATAGAGATATTGATGGTCATTAGTACCTGCTCCCCTCATCTTCTAGGGCGATCTTGATACTTTCAAGAACCTCATCGTACCACAGCCACAGTACTCCCAGACATCTCGTGTGCCGCATGTTTTATATTGAACGTTAGAGATTAGAATGAGCTCGCAATGAGGATGAAATGGTCCGTGGCATGGAATAGGGAGCATTAAAAACTTTTAAAGTACCTTAAGACATATATCAAGTCAAGTCTTGGAGAAAATTAAGTACATGTATTAAAAGAAATTTGGTACCACGCCCGGAACGCCCCAATCGGTTCCTGCGCAAGGACCACCTCCGGTCAGGTATCTTATCAGCCACTTTCTAGCCACATATATCAGCCACATAACGTAACATTACATACATACACATATGTACTATGTAGCTGATCTGTGCAAACATGTCTGAACATCTTCATATACCAACACCACCAACCAACCACCCCTACCCTTCAATATTCGCATCTCGACGGAATCAACAGTAGCTTCCTACCCCAATAAAGTAGCTACCACTGTAGCTCTTCATCAAGGTACTTCCAGTCACCCTCGAAAGCCTCCCGATATACCCTGACAGCCTGGGATAGATCATTTACCCCTTTTAGGTTGCTCAGAAAACCTTTCATCCGCGTAGCCGTAGTATGGCCAAGGACGGTCTTACTTTTCAGTAAAACATGAATCGCCGCTGCGAACGGTTTTCTCCTCACACACAAGTAGTGTGCAAATTGAACATCCCTGGCCCGTACTACGAGAGCAGCCAGCCTATAATGGATTCGGCTGTAAGCTTCGTAGCATAGCGTGGGAATATCAAGGTAATCCGCTAGGATAATAACGTCCGCTATTTCCTTGGTAGTCATTCGGTCACCTTTCCATCCTCCAAAGGTGACGGAAGCTGCATGGTCCCCTATTATAAAAAGGTATGTTTAGAATCTGTGTCCAGATAATTCACAGCGATTGTGATTATGATCTCAGGGGGAGTGCCTTACATCCATGATAGAGGTATTCCACTACAAAACCCATCGCTTGTGTATTGACCTCGTACATGTGAAAGGTTTTGGTACGGGCTTCCTATATTCAGTTTAGTAAAGGAACCTAAAGAAAGGGAACTGGAGTCAGACTCACAAGGAATCCACTCGCAAGGGCTCTTCTAAAGTAATTACTCTGGCTTGTAATCACTTCGAGGTGCACACCCCATGCCTTTCCGAATTTGCCAATTCGAATAATGGTATCTGGAGTTCTATACGAGTTAATAAATGATTCTGATCGTTGTAACCTGCGTACTTACTGTGCACTGTGCCGATTCTCTCCCCGGAAACCATTATTCAGGGGAACCATGAGTTCCTGTCTGCGTGGCTCGAACTGATGATACCGAAGGTAGAATTCGGTTGCATGGTCGCTCTTCATGTTGATGGCCATGTTGACGGATAGGTCTTTGACTATTTGTCCCGATGTCTCTTTAAAACGCGAGTCGGTCAAGGTTTGAATGACAATATGAAAAAGAGCGTGCAGAAAAATACAAACACAAGTTTCACCATTAGAAGTTGTGCGTCGAAGATTTTGTGTATTTGGAAAGAAAGAAAATTTTCCACGGAGTTTCACACGTCAGGCATCGCTATTAGGAGGAAGGAGACAATCAGGGCTGGTATCCGCATCTCCAGGTCTCCCAGGCGTCGATGCCTCCAGTGTGTTGTAAGTACTTAAGTGTTCACAGTTGCCATAGCAAAGGTTCTGATCGCTGTCACCTGCAAAAGATGGCAAAGAGTAGGTACAAAGTAGGTACATGATGTACATGCACCAGGACAAAGCTGACGGGGAAATTTTTGCAGTAACTGCTGGTACAGTTGAAGACTGCCCAAGGGCGACATATTTCAAACTATATACTAGACTTGAAGTAAGTACTCATTGTAAATAAATATGGCACCATGCCACCCACCATTTCTATTCGGTAGGTGAGTATACCTCTTATGCCGGGGATATACAAAAAGAAAGCCAGTCCATAGTAAATACCTCCTTTTAGGCCTGGCCCTTCTTACTGTTAGCAATAATAGGACCAGGAGAGGTTTTGAAATATGAGGAGAAGTAACTTGACTAAACGTTATAGCATGTAGTATTTTAAAAGCTTCCAGTATTAATAGAAAAGATGAACTACAGAAATCATGTCCTAGGTCAATATATATATATATCTCCTTTAGGTTTTTCTCAGACATCTATCCCATTGGTTTCCTATGACTTCTCTTAGAGCAAGCCGTTTGCCTGGAGTCTCTATTATCAATGATGCAATATAGTATTAAAAAGATGTTTCTCGTATTTGTAATTCAGTGCCAAAGCTAGTGGAAACGAGCTTGCATAGGTAGGTAGGTACCTCGCACCGTATGCAGAATATGGGAGAGGAGGTGGGAAAAGGGGGTAGGGCCTGGCTTTTGGTTGCCCAACTTGTACCTTAAGTTTCTAATCATCCCAAATAACGGCTTAGATGGTGTAAACTAGATCGTATCTAGATTGGTTGTGCATCCCGTGATCGTAATTCGATAAAAGTGCCATAAGCAATTAACAAATCTAACGACTCAATTGGCATTAGCAAATATGGCTAGTAGTCCATTATGCCATAGATTCGCCTACACAGCTTACCCACTCTGTATCACATTTATACATATTAGGGATATTGGACTGGATTCAGATTCTCTTCTCATAAGTTGATCTTGGCTCACAAGTGCATACTATTGATAACTCATATCGTACCCTCAATTGTGCTAATACTAAGCAAGAGAGCACGTGGCTACTTAATAAGAATAATAAGAGCTCAAGACCTGAATTATGTAGGTTCATAGAAAACTTAAGAAGTCATCGTATCTGCGCAGAGACAAGAATAGAAGTGCTGAATTACCCATGGTATCATAATGAAAATCAACCACCACCAACTCCTGATGAGTCATCATCGATCTTCCTTTTTAATAAATTAGGTTCCTTTCTTTCTCATCATGTAACTAGTTTCTCCGCCTAAATATCCCAAGCAAGCCACGGTTACTATCCGTGCTCCTCCTCGGCCCTTTCTCCCCATACGTCCTCGCTGATCCG
This sequence comes from Hypoxylon sp. EC38, assembly GCA_002120335.1. NCBI lineage: Eukaryota > Fungi > Ascomycota > Sordariomycetes > Xylariales > Hypoxylaceae > Hypoxylon > Hypoxylon sp. EC38. Next base: position 2,080,134 of record KZ111236.1, on the reverse strand, counting down.
AGGCGTGTCCGGGGCAAGAAACACGATACGCTCCAGAACAATAGCGTTACGAACATGACAGCGAACGCGACCCAGGAGATTATCATAAACTTAGTGCCTTCGACGGCGGAGATACCAACGTCATCTCCCGCCGAGTTGATCTCGGATACCCCTTTCTTGGATATCGCTGTCGCAATCGCGCTACCAATCGCAAGGGACAATGCAGCCAGGGAGGAGAGTACCACGTTAATAATGATGGTACCTCTACCAATGCTATCACGCCTGAGTGTCAGGATGACGATGCAGGAAAGAAAAGATAGCCCGGAGAAGCCGCTTCCAAGAACGTAGAAGACGAAGGTAGCGAGAAGGAAACTATTGAGATAGTCAATAGTCTCCTGAATCGAAGAAGGGATTGGGATGTCGGAAGCATTGATTCTCAGCGGGCCGGCATCAATTTCCCTTTGGAGAACATCGGTGAGGTTGAAATGGACTGGGAATCAATGTTAACTTATATGCATTTTCTATTAATAGAGGGTGATAGATATACGTACCTCCCGGCGACTGTGTTGTGCAATTAGTCGTATTGTACCAAGCATCCGGCGAGGTGGCATTCGGGGCAAAGTTGCCCTCGCAGGCCGTCATGACGTGCAAACTGTACCACTGAGAGATGCCTAGTTTCTGGGATATCTCGTCGGCAATATCATTCACAATATCGTTCAGCTGGTCCGTGATTTCACCTTCGATGTCATCAAGCCCATCTTGGATGTCGTCCCAAAGGGATCCATCACCAGTAGCTGTAGGTTGGGATCCAGAGGACGTCGCAGTAGGTACAAGGTCGTGGCCAAAGTTAGACATGTTAATCTAAAATTACAATCAGTGTGTTGTCTTCCAAGCAATGGGTTATAAGTAGGAGACATACGGCAATGAGATGGTAGTCTTCTAGTGCTTGTTGTTGGGATCCAGTGCCGGCGAAAAGTGCCAGCATCGCTAGCACGAATCCCGCGATAGACAGTATAAGTGGGATTATCACCATGAAGGGGCTAACCCTGCCGTCTTTTACAATCGCCATGTTGCTGTATTAAATGTCAAATATCTAGACTGCTCACATAAGTTGTCTTCTCGTGTATTTGAGGTAAGATAGGGGAATGTCTGTTGGCAAGGCTCGGTCGACATTTAAATCAAAAGTAACCCATACGAAGAATAAAGGAAGTGAAGAAACATGTTATGTTAATGAAGATAAAGGGTGCCTGAAACCCCCAATAATTAAAACCAGCTCTGATATAACAGACCATACGTACAGTCACTAAACAGGCTCGAAATGATTACCATCCATTCACTGCAATTCCAATCAAGGATTGAGTGCCTGGGAGGCCGACACATCTTCATCCGATCTGGCAATCATCAGATTTTGCCGCTTGCTCGGCGTACGTATACGTATGTTTTCCCCCTGTCTACAATACTTCAAGACAGCAGAATTATGTAATGTGCCGGCGCTAGCATTTCCATCAGCGGCATCTAAGTGGATAGGGAATACGTCACAAGGTAGTTTTGCCCCCTTTAGTCCATGCCCACGACGACGATTGGCTACAGGCTAACGTTGCGTCATGAAGACCCATCTAAAAACTGACCCTGTCAAACCGGTTCGCACCTTGTTATCCAGTCAACCCCTGCCGGCCATCTGAATGTCGATCAGAAACCTGGCTCAGCCTACTGCCGGCGTCTTTCTGAGATTTGCCAGGAGCCAGAGAACGATCTTGCTTGGCAAGACCCAAAACGACTCTCAAGCATTGCACCGAAGAACCAGAATGTTCCTAAAGTGGGCTGGTAGATACCTACAATGGCCCTTAGTTGCATGGACACCACGTAGCCTTATACAGCTTCGTACCTATATCGATAATTACTATAATCCCTTCAAGGGGTTTACCATATGTCCTTGTGTCATCACATATTCCAACGCCACGTTGTCTTGGGTCAATCAACAAGCTGTTGCTTTTGGTGGGCTCTAATAATGTAGAGCTACCGGCTCCTATATATAGTGACACGCTTCTACTGCGTCTATTCATGCCCTTTAATCATATAGCCCCTCTTCGTCGCTCACTCTCCACAACCGCCTTTGCGCTCTCCGTAAGGGTATCTTTCTCCACCGTGATCCAACGTCCTCTGCCCGACCGCTGTGCTCTGATATGTTTTTCTACTGCAGTTGCGAATTCAATCCAACCCGCAAAACGAAGGATCTGGCCCGTGGACGAATCGTCTGATAGAGCGTAGCCGGAGCAAAGTCTTAGGGTTGTGATCTTACCCCAATCGCCCGCCCAGTCAACAAAGTCAACAGTAAAATCTCCATCTGACGATTTCATCAATGCCGGAAACCAATCTCCACAGCCAGTCAAGTCAAGGTACTCTAAACTATACAGACACTTGCTGAGGCGCTTCAATATTAAAATTGCCTCCGACCAGTCATTATCCAAGTTGTGGCTATAGGGTCCAGTACCACCATACTGGATACTCCTCCCTGTGAACCGTGATGCGACCTTGGCAAATTTCGCATTCGGAGTCAAGGATGGTTCTGGCCAGCCAGACAAATTGAGGTGCGTGAGGGTTGGTAGCTTGCTAGCCAAGGAGAGAAGGTGCTTCCAAGATACTGCGGGCGCATTCCCGGGATCAACTGCAAAGGACAATCGCGTCAGATTAGGGAGTAATTTGACGGGGCCTGAAGCGGGTTCCGTGGCATCCCAAGAATCTTGAAGATCAGGTTCGACGACGACTTTTGGAGGAAAGAGTAATTCGCTCAATTCCTTCAACGTCAGCGACTTTCCCGCCGACCCAGATAAGTCCAAACAGGATATGTCTCCGTTCAACTTGGTTAGATCTGGCTTATCAACCTCGTATTCCGCAAGCAGTTCGTCGGAAGGCCCAGTAAGTATTAGTCGTAAGTCCTTGATGGATAGTCCGGGTTCATAAAGCTCGGAAACGTAGCTGATTAACGTTGTCCGCAGATGACTAGGTAACGTATATAGATAAAATTGGTTCCAATCCCGCTGCTGCTCCCAATCTAGTGCCATTCGTCGGAGTATCTGATCTATAAGACTGCGCGGTTCGGGAATATAGGCACCTGGCAAGGGCCAGTGTTGAATATGCCCTCCGACATTGGCCTTTAGATCGTGTGAAGCATGTCGCGACTGCGCCAACGATACCCAGCTTCGTGGAGGCGGGGGACCCGGGGGCGCTCGTCGACCGTTGATGTCTCGTCGCAGAGGCCGTCGAGGCACCGGGGCGGGAGTCTCGGGAATCTGGAGTATTTGGCGGATCGCAGGGGGAACTGTGGGAGTCGCGGTGGGAAAATTGTTCTGGGTGCCGTTCTGCTTTAGGCTGCTCCGTCGCAATTCTGCGAGGAGCTGATTGACTGAACGTTCATGCTGTTCTATGCGGTGCTTGTTAACATCGTGTTCACTGTCGGAGTTTACGGGCATCTGAGAATGGTGGCGGGGCTAACTTACCAGGGCTCGTCCGTGACGAGGAGGATAAAGTGAGCGACGGTGGAGCTACTGAAGGTGGCTTCGAATATTTGTTATTATGTCTTTTCTTAGGCATAACAGTGGAGGATGGTTAAAACCTATCTCGACTGTTTGCGAAAAGAGAAGATCGCAAATATCGGGTATGAACATAGGCAGCTATAAAAAAAGGCTCCATACGTAAGAAATTGGAGATGATTCAATCTAAGCTTGAATGAGTCAATGCTATATTACGTAATGTGTCTAGGCTGCTAGGCAGGTACATAGGAATCGGGTGTTGACGCTAATCAACAACGGGTTACTACTTCCAGCGTTTGAATCCGTTATGTGACTACCTATGTATTTTGCATTCTTTTACACGTTAATTACTCTAATCTGATGACTGTATATTACAATGACATCGATTACCCCTTTTCCACCTCTGAAGAAGCAGTCGCGTCATCTTGGCCGGGGTTCGCTTCCTCATAATGGCAGAACTTAACGAACCTATAGTGGCGCAGCAATAGCACAGCCAAAGCTACGAGCCGGGTTCAGTGAACCGCCGGTATAATAAGCGCCTAATGATTAGACAATTCAGATTAGCATCGTTGCTCGTCTCTGTCTTCTAACAAATCATTCACTTACCAGGAATTTCAGCGACGAAAAGTGCTAGTCCAATTCCCAAGGGTGCGATAAATGTATCCTTGGACTTTTCGGCCGCGAGCATGAGAACAACGAAGATGAGATAAGATGTGAAGAACATCTCGGCAAAAACTCCCTGCGCAAGATTCATTCCGGGTGCTAATGTCGTGTTTATCGCTGAAATATCGCCCGGGAACATGACTTTCACCACAGCGCCAGCACACATGCAGGCTATCAGCTGCGCTGGGACCAAGAAAGCGGCCCGCAGCCAAGGTAGTTGACCAGCGAGGCACATCCCCAAAGTAACCTATTACACGCCAAAGAATTAGCTTTATCGCTTCTCCACGCCCAAGAGAAAAACAGCATTCTGGAGTGCGAACGTACCGCGGGATTAAATAACCCCCCGCTAATTCTATAAAATGCCCAGGCAGTGACCAGTAGGGAGAAGCCATAAGCTAGCGAGATGTAGATGATTCGCGAACCGTTCGATGTCGCTTCGCCTTGGTCAAGCACCATGAGATGACCTGCATATCCGAAGAAGAGGAATAAGAAAGTTCCGACGAACTCGCCCGTGGCGGCCACAAGATGCTTCTCGAAAGGATTAAGATGTCGATAACGCGGCTGGAGTTGTTGTCGTGGCTGCCCGTAGTCATCCACGGGCCGGTGGCGCTTTTCTTGAAAATGAGGCATCGCGATGAATTGAGAGTCTTCACTAAAGTTAAGTTTTCTTAAGTGAGTCTACCTCTGTTTTAAGGACCTGGGTATCCATGTTTCCTGAAGCTCTAGGGATTCTGAGGTTGGCCGTATATACCTACCCACCTACGTATGTCGAGCCTGCGGATCAGCTTGACGATAAGTTGGCGATGTGGTGGAGTATCCATGATGCAACTGATCCGACGGGAAGAATACCGTTGAGTTGCTAACTTAGACTGATCAAGGGAAACAGTAATGCCTCCCTAGGATACACACTAATAGTCATTAACTGCTAACTAAGACTATATGTCTTACCTAAATAGTTAGGGGCCAAAGGAGCTGAAGCTCCCATCTAGCAGTTGCCTTGGAACTTGAGACTTCGCACTCAGTGATGCAACTCTCTTGTTTGAGACTATGCATCATCTATCGTCGCCAATCTGATCATTCGACGATCATATGGTTCTTCTATCTCCCAGACTCAGTTTTCATGTTCATTTCAAGCGCTTCATCGATAACGTCTTTTCTTAGGCTTGAATTACGTAAAGTAGGTATCTACGATAAACGATACGCACCGCCGTTTCGTCATATTACCCTTAAGAATTTAGAACATAATAATCGTGGATGATTGTGAGCTTTTTAGAAGTGACCTATACATTTCACGATTTATCCCCTTTTTGTCTACTTACCTCGCCACCACTAACACCCAAGACCCTTATCCTGACACAATCTAAAGCTACATGGCCTTCATAGAAATATGGTTTTTGAACCTTCCGATATTAATACCCCACGAACGTAGTTAGGTGCAATTACCTAGGTATGGCTAGTCCACGAACATATCGCCCTTTACCGCCCGGCGAGAACGTTCAGAACTCCCCCATCAACTGCGATTATCTCACCATTGACGTACTGGTTCTTGGCAAGATATAGCACGGTCATTCCCATTTCCTCTTCGCGTCCAGCTCTTTGGAGCGGGACATGTCCTTTATCCTGAATCTTCTCCGGCGGTACATAGCTCTTCTGCCTCTCGTCGCTACTCTTCGCCGTCACTACAACACACGGAGTTAGCTCTATCATTATCAAAATTCTTAGTATACACTTACTCTCACTAGGAAAATATCCCGGCGCAATAGAGTTGACCCTGATCCCAGCCTTCTGAAATTCCGCGCTCATGAGCTTCGTCAACTGAATCGTCGCGCCCTTAGCCGTATTATAGCTAAAATGGCCCTGCGCATGTCGCATTATGCCTGACATGGACGAAATAGTGATAACAGAGCTCGCGAATGGTTCCAGAGGTCCCTTGGGCCTAATCCCAGCCTGCAAGAGCGGGAGAAAAGCTACAGTCGTGAAGTACACCGCAGTGACATTCGTATTGAAATTGGCGTGCCAATCGGCAGGGTCCTCGTTATTCCAGAGCCTGGCCTTGAGATCTTCGGCTTCCGAGTGTTCGGGCTCCGCCTTGGGGCCTGAGATACCGGCGTTGCAGACTAGTAGGTTGATGTACTTCTCCTTTTTGCTAACCTCCGCGACCAGCTTCTCCAGGTCGTCCTTACTTGTCACGTCGCAGGGTCCGATGGGAATGATCTGTCCACTCCCCTTCGCGGGCTGGTGGCTCTTGGCTGCGTTCTCGAGGACCTCTTTCCTACGCCCCGTGATGTATACTTTGGCACCGTTGGCAGAAAGTGCCTGGGCGGCCATGAGGCCGATGCCTGTTCCTCCTCCTGTGACTACGGCCACGAAGTCTTGAACCCCGAAGAGTTTGTTTACATCGAACTGATGAGTATCGGCCATGTTGAAGAGCGAAATATGTCGAACCTCCCTAGAATAGTACGTAAATTATTTTGATAGGAGAATGGAGGAAGTAATGGTTTCAGGAATTCTTGTGAAGAAGGGGGTCAGATAACTTTCTCTTTAAAAATATTTAGGTCAAGTTAAAATCGCCCATAACGGTGAGGTCACCTCTACACAGCTCTAGAGTTAATAATGGTACCTATGAAGCCATAAGTGGTGACGTAAGGCGTGCTGTACGTAATACCACATGTGGCAAGGATGTAGACTAAGCGTTGATAGACAGCAGTTCCACTACTCATCTAGCAAGCAAAAAGGATATTTTTCATAGATACGTTTCTTGAAATTATCTCGACAACAATAAACGACTAAGTAGGTCGGTATTCACGCCTCAAAAAAGGCCCCTATAAATGTACACAAATTTGCGCTTCTAATATACCCTCCATGGATTAGGTAGATATCCTCTACAACTTCGCAGTCATCTTGTAACCTTGGCTCAGCGCCGCTGAGGCGTCTTGAATGAACTCATCGACGACCTCCTTTGCAGTCTTTCGCTCCTTTACTAGTGCAGCGCATTGACCCATTAGGAATGGCCGGAACTGGTCCATCATCTCATCCACATCTTCATCGCTAGCGCCTTCTTTCGATACACCAGGGATATCGGTTGTGCCGTTCGCGACCCTCTCCAAGTCGTGCTCGTAGGGGAGAATACCCTTGGAGGTCAATTCCCTGATCTCGTTTTGGCGCTCAGTCTCCCAGTTCTCGATATACGGGTTCTTCTTGACCCGCAGCGGTCGCCCGGTGAAAATAAGGGTCCGAATTGTGTCGTCAAATCCAGCCGTCTGCACAGCTTCCTTATGCGACTCCGGCGCTCCGGCCTCTTCGGTCAAGATGAACCGGGTACCAACCCACACGGCACTGGCGCCCATCATCAAGGCAGCAGCCAACAATTGGCCGCTGTGGATTCCACCGGCGGCGACGACTTGGACTTGTTGACCTGAAACCGGGCTCTTCTTTCCCTTGCAGATTTGCACACATGCGGGAATCAGGACGGTAGTCGGAACATCTCCTGTGTGACCGCCACCCTCACCACCTTGCGCGCAGATGATATCGCAACCAATGTCTAGCGCCTTCTGAACGTGCTTGGGGTGTCCGACCATGTTCATGTAGTAAATACCGTGCTTGTGTAGTCTATCGACGACGGCCTTGGGTGGTACGCCAACAGCAGAGACGAATAGCTTGGCTCCCGATTCGATAACGACATCGATCAGCTCGTTGAGCTTGCCTTTCGTGTAATCATAACTACAATTCCATGTGATTAGTCCAATGGTCTATCGAGTACCACTACCTAATGGAGGTGATGGCGCCAGCGCTTCCGAGAACGTACTTTGTCTTCCTAGCGTTGCCGCCGACTTGGGGGAGTAACAAGTCAACACCAAATGGTCCATTCTTGTCATGTAAATACGACTTGAGTTCGTCGATTTGCTCCCTCAGCATGGCCGGTGTGTAGGATACACCTCCAATAACACCGAGACCACCAGCATTCGTGACGGCGGCGGCTAGCTTCGGCCCGGCGGCCACGTTCATACCAGCTAGGAGAATGGGATGGTTGATCTTGAAAAGATCGGTGATCGGCGTTCGAATCTTCTCTACAAGACCATATTTGTCAGTTGACGACTACGAGCACAGATTGTTAAACAGCCTTGGAACGTACGTGGTGATGCCATCTTGACTGTCTGACGTGAGCTGGAAATGGTACAATGAACAATCTCGCAAAGTCGCTTCTTCAACCTGACTCAAAAGTGAACATGTAAAGAAACTGGATTAGGGTATGTAAAAAGCAAGAAAATCAACCGAAGAAGCAATGTGAAGATAAGAGAGTCTGGATGCCGGCAAAGCACACGGTAAAAGTATATTACTGGCAGATGGAGCAGGTGGAAATTTGGGGTATGTTGTATGGAAAATGCACCTAACGTATGACTAGCCAAGTTCAAAGCTGGGGAACCGAGGCATCTTGCGTGGTGGTCTAGTCCTATCTAGGAATAGGTCCTGCGGCTTTAGCAGTAATATGGGTTGCATGATCCCCTGAAAGAAGAATCAAGCCGAGGTTCAGCTAATGCCCTTTGTGTGCCGTTCCTAGGTAACTACTCCAGTTCAGCCAGTTCAGCTGATAAAAATCGGCGCAAGTCTTCATCGTTGAAGTGTGACCTAAAAGCAAGTTCGTATAGTATTCTCTCACCAGTGCATCGTGTTTCTCATGCACGAAATATTGGCTAATGTCTCATTACCATAAATGCACGTACATACAAGCAAAGAAAGATCAGGTCCTCTTCATGGCCTTCGTCATTCTTTGCATTAGCCGATTACATAATGGACATTTGAACCGGAACTGGAACTGGAACTTGAAAGTCTCCATAATACGGAGATAAGTGATGCCGTGGGCGATGTTTCCGAGAAGAGGCCGGACCCGATAAGATATGGTACTTAGGTACCTACATTCGGAAGCCATCAGGGTCTCGGTGGGACTTCTGCAATTTTTCCAGTCAGCTTCATCAAGTTAGGTGTAGTGAAAAACTGCCTATGATGTGAGATTGTCCAATGAGGCAATTGACTAGCGGCTGATTCCTTCGTTTGAGATTCAATGAGTGGGATCTCACCAGCGCTTCGAGCATGGAGTTTCACACTTCGCCGTGCTCGAATACCGTCACATCATATTCCTTCAACTCGCCCCCCTATTCTCTCTTGCCGAAATCGTATTCTCCAAAGCAAAACTATGGATCGAAATTTCTCAGCTAGTCCAGCTAGGGATGCATGCGGCTGCGCTCAGCGTCGCGGCAAGCGGACTGCCTATATTGCTCTGGGTAGCAACGTCGGTGATCGGATATCCATGATCGAGCAAGCATGTAAGGAGATGGATTCAAGAGATATCAAAGTGAAAAGAACGAGTAGCCTCTGGGAGACCGAACCCATGTATGTTCTAGATCAAGATAGGTTTGTTAATGGGGCTTGCGAGGTGTGTCTCAGAATCCCTAACCTTTGTAGATTTTTAGCTGAGTGATTTCCTAGGTGGAAACCGATCTAGAGCCGTTGCCATTATTAGATCAATTACAAGACATTGAGAAATCCATGGGACGGCGGAAACTGATAGACAAGGGTCCTCGAAACATTGACTTAGACATTCTGCTTTATGAGGATGAGAAAGTCGATCATGAGAGACTGAAAATCCCTCATATTGGTATTGCAGAACGTGAATTCGTTCTCCGCCCCCTCGCCGAACTCATACCGCACAAGTCAATAGACTCCTCAAAGCCTTGGAAACTCATCCAGGATTATCTCAATGAACTTCCTCCATCTCCAGAGCCATTATCGACCCTGACGCCAATATGCGCTTCAGTGGAGCCTTTAAACGCCCTTAAGGCGACTCGGAAAACCCAAGTAATGGCGATTCTTAATATTACGCCCGATTCGTTCTCAGATGGAGGAATTCATACGCCTGACTCGCTAAGGGACACAGTTCTAGCCTATGTACGAGGGGGGGCCACAATTTTCGATATTGGCGGCCAATCTACGGCACCGGGCACTATCGAGGTCAGCGCCCAGGAAGAAACGGATCGTGTCATACCTGTCATCGAGCTTCTCCGTAGTCTTCCCGAGACTCGCGACGTGGCCATCAGCGTAGACACATATCGAGCCTCGGTTGCGGAAGCAGCGGTCAAGGCCGGCGCGGACATTATTAACGATGTGTCGGCGGGTATGATGGACCCAGATATGCTCCCCACGATGGCACGCTTGGGTAAAACGGTGTGTCTGATGCATATGAGAGGAAACCCCAGCACTATGAGCAAGCTAAATAACTATCCGGACGGACTTATCCCGACCATCGCTCGAGAACTACTTGAACGTGTCGCAGCCGCCGAGGCAGCGGGTGTTCGCCGGTGGCGTATCATTCTAGACCCTGGACTTGGATTCGCCAAGATTGGCGAGCAAAACTTACAGTTACTCCGTCACTTTGACGAGCTACGGACCTGGCCTGGACTGGAAGGTCTCCCGTGGCTCGTGGGGTCCAGCCGCAAAAGTTTTATTGGTAAGGTTACCGGAGTGCCAAAGCCCATGGACCGCGTGTTCGGCACAGCGGCAACCGTCGCTGCAGCGGTACAGGGCGGCGCTGATATAGTACGAGTCCACGATGTCGTAGAGATGGGGCAGGTAGTTAAGATGGCCGACGCCATATGGCGATACTAAATTTACAACCTACGTTTCGAGTCACAAATGTCGCAAGTAAGATGTAAAGGGGGAATGACGTATTCGTCTATTGTTACAACAGCTATCCTTGTAGAGTATTGGCCACAGTTGACTCGTATCGAGTTCCTTCGAGGATTGTGGTTCAAGGATTCTGTACTGCGTCCAGCCTGTTCTTTCAGAACGGAGACATAAAAGCAAAGGGTATCATGGTAAAGCAAAGTTAACCTAGGACCTTAGATGCGGTCCTAACGCATCCCCTGATGATTCCTTTGATTTCCTAACCCTAATTACCACGACCACCCTCCTCCTTCTCCTTTCCCTTGCCCTGGTTTTTGGCGGCTTCTTCCTCCTCCGCCTTGATCTTGTCTGCCAGGGCCTGCACCTTGCGTCGAAGACGCGCCTTAATGAGCAACTCGAAGTCCTCGTCGCATGCGCCGAAAGCTGTGCCCTTCAGGACTTGAAAACCGATCTTTAAATTCTCAACGATCTCCTTAATTGCGTTGACGCTACCTTCTCCGTATGCGCACTCGTTCACTACCTCGTCGTCGCGGGCCAGGATAGTCTCGGTGATGTGCATAGCCTCCGCGTCGTGAGGGACGAAAAGGCTAACCTGAGCCAGGATACGGGGTCGCGCTTCGTCCAGTTGCGCGAGGATTACTGCGGCGGCACGCGCCCAGGGCGTGTCGTTGTTGGAGCTGGTCTCAGCCATTTCTTCGGCTAGTTCGGGGACGATGGATAGACGATGTGGTTCCGAGATTGTTAAGCTGCCGCTGTTACCACCGTGGTGAAGACTAAGCGGAGGGTATCGGTTAGGATTGAGTCGCGATGGGGCAGAGATCATTCGACCACCAGGAGAACCGTGGGGGCGTGAAGGGCTGGCTGATGAGCTTCGGCTGCTGTGGAAAAAACGGTGGCGACCGGATCTGCTGCTTCCGCTAGACACACTTGAGAAGCTGTTGGAATTTGGAAGTGGTCTGATTGGGCTCGAATGGACGGGTGAGAGACGAAGTTCACCTAGACGAGCTGGACTAGGCGGGACCGGGGGTAAGGGCAAGTTTTGCATCGATCGCGTACTTGCCTATGTAGTTGTTAGCAAGCGTACTTCGATAAGAGTAGTGCCGTTCACTTTTAAGGTGGAAGAGATTAAGAAACTTTAGAAAGAGTGTGGTGGAGAGAAAAAGAAAGGAAAGACTTAGGCACTCACTTTCAAAGGAAGCATGCCACCCATTCGTCGGATCTGGCGCTCATACTCATACGTAGGCGGGGCGTCTTGGGCATTAGACGGGCCGGCATGGCTGGCACTGGTCGAACTACCAGTTGAGTCTCCGCCGTCAGAGTTCGGGACCATGAACATCTGCGGTGTAGATATGGACTTGTTCAGCTGTCTGCGCTCATACTGAGCACGGTCTACGTTCATCTGGTGACGCATCGCCTCGTTGATTTGTCGCTGCCTCTGGTTCTCCTGCAGCAGCTCGTCATAACGGCGTTCATAGCGCCGCAGAGCGTTCTGAATTCGTCGCTTGTCCTGTTCGACGTACGCAGCGAGAGGGTCCGCGCTGGGAGCTACCGGCAGCGGCTGGTTGAGCGCCGGTGAAGTCGCCGACGGAGGTAGGGCATGGGAGGGTCCGACATTAGAGCTAGCCGTACGAGCGTGACGCAAGTCGTCAAACGACAGCATCGCAGCAAGTCGAGGTCGGCGAAAACCGACCCGAGGGCCGGCCTGAGTAACGCCGGCATGTGAGGGCTCGGGGGCATCACGGCTCGGCTCGGAGGGTTGCTGGTTGCTAGTAGATCTAGGTGGTATATCAACAAGGCGAGCAGGGCCGACATGGACATAGTTCACGGTTCTAGCAACTCCGATCTCTACATCGGACAAGTCGACATCTTCAAGAGACGAGGCGATGTCGGAGTCGTTGTCATTAACTGACTCACTCTCCCCGCCAGAGGAGGGAACATATACACCACTCGAAGACGTAGGGTAGCTGCTTGAAGCAGAAGATGTATTGCCCTGAAGAGCCGGAGCCTCGGGGTTGGTTGATGGCTGAGTGCCACTTTCCGCGCCCTGGGTGCCGCCGGCAGTGCAGTGAGTATGGCAAGAAGGGACGGAAGAAGAACAGGTGGGAGATGTCTCGGTGAGGGGAGTTTCTTCTTTCTTATCGCCGTCTACGTGCCATGGTTGTTAGCAACATTGCTTCATATCAGTGCCTCTGGCGACGGTCGTCTAAGGTGGACTTACGATTACCCATGATGGACAGAAAGGGGCTTAGAGAGGTGCTCTACGAGATCAGAAGAAGAGATGGGGGATTCTATGAGGCTTTCGAAGGCTCCAAAAGAGCGAAGAACACGAAACTGTGCGAAGAAAATTGTATGAGAAGGAGTGTGTTGTGGTCTCTGGGAGGGCAAAGATTCGACCTCGGAGAATCTGGAGGGAGATGGAAGAATGGAATTGTGGCATCAAAATAAAGGACAGAAGGAGCAAAACATTGGACCCGCGTGAAAATTTCTTGGGGTTGTGGTCGCCCTTTTTGTGCGGATGTGAAGCTATCACGGCGACATGCGGCTCGATGGTGGCCTAATAAAGGGACAAGCCGCACCGGAAGTTATTGAAGACGGGGCACTACTTGCCTTACCTTGCACTCACCTTCCTTCATGTGAAAAGAATCAGCCAAAGACAGATTTACTTGAAGAAAACACTGAGGAAACCGACTCGGGGGGACTCGCCCTAGTTTACTTTCTCACAAGACTTGACCTGGCGAAACTCAACGTATTACCACTCGGCAAAGACATAGAGGGACTTGCCGGCTTGGAGGCGGCGTTATTTAGTCTCGGACGGACGACAACCCTGAATCGTTACAGCTACTCTAAAATTTCCCTAGGACTTGACGAGGTGTGTCCCTTAATGCTAGATATGAAGGCATACCGAACTTGAATCCTTACTGACAGCATCTTCTTAGTTCTCCCTTAGACACCAACTACTACTCGATCACCATGTCCAAACTACGAGAAGTCAAGAAGGATGTTTCGTCCATCTTTAGTCGAAGCATCCAAAAGGTCAAGGACTACTTTAAGGGGCTACGATCTCGAGACGATCAGTACGAGGAGATTGTTCAGACTCCACGGACCGCAAGTCAGATCCCTTTACTTAGCAACAGCAATTTCGTCGCAATGGGTTCGGGCACACAGGAAGCATTGGGTTAGTTTAGACTATTATTTACTAGAGGAGCATATTAACATGGTATGCAGTGCTTCTCTCCTTACCGCCCGTGGAGCCTAAGACTTTCTCATAGATGTCACAACGTGCTTCTAGCCGGCCACGGTTCCTCGACATTCCATAACTCGATACAGTAGCTGCCAAAAAAACAATTCTCCAGACGAGCACTGCCAGCGTATGGAACTGTTGCGACAAGGTCAATCTTGGACGATACGCCACAAGAAAAGGAATCTCGTATGCACGTCTTCTAGGATCATTGCTTATAGTTGGTGAAAGAAGATGAATAGGTGGGCAGGTAAGTAGTTACCTATATCGAATATCCAGCTGATCCTCCGCTAACAGTCGTGTGGCAGTTCTCGGGTTTCTCATCATCGAAGGCTTTCCTGTCTCGTTTACGTGTAGATATCAAGCCACGGTCGATATCTAGTAGCCTATAGAAAGCCTGAGAGGCTTATTCTGGGTCCTGTAACACTAGAACCAGAAGATAGCCTTCTAGAAACAATGATGACGCTCATCTAAGGAAAATCTTGCTCAACGTCTTCGGATTAACGAAGGCTCGGAGCCTTGCTAACAGCGACTACTAGGTAACGCCGGTCTATCTAGGACGCCGAATCAGTCATATTTCCATTTTAGCAAGGCAACATAACGCGAAGTGACGTCCTCATCGACAGCCAACATGCTTGGCAAGCTTTTAGTCACCCAGTGTCCCAAGATCGCATCCTAGTATAGTATGACTGCAAGAGGGCTGTCTAGGCAGTTACTATAGTAGTGAGATACGTCATGCCGAATTCACTAACGCCTTGGTTGTCGTACGAGCCTGCCGTGGTACATGCACATACATAATCCACTGTGCGTCTAGACGCAACTTGGTGCTGAAACGTGGGAAACATCGTGCTCACTTCGCCTGTATGATCCGAATACCCCCACGACGACAATGCACAATTTACCTTAGGGACTTGTTATAGGAGTAGTGGTACTTCTTGCTGAAAAGAGCGCGGTATATTAGCCACCCTAGGAGCCTCCCCAATGGCATGGAACCTCGCTAAGGTAGCCTGCCTACTTTACCTCCTAAGTACATGGGAACCCATCCCGTAATTCCCGTCTCGGGGCGCCTTGCGTTTCGATGTCCCTCGATGTGCCTTGATGTATCCTCCGTTGGGAACGAGTTAGGTAAGGGGAAATGGGGAGATGTTGGTTTACCTAATATCAGGACATAGAAAGAGGGTGTGAAATAACGAGCCAATCCGTACTAGCCTCCAGTCCCTCTAGTTCCCTCACTCCGCCCCGTTGGATTAAGGTAGGCCACCATCTCCTTCTGGAACCCGTCCCTATGCGTTCTCTGCGGGACGGGAATCCTCTGACAAGGTTACAAGGTATCAACTCGGTCAGCTAACAATCCGCCCTTGCTCCCATGGGATTTCCACTACACACACCCGACTTTTAGGTACTTACGGCATGTTTGCGTCTCGCTAATTTTTCATGGGGTAGTAATAGTAGCTTTACGAATCCCTTACATTACATAAGTTCTTCCGATTCCCTTCTTAGGGATAGATTTACATAAGGTCGTAGCCCTTCTGCGCTGCCCGGAAGCTCGTCTCGAGATCCGGCAGGGCTAACAATCGCCGGGGTACGGTTGCTGCTGATCAAACAAGAGAGCCCTGAGAATCAGCAAGCGCTCGCTGCGCTCGGAACAACAACCGGAGTCAACGTTACACTATGGATTACGGTACACTAGATATGGATGCATCTATGGATATGGGTATGCTAGATTGCCCCAGCGCTCTGGGTGCATTGGTCTACAAAGTCTAGAGCTACTAGCTTACGTGCTTACAGCATGACCTAACGTTAATTTCGAGTGACACGAACCAGAGTTGGCTCTCGGCATATGCTTCTTATGTTCCCTGTCAGACTTCCTGGCACACCAGGAACATTACTGTGTTTTGTTGTGCTCTTCTCCGCACGTGGGATCAGGTAAGTTAAGCCGAGAGTTTGGGACCAGTAGTACCTGAACTATGGTACGGGTATCACATCATTTAAAGCATTAAGGTACGTGTATGTAGAGTGGCTTAGAGTATACCTACCATATGCAAGGATCTATTGTCAGATTCTAATATCACGAATAAGCCTAGACCGCTCCCTGATACGTCTGGTACATGGACTACAAGCCCTGGGTATGGCAGACAACTTGCCGAGGTAATGCGTAGGTAGCTCCCTACATGGTAATCTTACAGACACAACCTTGGGAGATGAAGAATACAACCCCAACAGAAGCCAAGCTGCGAATCACGACGCGGAGAACGCCAAAAGCAGCTCTGAGCCAATTTGCTATACGTCGGAGCTGACCGGAGAGAGTTTAACTCCGTTTACCTAGCCCCATGTATTACCTAGTTATCTGTCTCAGACAAATGCAGGTTTCGTCATACGTAAGCTGTTGTGCGGCAGTGAATCATTCACGATCTGCTGGCAATCTGATCAGCCAAGGTCCTCTAGAACAAACCCCGAAGGGTTTCGTGTCACCTCGCGCTTAAAGGGTTTGAATTTTCCTAGCCTATTCCTAACCAGGGAACTGATGCTAAGGCTTTGGAGTTACACGGGCGTTTACATGGTTACACCGCTCGTTGGCCATGGTCGTGTACCACGTAAGCCTTTCTTCCTGGGTAACTTTGAGGCGACGTGATGATCGGGAAGTTGCTCGGCAAAGTTGTATATACTAAACAGCGGTGTGGATAACAAGTTCCATATCTCTTAGATAAGTGGTGAGCTGACGAGAGTCGTAGCGGATCCTACTATTGTATAAAACTTGGCTTGGATGCATGGGGTTAACAATAAGTCCGTATATACTGGATCGCCAATTTTCGCCGGTCGTTAAAGCTTGAGGGAGGATTTTCCTGCTGTGCCAGACATAACTATTAAGTTGCACGGCACGATCGCTGTTTATTGGGTAGTTCAGTCCCAAGCGATGCGCCTCAGTACGTACCAAATGCGTAGTTAAGTACGGGACAAACGTGCCGCATCTGCGTCGCAAGAAGCGCGGCGCAGTAGTTTGTGTCACTTTAGCAAACGTCGCACAGAAGGACGAAGAAAAATATGACCTACCCGTCCTGTACATGTACGGCATTGATTTCGTACAACAATTATTTTGACACCACGCGCACATCACTAACGCCCCCTCTCCAGGGCCTTGGATGACCTGTCACATTTTCATGTGGACGTGAACACAGTGCCAAAAATTTTACCCCGTCGAAGCATGAGCGTACGAAAATTGAATCGATGTGTCATATTCGGGGGTGCTTGGCGTGTGAGGGTCAAGTCGAACAAGTAGGTACCGTTGTCTGACTCAGCCACTCCCACACGGAGTCGATCCAGGACGTCGTGAACTTCTCTCGATCCAAGTGGCACAGAGTACTGCGTAGGGCTGAGCAGACGGAAGTAGTGTAACGAAGGCGCTGTAGATGCACGTCAGACACATCATCCGTACGTACTGCACAAGTAAATGGGAGGGTACTCGGGATAATCATGCCTGCTTATGGGTGTCCATAGTCAGTGCTGCGTAAATATGTCGAGTGGGTAGAGTGACATCACAGCAAAACGGAGTCCCGTACCTAGTCCTGCTATATACATGGATACACTCCCTGTTCCTACACGGCAACACGGTAACATCGTGTGGCTTGCTGAAGGAGAAGCTGTTTGCGAATGGCAAGATGATCCGAGCTTGTCGTCGACCAGCCATGGCCCAATCAAACCTTTCAATCCATAAAACCGCGGGGAGATTTAGCCCCCAAACATAGTCTGACCGACTCTCCCTTGCTATCATTGATTGCCGGTTCAAGTTTTACTTAGAATCATAGACATCGAGTGGCTATTGGGATAATGCCATGTTCGGTGTCTGTAAAATCAGAGCGGTTAGGATAATAGAATTGATGGTTTGTTCAAGTACTTTGTTGTTAGCCGATGAGCATGTACCTTCTAAATGTACAATTGCTCGAGTGTATGTCGATAACTTATGCGTTTATCTTAGTATGTAGCTAGAGCATGGAATTCTGTAAGATGGAAATGAGCTTTTCAGGAGGAGGGGCTTCAGACAAAAGGTGGGTAAGATTTGATCTCGGCACTTACCGGACCACGGAGAAGTAAATACATAATAAACCTCCCCGCCTTTTTTTCGGGAGCCAGTAGTGGTGACAGAAGGGAAATGAAGGGGCACGTAGGGATAAGATGGCAGAAGAGGGTACATATCCATGATTTAGCTTGAGGGAATTTGGGATGAATGTATGTAAAGCACGTCAGATATAGTAAGCTTTTCCGGTGAAGATATATGCATTTAATGCCAAGACCGGATATGCAGGACGAACAGCAGTCATGTCCACGCGTTATGGAAGAGAGAGTTGCTTTGCCACTTGACATTTTCCCGCCGCGGAAACTCGGAGCTCAATGCAATGCAGTCTACATGTATGGAAGACCAGACCTCACGATTCGGGTATGAGAGGCATAGAGTACGATAGTTAGTGCGTACCAATGTATTCCAGTGTAGGGAATCGGGATTAGCGGGTTGATTGCCCAGCTTCTCATTTCGGACCTTACTGGATCATGGTGGACAACACTCGACCAACCCCTAGGCGAAGTTAGAAGAGTAGGCAAAGACGGATACGCGGCCCCCAACCTAACCAATATCGACCAACGGCTGGTTGACAACGTGCGCCAAGGTGATATCGCCATCCCATCAAGTTGTTGCGGGTCTGTCACTCATGCATTGGTAGGTTCCGGATCCGCGATGGCGGGTCCATGATCAAATTTTTCTCTCTCTCGATAAGTCGCGACTGCGACTATGAGTTGCAGGCATCGGAATAGGCAACTAAGCAGAATTACCAATTGGACTCGCAAATCAATGCAAGACGCAACAATTCACAGTTCCTCCGCCTTCAACTTCCCTGGCGACGATCTGAAAAAGCTCCACAAAAGCTTAATTAGACCGCGTACTAATTGGCACTGGTTACTGTTTTTGTACCATGCATGTATCTCGGAGCTGGAGATTATCTGAGGCATGTATGTACATCCATGATATATGTGTGTATGCATGATGTACGTACATTGTAGAAATGAAAATAAGGGGATGGGGTCGCGGACAACATCTCACCCGCATAGAAAGCGACTCGTAAGCCGAGCAATTATCTATGGGACGGTTATTGCTTATCCTACAATAGCCTTCTCGGCCGTATTCGCTGCTGATATTTAGCGACAATTAGCGTGCCTTCGAATCTGACAGAGACGGGGAGATGGAAGATTCTGTTGGACCGTCAACGACACGGCTGAAATCGCAAGGACTTGACCGACGTCGTTGTTTCAACTAGCAGTGGAGTTCGTTGCTAGAGCGAAGACGACCGGTGAAGAGCACCTCGACTTGATTAGTGCGGTTACATTGCGCTTCGCTGCGACTGGAAAGTTATAGCCTCCTTAAGTCTAGGTATATGTGTATGTAGATTAGGGGTAGAAAGTAAGTACTAAGACATCCACCCCCATGTATTATGCGTGGGTTTTGATTATCAGAGGGGCCGATCTCTCCAGCAGACATTGTTAACAATGACGGGGATCTTCAACGGTGAAGAAGGGAAAGAAAAAAAAAAGAAAGAAAACAATCTGCTCAACCCACTCGGTCCCGAAATCAGTTTACGGAATAGAAGGCTATTAGTAATTACGTGGAGGCAGGCATTAAAGGCAAGTACGTAGTACCTATATCTAGATATGTACCTACCTCACGCATTACATCCATGATAGGAATTGGCTTAAGGCGCATATGGGAAATGACGCTGCTGCTGTCGCTGCCGCTGCCGCATCGCAGATATCCATTCCTTGCTGTTACCTAATTTCTGCGGTTTGCGGTTTGCGGTTTCTGTTTCCTACGAGTTCCGTAATCCCACCGTATCTATCTACGCAAGTACCTCCTAATAGGTTATCCCACATATACTATACTACATGTACCTACCTACCTACCTACCTTAGGTAGTATGTATGCTGTTTGCTGCCTAAAAGTTAGAGTAGGTGGCACTGTTAAGATAAGCTACTGGAGTCAAAAGTTCTTATTAACTCTAGCTTCCACTTAACGAATAAACGAATGGTCTAAAGCAAGTCTACTACCGTATAGTAAACCCAGTAAACCTAACAGTTCTAAGCAGTCTAAGCAAGTTTAGGCAGTCTAGGCAGGTACATCGAATGTGGGGTTTCCAGGTTCCCAATCAATTAAGTTCCCACTGTCAACTTTAGCGCTGATACCAAGGATCTACTTAATCGAAGTGTGGGTAACTAGGACCCCCCAGCTCACCCAGAAGAATCCCCCCTGTCCACCTGGACAGCTGCCCTGTTACCAATCCATCGCCTGAATCCCCGGCTGAAAGCTACCGAAGGACCCTATGTCTTGCCTGGTCCGGCCTATAACTCCTATCGTGGGTGTCATGCTTCTAGTGCAACCTAGTTCCCGTTGTGGGGCTTGAGGCTTTGCACGTCCAAATTGGACGACCTCCCAACCTGATCTAGATAAGTAACGAGTTGCTGGCTATCACGAGAAGGAAAAAGAAAAATTCCATACCCACGTATTCTTAATTATGCCAAGGCCTTCTTCACCGTTGCACCCCCAATCTAAGGATAGCTATTGGCCCAGTTCGCGCCCCTTGACCCTTTCGTTGCTGGGTTTGCAACTACCTACCTAAGTAGACCAAGCTCTTTTTTTCCCCCGGTTCTAACTTAAGGCCTACCTTCTATTGGCTGTCTCCTGTCAGTGGAGCCTATCCATGAATGTGTATGTACGTGAATAAAATTGACCTTGCTTCAATGGTAAGGCGCGCGCACTGGTCTGCTGTCCTTCAGAGACAAGGGATCCCATCCCAACGGTCGAAACAACAAAATAGAAAGGAAGCTATGTTTATCTTTCGATCAAGAAGCTACGGGAAGACAATTCCGAGCACATGAGTACCGCTGGTAGGAAAGGCCTTGCAGCCTTGGGTCCCAAACTAGACCTTGTTCCTCGATCCACCTCGGAAACTCTTGTCGTCTCACGGAACTTGTAAACGCACACATTCCACCCAAGCATCCTTCAGCTACGTCGAATACAGGAGAAGGCGAGTTGCAACAGGTTCGTCTCACCAGGAGGACTCAGGCTACAAGCGAAAGCAGTTGCCGAGTTGGGGGAAATAAAAGCAGATACCCTTATAAGCCCGTCTTTTCCAACGCCGCCGATGGGATTTTTTTTGCGTAGTCTTCGTCAAGTTTCAAGGCATATGAATGAAAGTCGCTCGTCCTTCGCTTCTCCAACCGTCTCGAAAACACCGTAAAGCATTCGCACCAGGGTATCCTTTCCATTATCCGACCAGATAAAGCCCATGTTTTGTAGTATATCCGGCTACACCACCCCGGTCGTAGTTCATTCTTCGTATATTTCTCGCGCCCGCTCAAATTTCCCATGAAAAAGTACCTGTCGCCCCAATCTTTCTCTCCCGTATTCCATACGCCGCCAACCCCGCCTCCGGCCTAGAGGCACGAGGAAGCCTAAACCCAGAGAAAACAAATATGCTTTTCATCTCCGATGGCCATGTTGGATGCAGTAGAACGAGACAGGTGTGGCTATAAACCACGAGATAAATATGCCATGTAGACAAGCCATCATGCGGCCTTGGTACATATACTATTTCTCACTGCTATTCATCTCAACCAGATTGGGGGAGCATAGTTGGCATGGTAGGATAATATCCTGCGGAGGTCGGTTTGCCTTCGAACCGGCTGCAGCTTCGAGGATAATAGGCGCTCCCAGGGGCAAATAAAAGGCTCGGAAGAGGACCTTCGTACTCGTGCTTAACTTTCGAAGTCGTCGGGTCGACCGGGGGTGCCGAAGGTACCAGATTCTCCGGCTCGCTTCGGTGAGAGAACATCTCCACTCCTTGTCTCGCATCGGTACCTTCGTAAATCGTCGCAGGATAATATTGGTAATCCTTGGTATTGTCGATTGCCTTGGCCTCCTCGGCCGGTATGATCGGCTCCATTGGAAGCTCGTGGTGACGCGTCGTCCCATAATGTCCTGGTCGAGGATCATATCCTCCACTACCGCCGTATGTGCCTGATAGCAACGAAGATCCACCCGCGCCGTAGTCTGAACCCAAAACTTGAGAACCAGAGTAACCTCCCATCCCACTTGATCCACCCGGTCCGCTACTAGTGCTTCCGCGTCGCTCCGTCTGATAGTGGCCAGGAGAGCGACCACGCACAATCATCTTCGCGGACTTTCGCTGCGCAATTTTCATGAACGGATCCTGAGACTGGGAATGGGTTCCCACGTCGACGTACAGCTCGACAACCAAGTGGTAGTACTGTTGGGCCGCTCTTCGTTTACCGTTGTTTGCCGTCGCCTGCTTGAACTGAATTCTTTCAAACGTATGCTCACTCGCGTACGAGCCTTGAGTGCTCTGGCCGTATCCACCTTCGTACATGGGTCTTGAACCACCAGGCATGTTGTGGTGATCTTGGTATAATAGCGGATGTGGCGTCTGCTGCGGCTGCTTTGGAATAAGTCTTACCTTCTCTGGTTTCTGGACTGGCCCCTTGTCTCTCTTCGGCGTGTGTTGCACCAAGTCAATTGTGTGGGAGTCGCTGTCGGAGACCACCGCAGAAATACTCATTGCAAACCCTTGAACCTGGTATGATGTTTGTGATCCGTTTGGAGAGTACTGTATCGACGTGTTAGGGTAGTATGGCGAGAGACTGTACGAGCAGATGCAGGAGAAATAATTCCTCCTGTAACACGTCCAGTCTCCCTCTGACATAAAGAAGCCTTTGTCGATGGTCCCATGAATATCGATCTTGATAGGAGTCCCTGAATCGCTGTAGAGCAGCTGACCATTCGTGGTCATTGCCATAAGTGGGGGGATGTGCGATCCCGCAGACTTCCCGTACTGGCTGGCGTCCATTCTGACTGGACTTGTGAAACTAATACTAGGACTAGGAGTTGGCGACAGAGGATGACGTCGCAAAGGTGCTGCGAAAGATGGCGATCTCGTGTGCTCCGTTGCTCTTCCGAAAGACGGCCTCGCTCCGGAGTAGAGATCTCTTACGTTGTATGCTGGATTTGGTAACGCAGCGGAGCGGTTGGCATGTGCCATGCCCGTGGATGAGGCGCTGCTACTACGGAGGTAAGTAGGGCAAGATCTAGAAAATTTGCAGATGGATGTGCTATGGATGTGCTATTACGCACCAGAATGGAGATGTGGAATGGGTGTGCGACTTACTTAGAGCTCAGACGCGGTGGCCTGACGTCGATCCCAGAGAAGATCTGTGAAGCTGGGGAGTAGAATGATCCAGTGTCAGGGGAGTACCCCGTGGTAGTGGTATTGAGTAAAGGCGCAGAAAAGCCGCCGAGTACAGAAGTAGGCTGAGGAGGGGTTTCTATCGTCAAGGAAGAGATATTGGAATCTTGGTTGTATCTAGAGAAGGCATCAGCAGGGGCTTTTGGCAAATAGAACCTCGTGTGCGAGGCTCCAGGGAAGCTAGCGAAAATGCTTGTATCGCAGTTCCATACAAGACAATGCCCAAGTGTCCAAGTGCGACCAAGAGGTGGTACTGACAACGTTCGCGTACCACAGGGGGGAGCGGATACAGGATCGGAAACTAGAAACCATGCCACATAGCGGCGAACAACGGAAGAGTCACAGGCTTTTTGTGTAGCTGCTACAGCCACCCATGCACCTCGTCTCCGCGCCTATGGCGAGAGAGATTTACAGGCTGTGGCAGCAGCTGCAGATTGCAAGGTTGGTAGTTTATCCTGGGGGGGTACGCTAGTAGGGCGATCGAAGCAGCCTGACCGGCACACCTCCATAAGAGCCCAAATATTGTTATTCTGTTGAGATAACGGGTGTGAAGGCTGGGAAAGCAGGTGGTGGATGAAGGCAGCCGAATAAAATAAAATTTTCAAAGGATCATGAGGGAGGCAAAACGACGAGGACCTGATTTCGAGCAAGGCTTTGCTTCTTTTTTCTTTTTTTTTTCTCTCTCTCTTTTCCTTTTCCCTTCGAATACAAGTGCAGAGCAAAAAGAAGGCTCACCTCATATCACCAGTAGCTGGGATGTCGAGATATTGATCCAAGCCAGGGCAGGAAGGCGGCGAAGGCTCAAAGTCCTGCTAAAAGGACAAGAATTGTTAGTAACGTAAGCTGTGATGACTGGATATTTAGCATAGCGGTGACGAGTCTAATTAATAGAAAAGGCCCATTAGGTGTGAGTTGCAGTGATTACCGGGCTTAGACATTGCCGGCGGGAAATTGAAGGGCTCGAGGGTTTCTGCGAGCAAGCCCTGTAGAGAATTGGCGAGAATGTTAGTATAAGAGATTTATCTGTACGAGATTGCTAACACCCAAAAGACAGTTGGGACTTGGAACTTCCAGGCTTGCAAGCAGGTACTTGTACGCCAGCTGGTTGGGTACATGGGGGCAAGAGGTAGGTTGGTTAGGTAGATGGCTGTGTGTGATGTAGGTAGTGGGTGTAGTGGGTGTAGTGGGAGTCCATGTGTGTGAGCGAGTGATCAAGAGTGAATGTGTCAGTGAAGGTGGAAATGAATGGCACGGTGTTTGCTCCGGCTGCTTCCACTCAGTGACAGGAAGGTACCTTGTCATTCCGTGCGTTGCACTGTGGTACCGCCGAGCATGATGTAAAATACGTAAATGGGCTGACAGGGTAGGTACCTCAGGATCGATGGGATTAATGTACCTTGAGGCAAGCAACTTGCGCAGGGAAGTGGCTGTCGGGATCCAGAATCAAGGCTTGGATAGGTAAGGTGGGTTTTATGGGGGGATATGTATGTACCTGAAGGAAAGCAGGCAAAGTTGACTGAAGATATGCAGGGTATGTAGGTACTAGGTAGAGAGGCTTTCTTCGGAAAGTACCACGCTAGAAGACCCGGCGGCGTTTCTTGTGCGACATAAAGAAACCGGGGATAGTTGAATTATTTTCCATCCAATCCAAATGTGATAAGCCCTTTTCCCTTTCAATGAAGACGCAACCGTCGAGGAAAGCCAAGTCCAACAACCGCCAGGGAACATTTAAAAGCCTTGAACTGCACACAAACCTTTCGTCTTCAATTTGGGGGGTTTTTTGTGTCTTTTTTTTTTCTCTCCTTTCTCTAAATCTCTTCTTTTCTTCTTATACGCTTTTGGTTTCTCTTCTTCTCTTTTCATAAATGACAATGTGGAAGAGAATTGAAGAGCTTGGAAGTGTATGAGACGAGAGAAGGGGAAAAGAAAAAAGGAATGACTCTTATGTGCGTGTATATGATATGTGTGTGTGTGTGTGGTGTGGCTGTGAATGTGTCTGCGAATGTGTATTGGATGTATTTGTGCGCGCGTTTGTGTAGGTAGGTTATGTTTGTGTGCGCGGGCGCGTATGTGGGCTTGTGCTTGATGCGCGTGCATATGAAGAATACGATAGCTTCGAGATGGAACTGACCTTGGTTGGCCTGCTTCTTACTTGAATCGCAAGGCTTCAGCAAGCACGCCAGAGCTGGCTTAGGACCTTCGTCTCCGACTCCCTTAGCATTAACGATGCATGGCCCATTTAATCCAATTGGTTTTCCTTAATTAAAAGCGCCCTCACTCAGACCGGCTCGGCGACAGCGGATTTTGTCGATTTATCTTTTTTTCTTTTGTTTCTTCGGTAGGAGTTGACGTAGGAGCAGACGGGGAGGAGTGAGAAGAGATACGGGGGTGCATAAATGAATAGAAACGGATGAATAAACGAATTAATAAATGCATATGTATATAATGATAAATACCTTGGGGTTCAGTTGTTGATTCATTCGATGAGCCTCTCTGTCAGAAGAGAGGCGCGGTTCATTCGGCCGAAAAGTGGCTGATGGTACTAATAGAGCTGGCGACGGAGGATTCGAGGACGGATCGTGAATTAACTGATCCAATAACGGTTGTTAGTTCCGTATTCTTCGCAGCGCCCCCAAAGGAGATAAAATCGAATGCAACGGCTTCACTCAAAGCGCCCATGTACTTTATCCACTAATAACATTTGAAGGCTTTTGCCGTCAAAGACTCAACGTCTCACTTGAGCATGTCCGATAATTCAACAAGTAGCCGCGGGATACCAAGACATATGCTATCTTAGGTACCTTAGACATGTAGATGATAGGTAAGCCGGTAAGCAGGTAAGCAGGGGCCATATGACGGTATTTTCTTTCTTTTTCTTTTTTTCCACATTTTTTTTATTTCTGTGTTTTCCCCTCCACACTTTGTGTTGTCAGTAAAAACGAATCGACTATCCATCTTCTCACTTCGATCGGTACAAAGTATGTACCATGGTAGATGTTGTTGAGGTAAGTTATTGGTGTATGTTAATCTCGAGAGGTAGGGTAGGGTAGGGAAGTGGGCTTGCTGCTTGCAGATACATGTATGAGAAGCCAGGGGCCAGGATGTACACCGACCTTTGGATAATCCACTGTAACCATGAGTGCCAAGTGATTGATGCCTCTGCAAATACATACAGCGTCATGCAGCAAATAATGAACCTAGACAATTTACAATGTTTCTGTCAGCTTTCACCCCTCAACAATGACAAAGAGAGCAGCAAAGCCAATAGAAGGCAGCAGCACCGAAGGAGAAAAACAAAGCAGGAAATAAAAGAAAATATAGTTGTATTGTGCAGGCCAGCCAAGACGTAAAAGACCCAAGCATCGTATCGCAGAGCCGATAATATAAAAGACAGACCGAAGCGGCGTCGAGGCGACTTGGGCTGATTTTGGTCGAACCGAAGTCGAATCGGGATCAAGTACCTAGATAGGTATCAAATTCGTCGACGAGTCGAGCTGAATCGACTACGAGCTATCCGTCGACACCGGTGAAGTCGTGATCGTTCGATGTGTGCCTCTATCTGTCCCTCTATACGTATGTATGTTCTAATTCCGCGATCTGCTTGGCGCCGTCTGGTCTTGGATCGCGATCTCGTGCGTGGCGCCTGCACAGTATCCCGACCAAAGCAGAAGAAAACTAGGTACCTACTTTCCCTATCGGAAAGGGGCGCTAACATGCGAATATCTATATTCTAAACGAATCGAAGGGAGGCCCTGCGAATGTGTGTCAGCGCTGCCTTCTTTACTACTGCAGACTTTTGGCGCAATCTGATTGATCAGCATGGGGAGGCTAAAGGACCCTGCACTCCAATTTGCCTACCGCCATCTTGGGTCGATGGCGCCATGCGTATCAATTTGGAACAGAGCACGGATGGCAGTGGAATGAAACCATACAGACGCCATTCGATCATCCCGTGTGCCTCATCATGATAATCAGCCTCTAGAAACGTCAGTAGCCCGGCATACCTTATTCTTTTATCCGCACCAAGCCTCAAATTATCAATGAATCAGATTTCTTCCCGTCGCTTGCTAGGTATAAGGTTCGTGTAGCCGACCTGCAGTCGCAGAGGACTTTTTCTTAGGTTACTTCTCGAGTCAGTGTAAAGGATGTTGATCAGACTGTGGGAAGTCTCTAAGCAGATGACATAAGTGCGGCGGGGCTTGAGATGGAAGGGAGTCTATATACTCTCATAGAACACGTCTTGATACTTGACGCGGTGGCTTCGAATCGTACGATGGCATATGCTGCGCAGGTCTAGGGAAGCTTGTAACAAGAGACAAAAGGATAGTGACACAAAGTATTGTATACAGATGAAGCCAACTTCTTCAAGTTCGCGGTAATGATTCCATATATCGGCCAGACTGCGGTGCTTGAAGCTTCAGGAATAGGATGATTGGGACTTTGATAGGACTGGCAAATAGGCGAAGTGGGTATTGTCTATTCCCGCTTGGGACCGCGTGAGGTGATAATGGTAGCAGTGGTAGTGCAAGCTGGGGGACTTTTGAGACAGCTACTATTACGGTCATTTGTAGGTTGTGCGGAGAGCTCGAGGCGCATTCCGTCTTTTTTATTGCTAGCGGCCGGCATGTCGCTTCCTTTCGATTTTCGAAAGGACAGGCGGGCTGCGCGGTGATGTATGAGCCGGGCAAGGTATTTGGGTGTAGCCTTATGTGTCTAGCCAAAAAGGAACCGACCAGATGAGCATCTACAGGATAGGCAGCACGGGCTGTGCCTGACATCAGCGCTGGCATCGAGGTGGAGTGCGTCAAGCGAGGTCAAGTGAAGATCGTGCCAAATTAGACACGAGGCACCTGGGCAACTTAGCTCCATCTTTCCTCCTTGACAATCAAGGCAAGAAGCCGTTCGAGTTGCAGGGCTTATGCTTCAAATTGTTTTAGTTTCTCCAGCCTCAAGGCCAAACAAGTCCTAGGATGTGGCCACAGACCCCAATATGCTCGGTACTGCAATTAGTATTCCTGAAATTAGAATGGCCAGCCTCCTGTTAGGAGTTCTGGTATCACTCAAACTACTGCTAGAACATCCAATTCTTCCACGCCAGCTAAGGAGGCAAATACATTCTTTTGCTACGACTTACCTCCGATAAGCTCCTCAAAGACTATAGGAAACAGGGTTAAGTGGATCGAAATAATAGGAGCACCGAGACTGTGGGTGCTAGTTCATGAGGAACTCCGTGCCCCTATGCATCATTCCTGCACGTACCCTGCCGTCAGTGCTCTATGAGACGCCACAAACAACTTCTGGTAAATGGGAAGGAACCTGCTTGGCCGAGTTGTGGCCCAGTCTTCGGGAGACTGCATGGCAAGCCTACAACCGTTTGGTCGGTTCTGGAGTCCTCGCCACTTTCACTTGAAAATGCCCAATCATCAAGCATCGCTACCAGGATAGATCCTTATTTATCTTTCTGTAACTAAAGAAAAACAGCTGGTGCTGCATTCTTTCCTTGTAAATTAGTTCTGTGCCTATAGTTTCATTGTAGCCTACGAAAACTATCAATGTTTACCAACCAAATTGCATACCCAAACATTTACTTGTATCCTTAATACACTGGAGACCATGTGCTAGGAGCTCTCGCACTTTTCCTTCTAGGGAAGAACTAATTACTTGCACGACGAGATACCTAGTGCCTAGGCAGCTTCAAGACTATAGAATCTGCACGCGTGGCTCGCCACAACCATGAAGCTATGCTAGTTTAGCTTTCGGCCCTACATTGTTTGAAATACGGCCTTGCCCACGAGACTGGTTGCAACCGTCTCTTTAACGAAGCTTCGGCACCATCCGACTAACAGCGGCAAGGCTTGTCTGCATGCTTCTGGTAGGTCAGCCTGACATGCCTACGGGGTTAGGCCCGCAAGGTACGGGCGTAGGAGCAGATCATCTGAAGCCACGATCTTGAATGTTTCAGACCATAAGAATTCTACGATCCAGCAAGACCACAGGCGAGGAATAGAGTTATCCTCAATTGGATCGGTTAAAACTATGCCCCTGAATGGTCGACCTGGACTAGACGTTGAGCTCCTGGTTCTGAAGGCGAGGCCGAGATTACAATAGTTTCCTGACTTCGCCGCTCAGCTCCGAGGTATATTGCAGATCTGGAGGCAGGACCGAGTAATACACCTTTGTTCGTCCTCAAAGCTCATGTTGAGCGTTTACTGGGGCAAGGAAGGGGAATAAGTAAACATCTAGACAGAATTGAACTTGGTTTGCGGTAGATTCTATACAAGGTAGAGCGCTCGACCAATGATTTCTCTTAATTACCCGAGATTTTGAGGCTGGGGTCGGGAACGATAATTGCTAGCCACGTAGATGAAATGGAACTAAAAAACTTTTAGCTACTAGAAACGATAATAGACAAGATCATCTCCATCCTGTCTTTCTTCATGCAGAACTATTAATATACTCATATGATTTATGAAGAGCGCACTGTTGACGCAGGTTGCCGTCGATTTAATGAATTACATGTACCTCTTGAACCAACATGTCGTCCCCCACATATCAGCGCAGGCTGCTTAGTGGTGTAACCACGACAGCTATTTTAGACCATGGTTTTCTTTACCCGTGATCCAGGGCCACTGTATCTGTAAGTATCGCTTTTTCCTTATGCAAAATATTCATTCGCGTACTCTCATCTCTTGCCAAAGAATAAATTTAAACACCGCTTAGGGACCGTATTGACATGTAAGACAATGTAATGGGAATAATATTGGCTATGGAACATTTAGTATTATCTGATACATCATTCGTATTAAACCTACGAAGAGATATATGTTCTATAATGCGGTATATAACATTAAATATGGTCGGCATGTGCGGCTTATTATAATAGTAATCCTTTAATATTGCTGCATTGTCTGCGAGGGTCGGCATCCCGAAGTAAGCAACGTTTATTAAACCGTCGGACATAGGTATCTAAGGGGCTTGTTCGTATCCGGATCGGCCCGTGGCTGGATACTCGTTAATCTATAGTATCTACCTTGCAGCAGTCTTTCACTGTCATGTCAATGCACATCATGATCTACAAGACGCAGCAGTGCCACGTTTGGCACACTTCGACAGAGCAGTAGCGAAAAGCCATGCTTTGCCTAAAACATATTATTCTTAACTGAATGGGTGTAAAAAGGGTTGCGCAAGCCGGACAGTAGTGTCCACGCGGCGATTCTAGATCTTGTGCGAGGTGATTACTCACTAGCAGTTCGAACGGTGTCTAGGTAAGCGGATATTCTATCTTATTTTCCTACCTTTCAAAGGAAGAGAAAAAAAGGTCAATCCTCAATTCCAATACTCGCTGTTCATTAGTTTTCCTCTCGCCCCCTCCTTTTTCCTTCCTCCTTCTCCGAGTTTATCTTGTATTCTCGTCGTTTCAAGCAGTGAATGAGATGGGGAAAAATGCAAGATTCAAAAGGCTCGAACATGGTGTGCTAAGGTTGGTAGATACCTACCTATCATCTTACTTACATATTCCTCACCATGCAGGAAGCAAGTCCGTGGCAGCGGCATTTTTATAGTATGCATGTCACCAAGCAGCAGGGGTAACACATGGTAACGGGCAAGGAAACAAGCAAGGTTAACTGGTGTACAAGATTTTCCGGGGTAAAGAAACAGTTTCAAGCGGTTCATTTCTAATACTACAAGATCATAAGTCGCTGTAAATGCAAAGACCTTATTTTCTCAATAAAGCCAAGCTACCAAGCTACATTGCCACTTCGCAAACGACTTTTAGCCCTTAGACTCGTTCACGAAAGCCCGGGAATTCCGAGCAAATAAAGGAAAAAGCAAACATAAGTCTTCTACTAAAATTAGTGGCAATATTAGTGCAGTTGGTTAGGCTCGACACGTGTTTTAAGGAGAGAAGAGAGAGGAGAAAAGTGCAAAGCTAAAAGTCTACAAGTACTTATCAGATAGTTCCAACTCGCACTGTTCGTTTGCTGCGTTGACCGGTGTAAACCTGCCCCTGTCAATAAAAGGTACGTAGTTGACATGTACCTCTGAAAAATCTGCAGGGCAGGAGAGATTTCATGTAGGGATACGCCGATCCCGCCAATCATAAGTTCGAGGGTCAGTGAGCGCCCTTGTCGTACCAGGGGTCTCCCGCAAGGTAGGGGTTAATGATGGGTACCCACCAACTCAAAAAGGTGCATGGCATGTATATAGTACGTCCTTTTCGGGAAGTACTGTCGTATACTTACGACCCTTGGTAAGTGGCCCGTATATTGGGGTAGAATGGGTACATACCTACTTTATATGCTATGTAATGCTTAGCATACATACCGATCTTGTCGGAAATGGATAACATTTTACTGTTAACTTTCAAACCTCCTTACTTAAGTCGTAATAACGTTTGGAGAAGAGATTAAACTGAAATTATAGGAAAATACGTTTGAGAAGTATCAACACGGGAAAAGTCATTACTTGAGCGTATAGGCAATTTACGTACATAAAGCCAGGTACAATCCAATACAAATTTGAAGATATCGTGGTCTCGGCTTAAGTTCCTTGACGAAAATTCGAAGGTACTTGGATATTAGGATATTAGCTAAAAACTGATCTTATAACTTAGATTATGTTGTAAAGATTTCATCCAGTGCTTTCTTATTTCTTATTATATATTATATAGTTTCACTGAGGTAGAAAAGAAATATTGAATCACCCACGGCGCCCTTCGTTGGCGGTGGGCAACGGCGAGAAATAACTGGCCTTAAGTGCCAAATACTTTTAAGCCTCGCAAGGCAAGCCCTCGCTACTTATTACTTTTGCGCAGCCGTAAATGCAGTTGGGAGTTCCCCCCAATTCCGATCTAGGAGCACCTGAACGGGTACATAAGGATACTCGACCGGAACATATATGAATCCCATAACCCAAGTCATTAGGTTACGGGCACCGTGCGAAGCTGCACTTTAAAGTGTAAAGTGATTTATATTAGCAGCGCTGCCATGGTTGGAACTCGTGTTCATTCACTTAGGGTACCATAGGCTGTCGCCTCTTCTAAGCATTACAGTAAATTACTCAGGGAGATAAATACCTACTCGGGGAGATGAAAAAAAATCGCATCTAAGACTACCGTTTCCAATTTGCTAAGAGGACGAGCCATTACTAGCAGTCCTCTATATATTTCGCAGAATGTATGATTTATAGTGTATGCCTCAATGGTGATGACTATCCACAGTCTCTCCCTTCACGTTCGCGATCTAGTATCTCTGATCAAATATAAGTAGAAATTCTGTCCTCACACACGAACCCCCACCGGCTAGCTATTCTAAATAGTACAGGAGTAGCGCAGAAATACATACGCAAGGATACGGTACATAATCCCCACGGATACATTAGTCATATTGGACCATGACGTGGTACCTAGTAGTAACATTGTTTGTTGATAATCTTACCCAACAGGTCCTAGCGAGGTTTAAACCGATCGCAACGGTCAAGTTTAGTCGGACTTGACCTTGGCCTCCTTCAGTCCAGCAGAAGTCAAGGAATATTTGAGACACTCAGTTACTCGGACTATGCCAATTCAGGTTCATAGCGTAGACTCGTATCTCTGGAACACTCTGCAAGAAATTTCGAAAAGGGGTGGCTAGATATGCGCTGCTCATGCAACCACCCACTGTTACATTCTTATCTAATATGCTGTAGCAATTTCAAGTTCCTCCTCGCGGTTCAGAAATTCATTCACATTTATTGCTCTATTTTCAGCACTTGGCCCGAAGTTATATTCCCTGGGTACTTTCGTAGAGCCCATCATCGCACAAACACTAGTCACTACCGATATGAGGGCTGTTTACAGATACAACAACGGTTGTGTGTGGGGCTGAATTCTTCATTGATGCCTTTTTGCCACATGACAACAACAAGGCTTAGGTCATCACATCCTTGTCCAGCAATGGAGGGTCAAATATGAGCATAACCATACAGCAATACTTACCGGTAGTAGGTCGACCAAGCCTTGTCACATTTCAACATCATCTTAATACGGACCAACTCATCCAGGCGACCATTTGGATACGACCGGGGAATCAGGACCAAGAGCTTGACCGAGGCTGCTTGATAAAAGTGGCGCATCTTGCATGCAAACCGTTGTACAAAAGGGCCTTACCCGAAGTCTTCTCCTCCACTTGCCTACCCTCTCAAGCATAGCCGGGCGTCTTAGAGCTTTAGCAAATTAAAATATTAAACTAATGATATTATGGAAGCTCGGTGTTGTGGCTTTCCTAGCGAACTGTCAGCGGGTTGGTACTTCTCCGGGTTTGGATCAGCGGCAAGGATTATGAATCTTGAGGTCATATGTTCTTCTCTAGTAGGTATAGCACTAGGTATATCTCATCTCAACTCTGCGAGACTCAAATGACTCTCGTATTTTTCTGTTTTCGCGTGTCCCCAGAGCTACATGGCAGTGGGTTATTCTCGCTATCCTGACTGTCGACATACCCGATCTACGCTCGAAGATCCCCGGCCCCCCTTTTCTTTCATCTGCCGGCCATCGGACCCGCGGAAACTCAGCATTCAATATGAAGCAGAGCTTTGACTTCTACATTCTTCTATGTTGCTCAAACCCTCTATTTGCATCCAGACTAGCGCGCGTTCGAGTTTGACTTTCCGCATTTGTTCGCTTGCCATTTCCAGATTGGGGCAGTTACTGTGAAATCATTTGTCAAACGTCCTTCTTCTACCCCTGAGCCAAATTCCTCCGTGTTTCTAGTTTCTGCTGTGGTATTATTTTCGGCGGGTTGGATGTTTGGAGGACCCAAAAGGAGCTGAATGACTATCTAGGATCTTCCCCATATGCAGTGTCCTACGGGCAGGATTATGCTTGAGGCGAATGGCACACATACGTAGCCTACTCAGACCCAAGTTCTTAAAGAAGTCAGGCCATTGAACTTTGCTAGAGATCAAAGGCCCGACAGGAAGCTCTTCCGAAAGGCACAAATGCCGGATGAAGATTTAGAAGTATATCTTAGGTCTTGTAACGTGACACGAGATCCCTCCTATCGCTACTGGGTGATTTCTTTTAATTTTATTCACACTGGTGAAATAACCTGTCATATTGAAGAGTCAAGGTTTCATGATACGTCGGGTTTCATATGCTCTGATTAACAGGGAATCATCAAAAAATGTGTTGAGGCTCTGCTCGGCCATTGACAATGACGCCCTCATGGGGAGTCACACCTTTGGTATTCGACCCGAAGGCCTTCATCTGATAATTGGTTTCTAGGTCTAACTAGGTACTTACGTATCTTTCCGATGATTAAATCCTGTTTATAAAGTAAGGCGGTCACCAATGAATGAGAACATTCTGGTGTCTGCCTAACAATATCACCCGTTAGACATTTTCCTCGTCACCCTGCCTCAGGAAATCCGCCTCGGCTTGCGACTTTGAGAGGTATTTGAGGGATATATGATTGGAAATTACTCGCCTGATCCCGGCATATGTCGAAAGGTGCATTTCCGAGCGAAGTATTGATACAGTTTAAAATTTGACTCCTCTGCTCCATCTCGCGGCCCCTGCCTGCATCGGCATTTCCGCTACAACCCTACAAGTCAAAAGCAAAGATAAGGCAGGTTAATAATTACGCCAGTGACTTTTCAGATTGATGGCCTGCAAGATCACCTTTTCAGTCTTAGTAGTTGTCCCCTTTCACATAGATACAGCCGGCCCCAACGTTTCCATTCTCCGACTGGAGAGACGTATAGGTAGCTAGATATCAAGCAATATTGAAATCAGGTTACTTCAACGGCTCTGTATCGGAGTCCACTATAGTTGAGCGCCAATCCAACTACCTCTCGGTCCGAGAGTTTGTGGTATTACTGGGGCTTCGTGAGGTTAGAGAGGGAACATTTCTGGGTTATTTTCTTAGGCTGTGAATGGAGTACACTGGAATTAAACGTGCTTATCGGAAATGTTTTATATATGAGGCAATAGAATACCAGATGCTTACCGATGTGCACCAACTCGGCTGGGATTAGGTCACGCTGGCCACTGTGTTACAGAATGCGAGAACAGAAAGCCCACCTTATCAAAGATACACTGTCTTACGCCCCATTTCGGTGACAGATCACGTAGAAAATGCCTTAAATAAAAATCTCTATTGCTATTGTTACCCTCCTTCTTGACTCGAAGTCATCAGCAATTTGCGAATGCGTACCTATTGTTATCCCTTGCTTGTTCTTACTGCTTCCCGTTAGGGTCTGCCATCTAGGTCTCCTGGATCTTTAATTGTCTATTCCGGCTTCATTGGCGATTCAATTATTGCAAATATACAAGATTCCAACATCCTAAGGCCGTAATATCACACCTGCGTCTATAAACTTAAGGTTTATTCGCTGAAGGAGAGTAACGGTGGGTTGGAACAGCTAGGCGCGTCATGGATAATCAGAAGCTTGTTGTTTATTGGGCTCTAGAAATAACATTTCCCGACAGATCGACCTACACATCGACCTACATATGAAGACGACTCGACAATTATCCATGCTCGATTCTCGAACGAATTGAACGATTAGCGATTCACAGGCGGGCGGACGGAAACTATCGGAAGCGTTTACAGAGCATACACGTTAATTAGGATCGCTTCCGCGAAACGCACGCTAACCATACTATTTGCCGCTTTCCCGCAGGATGCCTATTGAAGCTTGCCTCAGTATGCATTCCAACCCTATGGTCGGATATGCGTATCGGTTGGTAGACTTCACATCCTTTGTCGATTGACCCGAACACTCCACGACCCTTGATTGGCGCACAAGAAGACTATACCATGGCTACAAGTGTAGTGTTGGATGTTAGGATGATATGATATCTCGGAAATCTCTCCTTGACCGCGATCCACGACCAGGGAATGAAAAAGGAATCAGGAGATGGAATATACCTTTGTTTGAAGCATAATACGCTCAAACAGCATATATGATCTAGGCTCAGATGCGGTTATATGGTGAGAGTAGGGCTGTCAATGAGGCCCATCAAGATTCAGGAGAAGGAAATTTCACTCTATACACAGACTATGAGGTACTGGCTCCTTCACCAGGCTCTTGGAAGAATATCAACTACGTGAAGCCAATGTCGAATCTATAGGTCTGTGCCCTCTTCATCTTGAAATCGATCGAAAGGGCAGCATATCAGCCGCATCTTGCATTAGATAGTCTTCTTTCTAGAGGGCAGATTAGGCATGTCTTAGCTACAATGATGTCTATATCATGGAAGCGAAGTCAGTCGAGTAGAGACAGACAAGTCATAGCTTTACATTTTGTCTAGGTAGATTAACAGCAAGTTAGTACCATGATAGTTTGTACCTATGGAGGCCCAGGGGATAGTCACGATAAAACAACAGCTCACCCAGCGTGCCAGCAAGAATTAGTTTTCATGCTAATGAAGTAATCTTGAAAGCTCCTTATCCGTCAGTATAGTATGTAGGACCTAGACCATCTAGAAAATCGATATCTA
Organism: Hypoxylon sp. EC38; assembly: GCA_002120335.1. Taxonomy (NCBI): domain Eukaryota; kingdom Fungi; phylum Ascomycota; class Sordariomycetes; order Xylariales; family Hypoxylaceae; genus Hypoxylon; species Hypoxylon sp. EC38. Next base: position 2,043,264 of record KZ111236.1, on the reverse strand, counting down.
CCTAGCTTAGCCCCTACCTATCCAGATATGGCTATTCATAGCTCACATAGCAATAACAATATGCTGCTGCATGGCTACCTATAGAAACACTCATATACTACGCGGTATCAGCTTGGTCTTTTGCCTAATTTAGCCGCTCAGAGAGATCAGGGGCCTACTATATATACTTGATAGGTATTAAGCAAAACACTTATGCTACAGTTTCAGGACACATATGATTTTATTCAAGATACTTTAGGTAGGTTCCAATAAAATCACTCCTTCACAATATCATCCATAATATTATTTCTAGTGGTGACCTGCGATATATTACAGTATATGGAATATGTGATATGATGAAGAGTTGATAATCTCTCTCTGCATGGATACCTAGGCATTCTACGAGCTTATGTGTCAGAAACCCTCGTAGTTTTAGGAAGCTCTACGGTATTCCTTCTCCATCCACTTGCTCAACTGGAAACTAATTTAGAAACTGCCCGCAGTACGAATAGAAATTATCGAAGATGCTCCTATCTCACATGGATCCTGATACTCACATGTTGAGAGGATTTAGTTATATTTCCCTTTCGGCCTCGAATAAGACAATGTTGTGGTAATAGCTAAAGGGGTAAGTTTATAATCTGAGATGGTCCCTGATAGTTTTGAGCCCATTCGCAGGGATTAATTCTATGCCTACTAAAAGATAACAATATGTACAACGCTTAAGTAACTCATTGTAGTGATATTGGTCTTGTGGCAGTTCCTTTGGAAGATACGATAGCGGAATCTTCAATAAATTCTGGCAGGTTTCGTTCGTTGAGGCTTCATGTCGGCTCACGGGGCTCAATAGTATATCCCAACACCAGTAAGCCTGTGATCCTCCATAAGTTGTGACTAGTACATATATCTCATTTACTATAATCTTTTATTATTAGGAGTTAATCGCCGGGTACTAAGGCCGAGGACCTAAGTTAGGTAGGTACATTAGTACCTAAGCAAGCCTTACTTAGACTTGGACAGAACAATCATATTTACTTTAATTTATGCTACGATTCTCAGGGTTTCCAGTAAGCCAGATTATGGAGAAGACTAACATAATGATTCTTTTATGCGTAAATTCCTTAGCCCTCGATATCTTCTCTTATGCATGGAGCTTTCCCTATACAAGGCCATAACGGAGACCAATTCCAGTTAATTTTCTGCCCACCTACAAGACTCATAATTAGCAGGTAATATTCACCAAGTGGGCACCAGGGTAACTCGCTTAGAATTCCCCGGTATTTTGCCTCTCAGTAAGCTTACTACTATGAAATTTGCAGGTTCTACAAGGACTCGTGATCAGTAGGCAGGGCATATCTATCCCACAATTGATAGTGTATAGTGTATATTCCGCTTGCAAAGCCTAGAAAAAGGGATAAACCGTACAATTAAGCCTGACTAATCGGTAGTATAGACTAAAAGCTTTTTTATTTTACAAGTATATAGATAGGTAGGTAGGTAGGTAGGTAAGAAACAGGTATGTTCTCTTTACTTCGTCTTAGTTAGAGACAAACATCCACGGACTTAGCAGATGACCATATTCCAGGCGAGCGACAACTTCTCCGAAGACTCTCTTTGTAACTCTCTCTAGAAAGTTCTCTCCAAGTGGATATGGAATTTCTCTTTAAACGAAACCCTGCGTCAACCTGCTCGAATGTAACTTGCTTAGGTAGATACCAGCACATACATCCCCCCTAACTAATTCGAACTCCAATCAAGTTCGTAAGTCTATACTCGGATACATATCCCTTTTCTCGGATTCTAACTGACCCGAATTCAATTTAGCACAGCCCTAGGGTCCCATGTCCACGTGTCGATCATGGCATGATTTTCCAACTCTATCGTCATTTGATTACCGATGGTTAGCCAGTATATCGGGTAGTGGCCGAATTAGGTGAAGTAGGGGAATGATTCGGCGTATGCTTTGATTAGGACTACATGAGGACTACATGTTCTAGGCCACGTATACCCTGTACGGTCGACGGCATTCAGCAGTCCTGTGTCTCCTAGATAAGCCTATGGAGGCCTAGATCAAGAAGATATGTCGCGGCCTCGTCCTTCCTGGGAATTATCACTGGGAATTGTGGCTGGCTAAGTTTGCCTACGCTTTACGGCCGAGTAAACTACAAGCGAGCTTCCAGTGAATGGATATCAAGCGCTGAAGATTGAAGCTTTGCTCCTAATCGAACCATCTACCCCAATGATCAGAAAGGACCGAAGGGCCATTATGATTGAAACGGGTTGAAACACGTATAGTCCTACCACTTTTCTGCGCCATAAAGGGGGAATCCCAGAAAGCCGACATAACCCAGATCGGTTCTCAGTGTCACAACACCATCGGGCATGACGAAACGAAACAAAATCGTTGTGCTACCTCACCTTTAGAAGAGTCCGGGTTTCTCTGTCAGACACGAATTACCTGGTTAATGGTGATTGTACATATGGCCTAACTTGTTCGAAATCAACCTACCTTCTCGCTTGATTGTAATTTGAGCTTCGAATTGACAGCAATAGGACTTTTCTCACAGCAACAAACATGGTGTACCGGTTGGATCGCTCCCGCTGCTGAGACTCCCCTTAAGACTCCTTTCTCTCACCTGGCCATTACTTATCATTGTCTACCCAAGGGTAAAATCTGCCTGCGAGTGTGCCAAGTGATACAGTTTGTACTATCTTGTTCTATATATGTACCCCCTTGGCAGTCATCTCCGGCTTCCGGGGATGATCCCGACTTGTTATCACCCCGCCCAATGGCAGCCCAACAAAGGATAATAGCTATGAAGACCCCATCCATGTAAGTTTGATCTTTGGGCTTGGATGTACATGAGTTTTCGATCCGGATCCCCAGGCTCGGTTCCGGGTCAGCATGAATGGAATCCCAGGTGACTTTTCGTCTTTTCACCGGTTATGAGGTAAGCTTAGCAAGATTCAGGAGTCCTACGTGTAACATACCTTGGAGCAAGACTTAGCGAGGAAGGCGTTGGAACTTTGCACTACCTATTTACCATCTACAGGTGCATTTTACAATTAGACGCATTGTTTACCTACCCTATCATCAATATGCCTCGAAATCGTCCTGGCCCTCAGATTAGCTAAATGTCATACGCAGCCCAACCATAAGGAATATCATGAATAGTCCAACTCACAGAATTCATAACTCAGACTAAATAAATTCGACAAGCAACGCAGAATGGGTGGATTTGTGTCGATTGAGCGTTATTCAGCTGAATTATGAGGGAAATTTGAGTATTAACATGCCTCACGTTGCCAAACATCCTCAGTTAGTCGATGATATTTTCTCTATATGGTTTGCTAAAGGGAAGTAAGTACTGCACCCGGCCCCAGACCGTGCTCCGCCAATTTCTTGAATGGAAGGACGGCCGCGCATGTTATCGCCCCATACCTTTCGTGAGACAGTGTCTTACCAACCAAAAACTTAGCCGAAGTTAGGAATCACCACTTCAACTCATCGTAGATCAGCCAATAAACGGGATTCCAGCTCGATGGGTAAATTTAGGATATCACGTATGTGATTGGCGGGGATAATAGTCGAAATTGCCACCGGACGATATACTAATTACGTCAAAGCTGCAGTTAGGTCTTTCTTGCATTACTAGTCTCGATAACCTAACAAGATCGCAGCCAAGAAAGCGAAGCTGAATTCAGATAGATAGAGTAATGACGGGCTCTCAGATGGTCTGTAAATCTTAAGAACTCGCCTTGGTGTGACTATGTGATAGATACCTTGTTTCTGCTAGAGATATTCGTGGTACAACGTCTTTCAAGCAAAAGTAGCTAGTCATGCCTATAAATGATACCAATAATTGCTTATGGAAGACCACAAGCGTTTTGAATAAAAATCGAGATTTTCTGGCCGCGTGAGGAGACGTGAAGCTCGAGTGTCATGTTTCAAAAAAAGATCCATATATGTAAGCCTATATTAGCTTTAATCAGACCTCACTGCAACTCTGCGGCGAGGTCACCTCTTTTCTAGCCTCCTTTCTGGTCGAGCCAAGCATCCGGATGTTCTGCTTGCCGGTTGAAGAGAAGGAAGTTGGAGATTATAATGAATATGCAAGTGACATTTTCATGACTAAATTGACTCAGTAGACTGATAGCCGTGACTTATGCAAGCGACTGCCCTTACTCCTAGTATATTCTCATGAACATTTCTGCCTAAAGAATGGCCGGTAATACGTCGCCTACCGCGCCGTTGGAAAGTGAGGTACGAGATATTGATATCATATGACCCCCTTTACATGGCTACTAGCAATATAACGCTTATTATACGATGCCACATTACTAAATGAATCACATATATTTAAATAATTTCCAACCAAGTAACTCGTATTAGTAATTTTAAGCCTTACGAAAGCTTCGAGGAAATATATCCAGATATACGATCCCATCCTTCTCACCGCGACTCGCAGTAAGAACAGTTAGCCGCTGCCCCTGGTCGGGCAAATATAGATCAAACAAGGACTTTGTCTACGCAATCCTATTTCAGCCTGTCGGCGAGATTATTCGGGCTAGAATCATCACGGCTTACCCCTGTTTGAAACCGTCCACCGCCTTGCCCCGTATCCGAAGTACGCGCCCTCCTTCGGCTTTAGCCGACGTAGGCTAGATACTTAGTAAGATTGAATATCTAGTATCTACGCGGAGATGTGGAAGTGATGGCATGATTTGAGATAAGACACTATGGGCACTCCACGATGAAGAAATACGTGGACGAGTGGACCTCGTACGGGACGTGTCCGAACCCCTGAAAAGTGGCGCACGGGCGATGATCCGCCACCGGCGGCTTAGCGCCGCCCGTACGGCTTGTAGCCGAAGTTTCGGTCCTTAGCTCCGGATCGGGTTGTGGACGTCAATTTTAGAATTGCCGACGCTTGGTCGGAACTCTAATTATGCGCTAAGTGGGCACTCTTTCCTCAACGGGGCAGCGGGGATCAATACGTCTTTCACGTTAAGGAGGTGATTGCTTCAAGCATGGGTTCGAGTACGGTAGTAGCTCGTCACCGTGCGTCAACGTGATGCTATACGGTGAGTAACTAAATTAATTGACATCGTTGACGGTATCCGTGATCACCACTAATAGAACGCTCTACTTTCAAATTAGGCCATCATGTAGTCAGGCAAGGCGACAACAGGGAGTGTCACGATGTAATTGCGGCCATTCACTGTGCTGCTGGGTTGATGAGCTGGCAACCAGGGATCGATCTTTGGCAAGTACTCCACCTGGACCCATGGCACTTGATATACTTTGGAAGGGGTCACACCGGCTTTTTCTGTTGTATGCTTGAAGAGTTCTTTTTAGTGACTTAACTTCGGTATATCAGCGCCATAGCGGGCTAGATAACGATCGAAGATAGCAAAGGTGACCAATCAATAGGCAATGCCAGAGTGCCTTCGAAAAGTACCGCCCTTACTCTACCAACCAGCCAATTGGATTGCCGCTAAAGGGCCTCAGGACGAGGTGTGAATGGTAGCTGTTTGGTCTGATATGCATGAACGGGTCAAGCCGGTAAGAACAGCTGACAGTGGGCAGATGAGATCGAAAGACTGTCTTGAAAAACTCGTCTCATTCTTCAAGTCCTCGGTACGCTTTCTATGATGTTCAAATCAAACCCAAGTTAAATATTCTAAAATGATTAGGAACTCGAATATAAGGTACCCACCCAGTCTTGCGTTGGTATATGGTACAAGAATTACGAACAGCATGAAGATAGTAGCAATTGAAGAACCGAGCCTGATCTGGACAGTTTATCTCCTCAGAATATCGTAGGAAGGTCTACCAGATGTATATACTTGGAGTATTATATGAAGCTTAGGCAATAGGAAGTTCAGAAGTTCATCAAGGGGCTAACCTCGAGTCTTCGTCCCCAATCTAAGCTGGTCGGTCCCTCGTAGCACGCTAAGAACCTCAGCGTCTACGAAACATCAACCACAGTAAGCCTAGTGTTGAATTACTCGCCATGTATATTGGGTGAACTCGTAAGAGCACGGTAACCTGCCATAGAACACTGTCGGTATCTAGAATCGGCCAATATCCCTGAAGAACTGTTCCCACAATGTGGTGGAAGGAAGGCTGCTCGCAGTATGACCATTCAATGTAATCTTGAATGATAAGATGATGCGCAAGCAATACTTTCGATTCTTTACCGATCGTAACCTCGCCACTGCCATACTGTCGACTTCACCGATACAGAAGAGAGACGCGACTAAGTATGTGTCAAGAAGTTCTGGGTACGGAAGATAGATAGGGGCAATACTGAGGCCCACGGACAACGGAAAAGAAACAGTAGAAGGAGGTGGTGATTCGCGACTGACGGGGATGCACACGCAAAGTCGGCCAAAAGACCACTTCGGATAGGAGGGATAGTTAGAAAACAGGACTACCCACGTGGTCATATTAACAGCGCTGTTTGCATATACGGTTCTCTCGGCCATTCCATTGAATTAGGTAGTTTCGAGGAACAACTAGAAAATTAATTCCAGCTAACTCCAAATAGCTTGTACTTCTTGTTCTCTCCACTTGAAGGTTTGACGTCGGCATTTTCCAGGTAAATCCTTTGATGACCTCTGACGTCAACACATAAGTACTTATACTCGAATTCGTCATGCCCGGCGGGCTTTATCAAGTGCGCGTTGACTACGCCATTGTTCAACGGCCCCTCAACCTAGGTATGATTAGATATACCGAGACCATGATTGGGAACCTTGACCTACATAGAAATGCATCACGAGATGCTGATTGCCCTGGGCGTCTGTATTCAGCGTCGAACTATGATAGTCAGTAGTGTGATAGACTAATTCGTGTAAAGGAATGCCATACGCTATCGGGCGAGCACGACGCCACTTATTCATGGTCTCCTCGCCGTGCGCTGTGATCTTCTTGCCATCTCCAAGAAGTGCTATACACTCTTGATCCTTTCTGATTCGGTCTACGGCTCGATTGAAGTAGGCTGTCTTGCTATCGGGAGAAAAGACATCTTGATAGAGGAAATAGCCGACACCTCCCTGATAAATAGCATCTTAGCATATTATCCTTGAGACGGCAGACGGGAGCTTTACCGTCAAAACCAAGCCAAATATGACAAGTCCGAAGTTGAAGGTTTGTTGTGTGGCACGCGAAGCCTTCTCGGCGGCCGAGAGCTCGTTCCAAGGGACATAGCCATCATCGTTGAATGGCGTCACGGATCTCCTCTTAGAGGTAGTTGAATTGCTTCCTAAACCATGCTGGGTCGCAAAACTACGCCGCGCAAGAACGGGTTGCAGTCTTGCGACAGCAGCGGTAGCACTAATAGGCCGGAGTGTGGGCTTCATCACGGTGGTATTGAGTCCATCAGAGCTGGTACTACCGACTAGGGACCATAAAGCGACGAATTTGCTTTTTCGTAATGGCTTCGAGGTCTGCGACTGAGGACAAGCTTCGAATTGAAAATGGAGCTGGTTGAAGCTTCTTCAGAAGCAAATGCGATGTGGGGTACGTATGTAACGGAGAAATAATGTACTAAGCCAAATATGGACTAGCCTCTACTACCCGTATTCGCGAGCGTGTGGGTCCGTTGGTCCATCTTTGAAGTTGGCATTTTTGGCGAAATCTGGCTGAACTCCTGATTTCGTCGTCAATTTCCAAACTTTCGTCTCCCTTTCTTTTTTCTCTGTACACGGCGTACATCCTCCACAACGACGATCGCGTCTGCAAGACATAGCCAAGATGAGTGCGCTTGCAACCAAGCAGCAATCGCAGAAGATCTTCGAGAAATTGAAGAGCAAGCCTGCAAACAGGGTGCGTGACAATCCAATCTCATTCACTAACGCGAGTCCATGTTTACAAAGACTAACGTCGCACTCTTCGGACAGATATGTTTTGACTGCGGCCAGAAGAATCCCACCTGGACATCGGTTCCGTTCGGCATCTACCTATGTCTCGACTGTTCCTCTAATCACAGAAATCTTGGTGTCCACATCTCCTTTGTCCGCTCCACCAACCTTGACCGTATGCAACTCTCCGTCCACCAATGCGCTATTCAAGGCTAACATTATATCTAGAATGGCAATGGGATCAACTGCGTATTATGAAGGTTGGTGGCAATGAGTCAGCCACCAAGTATTTTCGTGCCAATGGAGGTAGCGCTGCTCTTGCTAGCAAGGACCCGAAGACCAAGTACCAATCAAATGTGGCAACCAAGTATAAGGAGGAGCTGAAGAAGCGAGCCGCACGCGACGCCCTCGAGTATCCCGATGAAGTTGTGGTCACCGATGTAGCTGGTGACGGTGCTGAAGGTTCAGCAACTCCCTCTAGCGAACCCAGTGACGACTTCTTTTCCTCATGGGATAAGCCGTCCATTAAGCGACCTACACCGCCTATCTCTCGAACCAACACGCCCCCTGTCGTTGGCCGAACCGCGTCCCCATTCCTTAACGCCGGCTCCAATGGCAAGGAGATCTCCAGATCTACATCGCCTCTATCTAAGTTAGACTCCGCATCTGAGGCCAAGCCTGCTGCCAGTCGAATTACCACATCCGCTGCCCTCCGCAAGACCACTACTACTGGTCCTCGTAAAGCCAATGTTCTAGGCGCAAAGAAGACCACGACCAAGCTCGGAGCAAAGAAGGTTACTGGTGACGTTATCGACTTCGACGAGGCTGAGAAGAAGGCCAAGGAGGAGGCCGAGCGAATTGCAAAGTTGGGCTATGATCCAGAAGCCGAAGAGGCCGAAGCAAAGCAGACCACCGCATCCAAGACCGAAGCAACCAACGTCATTTCACCCACACCAGTCAGCCCGCGCGGATATGGATCTGGTCACAGCCGTGAAAAGTCGGCAGCCGAGGTTGAGCGTCTAGGCATGGGTCTCGGAAGACTGGGTTTTGGCCAAGTCGGGGGTAGCAAAGCTGCTGCCAGTTCCGCGCCCAAAAAGAACGCCGGTGGATTTGGATCTGTTGGGCCAGTCAAGGCAGCTCCTGAAGGTAAGATTCTACTAGAAACTACGGTAAATTTCTAGAAATATGTACTAACTCCCAATATAGAAGACGAGGAGCGCTACGCCCGCAACAAGTTCGGCAACCAGAAGGGTATTTCCTCAGACGAGTTCTTCGGAAAGGGTGCGTTCGACCCCAACGCCCAGGCCGAGGCCAAGACACGCCTGCAAGGCTTCGAGGGCGCTACTGCTATCTCCTCGAACGCGTACTTCGGCCGACCCGAGGAAGAAGATCCTGCGGATGATTATGGCGATCTCGAATCCGCAGCTAAGGATTTCATCCGAAAGTTCGGTATTACTGCTGGTGACGATCTCGACAACCTGACAAGCGCATTGGGCGAGGGCGCTACCAGACTCCAGGGTGCCATCCGAAACTACCTGAACGGCTAGATAAGTTGGATGTGTGTGACTAAAAGGGCGAAGAAAATAAAGTCAATAGTTGAGATGTCGGAAGGGGAGGGGGTTGGACCAGACCTCTACGTTACCAATAGGATTGGAGGCCATCAGGAAAGGCCAGCTGTGGCAATACTAGTCCATTGCTGAGGACTGCACAGATGAGACAAGACGTGATGAACGGCGCAAGAGATGCTATGAATACAACGGTTGCATCAGCCTATGATTCGGACGCTATAGAGCAGGTGGCATGGCACGCATAGTAATGAAAATTTGATTATTCCATAGTTTGCTCAAAGTTAAACGTGCTAATCGTAGAAATTCCCTTACATCAATATACTAGAAGGGATAAATGTATCTCAAGCAACGATAATCCCCGAACTGAGCATATTACCAACTCCTAGCACTTCCGTCCTATAACCAAGGTAGTAGACGAAAAGGCCAAACTTATTTCTAGGTAATCTAATCGTAATCAAAATCATGCTATGAAATTGAATCACCATTCTAAGCCGTGAACCAGAACCCCGATACCAATTAGACCTAATCTATACCGTGCCATGTCCGTTCATTTTATATCCGCATGTACGTAACAATCATTCCTAGCATTATACGCAGGTTACCCCTTTCTTTTCTTTTCTTTTCTTTTCTTTTCTTTTCTTTTCTTTTCTTACTGTTCCCCACTCTCTCTTTATATGTGTACGTCTTCTCTTTTCTTACCTCTCGCTAAAAGCCAACCGATTCTTAAACTCCTCAAACCTCTCGTCAACCTTAACTCCATTCCATGTTTCTGTCCCGTCTTCGTCTTTTCCAAGCACTGGTGTCCCGACTTGCTCGATAGCAAAACTAGCCGCAACGCTTCCCCACGCCGCCGCTTCCTCGAGGCTCTTGCCCCTCGCCAGTGCAACGGCCAAGCCGCCAAGAAACGTGTTACCGCCACCCGTCGGGTCGACAACTTTCTCGGGATCTGTGTGGTAAGCGGGGATCCAGCGCTCGACGCCGGGGTCGACCTCGATCTCCTCGCGCGCGATGGTGCCTTCGGGGTCTTGCAGCAGCCCCGCAAACAGGGCCTCCATGTCGGTGTCGGGTTGCAGGCCGCCATGTAGTAGCGCTGAGGCTTTCTTGGTGCGCGGCTGGCCGGCAGGACGCGCCTTACGCTTACGACCGCCGTTGCGCGCGAGGTAGCACCCCTTCTCGCCGGCGCGCACCACGATGGCGAAGGATTGCAGTGGCATAGAACCAAGAAGCTGTTCGCAGGCGCGTTCAACGGCTTTTGTGCTGATCTCGTCAGTTTCCGGGTCTAGCCCCGAGTCTCCCATAAAGCCGGCGAGTTCAGAATGGTTTGGGCTAATGATGTCGATCAGAGGCAGGGTGTTGGTGCAGTTCAGCAGTTCATCTGGTGTGCACAGATCCGGCACAGGCTCCCAGATGAAAATGGGTTTGGGCAGGTTTCCGCCATCCGGAGTGGACAGGCCGCTCCGCCTAGCCTTGATTTCGGTCACGAGCTCGCGGCAGCGGTTCGGGGAGCAGATGAGGTGGAAGGAACGAGAGGTCAGCAGCTCCGGGGTGAGGTCTTCGGCTGTAAGACGCTTCTTGGGGGTCATGTAACGAAAGGCACGGTTCTGGTGCTCGTCGTAACCGTTCCAGCCACGCGTGGTGAGGCGTTCCGGCGTGGGGCGAATCAGAACGGACGTCTCCCAGGTGGAGATGAGGTCCTCTAGTGGCTGCGGGAAGTCGGAGCCTTTGTCAACGATCCACCCCACGGAATTTGAAAGTGGCGGCGGTGAGAAGAGCCGTGCCCCAAGAGCCGAGTAAGTGCCTGCGCCGCCGAGGATGTCCCTTACCGGGGGCGTCGGCGGCAGGTATTCAATGTCATCTTAATATTAACTGTGTTAGTGGGTGGGTTTCTTTCCTTATTCGGCATTCGTTCATGAGGCTCGAGATGTATCGGCCACTCGTAGCAACAGGCATTTAAAAATTACATGACATATGTTTCCAAGGCTTTAAGCCAAAATGAGGTCAAACGATAGGCTAGTCAAGTCTGCTCATGCACATCCGAATACCACTTGGTCTGGATGTAGTCAACTGATATAACCCTTCACAGCCGAATCCAACTAGATTCTAGCGTTCATGAATAAGGAGCGGTCGGTGATACAACCCAAAAAGAACCAAGAGTTACTCAGCTGAAAACCTGAATCCTCAAGTTAGAGAAGAAACAGAAAAATGTAACATACCAATGATAAACATCCCCAAGGTCACAAAGTCTATCTCCCAAGAGGCATTGTCGTCGTCTTTGGACTTGGGCAGATGCTGGGCATCCATAGCTTGACCGTCCGTCTCTTTTTCAAGACTAAGACTTAACTTTTTAAAGCTCTCGTAAACCATTTGTTGGGCGTCATGTCATGTCATGTAATGTATCATACGGTCGGTGTAGATTTCGGGGCGCATGAATTCCCGCCTAGACCGCTGCTCTGCTCTTCTTAGGGGGGGTTATGCAAGAGTGTCGTAGGTCAAGAGGCTGCAGGTCTGAGATGGTGCTGTACCTAGGCGAAATAATTTCATAGGCAGAAATTATCGATCAGGCTGAGGTACCCTCATGTAGCCTTACGTCTCAAGGATCCAACCCTTTTTAATACTTTTTTTTTTTTTAAGAAAGAGAAATTCATTAATATGGAAAATGTAGGTTTGGTGATTTGTACAGTTGGTAAAGTTTCGGTAGGCTCTTAAAATGATTCGTTAAGTTCACTGTTGGAGGTCATGCCTGCAATAAGGTCTAGACCAATCAACATCGCGCGTGCACGGACTGACTTGCACTAATTAGGATAAGGGAGGTTGCAACTACTTGGATCTTGGGTCCTTAGGTGTCACTACAGTAAGGTACGTACTTGGAGAGCTTCCATCTCGGAATTCTTGGCGGTTGTCTGAAATTCCTACCTGGAACTAATTGGCCTCGTCGACGATCACGCCGTGCTTCGTCATCCCAATCGTTATTCTTCTGCCTTCATACTTAGGCATCAGTATTTACAAGTTCATAAGTAGCAAAGATACGGTCGAATTTCGTGTTCTCCCCATCTATATCAGATTAGAACTCACAGTCCTTTTCTGTATCCGCCATTCAGTCCGCCTTCCCCTGATCGAAGCTTCGAATATTGTCAAGCTTGAACCTTAGAAAGATTTAAGCTGCGACTGCCAGCAAGGCGCAACTGCAACATGGCGCAAAACAACATACATAATCTTGTTACACTAATTAAGCGGTATGCCTCACGGATTCTCGAAGCCCTATCTCTTTCGTCTCCTCTCCCCAGTAGAGAAGAGCAATGCAAAACAATAGCATTGTTCAATGGTAGTCATATAGATTATAAGTAAACGACGTTTCTAACTTTTAAATTAGGCTAGAAGCTGCTACCACTCGTCTGGAGGATATCGCTTCGTCGACGATAGAGTTGCCTCAAGCTGTTCCCGCCCTCACAGCCACCGTCGCAACGCCTTCTCGCCCGTCTAGTGTAGCAAGTCCTACACCCCAACAACCTGCCTCTGCGCCGTCCCCTGTCGCACAAAAACAAGAGCCTCAAGAACCTCTACCCGAGTCTATTGAAGAATTCGATGCCTTCATTGACCAATCGGTGGACAAATATGTCAGAGCCAGCAACAAATTGGGCGGGTTGATTGCCGAGCAGGCTTCTAAGGTTCTGGAAGGTTTCAAACAGCAGCGTCGGTTCCTCTTGATATCCACCAAGGCCAAGAAGCCTGATATAACGGGATCTGAGATGGTCGTCTACCAAGAGCTTCTAAAACCTATCAACGAGGCTCTCATGGCCGTCGGGAGCATCAAGGAGTCCAACCGTGGTTCTCCTGTGTTCTCCCAGCTGAGCGCTGTGGCTGAGGGTATCATGGTGCTGGCTTGGGTCACGGTAGAAAGTAGGCCTTTTAAACATGTCGAAGAGTCTCTAGGATCGGCGCAATTCTTTGGAAACCGGGTCCTGAAGGAGCATAAGGATAAGTATGGATCATTCGGGTTTTCTGAGCATAATGAGCAATGCTGACCCAAGACATAGGGATCCTGACCAGGTTGAATGGGTCCAGTCTTTCTATCAAGTATTCCGGGACCTCGCCGACTACGTCAAGCAGTACTTCCCCACCGGCATCCCGTGGAACCCCCAGGGACTACCCGCGGCCGAGGTCGCGAAAAGCCTTGACTCCTCGGCAGCATCAGCTGTTGCTCCCCCGCCTCCACCGCCTGCTGCAGGTGGCGCTCCTCCCCCGCCACCTCCCGGCCCACCGCCCGTTCTCCAAATCAAGGAGCAGCCCGCGTCCTCTAAGCCGGAGGGCATGGGCGCAGTGTTCAGCGAGCTGAACAAGGGCGAGAGCGTGACCAAGGGTCTGCGAAAAGTCGACAAGTCGGAGATGACGCACAAGAACCCGTCGCTAAGAGCTGGGTCTACCGTCAGCGACTCGTCCGCCCGGGGCAAGAGTCCCGCGCCCGGGAAGAAGCCCAAGCCCGAGAGCATGCGAGTTAAGAAGCCGCCGAAGAAGGAGCTTGACGGCAACAAATGGACAATCGTAAGTTTATTCATTCGTCATCCCAAGATGTATGTGGCCTCCGAAACAACTAACGGATGCTCTAGGAAAACTTCGACAAGCACCCCACACCCATCGAGATTGAGGCTGAGATGTCGCACTCGATCCTGATCAGCCGCTGCAACCAGACGACTATCATCGTCAAGGGTAAAGCCAACGCAGTCACCATCGAGAACACGCAGCGCCTGAGCCTAGTGATCGATTCCCTTGTGTCCACCGTTGATGTGGTCAAGTCGTCCAACTTCGCGCTACAGGTTCTAGGCACGCTACCCACTATCTTGCTGGACCAGCTCGACGGCGCACAGGTCTACCTTAGCAAGGAGAGCACGTCCACGCGCATCTTCAGCAGCAAGAGTGCTGGTATCAACGTCAACGTGCTTTCCGGCCCCGACGACGATTATAAGGAGATTCCACTCCCGAGCCAGATTTGCTCATACTATGATGAGGAGAAGGGCGATATGGTCAATGAGATTGTTGACCATGCCGGGTAAGCTGGGCAACCAGACTCAGAAGCGGAAAGTATTCTCTGTGGGGTAGAGAGTGTACATAGTGGGTGGCTGTCAAGCTTGGATTAGATGTAAGGCCAGATGTGATGTGAGCACCGTTCTGCCTAGAAGGCGAGCGGGCGAGTAAGTATCATCCATCAGCCAGGATACCCCGGTGTGCTCGGCTTCCTGGTGTTGTATTGCCTAGATAGCATTCATATCCATCAAAGCATTTTTAAAATAACAATTACAAATTCACATCTTCGAAAAGGATAGCAAAGTCGGATGCATAAATCTTTCAAAAGTATTTACTTCTTTTTCTCAAAGCTACATAGCTATAGATCCACCAACACCGGTCTCATGCTCTAGGAATCTAGTAAAAGCAGTTAAGTAAGCAAAACCAGCAAGAAAGGCGGCTTGCGCCGACTACGATAGCTCAGGTGATGATATATACGGAGGGCCATGGAAGATCTACCACTTCCATCCCGGCGACGTCCCAAATCTCATACAACGGGGACGGGGTGTTCAGAGCAAAGTATTGAAGAAAAGGGTCTAGATCTAATCCGTCTCTTTTATAACTTGGCCTTGGGTTGCTCCAAGGTAGGCAGGAGTAGGTCACGAATATCGTTCGCGGCCTCGTTGAGATAGTAGCTCATCTTATCGCTACCAAGGCCCTTGGACACGATGTTGAAGTTTATACTATTGCTTTCCGTTAGCGCTTTGTCTGTACCTTAACTTTGAAGTTGAAATAGGATAAGAGTTTACCTATTCTCGTTAATCATATATGCGATACCGAAGCCGGCATCAATGACCTGGCTCCAGCCGTATCCGTTGAAGTACTCGGAGCTCAGCTGGCTGGTCGACAGGTACCAGGAGCTGCTGTAGGTGTAGGCGGGGTCCTTGTAAATGGATGGCAATTCCTGGCCAGGCTCAAGCAGCTTCTTGAGACCGAACAAGTGGCGATCAACGCCCTTGCCGTCAGATGCTGCACTGATATACTCAATGTGCGCGGCGACCGCCTTGCGGAACGCCTCAATCCTATCTTGATCCGAGACTGCGGGGTCGTTCATAGCATTACAGAACGCGACACTCTCATCCGACACAGTGCGACAAGTTTCAGTGCGACCCTGCTGGAAACGGCGCGTGGCGGCCGACTCGTACGTAGGGCGGTTCTTGCCATACATCTTGTAGTAGGCGAGTTGGATGATCATCTGAACGTACGCATCGGGCGAGAACTTGAACTTCTTGATTAAGCCCTTGCCGTAAGCCTGGTAGGCCTGGACCGCAAGCTGGTGTTGTCCGATGACCTCGTTGAAGTCCTTGACTGCGCGGTCGATCTCCCCTTGCACCTCCTTAGTAACTTCAAACTTGATGGCGACGGGCTCAGGTAAGTTGGACCGCACCGACGGGTCGCTGAAGTCTAGCTTATTATGAAAGATGGCGTCGTTCACGTAGTCGTTGAGCCGGTGAGTGGGCGTGCCGTCCATCATGCTGTGCTCGCCTATGAAGCCCGACGTGCCGTTGTCGTTCACAATGAACTGCAGAGGCTTGTCGAACCACCGGTTCTGGCCGTCGCCATGCCAGTACTGGTGCGCGCGTTCCTCAAGAGTTACGGGCGCGGCGTCGTCTAGACATACGACGAAAGATGCGGACTCGATTGCCTCAATGGCTGCCTTGTTTTTAGGCGAAGCGTCCAGGAGTATTTTGCGCGCATCTGTCCAGACATCCCGGTTCTCGGAAGTGAGAGCACCTACAGCGGGTACGCGCTCAGCAAGATCATAGATGCGCGCGAATTGCGATTCGAGCTCTGTTGTGTTGAGCTGCTTTCCGTCAATTTCGTGGGGGACCTTGAAGAATTGGTTCTTTCGGATGACAATGATGTGCTTATGCTCATTGGGGTCGTACTTGACGGGGTAGTCCGCTGGCTTAGCAGGTACTCGGCTAGCATTGAACATCCACTTGTAGCTGTCCATGCAAATGGGTAGCTTCTTCATGTATTCAGGTTCGAGCGAACCGGTATCTACTTGCTTCTTGAATTCGAGCGCAGCAGTTGTAATGGCCGCAGCGCGCTTGGCGGGGTTCCGTCGCCGGCGATCATCTCGGTGCGAATAGAAGTAGCTGACGTATGGAACAACAGGGTCTCGATAGCTCAAGTATGCCACATCGTTCCACCAGTCGTATAGCCAATTCTTGATCTTGGGGTTTTCCCGTCGCGCGATTAGCTTCTCTTGCAATTTTTGTCCAACACCGCCAGGTTTTATGAATTCGTCGACAGCTTTCTTGCTTGCGGCGAACTCGACGGGGCTCAGCAGAGGGTGTAAGCTTTTTACGTAGCGAGCGGCGGTCTCTTCGAGTGTTGGGACTGGTAATCGGGGAAGCGAGTCCTGGAACCGCAGCATAGCGCCCTTGGACTTGTCCTCCACATAGCCTATATCTGTGTTAGCTATTCGGACTACGACGAATCTTGTCCGACACTTGGATACCAACCTTGGGGGAGGGAGCTGTTGCTCCGTCTCGCTGCCGGTGCCATCAATATACTCTATGGGAACCGTATCAACTTTGCGCTTTTATTTAGCTGCTGAATTGGGACAAAAAAACGCACCTTTGGCGTTGCAGCTTGTCTAACTACGGGAATCCTGAGAGCGGTAGCCTGTGCCCGACTCTTTACCAACGAACTCAACATGCCAATGGTGTTATCAGAGGGTCAAATGCTACCTAGGTAAAAGAAACGAAGAGAAAAGAAATGTATCTGTCGACGAATCCCGGCAGGTATGTTCTAAGCTGGAAGTCAGAGGAACCGAACCGCGGTATGATGTAGTAGGTTGTCCCCTTGTATGTAAAAGTGTGGAACCTAGGCTATTTCATTGACGGGGCTCCGTTAATGGTTTAATGGTTTAATGGTCAGGATAGCGCTGCTAATTAAAAAAAAGTGGCGGGTTAAGGATAGCGCTAACCATTAGCCGTTGGCCCGTAGCTCTGAATCTCTGAATCTCTCATACTACCGAAACCATAGCAAGCTGCGCCTTCATTCACAAAAACCCGTGGGGACACTTGGTGGGTTGCTTCGGCTAGGGGCACTATCCCGATGCCGAGGTAAACTGTGGAACACATCCATTCCACTTCAAATGTTCGGTCTTAGTGGGATACGTACCTACGTATCTGAAGGATCCATGATGCCGCTTTTAGATAGCATGAATCTCTTTTATACAGTAGCCTACACCAAGTACGTATGTGGACAGTAGATAGCATACAGCTTCAAGTTTATTCACTGTTCCTGAAAAAAGGCATCCTCTATCTTTAATCGACTAGAGAAATCCCCATTCCGAGTTGCCATCTTTAAAGGTCTATCTATCCAGCCATCTGTGTCAGCCTTTAATACACGCCTTATGCATGATAGAGGCCATTGTCCTTAGAATGAATTTTGTATGCTTGGAAGATAAAAACCCCATCTTCTTCGACGAATACTTCGCTTTCATCATATATCTCCAAAGACATTATATTATACTTGACGGGGAAGTAAAATGGAAACGAAGAAGAGTACCTCGTTGTTGCTTTCGCACTTTGTAACATAATCACGTGAGAAAGCCTAATTCTACATGCCTACATGTACATAATGTAGTACAATACTCCAAAAAAGAACGGGCAACCTTGTTTGCGTTAGCATATCTCAGATTTATGGCGGATACGTGACAAGAGTAGTAGCACAGCAACGCAAAGAGTAAACCAGAAGCCCATTAGAAACAATACCTAAGGTAGAGAACATGTTGGAAGCACGGAACCTCCTTCAGCGTCTCCCCATGGAACTGCGATGCTGCATTTTGGCATCATTGTCAGACTTGGAGTCCCTAGCTTCTGCCACCCTGACTTGCCGGGCCCTATATTGGGCTTTCAAAAACAACGAGGGCCGCGTTATCAGGGACGTACTCATTAACTGTGTAGGTTTGGTCGCTCTGCCCGAAGCCATCATCGCCCATCGATGCTGCCCGCCGTACCTCAGCACGTGTATCCAGCTACGAATGGACATTTGGGGTGAGGAACAGATACATCGGCAGAACATATACATATCAGACTTCCTCCAGAGATTAGAGCGGCCATCACCTATATTGACCACATGGGCTATGCGTGATGCTCGTGCCCTTGGAGATTTCCATCTTAAGGTAGTCTCGAAGCTCACACATAGGTTCATTCAAGCTTGTGCGAAAGCATCCTCGTCCGAATTTCCCCTCGAAAACAGCTTATGCTTATACCCCGTATCGGAGTCTGAGAGGGAGAGGATCGAGCGGGCGCTGTACCGTTTTGAGATATTTCGCAGACTTTTTAGCTGCTTTAGCGATAGAGAGGAATATTTGCTGCCCTACGCCGCCACCTTCTTTTCTAAATTCGCACCTTGGGAGAACGCGCAATTGATCTGCATCCACGAGTTTCTTGCTCGCGAGATAATACCAGGTACATGTCCCTTATGGCGGGCGAAGCTGACAGTAATACAATGACTGATTCACTCAGCGTAGTGTTCAACGACGTTGCGGAGCATGACATTACATGGGGCATACATTTGACCGACTTCAAGGCAGCAATAGGCCGCCCAGTAATTCAACACCTTCTAACGCTAGGGCTCGAGAGGATTCTAGAGATTGCCTCTTGCGCTCTATACAAGGATAGAGAGAGATTGTTGGCAGTCGGGGAGGCACCACCAGGAGAAAATTACACCTTTTTCCAGTCCGCTATCACGAGCATCCGAGAGCTTAGCTCCCTTGAAGGCATCGGTCACAACATACTAGTAGCTCCCCCGTTCTGTGCAGATGAGGATGCCAGCGAAGAGCATACATGGGAGCTATCGTTAACGCACAATCCACGATCTTCATTGGATGCCATCTACGATGAGCTAGATTGGCCCTACCGTCAATGTGGCTTCATATTGTGGGACTATGAGAGACTCCAATCCCTCGGTATTCTGGAGCCGCTGCGGATGTCTGCCCAGGACCTAGAATTCTCGTCAGCCGCTTTAATGGATATGCAACCGTCTTGGGATGCGAGGGCTGCCATATACCAGCGCGGAGGTCGAGGATACTGGGCAAAGGATGACGAGTCACATATCGTATGGCCCGAATATAGTGAAGAGGAAAAGGATGCTAGAGGCGCACGACATTGGCAAACGTGGAATTAGAGCGGCGAGGGCGCTAAGCCTAATTTGTAGTACACCATCTACACCCAGCTGAGGGACTTATTCGTGGCTCGACTCGTACGGTTCTGTCGCCAGCCTCAGTTCGTTTTTTCGGTATGAGAAAAACATCTAGAATTTTAAATATTTTGTTCTTTGTCTTTCCAAGTTGAATTTCGTATAGGCGTTCCAGAATAAATAAATTTTAACTAACTTAGCGGCTAGATCCCATAATCGTCGCATTTTACCCGACCCGCCTACCGTATTTCACCCCTGGTCCGGGGTGACGGCGTCTTGTGATCAAGCCACACAGATATTCTTAATATTCAAATTTCACATGTCATTTCGAGCATCTGGGCCCTGCATCTTATTACATCACCGGTACTGCGTCGCCGCGAATGATTTCGAAAGCTTCTAGAACAATGTGACCCAGGGACTCGGTCTACGGGATCGTCCATCTTATATGAAGTTCAATACGGAAAGTCATATGTGGATCATATACGCCGGTTATCGTCGCTAGTCTTCTTCGTCTCATCTTCTTCGTCTCATCTTCTTCGTCTCATCTTCTTCGTCTCATCTTCTTCGTCTCATCGACCTTAACTTTCGAACGACAACCACATGGGATTCAAAACTACTGCCTTAGGCAGTAAATCATTCAGATCTACGCTACCAACATAGGCTCCATACATCATGATCGAATAAGAACCCTATATAACGTCAATGGAAGGCTTGTGTTTGGTGAGTTATGGAATGGAGATCCGCGCTTGACGTGCCGGACCATCTCGAATTAATAATATTCGAGGTCATGAATTAAATGTAAAAACGCGACAGCAAATCTCAATTCTTCCACTAAGCCGGTATTTATACCTTTGCCTATTTGCCCACGAGATCAAGTCTACGGTACACTTATCGCAAGTCATGGTTATATTTCAAAAGTGATTTATCAGTCACTTTGCGACGAAAGTACCTGGTCAAATCTTTAAGATGACGTCTCATCTAGACGCGAGACCTAACCTGCGCTGAAAAGACGCCCATGTCTCACCCACGTTAGCTTGAGCCTCCGTTGCAACTCCAGGTCTTATTAGCATTCTCAGTCTGGTGACCGCGATTTTACATAGACATTCCATGCAACCCGCGATGATGTTTATGTCAACAAACTACTTAAGAGGCCGGCAAGAAGCCCTGCAGGCTTCGTTTCATCAAGCCAGGTCTTCCTCATCTTTTTTCCATTCGTTACTATTCACTTCGTCACTCCTTTAGAGAAACCTTCTGATTTCCTTTCTTTTTTTCGAGTCATTCCTTCAAATTCATTTGTCACTTTGGACACTCGTTTAGTTGCGTAGCCGGAATGGCATCGGGATATTCACTTACGGCACATTATGGTGGCCAGGGGCTACTTGATAGTTTCAGCTTCTTCACAGGAACCGATCCCAGTAATGGCTTCGTCGAGTAAGCATAGAAATTCCGAATAAGAATCATATGGGAACATCATGTAGGCATGTCTAACTCTATAATAGTTACCAAAGTAAAGAGGACGCCTTAGCTCGGAATTTAGTATCAATTGGCTCCAATTACAACAATGTGCAGCTTGGTGTTGACGCAAACAATACATATTCCACTAGCGATAAAGGGAGACCAAGTGTGCGGCTCACTAGTCATGATACTTTTACTCACGGCCTGTTCATTGCGGATATTTACCATATGCCAGCCTCAACATGTGGCACTTGGCCTGCTTGTCTGTCATTACATGCATCCCCCAATGGTGGCCTAGACTAACACACTCCTCAGTTTGGGCATTCAATAATCAGAATGATGGAGCAGATTGGCCCGTAGGAGGCGAGCTTGATATCATTGAGGGTGCCAATACCGCGCAGAGGAACTTGTTCTCTGCACATAGGTAGGTCCATTGCCGAAACCTTCCATGAAACCTGGCTAAGCGAAGCAGTACAGCGGGATGCGAGGCCCCGAGTGCTGGATTCACAGGGGAGCAAGGTCTAACAGACTGTTCGCGAAGTGTTAGTCGAAAAGATCTGCAGTGAATGGTACAATGCTAATATGAAACCGTTAGCCTGACAATGTTGGCTGCAATTATGCATCTCCTCCTTCTGATACTACATCGTATGGGGATGCATTCAACGCCGAAGGTGGTGGTGTGTACGCGCTTAAGTGGGATTCTCAAGACCTGAAATTATGGCATTTTCCACGCTCGACTATCCCGGATGATATCATCTATGGTCACGTAGTCGGACCAGATCCCTCATCCTGGGGACCACCACAAGCGATTTTCGGCGGCTCCTCTTGCAGTCCTGATGCTCATTTCTTCAACCTAAGTCTCGTACTCAACATTGTAAGTGACCAGTCCTCATAAAGATGAATTAATCTCATATTGGAGTAGAACTTCTGCGGTGATTACGCAGGCAATATATGGGGCATAGCCGACCAGTGCAATCTGCTTGCTCCTACGTGCGAGGATTTCGTCGCCAACAACCCTGACAGCTTCCAGGAAACGTGAGTACTCCCATACACGCGAAAGGTCTATGGAGGAACATATCGACTAAGTTTTATGCAAGATACTGGGATATCAATTATATCGACGTCTACCAATGGGGTCCATTAACTAACATGACGATCCCGCCCCTTTCCCCGAATATCACATCCTCGGGTACTTCATTCACCACCAGCGCGGCACCTGCTCCTAGCGGCGTGACTCCAACCCATACTCGTACCATCACTTTATCCACAGTCCACCCGAGTGAGACCTACAGCAGCTCAGTTGACCCCGCAATTATTAACGACTACACGCTTCTCGGCTGCTTCCAATCCGATTCCGGCCACCCATTTTTCTCACAGGTTGCTTCACACTCAGGCATGGACACTGGAGCCTGTGTGGGTCATTGTGCCGGACGCAAGTATGCCGGTGTGCATGGAGAGTATGTATCTACGTGACCCCTATCTCAACTTAGACCTCGAGGGTTAACTCAATCACAGCACCTGCTATTGCGCCGACGCCTTCGGCGACGCTCGCGCGGTGGGGAATAGAATGTGCGATGTACCATGCTCCGGAAACGGGGACGAAGTCTGCGGTGGCCGTGTTGATTCTACCGAGAGGCATGGTCCGCTGAGCCTAATGATCAATTCTGCTCATTCGGTCAACTCTTCCGCAACCCACCGCCGAGATACTCTAGCCAATATCTTGTTAACTGTATACGGCAACCTGGACGATGAGCCCATGCCGCCGGCCGCTCCAGCCATGGGTGGAAACCCCACGAATACTTATCCAATGATCTCAGAGCCCAACACAACAGTGACGACCGCCATCATCGTCACATACTCGACTATCTGCTCGACCAACCCAGCCTCACTAGTAGAACTCGAGTATTCTACAACAGTCACATACGAAGAATGCGGCTGCACCAAGACCAACACCAAAACAACTCATTATCCCGTGGGCACTGCCAACCTTACAACCACACATCCTGCCTCCACACTCACGACCTATGTGCCCATGACCACGTGCACAGAAACGTGTCAAGCATGCGGCCCGCACGGTGAGAGCACTGTCACGCTGACCGTACCTGTTGCCGTGGTCACCGAGGTAGTCACTTCCATCGCCGTCCAAACCGTCGTCCCCGTTATCAGCAACACTACTTATGCAGCTCCGGCTTACGGGACAGGGGCGAGAATAACTCCTAGTCCGCAGCCTAGTGCCACTCCTAGTAACACCATGCCTGTACTCTCCGATGCTCCTCCACGTGGGATGACCTCTGCCATTTTGCAGACGCTCGGTTGGGGAGTGGCGATCTGGTTTGGACTGTTCGGGTTTATGTTAGTCCTGTAATAGGACTGTCACTCATTTTTTTTCTCTTTTGTTCTTTACTGAGTGGTCCATTTATTCACTGCATCTTTTTTCTTGGTACAATACACGCGGTAAGGAGTTCTGGGGGAAGACGGCGTTCAAGCATCGTGTTTATGCATTAGGAAGGAGCGGTAGATAAGAGCATGACAGCGTCGGATGTGGACGTTAGGAAGAGTGGTTCGACTCTTGTGAGCCTTGGCGTTACGTAGCATGGTGTGTAGTTGGTGTCTATACCCAATACGAATTTCATGAATTATTTCAGCACGGTATTGCTTCGTTATATCCTTATAGGCAATACCTCAAAAATTGTAAGTCTTTGAACTCGGAAACTATTATAGAGTTTCTTGATGAAGCCGATAAATATTACAGATCGTCATACTTGAGGACGGTGATATCCTGTCTCAATGATATAAGACTTCGTATCGGATTGATAGATTGATGCAGTTTCTCATTTCATATCCAGTCCATCTATGTATCGATATATGTACTTTTCTCTTTATCATTATTTTCTCCCCTAGATCCCCCCAAATTTTAGATCTCGATCGTGAAAGGCGGCTTCTTAGTCAATTTCCCCGAAGTGCCATGCTGCATCGCCGCATTGATCATAACGCTTCCGTTTGCTGCTCCGCCCAGCATAAACCAATGCCACAAGATGCTGATGGTGCCTTTATACAACATCCTCCATGCATCCAACCAACCGGAATGTGGGAGCATGTCGTAAATCGGACCTCGCTTTGGACGGGACATGACTTTCTCGTAGAATGTTTGGCAATCATCCCAGTATATCGGTTGCATGCCGCGGCCCCAGTGGACGTGCCCGAATACGTGTACCTTCGGCTTCTTCTGCCATATTTCACGGAGTAGATTTGGACAGCCGAGGCCGAGATCGAGGTGATGCCGCTACGAATGTTTAGCGGCAGTTAATTAATCGTGCAGACTAAAGGGATAGGTCGATACTTACTGGTGGAGTATGCGTTACAAGAATATCAGTATCCAACGGAATGCTGTCATCCCACGGGTTCTGTTGAGATGTGTATGGAAATGCGCTATTGGAGCCTCCGAAATCAGGAATATCGGGAGAGCCGTAGATATTTAGTTTACGGCCGCCATGGAATGTAAGTGTAATAGATCTTCGCTCGAGATAGTGTATCGTTTTTAAATCCACAGTCTGATGAAGGATCGTATCTTCTTCGCATCGCGCACTGATATCAAACCAGTTATCGTGGTTTCCGCATACGAGGACCTTGTGCTGGTGTGGTAACGAGTCCAGCCAGTCGATCTGCTTCTGGATAGACGCAGCTCTTCCATCGTTAACAAGATCGCCGCTGTGGATCAACAGGTCACCGTCGGGGACATTTTGGACGATTGAATCGTGGGTATCGGACAAGAACACGATTTTGATGGGCTGTTTGTTTCGCGGTGGCTTCACCGGGTTACCGCGTAGCCACAGGATTAGTGGATACAGGTAGAACACAATGGCTTGTAAAGGTGAGTCTAGAAACCAGTCTAGCAAAGTTGGAGGTTCCCATTTGATGCGGCGGCGCAGGCCCAGCTTGACGAGGAGTCCCATATTGCTTTTGCTGGTGTCGCTGCCCTATGACGTAGCACGACGAAAAAGCTCTTGGAAAACAACTTGAATTTTCAAGCGGTCAAGTATTTACTTCGATAGCTCTGCAAGGGATAGAGAATAAACAAATCCACCTAATAATGCTTAAAGAACGACAGTCGAAGCTATGCGAGAGCACTACCTTTTATTAGGTAAATGCTAAGACGAAAGATGATTATCGACATGATTGTCTCGTGGGTTGGAGGTCCATTTTGAAGTTGGATTGAAAAAGGGTCGATGCATCCCCGCCGCAAAATGCAACGGCGGGCAAGGGTCCCAGCCGTCCCAGCAGCTTCAGTGCATTTTGCTTCAGGGATTATAGGTGTCATTAGCGCACACGTTTTGCTGGGTTCTGTGCCGAGTGGGCGAACCTACAGCTTTAAACTGTTTAGGGCAAGTTATAGCGCACATCGCCTAAGATTGGCGGGGTTCCAAGATCCCAGGAAACAAGCAGCTATACAGGCTGACAGGGTCTGCACGGGCCACCGTAGCATGTCATTGATCCAAGTGGTCCAATCGTTATCCAGCGCAGGATGACGTTCACCAATTCTTGATTTCATACACAACTTTCCTTGATATTCAAGACCTGACTTACATATTTATCCATCTTTTAAGGCTCTGTAGCTCATTCTCTTTGTGAACCATGATAACTTCATTCTAATATACTTTAACTACCTATATCCTTGATCCCTTTTTTTAAGGTCATTCTCCCTCGCCCCCTTTCCTGATTTGACTTCTACCCATCGACTGGCTGGACCAATTCTACCTAGTCTTTAACAAATTACTACCTAACCTAACAACCTTCCATAAGGCCAGCCTAACTACTACCATAGAGACCAATTGAAGTGGTGGCTCCAAGGGAACGATTAGGCCATGTCGAGCCTTCGGTCTCTTTACTCCAATGGCGATCGCCCGGAGCTCAAAACCAATATGAACGTGGATTATGTGATTCAGTACAAGATACCCAAGGACGGAGCTGAAGCTGAAGCTGGCTTTACCCAGCTGATTGAAGCTCTTACTAGGGTCGGGCTTGCTACCGAAGTTCGAAGCGGTGACGAGTCCTCTCTGCTAGTTTTCGTCAAGGTAGCATCCGAGAAGTATCTCACCAATCATATCTACCGAGAGCGTGTCCAGGATTGGCTATACGGTGTGAGAATCAACGCCCCGGACAAGGACGTGGGCAAAGAGTTCACCAACCACTCTATCAGCGAAGCCGAACGACTGCGTACCGTGTATCTCCTCATAACAAAGCCCAAAAATGAAGGAGGTGCAGGAATTACGCCTAGAATCGGTCAGTGGAAGGACGTCATATCCGTCTTCCCACTCCATAACCACGCTTTCAACCGTCAATGGATTCAGCAATGGAGTACCAAATATTTTCTCGGCGAGCAGGACCTCGATCAGATTCGTGACAAATTCGGCGAAAGTGTCGCTTTTTACTTCGCATTTGTGCAGTCCTACTTCGCATTCCTTCTTTTCCCGGCCACATTTGGATTTGGTGCCTGGCTAATTCTTGGCCGTTATTCGTGGTTCTATGCTTTTGTCAACTCTCTTTGGTCTGTCATCTTCTTCGAGTGGTGGAAGAAAAAGGAAGTTGATCTGGCCGTTCAATGGGGCGTTCGTGGAGTATCACGCATTCAACGCCCCCGGACGCAGTTCAAATGGGATCACGAAGATGCCGATCCGGTGACCGGCGAGGCTGTGAAGGTTTATCCTCCAATTAAGAGGTTACAGACCCAGCTACTGCAGATTCCATTTGCATTGGGCTGTCTAGCAATCCTGGGAGCTCTATATGTCTTCTGTTTCTCGATTGAGATCTTCCTCTCGGAAATCTACAATGGGCCGTTCAAGGCATATCTAACATTCACCCCGACTTTGATTCTCACCGGTGCTATTCCAACACTGTCAACTATCCTCAGTGGCTTCGCAGAAAAACTTACTGATATGGAAAATTACGAGACGATCGACGGTACGTAGATTGTTTCTCAACCTTTTGGGTTCTCTGTTTCTAACGCCTCACAGCTCATCACGCCGCTCTGGTCCGGAAGATCTTCGTCATCAATTTTATCACCTCTTATACTCCTCTTTTCCTAAGCGCATTTGTGTACATGCCCTTCGGAAACCTTCTAGTGCCATACCTAGACGTATTCAAGGCTACAGCCGAGAAGCTCTCTAGTGAAAAGACGGTTACTACGCAGGATTTCCGCATCAATCCCAATCGTCTAAAGACACAGATGATCTACTTCACGGTGACGGCTCAGATTGTAAATTTCGCACTCGAAGTTGTCGTTCCCTATGTGAAGCGCAAGGCATTCAAGGAGGTTGAAAAGGTCCAATCGAAGGGTAAGGTCTCGGCAGCTAACGACGTCCCGGAGGAACATGCTTTCCTTGAAAGAGTCCGCAATGAGGCAGAACTTGATATCTACGACGTTACCGGTGACTACAGAGAAATGGTCGTTCAATTTGGCTACCTGTCCCTATTCTCGGCTGTTTGGCCACTTACTCCCGTTTGCTTCTTGATCAACAACTGGTTCGAGCTTCGATCGGACGCTTTGAAAATCGCAGTTAGCAGCCAGAGGCCCATTCCTTGGAGAGCCGACTCGATTGGCCCCTGGCTCAATGCACTGGGCTTTTTATCTTGGTTCGGAAGCATTGTGAGCTCCGCTATCGTCTATCTCTTCAGTGGTGATGGTGAGGGACCCGGCGGAGACCCTTCCAATATCGCTGGCTGGGGCCTCTTGTTGAGTATACTTCTCGCTGAACACGTGTACTTGGCTGCACAATTCGCGGTTCGATATGCATTGAGCCAGATCGATAGCCCTGGTCTGCAAAAGGAGAGGGCTGAACGCTTTGCCATGAGAAAGCAGCTATTGGAGGAGAGCCTAGGTGCCGAGGTCACAGAGAAGCCACTCCCTCCAACTCCCCAAGCTGGAGAGAAGATCACCAGAGAGTCACTTGAGGAGGAAGCGAGGAAGATATCTGCTCACGGCGGGGGAACACCTGAACAATTGTAAGCCTTTTTTTTTCGGTACCAACTAAGAGCATTCTTTGCTAACATAATGGCACAGGTTCTGGTTAAGACAACAAGGAATGGACGAAACTATTCAGATTGGTCGAAGACTGATTTCGCAGACAAAAGCAGCGAAGAACTAGATGCCTCTACCGTTGCTTCTCACCTGGGAGGTCATGAAGGAGACCACAGTTGTTTCGGCTCTGACGATAGCGGTGAGTTTAATGATTGAATAGTGAGACTGGGTTTTACTTTTAATAAACTTCTATTCAACATGTCTTGTCCTTTGAGCCTCTTAGTAGTGTGATGCTCCATAGCATCATATGCTATCATCGACGCCATCTAATTTAGAAGCTAAGATAATATCAAGCGTCATTAACCACATTAAATGAAGAACGAGTTGATATTATCTATCAAACTTTTAAAAATCCTAATCCCATACAAAATACAAACCGACCCATGCTACTTAACAAAAGGAAGAAGAAAATCCAGTTTTTCAACCAAGCAGCCACCATGCACAAAAGGTATCTTCATCCTCACTCCATCCCATCTTATCCTATCTTAAGAAATCTCAACCAAAAGCAAAAATCAACAATAGAGAAGAATCTAGCACCGCCGCCAGACATAAGTCCAGCTCTCAGAAGCAGTAGTATCGGGGTCCTTGCCAAAGTACCCATACTGGGTGCCGGCGGCCTGGAGGGCGACGCGGAAGTTGACATTGAGCAGCCCGACGTTGCCCTTGGCGCCCGTGCAGGGAGAGTACACGACCTGGCCGTCGGGGATCGTGCTGTGCGCTGTTATGTCCTGATTCAGGCGCGAGGCGCCGTCGTTGGCGAGGGTGCCTTTGATTGTGCTCTATGGTAACATATCGATTAGCTATTATTCATCATGTAGTATATTCACTGTTCGAATGAAGCCGAGAGAAGGGAGGAGAGGAGAAAAACTTACCGTCTTATCAGCATCCTCGCTCCAAAAGCTCTGGACGTAGTAATCCAAGCTAGCGCCCGGGTCCAGGATCAAATGGCCCTTAACGCTGACGTCCTTGACGCCGACCTGCCAACCAGCCGCCGATCCAGCGATCGACAGGTGGGCCTGGCAGTTGACGGAGGAGTCGGCGATGGTGGTGGTGCGGGCCTCGAATACGTTCATGCGTAGGGCGATGCCGTTGATATCGCCCGTCTGCTCGACGCCAGGCGCCGACGACGGACACCCGCTGCCCGAGTACGACACGGAGACGATGCGGGGCGGGGGCGACGGAGCGTCGCGCGTCGTCAGCGGGTTGGCTGTGGGAGCTGCCGCTGCGAGGCTTGAGAGGAGGGTTGCGGTCAGGGCTGCGGAACGCATTTTGATGTTGTGTACCTAGGTAGGTAGGTTATGTGTGCTTAGGGAATTAGATGAAGTTGAAGACGGATGATAAAAGGAGGACGAGATGAGAATAAGAATAAGAATGGATATGATGATGACGATGATTTAATAGTATGGATAGTTAATTAAGTAGATATTGAGCTGTGGCGAAAACTAGGTGATCCAATATCCAGTCTCGAATGCGGACGACCCGAGTCTTTATAGATGTTGCTCGTTCGATCTATGACATGAGTATCTCGACAAAACCAAAACCAAAACCAAGCCAAACCCAAACACGCTCCGTACAGTTATTCATAGAGAAGCTAATCTCGAACGCCATCAACCCTTACATCGAACCCAAGCATCTGGCCCATGGTCCACGACCCTGTCCGGCCCTTCTCAATAATCAGACAACGTCGTCATCAACAGAAACGAATATACCAAAATTGTACGTCCTATCTGTACTTTACGCCACTATCGCAACGACAAGAACGAGCTTGGGTCGATTTTGGCGAGGGCCCAACCAACGGGACAGCTGGTCGAGCACTTTAGCCATATTAACCAGCTGCCTGTCGCATACCCGGAAAAAAAGGTCGTTGGAGCGCCGGGACCCTGAAGTAGTTAAGTGAAGTCTCCCGACCACTATCCAGCATCCCGGATAATAAGCCAGACCTGCGACATGGTACGGGCGATAGCACAGGTCTAGAATGCCTCGCTCAGTCCAGACATCCAGCTTTAATTTGCGGTGCGCCAGACTGGGTCAGTCTAGGAGTTTTTTTCTGCCTAGGTAGCCCCCGAATCAGTTATCCAATTTGCATAGTGGACAGTTTTACAATTCTGGAGTTGGTAACTAAAGTCTTCCTTGGCCCATTCCGGAATGATATATCTAGGACGAAAGCATCGTGTTTACTTTGGCTCTGGGTCTAGATCTCGCCTTGGTGCTATTTATGGAAGACCGTCGTCGTAGCTATAATTTCCCATGTCGAAAAGTAAAATGAGCCTAGACCATGTAATCGGTCCATTGTCATCTGAATTGCTTGCATCATAGCATCTAGAGACTGGGGTGAAGCATCTTAGATGACTGATAGCTCTTCGTAGCCACTTGTAACATCAGGAAACGAGATTGCTTCATAATAGATGTGAAAAGTTTTGTTTGACGAATACCACCTGTTGTAACAGAACCGATTGATCTAGACGGACGTCTCTCGCCATAGCAAACTTCGGTAATATGAAGTCGTCATTCATTAATGGCAAACGTCAAATTAGCATGCCACATGGCGCGTTCCAGAAGATGTCCCCCCAGACTGTAGCTTTTTTTAGATGCTACCCCAGAACGCCAGTGCCTGACCCAATACCACATGCAGATGCAATATAACCCAGATCCTAAATCTCTATCAAACCATGATACGTCTCAGACCCTCCGTGCCGCCGAGGACCCGACGTCCTGTCACGGCACATCTGCCTTGGCCGCTCTCCCACTTGCCTTCTCGATCCGCCATGAATTCCTCTTGCTTAGGATGTGATCCTTCTAGCCACCTGTGTATGCAGGCGTAACAGTACACAACACCTGTCTGGCAAGCAGTTGCTGTCTTAATCTCGTCCTCACAGATAGGACATAACTCGGAATCTTCCGGTGCGGGTACGGTGAAGATAGGAAGTAGGGAAGTTGTAGCAATTGGTGCGTCCTCTGCCAACGGTATGTTGGACGGCTCCTCTTCTTTCTCCTTGCCCTCACCCTTCTTCTGTGACACCTTCACTCCCAATACAGACAATCCGGACACGACAGGTGGCGGTAACTCGAGATTCTCGGCTGCCTTCCTCGACAACTGCTTTGCGAAATCCGACGCGTACCACCACTCGAGGAACTTCAGTGCAAAGATGCTCGTTGGTAGCAGAACCGATAAGCTGCCCAATAATTTCGGGCCCAGCGTTCTCGGGTTGAAAATGCTAGTGGCTACAGAAGGCGCATTTCCGACCTTAGGTTTATTTAGGGCCTCAATTGCCTGGAAATCCGCCGCGTTCATCCTGCGTATTCTCGTGCCAATAAGCCACAGGAATGGGTTGTGGTATTTGGAGTTGTCAAATAGGTATGCCAGATTGAAGGCAATGATACTGAAGTAGTAGGCAGCATGGACGCTCGGGTAGACGTTTCGTATGAACCACTTGTAGTAGTGCATAATCCGCTGCTTGAATGTCGGGTTCGCGGGCATGCGCGTGTAATTGGCACCGAGTAGAGCTCGCGGAGCCTCAATCTCATGGCTCTCATCCAGCTTCCGCTTCACGTACGGCAAAGCGACCATGACAGCCAAGTTCTTCCAGACATCCTTCTCGTTCAGCTTAAGCGTTTCGCGTACCAGTTCTGGTGTGACGGTAGCAGCACGTGGTATCTCCGCTTGCAGTGCTTTTTCTCGCTTGAGGCCGTAGAAATGTTCGGTAAAGCCACCACCGCGTGTCTTTAAGTAATGGCGCTCGATGACGAGCATGGCAAGCGCGTAGAGCTCATCGAAGGAGTTAAGGGCACGTAATAAGTAGCGGGGATAACGATGAGTCGCGACGGTGAGGAGGTATCGTAATGTCGGTGGAAGAAGAGAGTTGAGTTGTTGTTCTGAGAGAAGCTCGAACAACGAGGGCTTCTGGTCGTCAAACGTGCCCCGAAGGGCTGTGACGAATTCCATTCTGATTAGTTATCTATGTCATCTAATTGATTGTCCCAAACGACATTTGAAGATATGTTCGACAGGAAATGGAGCTGTTTGGATTATGGAACAAAACATGACCCAAAATAATGTTCGGGATGAGATCGACAAACGAGCCGAGGTTGACGTAAAATGAAAAGAGCTCGGGCCACAATTAGCCTACTACATTCGGCAACTACCTTTAGCAACCCTGGGGCTAGCTTCCCGCTCCACGTGTAACCGCTATAAAGCTGGAAATGTCATTACATGATAAGACACTTAGAATGTGTCAAATTCATAACAAACAGAGGTATGGATTCGTTATATAATTGCAGAGTTACATGTCATAGGATATTTAGCATAAGCCATGATCAGTCCAGAAGAAAAAGGAATACTCCAAAACAAAGTAACCTTTCCCCAAAACCACCACCAATCTATAGCAAACCCCTACGAATAGAAGAAGGAAACCGAGTGCATGAAGAATTCAATCTAGTCATCCGTCCACGTCACCCAAGAGATACCAGTAATTTCTAACTCAAGGCCCGGCTCGTCCTCCTCATCTTCGTCATCATCGTCCTCGTCGTCATCTTCGGAATGGCTAGGATCGTCAGTCGACTCATCGGGCTGGTCTTGGATCAGAGGTAGGAAGTCTTGCATGAGAGCTCTGTAACCACCCGACTCTGTGACCCTATCGGAAACCTTCCAGAATGCAGTTGGACCAGCTGGGCCACGTGGGTCGAAATCCCTAGACGTATCGTTCAGCACATACATACCTCATACATATCGTGATACATTAGGTACATATATAGGTACCCAATATAATAGCAAGTGAAAAATTCCATTAAACTTACTTATCAAACCAATTCCCCATAATCCCCTTCGCGCTCTTGACCCCACCAACCTGCACACTCTCACTACGCCAGCGCTCAACGCCGCTGAAAACTGAAAACGTAGTCCAGCGCACCTCTCCCTCGCGCGTGAGTCGCACAGAGCCTAGTTCTCGGCACCAGCGTTAGCATATCCAACGTTCAGCGTGGCAAGCAAGGAAACACACCTCTCATACCTCTTAGGTCCGAGTTGGCATTCTCGTCGTAGCTATCGTCGAGCGAGCGCGAGATGCCCTCGAAGTGCACGACGGGTAATCCCTGACCGTCGTTCGGTCCGGGCGGTTCGATGCGGGTGACGCGGATCTTCATGAGGATGAGGCGCGTGGCCTCGCCGACGTCGATGGCGGGCCGCGGGACGTGCGGCGGCAGCCGTTCGTCCGTGAAGTTGTACGCGAAGAAATCGGTGTAGTCGAGGAAGCAGACGACGCGCAGCCACGTCCCCGTAACGCCGTACGGGTCCTGCAGCTCCAAGGGGTCCGGCTCGCGGGTGATGGGGAGCGGTTTGTAGCTTCCGGGCCACGTGCCCGCGAACGGCGACTCCCAGAAATTCTTACACACGGGGAACTTAGTGAGGCCGAGCTTCCGGAGGTTGTTGCCGATCACAAGCATGATGGCCTCGACTTTTTCCCAGTCGACACGATCCGTGGTGTCGTCCATAAACGGACCCCACTTTGTGTTTTCCGTGTACTGCCTGAGGTCGTACACCTTAGAGCAGGCGTACGGGCCCATCTTGCTACGTCTCGTCCGGTGGGATTCTGGGTGTGCATATAGCATGGGTACGCCATAGAGACAGTGCAAATGCGCACTCTGTTGATGATGTAGCTTCGGTGGTAAATGGGAGTAATCATCGCTCGTGTATTCGTCACGGGCGCGCTCATAGATGAGAGATCTGCATAGGAAGGCTGACTGGTTCGTCTCGTCCTGAAAGAGGGAGCTTAGGAGCTTGGCGTTGCGGGATGACGGATGGGTCGTCGACCGGACTCTTTCGGTATCGGTGGCGGCATTCTGCAGAAGAGATATAACGACATCATGAACAAAAGGGAGCTCGTTCTTCTACACAGGATAAGGTTAGGGATTGAGCGGATTCGCATTGTGGGTTAAGCAGCTATGATGGAGCATGTGAGCAAGTGGAATAAATCACAGAGGCATCGCACCTTATCCTGGATACGACCCCGTCGGCCTATAATTTGTAGTCGAACGATATTTTTAACCGCCTGCTCCCAATCTACATTGGAATTGGCCGGAGGAGTATCGAAATTGTTGAGATACACAACCTTGAAAAGCGTCGTGTTCCCTTTCACAGTATGATAGAAGCTCTTGCAAATGCGGGGAATCCATGCTAAATCGGGCGGATCGACGTAGCCCAAAACATGCTGTACGATCTCTGGCGGGAGTTCCGTCAGGAGGGTCATTGTTCTTGATATATACTAAGACAGATATACTTGTCTCGTGTTCTGAGCAAGGTCGAGGTTACGGCGAGTTGAGAGTGCAAGATGAGGTCACAATGGACAATACACTTACTGGCTCAGGGAAGTCCGGCACTTTGACTTGCCCATGAAACTGAATTGAGGGGCGGAGAGTTCGATTGGTAACAAATGGAAGTGACGGAGATTCTGCACATCGGCATTAAGCCAAGAACTCGGAGTTAATGTGGTAGCGACGAACGCCATAATACATATAACATTCAAATCAATGCGCCATTTCCCTCGTTGACTTCTAAAAGTCCGGGCCTTCATTTTTTTAGCCTACTGGATCTTAAAATGACACTTCCTAGGACCCTCTATGACTTCATGAACTACCTCAAGGATTAGGACTGAAAAAACCCACCTACCAAGTCTGGTACGGGCTTAACAGGCTAAGGCCACTGGATCCTAGGTCTTTGCTCTTTTGCATAGACCCATCTACTGCGGTTACGCTACTCCCCAGCTTTGCAACTACACTAGTGTAACAGGGAAGACTAACAAGCTTCATCGGATACACTACTCCGGATCACTGCAACTAGCAAGGAAGCAAACATTATAGTCTGATGCAAATTGTGCCAGGGTATAACAACCCCCCACGTCCACGACCCTCGACTACCCACATAATCTCATACAGCACACGACTAAATACAGCTAGATGGATCTCAATCTTGGCAGAAATATTATAAATTCAGCCATAGTACGGTATATCCTTCGAATCGGCGATAACATACATACTCAGCTCCCGAAGGATTCCAAAACAACCGATGTGATTTGCCGGTTTTCCCCCAGGTGCTAATTGCTTAGGCTCGTAAGCCTCGGATTGCAGAAAAAGGAAATAGCCAGACCCAATGATTGTACCGAGGGATATTGAAACAGAATGCTCAATGACTTCGCCAGTTTTTGGTAAACCGTATATATACGTATATCGAACAGCAGCACAAATGCTCAAGTATGGCCGTGCGGCAGCGTCGCGCCGGGTTGTGTGGTGGGTATATAGCGAGACCGAGGGTTTTAGTTACAGTAGCAGAAAAGTTCAAAGATTCAAATTCCTCCCTCCGTGGATATTCTCTGGTAGATAAAATGATGCTCGTAAAAGAAAATTTTCGAAATCGCTTGTTCGTTAAAATCCATTCCTCTCTCATACATAAGTTAGCCATCTCCCGATCCTCGTTCATCGTACTCCCATATAATCGGTAATTCGTGCTTTTTGATTGTGGTGGGCTTCACTAAACCACGGTTGCGCCACTGTTGAGCTGAATACAATTGCTCAGTAATGTCGCTCCTTCGTGAAGCAACTCCCACCGCGTCGATTCAAATGAGTCCTTGAGGACCACCAGTAGAGCGCTGTTGTTGTTCAAACCCCTCATGCCTTTCAGATCTTCTGGCGATGCTACCGAGCCAACTCTCAGCAGGTATTCGCGCATCTGGCTCATCTTCTCCTGATGCGTCTTCGGGATCGAAACTCCAGGGCATGGACCTTCTAGAGCGTAGCCATAGCACCACACAACCAATGCTGCAAAGTAAAGTACCCAAGGTCGATTCAACAGGACATCATCTCTGGCTAGATATGTAATTATACCCGACTGGTGATCGTATCCTGCCGAAGTCGAATTCGCGTTCTCGGGAAGTAGGACCGAGTACAAGAATTTAGCTGCATAAAATGTGGCATCGCGGGCTTTCGCAGAAGGCGCCCAGAGGTCTTTCATTCTGCGTTGCGCGCTATTTAGATCCTGCGTACCAATCGCCCTACCAAGCAGCCGTTTTGCGCGGGCGAAAATTTGGCAGTCGACAATATCCACATGCATGGCCATATGCGCCAGATGATGTAGGACGGTTCGGCTCTCGAACACCACGTTAGCATCGCTTCGTTTGTCGTAGCTATACGGGTCGACCATCGTATCGGCACGTTGCAGAGACTTGTCGAAATCTGTCTTCCACGAGTCGAACGCTTTCGTAAGTGTCGATCGCCATTTGTCACGGCCACCGAGAGCTTGTTGCACGCCGCCGCCAAGCGAGCTAACTTGGAGATCCCGTTGGTTCATATGCCAACTAACACTTAGCAAGCCCGCCATAAGAATCTGTCGCCCAAAAGGATTTGTCTGCACTTCCTGCCCCGCAAGAGTTCTTTTGAGCCCTTCGAGGAATGAGATAGGTTTTATCCCATTTGACATAAGATTCGCTTCTATCCTACTGACTTCAGCGCCACTCGTAGCTTTCCATAACTGATCGTCACATGGGAGGGGTAAGCGCATTTCATGTGCTACCATCACAGTCGAATGGCCGAACATCGTAGCATGTATCGAATCGATTAGAAAGGCTGCGAACGCGGCACGCCGAGTGGTCTCATTCGTGATCCAATGGTTCCACCATTCGTCGGGCGTATGCGCAAGTCCCGATGTTGAGGAGTGTCGGGAACTATTCGTCCCGGATTTCTCATCTCGCGGATTCGGCGGCGAATCGAGAGCAGACTTCCCTATTAGTGATCTTCCTCTTCGCATGAGTGTAATCGTCGTCGCGTGGTGAATGTGGGCCCGTTCGTGGAGCTCTCTCGTCGAGTACATCTTCTCATACAGTTCCAACAATATCAAAGTTTGAAAGGCCCAAATCTTTGCCGGCGGTCGACAATTTACGTCCATGAATACCTCCCATCTTAGGTGCCACGCTAGGAAGTTAGAAAGTTGAGATCCAGCACCCATGACCTTCGGCCCATGCGTCCTGTCTAAACAAGCAGCGCCTATTGCCATCACAGCTATTAACAGTAAATTTGGCGTTTTATCTGGCGAGAACGTCGGCTTGTGCAGAATAGGAATCTGGTCGCTGAAGTGAACCCAATAGGAACCAATGTACTGTTGCATCATCTTACGACTCAACATATGGTTCTCATCGCTTCTGTCACCATCCAGTATGCTCTCCCGTTGGCGTTCGACTGGCGCGTGGTCATTCTCATGAAACCTTTCCTTAATGAAATCAAAAATCTCTTGGCTCTTCTCTTCCGATAAAAGGGACTCCGGAAGATTCGGATCAAGAAGATTTGTAACGGCCATGACCTGTTGAGGCTGGTTAGATGGAAAATAGCCAAGAGCTTCAGTCCCATAATATGGCACAGCGCCGTATTGTTGTTCTGCATAACTAATTCCATATATGTCAGCTTAGAGATCTATTTGCTCTCCATGCTTATGATTGATACATACTTAGCATATTGATTTTGCGGTATCACATGGCCCACCTGGGGTGACCCGTCGGGGGCATTGGTATTAAACAGATACGCGAAAAAGTCTTCCGGGATCGCAACGTATGGAGATTTGTTTAAAATGCCGTCACTGCCGAAAATGGGTATAGTGGTTTGCGTTGCCATCTGATCTAATAACACCATTTCACCGTTTGATTGAGAATGTGAATGGTCACTATAGTCGTTAGAGTTATGCGGTGCGTAAGCTTGCCCAGGTTCTCTACTAGCAGCAGACGTAGGGAAATCTGACGGTGGTAAAGTAAAGGGTGTTAAGTTTTGTTGAGCGACATAGGAGATCGCCGGAGCAGACTGTGGAGTGCTTGTAAGTTGGCCATGGTAATTACCATGTTGCGTCGAGACTGGTGACAAAACCCCATAAGGGGCAGCGACGTTAGTCTGAACAGTTGGTCGCGGGTGACCTGAAGGAGAGTGATGTGGATGTCGCGCGCCATGAGGAGCAGAATAACCTGACTCGTGGTGCATATAACCGTCAACCCCGTTTGGAGCACCGGCGTGGGAAAAACCAGCCGGCGGCGTATTTGCTATCGGAGTGTACGGGGTGCCGATAGTATCTTTGGGTGACTGGTATTCAAAGTGAGCTCCGCGTCCTTGAGTATAGGTTGGCCCAAGACGATCGGAATCAGGAGAAACGGCACTAGGCGTAGGGTACGGAGCTCTTACGTTGTCGACGGGAGAGGACTGGCTGATCAAAGAATCTTTTCGATTCAGCGCAGAACCCTTTGCAGTATGGCGATCCTTATGACGGTTGCACAAGTCGAGTCGGACGAACTGGCGTTTGCAATCTTGAAAGTCGCATCTGTAAATCTGTTTCGGCGAATGGTTCAATTGATGTCGGTAGCTTTATAATTTCGTCTAGTTAGCATAGTCAGCGGAACCAAACTGACATTTCCATAGCTCACAGGTGCTCGGCCCTCGAATAACTCTTGCCGCATCCCTCAGTAGGGCACTCAAATTTCTTGTCAAGTCCCTTGCGACTTCGCCTCCGCTTTCTCACGGGACCGTCCGAATTAGATGAATTCCCGTTCTTGGTGTCACCGTCGCCGGCTTGGTCGCTTTCATTGCCATCGATATCCTTGTCGGGCGAGCGACTCCGGCGACGACCTCGCTGCGGGTCGTCTTCCGAGTGCGCGTTCTGCGGTGGAGTCGGTTCTTGGACCTCGGTCATGATTGGACTCGATCGCGCGAAAGGTACGGAAGGGTTCACGTCTCTGATCGGTGCGGGGAGAACAGAAGTCATGTTCCATTAAAGCGTCATGATATTGCGAAGAGTCGTGGCGCTTCAATTCCGGGCCGCTTGCGGCGAGTTGGTCACACCCCTCGTGGGGAGCTTCCTGTTGTACCTTGGATTGGATAGTAATTGGCCAGCAGCAATGCTTAGCCACACAGGCGCACTCTACCTCTTTTTTTTTTCGACCAGACTGAACGAACGTATTGGATTAGGGAACAGACCGAGACGGCTTGTAGGTACTACAACCTGACAGTATATGCGTGTTACAACGGGACAGCCCTAACTGCTGCGGGCGCGCAAAGAGTCAAGGTAGGCAGACGAAGAACGGTTAGCTTTCCGAACAATCGGTTGCGACGGAGCCAAAAGTGACGATAGCTGAATTAGAACAGCCTCAAAATGATCAACCTCGCCCGAACCAGGGAAGTATCCAGTGTGCGACTACCACATAACGGCCAAACCAAGGAATGACCCAGATGATATATCTCGGTGGGATCGATCGCCGGGTAAGCAAACAACGGCAGCTAAGCTGATTCGACGAAAAGGAAGAGGCACGCGATATGTCGAGCTAAAAAAAGGTCCAGGCAACCCGGACAACTTGAACTACCTAAGACCGGGAGGAAGAAGATTAGTCTTTTAGTTCTGGGGGGTCCCACGTCTAGAGACGGGTAGAAAGATTCGAATTTGTAAATGCCGCCCATTGCGGTAAATTGCCCATGGGAACGGAAGACCATTTTTAAGGAGCAGTAACACCCAGCAAGGCCTACCACCAGCCTACCCTCATAGGTATTGGGTAGTTACCAGAATGAAGCTAGCGCGGCTGGGCGGGGTTCAGGTGCAATGCAATTAAGTGAGAATTGAGGAAGGATGTAACGTGGAGGACTGGGAAAGTACCCAGTTAGGCATAAGGCGAACTACATGTATGTACGTACAGTTAGGTGGACGAGTGGGAAGAGTGGGAATTGAAATGTACGTGAGATAAGTACATAAGTACATAGATACATACATTGAACATTTAATGTTGTGGAAGACATCCTTGGGGAGAGGGGGTCCCCGGAAGTATGTCAGTAGGTACATGCATACATGGAGTCCAGTGATGAGACATGGGGGAATAGAGAAGTCTAGTACCATACAACTACATAAACGCACGGAAACAAAATGCAGAAAAAGCCCAATTAGCTACATACATGTACATAGTAATAGGATGCTATGTATGTATAACAACGCGGAGGTAGAACCTATGCAACTCTCTGGATTGGTCAGAAAAAATAAGTTGGAACTACTTCATGTTCCCCAGCTACCTTATGTAGGCGGAATGGAGCTTGGGGTTGAACTAAAACAAGCCGGCGCAAAGGTGCCGTATGTAGGTATGTATATACATATGCACGTACGTACGGCGAAAACAATACGTACATAGATAGATCAACACGCGTACATATATGTAAGTCGACAATATGATGTATGTAGGTACGACGGTATTCAAGGTGAGCTCGGTAGATATTTTAATCTAGGAAGGATGCTTTATACGCACAGCGGACCGAGAATCTACCCGTACTCAAGTACCTCCCTGGGGTTCCATTGCAGGCAGGATAACCTTCAAAATGCACGTTATTATGAAAACATGACACTTGACATGGGGTTTGACTGGTCCGCCTAAGGACCAGGCGACAAGGGAGGGCTATTGTCGGAGGAAAGAGGAAAAAGAGGAAAAGTGTTTTGTGTAGAAAGGTCGGCGAAGTGAATGCGGCACCAGAACATAGTCCGAACCTGCGTCCAATTCGCACGCGAAACCGTTAAAAGACCAGGAAACGTGGAAAGAGCATGAGGATAGGTTGCTGATGGACATATATGGAACATCCCGACAAGGCGGCGGCTGTGTAGCTCTCACGAACCGTATATGCTCTCCAACAACCGTCATCCAGAGTTGCACGGTAATCATTCATCTAAGCTAGCTTCGGATGGCCCGAGTATGGCGGGCTTTTACGACAACTCACGGTTAAAGGCAATTGAGGATAAGTATCTAGGCAAAGAAAAGCTCGTGGTGAATCGGGTGAAGCGGCTGAAAAGGGAGTTGTTGTCGGTGGAGGCCCAAACTGCTAAAATAACGACTCGAGTACCCAAGGAATGGGGATGAGAATGTGGGAGGAGGAGGGAGAGTGGGGGTTTCTCTGTTCCTCCTAGCCGTTCAAAACTACATGTATCCTTGTACGTGGACTATATAAACAAGGATACCCGGGATGCTGATGGCTCGCCCGAACAGTGGAGACGAAGCCAAGGAAAACACCTGCATCTAATAAACGCATGGTTCATTATATGTGCAAGTATAGAAATCTTGGCTCGTCGTACGTCTGGTTCATTTACTCGTATTGGAGGTTATGGCATACGATGGTCAGGAGAATATATCACGTCCACGTAGTCTTACCCCGTCCTGTCAATCCTCACTTGCAGCCTTCGCTACTGGGGCATATATCTGAGCTCTAATTATTCGTCACTTGTTCAGCATTAGCACCCCGGATTGCCAGGAGTTTTCGTCATGCGTATTAGTCAAGCAACGCATTATTACACTGTGAAAAGACCCCTCTTCGAACCCCATTGGAATCTCAAGCTGGAGTAAGGAACGTGAAGTAATTCGCAGAACACTGATAGGATCGGTTGATGTCGAACCTATGTGTGTGGCTTGACAGGTCCGGCAAGCAAGGTAATACGGCCCTTTGACTCCGTCTGGGTGGGATGGTTCATGGCTATACAGTACAACAAGCCCAAAGTTGCTAGGATGTACTTGACTATTAGTACGGGTCCTAAAGATAAAAGTCGAGACTTAGTCTTAGTAGCCTCCAGATCATCGCCAGTTTCGTCACCAGACCCTAAGGACATATGAGATGACTGCTTACCCAGGCTGCCCAGTATTAATGTATCCACGATTCGTACTCACCAAGGACTCCAGCCCTAAGTTAGTGGTTACCGATTATTGACTACTCCGTAGACGTATTCGAGGTAGGATTGTGATCCAGTCGCGTGGGCCACTCCATTCGGAAACCATAACCAAACTCTTAGCGCCGATGGTTACAAGTCGTCTATGAAGGGGACGGGGTAAATGCGCTTTGGTCCCTTGCTGCCCATGTCGTCTTACATCTATATATGTACATACATGTATGTATAATATTGGCCTTTTACCGTCTAATGTTGATCCCCGCAGTTTGATGTACAATATACATGTACCACCAGTGTATGTACAACGGTTAAACCAACGGCCTTGAATACATAGGGTATGTATAAGGCCTCCCCTTGAAATTTCGAACAACTCGAGACTGTGAGCTATTATTTCAGAGTGAAATTTTTCTCAAAATGGTTGACAAATTTTATTGCCATTTGCATCACGTAAAATTTCGACCCGTCGGACAGCGCCGAAGAAGCAGTCTACCATCATGGATAGGTTACCTAGGTATATTATTTCGGGAACTTATAGACATGGAATTCGTTGGTGCTTTAGGGCAATTCAATTTGAGACCCCAAAGAAGGGGGAAGGGTTTGTGGGGACTGGGGTCGAGCTGGTTGATTGGTCGATTTCTCCAAGTCTTGGCAGATTTACGCTACTATGTAGGGATTACCAATGCACTAATGCATAAGCGTCCATGTGAATTATTAGTACATTCCAGTATCAAGGTCCGCTATGCAAGCCGAAACCCACAGACATATTTTGTGTATGTACCGTATTTCTGGATGTAGGGCTTACTTAACAGCCTAACATATACCTTTCGTGTGGACTAATTCCGACGTCGACATGATCCTCTTCAGTCGATCAACTTCCCCTTGTTAGGGAATAGAAGATAGTGCGTGTGACACGAATTGTTAGAACCAACTACTGTATCAAACGGCGACAACATGATCCACGACACCTCCAGGAAATCAGCCGGTTTGACGATACCTAAATGTCAGAATGAAATTAGCGGCAACGAATTCACCCCACCAAATGCGGGCCATAACATGGTGGCTAGCTGTTCTCGGTTAAAAGTCATCCTCAGCTGGACAGCACTAGAGAGAAATCGTGAACAACTGACTGACTAGGCTGATGAACCAGCAGCTAACATATGGTAGGTAGAGGAAATTATGTGTTTATTGGCAATGATTCTTCCTTTGACCCCCCGCGCCCCCCAAACTTTCCAGTCTTTACCTTGGTTAATGAGCAAGAACCCCCGACATTATATGAT
This sequence comes from Hypoxylon sp. EC38, assembly GCA_002120335.1. Classification (NCBI taxonomy): domain Eukaryota; kingdom Fungi; phylum Ascomycota; class Sordariomycetes; order Xylariales; family Hypoxylaceae; genus Hypoxylon; species Hypoxylon sp. EC38. The sequence goes on along the minus strand of KZ111236.1, from coordinate 2,000,124 downwards.
TGTCGTCATCAAAATGGAGGGCGTGCCGCGGGCTCGGTAAGCTCAGGGTCCAGTTAGTGGCATGTGTATGATCACATCTATATAGGTATCTATTCTAACAGGATCCAGTCGTGGTGTAGACGTTCTCATAATTATCCTTTCAGACCATTCTAGGCTTGTGGTAACCTGATGACTGCGATATGCATTTCAAGTCGTTCAGATGCTAGATATTATCTCTTGAGGTTTTCAGTGTCGACCTCAAGCCAAACACGAGAGCCATTGTTACCTACCTAATTAGGAAAAATTCAGTGCTTCAGGCTTGATTACTTGGGATAAGGAAATTTTATTCGACGAGTGTCAACCATACCTAGCTGTTAAGCAGGGTAAAGCTCCGGAACCGCCTTACATATTATGGATGGGACAGATCGATGATCAGTTGTGAAGCAGGTGTCGATGCGGCAACTACCTATGCGCATCCCTACATGTATGTAACGCCAGGACCATGGTATTTGCGATGTTGCATACCAAAGGTACCTAGGTCTGCAGGTAACCCCGCAGGTGTTCCCTTTCGCGGGAAAAAAAAAAAAGGAGAGAGAGAGAGAGCAAAGCAAGACACCGTAAAATAGTTATGTCGCAGCAACACGTTTGAGAAAACTTCTGGAAGCTAATGAGAGCAACCACGGAAGTCTCGGGGTTGCCCATCTAGTCCTGTCAGATTTTTTTTTTCCCAGGCCAAGCATAACTCGGCATCGCCAGGGTCCAGGTCGCCCTACCGGACTACCGCGATGCCCCCATGACCAATTTAAATCCATCGCTCGAAGCGGCCTTTTTGGCAGCTGATCACCTGATGGAGAAATGATTTGTCCACGCTGTTCAGGGACGAGAAAAGATGAAGGAAAAAATGCAGAGAAAAAAGAGGCAAATTCCTCAGCCATGGATAGGTTGGCAGGGAGTCCATCTGCAGGTCGACGAAAAAGGATAGTCGGGGGGAGTAAACGAGTCGCACACAGAAAAACTGGAGTGCATGATAGACAGCTCAGCACACCAATATGGCTCTGACCTATTGTTGAGAGGGGGCAAGGTCGGAGAGGTGAAGTTCAAGACACGGTGGGTTCACGATTTTTTCTCGGTGTAAAAATTGATCCATTCGCAAAGGAGGGCGAGTTCCTTCATCCATGTAACTCAATGTGGCTGCCACGGCGTTCGTTTCGTTCTCCCGGAAGTTGCTATTTCATCAGACTTGCAACGCCAGGAACCGCCAACGTTCAACACTATCACCTACTGTAACTAGTTTATTTTCCACTAGAGGCAGCATTATAGCAGGGTCCGTCTGCAGTTCCATCGCATAGGCCTACTCACCAGGGAAAGCAAGTAATGATGCTGACAAACCGCATAACGTTTAGAAATTATGCGACTCCACGCGCCTAGCTTACGTTGAACTATGGCTCGGGAACTGGTTTGCATAGTAAAATTCAAAGTAGAGTTCAAAGTGAGGCTCATGATCGACATCCCGATAAACCTCGTTTCTGCCTACCGATAGCCAGCTCAAACAAGTGGAATCCCAGAGACTCGCCCCCTGTCATACCGTGCTCATATTCTGTTTGGAAGTCCCAACAAGGAAGCAATGGCAGCCACCGAGAAACATACCTGACGCCAGCATCTCCTTCCGCTCTTCAAGATCTCGAAACTACCTATCTATAAGAGGTTGAGGCTTCGGATGTTCCACTACGGATGTCCTTGTAGAAATGATGCATCAAAACCATCAGGTCTTTCCCGACAAAGCAGCATCACCGAGACGAATTACAGACGGATCTACTCCTCCTGTTCAGAGTAACATCCGTTGCGGCCTATACAAGGCCGATATCCGCCGGAAGCCATAGTAATATTCGTCCTTAAAACCTTTAGTTAGGCCAACTCCCGACCAATTAGGACTTTGCCATATTTTCTCCCTTAAACTACCAATGATACCTGCCTTCTATCTAGTTGTTATTCTCTAACGGCGGGTATAGAACCTCACTCTAAGCAATCACTCACGTCTTGAAATAGTATTAAACGAATGACGGGGTGTTCATTAGATCATTTCCGGTCCTAAAAGTATCTAGTAACTGGCCCTTTCGCAAATATCTATCATAACTTCTTGTTTAGAGTTTATGTGACTATGTCTTTCAATATTGCGCCCAAATCTCCTTTCTTCGCTTTCGAACGAGGGGAGGTTCGCACCATACGTAACTCCACCCCTTCAAACCCAACTATCGTCTATGCTACCAGACTCTTAAATACTGAGGGGATACTTACCTACCCTTATTAAACTAATCCTAGAATAGGCAGGTGATCATAAGACACCGTATAGAAATGGAAGTTCAAAGCAAAGACTTAGCTGAAAGCAACCACTCCAAGCTTACACCTCTGTTTATCTTTAGCAGCACCCACTAGCATCAGGCGTTAAAGAACAGAGTTACCGTTGCAGGGTATCTTAATTAAAATAAGTAGCACCGCAGAGGCATTTACTGTTGGTTATATGCCGCACCTGCAAAGCAACCATAGCCATAGTCGTTACACTCTCCGGTCATACGTCTATCACAACTACTTGGACAAGTTTGACTAACACGCGCAGGACTTTCTCCCTCGCCCCGGCGATGCTGATCATGAAGCCAACCCTGATAGATCTAGGTAGACACCTAGAAAGGGAAGCAAGTCCACCATCACACTATTTCAGGAGTTGATTTAGTCTGTCTCCCCACCTTACATATGCATCTTCTTGAATTCTAGTATACCACGCCATGTGCAAGCCACATAACTTCCACGGACGGAGCCTATCCTAGACTCGTGTAACACTTTGGCTTATAATTCCCCGGGATCTGCTGAAGCCTCAGCACGTAACCCTAAGTATTTCATTCACCTTGATTACCTAGTCACTCCTACCACTTTCCCGCCTTATATGGGTGCATAAGTTTTCCCCTCGGGTTCTCGGTGACCGATTCAGAGAACTACACTATGGTAGTTCGCCTTTCTCCTTCAATGTCCTCGCAGAACTTGACCCCGTGGGCCCCCCTTTTTTCGCCTTTACCCCCACGCTAGAATGAGGCTACTCGAGCTAGACCATAAATATTAACCATATTATATCGTAAGACGTGAAAGTTTCTTTCGACTTCTTATTCAAACCTGCAAATTTTCTCCTTGTCGGAATCTGTTTACCTAAAGAATGAAGAGAGCATAAACAAGGACAATGAAATATTTGCACTAAGATATTAATAACGCCACATCTTCTTCTCGTCTAAGCAAATATCAGGCCATGTCTGACCTTGGAGGGCGACATTGTCAGGATTCAACCGACAAAAGCAAGTCCCTAGCTTCAGGGAGGGCAACCATCAAGGTAGTCCAATGGGATAACTAGCGTCCAGGTTACTAATATGAGCTCATCTCCGCGACAATGGTATAGTTGCTTCATAAATATAGCGGAAAATGCCACATAGACTCGTTTCGGGATCGTTCCGCGGTATAATATACTATACATATAACGCGGGTGCTGACCTTTCCTCAAAGGTAGAGTATATCAGATCTGCATCTCTATTCCCAACGCCTTCCGACTTCGGGATGTCCATCCCTGACAATAATATCAACGAGATGATCCAATTTCTTCATATTTCAGCTCCCCAGGAAGTTCTAGAGCAGAAATACGCGTGGCCATCGGAGTCCGGAGTTGGAAGGCTAACTAGCAGCAACACCGACATTGCCGTCAACTCACCGCCAAAGCAAGTCCCTACGGCGTTCGTCGACCGAGGCCGTAATAATACTAGGATGTTACGTAGAAATATGTTAGAGAATCACTGCATGAGGTGAAGACGTTACACAGATTCAAAACGAGATGTCAGGGCAAAAAGCTTACGGACACTCATTCACTGATTTCACTGACCGATGCTTATGCTCGCGGATAGAAGAGCGAGGTTCGTGACCTAAATATCCGTAATATCGAACGATCCTGAGCTATTATATATAAGATAGATGATATAACGGAGGGAGATATACGGGATCCTAGTTATATTGTTACGTAGCGAACTCCTTTTCAACACCGGCGGGCCCACGGCCTCTTTTCATGTATTAGATACCTATGCTATTCTCCTCTTAAACTACCTAGGTAGGTAATGGCATGTCTCCTTGGCAATTTCATCACGAAAGTAGCCGTCGGAAATCCAATAGTCTTGATGCTAGAATCGTGAGAGCTTATTTGATGCGTGGTGGAACTTGGTGTCACGTCTTAGCGCCTGCTCCGATGCTCTACCATCTTATGTAGAACCTACCAGCGAGACGACGACAAATATGCCAACAACGTGTACACTAGTATAGGTTCTAACAATATTGATTGTTTAAACTTTACGTATAGCGCTTTGGTATGCGGAATGAAGTAGGTCTACACGGTGTATACCTCAAGATCTCATCGGACGCCATTAGCAAGCCACCCGAAGGATGGCCGCTTATAGTATCGCATACAAGAGAGTGAAACTTATTATAACATGAGTATAACACATATATAATAGCCAGTTTCGAGCAACAGCAACATCAACACCCCTGGAAGTCCTACCCCTTGACGAACCCCTTTCGTACTACTCTCTCGTCACGGTTGTTATCTTCAGCTGTCAAAGATCCAGCTACGGGAGTACGTAAACGTACCTAGGCACGCCTTTCCCAGCGCAGCTGAGCGGATGTCCTCCATATCAACTACCACCCACGAGCAGTCTTTCAAACTTGGGATCTTCTTCCTGGGCGAGCCCTATGTCTCTTCTCGATGCCTTCATAAGTTCATTCTCCATCCCACATACCACTTCACAGTCTTCGTGAGGATATCAGGTAATCGTTGTTAGGAATTCCCTTAGTCCTTGAATCGCCTCCAGCCGGAACAGTCCAAATCAGGGACAGACTACCTAAGGGGTCGCAAGCGGCGCAAACAACCATGAGCCAGATATGTGATTATCTGTCGTAGCGATTTCAATCCCAGTGTGCAAATTAAGATATGAGCCCTAGAAAGGTCCTCTTAACCGTCTCACAGCGAAAGGGGCTCAAGGCTTCGACAAATTGGAATGATCACAACGCCATATTCACAGATCCCAGCAAATCAAGCAACAGATACTGCCATAACTCCCCAAAAGGGAGAATTGCAAAACAGAAGTCATGGCGCCAAGGCTTTCTATTATTTTTTTTTCATGTCGTATTGTCTTCATACCCAGAGTCTATCCAACCGTGTATTAGAGACCGATCTCTGCTTCGAAGCCTCTCTGTCGTAGCTAGCTCCTGGCCATTCATCATTCGCGCCTCGACTGCCATCCCGTAATTCTGGTTCAGCGCGTTGATTTGAATGCTGTTGAATGTAGTCAGGTTGCGCACTCTCCTATGCCTATCCCGAAAAAGGAGAATGTCCCTAGCTAGTGCGTATTTCCCCCGTATTACGCTTTATATTACCACCGCGAAGCCCCTGCTGATGTTATTGCTTATCAGCAGCTGAATGCAAATCCTCGTATATTCCCGTCTTTCTCATACTCCTGGCCGATGACGAATATCCCATCTCCATCAAAGGAAATCGTGGCAAACGCAATCCAAGCCATAAACCTGTCTCGAAACGCCCGGGCATGATTCAAGTCTGGGGAGCTGTATCACATTACTTTTCACCGTGGTATCGTAGCCTTATGTCATGCTTTCCGTCAATAGATCTAACAACCGCAACATCTCCTACTGGCCGTTGAACTGATCCTCAATCCCGGTCACATTAGACTCCCTATTGTGATAATCAAGAATCTCCGAGTACCTGTTGCCTCGATTATGTTAGTCATCGCCGTCACGCGTGATGCCCAACCCCGAAGATGCCAGTATAAACGAGAGGAAATTACTTACATCATGATCTTCCATGTGTCTACTGGTAAATCAGCATCGTTAAAACTCCAGTCGAACTTCTCCTCGGCAACTGGTTCGTCCGTGGGGTCGTGGTAAGGAGCGAGATACTCGTGCGCCAGCGCATCAGCTGCGGTGATTCGCTTCTTGGGGTCGAACACTAGCATCCGTTCCAGTAGATCAACAGCTATCAAGTGTTAGTATTCTCTACGAAATACCCTAATATCTAAAGTCCAAATACAAACCTGCTGGATCAGCATTCTTGAACTTGTTCTTCAGAGGCTGTCGCTCTCGCTTTGGTAAAGACTTGACAAATCTCAAGGTCTAGATAACTCCAAGTCAGCGGAAGTCAGCCTGTATTGGGAAGATATTGACCTACATTCTCGCTGGCAATAGTATTAATAACGTCGTCAGGGGGTGTGCCAAGTAGCTCAGTGATAATCGAGAACTGGTTGACGTGATCCTTCCCAGGGAAAAGGGGCTTCCCCTCCAACATCTCGGCAAAGATACATCCCGCGCTCCAGATATCGACTTCCACGTCGTACTTCTGCCAGGTGAGCATAATCTCTGGAGCGCGGTAATACCTTGTCGAGACATATCCGGTCATCTGAGGATCCTGAATTCGGGCAAGGCCGAAATCGCAGATTTTCAAGTCACAGTTCTCGTTGACCAAGATATTGCTGGGTTTGAGATCGCGATGGACGACACCGGCAGAATGGACATACTTCAGACCTCGCTATTATTCAAAACCCATCAGCCTTCTGTTCTCCACCACTCGATAATCGCGGGAAAGGGACGCACCATAATTTGGTAGAGAAAATATTGGATAAACTGTTTCTCTAGAGGTCTCGAGGTAAGTAGTCGGTGTAGATCTGTTCCGAGGAGTTCCGTTACGAAGTAGCTGGTAATATGGTTAGCGCATTGTAGTGGAACCCAAATATTGCCCAAGAATGCATACATGTCTTCGAGAGGCGAGATGAAGATGTCGCTGAGAGAGATAACCTAGAAAGGGCGTGAGTAACAAATCGAATGTTTCCTAAGTAAACAGATCCAACCAACATTTTCGTGTTTAAGGTGCTTCAACAACTTCAGCTCTCGATACGTTCGCTTGGCCAAGACCGGCGTGCTGAAGGGCTTCATGATCTTCTTCACGGCGACATTTTGGTTGGTGAGCTGATCTTTAGCAGAGCTGTGCCGTAGCAATCCGCCTCAAGTTAGTGGTTACATCCTAGGATTAACAGCGTTCGGCGCCGTAGGTGAGCAGCGACGTACCAAACCAAACCAAAAGCTCCCATGCCCACGGGCTGCAGATCCGAGTATCTGTTGGAAGTAGTGCGTTAATTCGGGCGACATGGGAGGCGGCGCTGCGAATAGCCGGCATACCTAGAAGTGATCTCGAATGTCGTTCCGAAGATCTGGGCTCGCACGAATTCGGCCATGGCGAATAGCGGGCAATATTTGGAGGAGGCGGGGTGCGAGAAGTTTGGATGGCGATCAAAAAAAAGGGTGAGATGACGAGTTGTTGTCAGCTATCGAACGAGGGGGGAAACGAGGGGCAGAGAGAAAGCCAGCCAAGAAGATAACCGATGTACAGTAAAACAAATACTGTGTAGTGTAAGTGAAGCTCAGATAGATTTTGTATACGTAATTCTCGTCTATTATTTTTCTTTTGTGTTTCTGGTTTCAATCAGAAAGAGAAAAAAACCAAAGACGCTTCAAGTGAATGGCAATGTTGAAATGCCGTCAAAAGATTGGGAAAAGTGGGATAGAAGAACAGGATTTTCGAAGTTCGAGGTTGGGCTGTGTTGTGGATAAGGTTTTGGTACACGCACCGGAACGACGATTCAAAGGTGGCTCTCCAGTGAGGTGGCGATCGCGATCGAGGTTTTTTTTCTATGTGAAAAAACGTGAAAACTACTGGAAGTCACTCTTTAGCACGTACGCTATGCACCTATTAAGCACAGTCTGGCTTCTCCCAAGGCATGCGCCATGCGGGAGTTGGCGGGCAGTCGTGACAAGTGGCTGATGGTATCTAAATGCACCTACAGTATTCCGCAGAAGTACTGTACTTAAGTCACCACTATAAAAACCTATAATCTTAGTGCATTGAAGGAGTACTTGTACCTAGATTGAGTTAAGTCAGGGTAGGAACCATATGCGTGCATACATGATACATGTATGTAGTTGAGAATTCACTAGTAACAGAGCTAGGCCCACTTATAAAGACTACACTAAAAACAACAGGTGTCGTTTTCAGAAAAGAACCAAGAGCCTCTAATAATGAATGCGTTATTAATTTCGTGCTGATTACCGTTGTTGTGTTGCAATGCTCTGTAGAGGGAAATAGGCTAGAGACTAAAAAGGCTCTCAGAGAATAATTCAGAAAGGCAATCATGCGACGGGACGGTATGGTGTGTGTATCAATGTTGCTTAGCTCAATGCAGAGTTCTCTAGCGCTCCCTATTGCTATCACCTAACTTGCAATCAGTACCCCAAGATGGCAGTTGTTATTGCTTTTCTTATATAATACTAGACCCTTTTGGACATACATACATACATCCATGTATATAAACTTGGAGTACGTATATTCTAGGTACTGATAGATCTCTAAATAGGAACGGAAGCATGAGAGTAACAAGATCAAGCACTTACCCGTAAGGCATACGCAGATCACGAAAAGACAATGGGATTTGGCAGAAATGCCGTTCCAAAATATCCTATGAATCTCTATCCGAACCCAACTGCACGTGGTGGGAAGGACAGCGATGTCGATCACTGCTAGTACCCGCTTGATAGGTGATATCGACAATATAAATACGACTTGGCCGGTATTGAATTGGTGGGAAAGAGATCCCGACTTTGTGTGTTGCAGAGGATCGGCCCGTTAAAGCTACTCTAGTCTTGTCGCCTTAACCACTTGTATTTTCTACCCAACATCCTACGTCTCTACCGAGAAATGTATCTGAAGGCTATAGGCTCAAGATACCACCACAGCACTAAACTCACCGAGTTGTGTTGTTCGGTGACAATAGGCCATGGTGTGCCTATGACACAGATAAGGGATGGGACTTGAGGAAGTCGACCTCGGGATGGCACGGCATGGGGCTCTTAATTCATGGGTTACATTTGTGACTGGTTTACGGGCTGGCTTAGTGTGGTCTCTGATGCCGCCGAGCTGACTACTCATATCAACTCGTCACAAGCAGCTAGTACGTGTTTGGTTCACAGCTTTACAACGTCCCACAACCCAACACATAGGGTACGTCGTACGGTGCCGTACTGCATGCAGGCAGCGAGCAACTGAATCAAAGGGTTTGTTGAGTTGACAAGTAGAACAGTGTGCAGGCTTTCTTGGTGAGTGTGACCCTGATGGTAGGCTAATAGCGCTGGTGTGTTTAAGTTTTCGGCAGAGGTTGCCATGTTTGCTCTGTGGACATTCTACTAATACTCTGCTGCTTCCGAAGGCGGCCAAAGTTGGTATAAGGTAGTTGATGAACGAAGATATAACATCGAATACAATCCTGCGAGATATAACAGAGGCACATCTATGCAGGTGAGATGCGTAGCGTTGAGCCCAATTACAAAAAAGGCAAGATACTTGCCGTATAGTGACGCCAACGACCAATTAGATGGTGCGGTTTTCCTTTTAGAGATGAATGACGTCACATTTCAGTGTCCCTCCTTGCTCGGTCCTTGCCCCTCCTTTCTGTGAGGATGTACCTACAGTATTCGACGTCTGGGCATTCTCATAAACCAGCCAACCCAGCATGTACCTAGCGCGTTGGCCGCGCGGATGAGACATGGTAGTATTGCAAAGGATGAAGCTGCAACAGCCTTCATGCTAATAAGCGCCCTTTTCCTAGACAAAACTACCAAGGTGATTAAATTGGGACAACTATAGGTAGCTTAGAAGATTAGGTAGATGCAAGTAAAGCGTCGGAGCAAGGCAGCTTAGGATCCGACCGCCTCCACAGCATTCCCTTACAAGATATCCGAAAATCGAATTCTAAGTGTATCATCGCCGATGCTCATACTCTTGTCAGCTTCAGTCTCTGCATATAGGATGTACTTATAGGGCAAGGCCAGAAAGAAAAAGGGACTCGTGACTTATTTTCCAGAGAACTAATAACTCTTACCTTAGAAATTGCGAAGCGGTCTGCAAAGGAAGCCAATAATGCAGTTTAACTTCGGTGCTAGAGAGATACTTCACGATCCGGCGCAAATGCATCTCGGCGCACCATTTCCTATTTAGGTAGGTAGGCCATTGGGAAGCAAGCTTGCCCCTGGTAACCACTCAAGGGGCTTAAAGGTAAAAGAGCAACGAAAAGCAAGGCTGCGCAAAATGACGTATTCTGGAGTTTCGAACTTTCAATCGGAGAAAAGACCGATAAGCAAAGTAAGCTGTAAGACGAAGCATTGTCATCTGGAGAATATTCCAAGCATTTGGAGTGGACGTGAATTCTCTCCTCAATCTTGAATATGCACAGGAAAAACCGGAGCGTTCGCTCCATCAGATATCATGGAAATGCTGTCCCACCACACATATTGGATTATATGATTACCTATATATATAATCAGACAGCTTTAGGTAAATGGTATATAGTATTTCAATCAGATGACGTCATTCCTCAGAATCCTGAAAAAGCCAGCATATTGTGCATACGCAGGCTTCGGGCTTCGTGATGGGGTGAGCAGTGACGAATGGTATCATATTTTCTTCATATTGAATATATTTTGAATACACCACCGTCGGAACAAAGTCATCCAAACAGAGTCAACATAAGATTTTGCGGTCAAACTCTCTAGATATCGTCATGATTTCCTATATGTATATAGAGACAAGGACTTTAGGGGAATTCAGAAAAGTAAACAAGCGGACCCTGACGATCATGTCTTGTAAGGCTGGAGATCTCCTGGAGATCCTCCAATGTCAATTAACGGCTATCTGTTTAAAATTTCCGATCTACCATCCATTACCTTCAACTAAATCAGGCGTTTTTGACGTCTTCTGTTCACTGGGCCACTGACTACTGACTAGAAGAACTGGAGGGAGCGTGGGCTTACACGTGTGCCCCCCTCACATACACTATTCCTCCTGGGCAAGCCCGAGCGGGGAAGAGAGGCCATGCCTAGTGACATCATCGCGTGTACGCGTTTCTTCGTGGGGTGCAGAAGTATTAGAAACTTTCTAGACCCGGTTCCATTTCCATAGACCACTTACAATGAAGAACTAGTTCCTGGCAAGTACCTGACACTAAGATCAGATCTTGAGTGCCGACGGTATCGAACGGAGAAATGGATGCCTAAGGGTTAGAGTTTATAACTGCCAAACTAGTCATGTCTATCTTAGGGGCATCGGGAACAAAGAGATACGGGAAACAAAGCCATTCTCTTCACATAAATGAGTGTACCACATTTGGTTCCAAAGCAATTGTGATTCACTGCCAGTCGAGTAGAACAAGGCATAGGTAAACTGCTGTATAAACTATGTTCAAAAGGCTATTCGTTAACCATTCTCTCATATTCATGACCGCAAGGAATCTTTCTCGCAACCTTTCTTAACCCATATGCATCCGGGGTCCCCATTATGTATACCGGAACTGAAGGGTGCCCACCATCTAACATCCGGTGAAAGCATCCGCTACAAAGCAGTATGCAGTTTAGTTACTGGCCACAGCCAGCGGCTCGACGTTCCAGATACCCTCAGCGTACTCATTGATACACCTATCAGAGCTAAAGAAGCCCATCCGGGCAACACTACGGATGCACTTGGAGACCCATTCATCCTGATTACGGTACTCGTCATCCACGATCTTTTGGGTGTCAAGGTAGGACTGGAAGTCGTCCGATACTAAGTAGTAGTCTCCGTGGTCGCGAACGGCAGAGATAAGCGCGTTGAAATCGTTAGAATCACCGAACTTTCCGCTCTGAATAGCCTCGAACACCTGGTTCAGGCCGGGATCGATCTGGTGTGGGCCGTAAGTATGTGCGTGGCGCAGGTCCTCGACATCTTCGGAGAGTGTGCCAAAGAGGAAGATATTCTCTTGGCCAATCTCACGAGTGATTTCGATCTATAATACGTGAGTCTCGGCTCTTAAAAGGGCAGATTACTTGGGACTTACATTGGCACCGTCGCACGTTCCGATAATCAGACCACCGTTCAGTACGAACTTCATGTTGCTGGTTCCGGAAGCCCTACTTGAAGTTAGCGCTTAACTCTTACTCGTTACTTTTTACAACACTTACTCAGTGCCAGCGGTCGAGATGTGCTCGCTGAGATCGGAAGCCGGGGTGATCATCTCTGCTTTGCTAACATTGTAGTCTTCCAAGAAGACAACCTTCAAGAGGTCGCCAATATCGGGATCCTTGTTGACAACAGTGCCGACGCTATTGATAAGGTGAATAATTTGCTTTGCCATCCAGTAGCCTGGTGCGGCCTTTCCACCGAAGATGGAGACACGAGGCAGCTGCTTCTTTCTCTCCTCAGGGCTCATCTCCTTGAGCTTCAGGTATCTGTAGATGACACCAAAGATATTAAGCTGTTGTCGCTTATACTCGTGGATTCTCTTGACCTGAACATCAAAGAGAGATGATGGGTTGACTGTAATGTCTGTGGTAGTCTTGATGTATTTCGCGAGACGGACCTTGTTCGCAAACTTGATCTCAGCCCACTCCTTTCTAAAATCCTTGTCGCCAACAAACGCTTCCAGCTTGTTCAGGAGCGTCAAGTCTTTCAGGAAATCATAACCACCCGTCTTGCTAGCAATGAGCTCTGAAAGTCGAGGGTTAGCTTGATGTAGCCACCTTCGCGGTGTGATGCCGTTTGTGACATTAGTAAATTTATCGGCGCCAAAAACAGTGACGAAATCTTTGAAAATTGTCGTCTGGATAAGGTCTGAGTGAAGCTCAGCGACACCGTTGACCTTGTGAGAACCGACGACTGCTAGGTACGCCATGCGGACCATCTTTGGCTGGGATTCCTCAATAATTGAAACCCGGCGCAGCATGTCCCGGTCATTAGGGAATCTCTTCTCTACAGATTGCAAGAAGAAAAGATTAATGTCGTAGATGATTTGAAGATGGCGTGGTAGAAGGTGTTGCACCAAGCCGACCGGCCATTTCTCGAGCGCCTCGGGCAACACGGTGTGATTTGTATAACCGAACTAAGGGGAGTTAGCAAACCAAGCCTGACAGAACTGTGATAAGATACTCACAGTCGATGTCACAATTCTCCACGCCTCATCCCATTCGAGTCCTTCAACATCCACGAGAATTCGCTGGAGTTCAACAATGGCGAGTGTCGGGTGAGTATCATTGAGTTGAATGGCAACTTGGTCGGGGAATTCGCTCCAAGCACGTTTCGACTTCTTGAACCGGCGCACGATATCGTACAGCGAAGCAGCAACCCAGAAGTATTGTTGCTTGAGACGCAACTCCTTTCCACGGTCTAGGTTGTCATTCGGATATAGGACAGCGCTGATAGTCTCAGCTCTCTGCTGGTCGGCTACTGAGCTCTCGTAGTCTCCATTGTTGAATTTCTGGAAGTCAAATTCACCACTGGCAGCCTTGCTGGACCACAGTCGCAAGTTGTTTGTGGACGGTGTGTCATAGCCGGGAATTGGCACGTCGTAAGCTACAGCAGTAACGATTTCACCACCCTCCCAGGTGGCTATCGATTTTCCGTTCTCATCCTGGGACTTGCGAACATTACCATAGAATTGAATCTGTAATATCGGTAAGCGACGCTCTGCAGAGATTAGAGCGGTTTTTTTAGCCGCAACTCACGTCGACTGTGACATCATGTCGTGGAAACTCCCAGGGGTTAAAATCAAGCCAGTAGTCAGGAACCTCGACTTGGTATCCATCAATGATCTCCTGCTTGAAAATACCATATCGATATCTTAAGCCATAACCCCAGGCAGCATAGTTCAGGGAGGCAAGACTATCGAGAAAACAAGCTGCAAGTCGTCCAAGACCACCATTGCCTAGTGCAGCATCGTGTTCTTGGCCAATGATGTCCTCAATACGGAATCCGAGCTCGGTAAGACCATCTGCAGGGGAGTTAGTTAAATAAGCCGGTCATACGATTACGTATAATTCGGTTGACCCGTACCCTTGGCAGTGCTTTTGGCGCCAACATTGAGCATAGCATTATCGAGAGCTCGCCCCATTAAGAACTCTAAGCTGAGATAATAGACACGCTTGGTATCAACCAAAGTCTGGCGTTGCTGAGTCTTGTTCCATTCCTTAATTAGGCGATCACGGAACGCCAAACTTGTAGCTGAGTATGCCGCCGACTCGTCGCAATTAAACATGCTTCGAGCCAAAGTAGTCTCGACATGGCGAACGACTTCTTTCTCAAATTCATCTTTTGTTCTGAAACCATGGTATTCGTGCTTGGTCCAGACTTCTCGTTGAGGCTCGGGGATCGCCGCTATACGAAGGTCATTGAGTTAGTTAAGTGGCTCAATATGAGAAGGCCGAGAGTTTACTAGAAATGATCTACGGCTCCAAAGGGAGGAAAATAGAAACACTGATCCGGACCTTCTACGCTTTTGATCTCACTAGCTCCAAAACCCGTGTACGTGCGCTTATGTTTCGGACGTGAGATGCCTGCGGGGCTGACCGAACCGACTATGTCGACAATAGGTGCAGCCGTTGAGGGGCGGCGTTCCCTGGTAGGTAATCGTTGTTCGGTGGATGCCATCTTTGGAGCTTGTGTTTTGTAAATCGAAGCTACTCCTCGAAGACACGATATAGCAATTAAGATATAGAAAAAGCTAAGAGATTTTCAATTAGTTATAAAGAAGAGGAATATTAATTATGATTGTTTATTGAAATAAAAGGATACAAGGCTGGTCGGTATGACAATTTACTTACATGCTTGGGTTCAAAGAAGCAAAGAAGCAAGGGTGGCCGATGATGGAATATGAGGGGGCGGGGTTGATAGAGCTTTAGGTAACGAATAGAGCTCTTGATTCCTGGTCGAACGACGATCACCGCGGGGTAGGTGATCTCCTTTCTCAACCCACAACCTTCTCTTCCACACGGATCGAACGGATCGACGTCCAGATAATTACCTAGGAATGGAGAAGATGTAGGAGATCAAATGGGAAACAAAAAAAGACCTTAGGAGCAATGAGCTAGATAAAGAAGGTAGGTCGGTGGTCTATTTATTAAGAGAGAATCCTTAGGATACCTATATAGTGTAGGATAGTGGATACTTAACAGGGGGAAAGTTGTCAGAGAAAAAACATGCCACAGCTAAAGCACGATGACGAACTCAAGCTTGTGAAAGCTGCAAGCACAAGGCTCTAACACAGAGAAACGTGATCAATGGCAAGAATGATGGAGGTAAGATGTTACCTCCCTAACGGATGTACAATTCCAGCTTACCTGCATGTCAATTATACTCCAAGGTCACTTGCTCAATGCCTGCATTCCTATCGCGGGTACCTATTTAGACAAGAGTTATTGTTAGGCGGTTAGGAGCTATGGGCGGATAGGTAGGTAGGAATGAATGAAAGCTGCGAACGGGAGAGTGCGGGGTATAACGATGGCGTCTAAGTCGGAGTTCGTTAGACCACGACGAACTAACTGGCTTCTTAACCATCTATTAACTAGTGTCATACTCAAGTCAATCGTCTAAGGTACCTAAGGTATATCTAACATTGCATATAGCTCAGTCCAAAATCTCAATTGCCATAAGAGTCAAAATATTCTCTGCAGAAACGCGAGTCTCGAACGCGAGACGCTATACCAGAGATTGAGCTCTCCAGACACGTAACTAAAGATAGCCTATGCGCGCATTTACGTCTTCATAGGTATCTATCTTCCCCGTGAATGTGATATGTGGGTAAATATGCAAGACGATGAGGCCTAGACATAACCTATAGTCGCGACCTAACGCGTAGACAGCGGCTCGTCTGGTTGTATTGCATACAACCTAGTATCTGCAGCTTCTACCTTGTCCAAACATGGTATGCCGCACCTTCAAGGCTACCTTCTATGTCATAGCGCTTCTAATGCTACCTCCCGCAACATGGTCGCCTGACTGAAACCTATGGAGCAGGCATTAGAAGGTATATACACTCTAATTGACACTTCGCTTTTCCATTTCAGTTGCCGAACACACATAAATCTTCACGTGTGACGAGATTGTGTAACCGGAGGTGCCTCCGGTGAAGATAGGTAGCTTGAAACGTTATATTCATACTCCAAGGAATTGAAGGGGGAAAATCTAATACGCTATAGATGTCCCTACGCTACCTAGAACTACCTACTCTTCTACTAGACATTCTCTATCCATGAATACGAATGAGGCTACCAAGGTACCAGGGAGTAAGAGAGCTAATATTAGTGACGAGCTTTCCCTTAGTAAGAGAAATTAGTCATAGCGGCTAGAGACCTTTCTCGGATTAAGGCTCGTGTAGACAGCTTTGTAACAACCTCAAGGCGTTTATATCGCTCATTTGATGTTGTCGTTACAGGCGGATAATGTGAGTCGTCTTACGGCCTCGTAATTGGTTGTCTGATTTTATCGAGCTGTGTGTGTCAGCATCTTATATATAGCTTGTTTCAAAGCCCGCTTCTGTCGGTGGTCGGAGAGACTCTAAGATGGATTACTGTCTAACTATCGAGGTAAGGAAAGCTCCTAGTTCTCGAGATCCAGTCGCAATAAACTCGAAAAGCACTGCTGATTTCGAAAAGTACGTACTTACCTCCTTTTAATATGGTCTTAACAAGGTAGTACGGTCGTAGTGAGGGATAGATGATCTCTTAAAAGGATTTGCCGGGAGGCCTATTTTGCCTTCCCCATTAATATTTGCGCCAATGGATCCCCTAGTCGAGTGGAAGAGTTGAAATCACCATATAGCAGTCCTAAGAGCTGAAGAAAAAAGTGTGTTGGATGTAAACACGTATGATTTATTGCCAGACAAAGCTGTTATACGTGTCTGTGATAGCTAATATACAGTATTCATGGTCTCTATTAGCTTCATGGAATGCTTTCTGCACCTTTCAGGCGCCGACTATCATCGGTTTACATCATAAATGCCTATCGTGGGTAGGTACCTACTGATAGCTATCTCATGGGACGAAGCCCGACTACGAGCTCCCTATTCGGTCCCTGTGCATTCTCGACTCGCCTTCACGAGTATATCTAGAGTGCCCTCTGCTCCATCATCGATCTTATATCGATTGTTATATGCGATGTGGCTCTCGAGCATTGGGCAGTACCTTCTAATAAGAACGAACATTAATCGTCTCTTTCTCGCCCGAATTCTTTGTGGTCAGTTTATTTTCTGCCGCCATTCCGCATCATTTCCATATGCCCTCGAACATATTAAAACCTGTGAAATTGTTTGATCCTGACGCCTTGCGAAAACAAAGAGAAAAAGTTGTGAGGTTCCCTACCAAAACTCCATGCCAATGCTTTTGTAGTGTTCGCCTTCAAGTAAGACGAGATGAGTCCCAATGGGCTCTGAACGTTAGAAGAGACAAAATCACAAGATGCCGGAATCCTTAAGCGCATTGTTGAGTATCGTTTCTTTCACAGCCGCAAATACTAAGCGGATGTTGGACGTGTCTGTTGCTTGCGTCAAACTAGACGAACAGGTTAGTAGCGGAAAACGAAATCATATTAGCGTAATGACATACTGAGGGTACAGGTTCAAATGAGCTCTGTTGACCTGGTTAAATCTCCAAAGCAGGTACTTTGCAGCCTTGTTAACATCGTTGCCTCCAGAGTAATCCGGAAAGTAGTTCCCTAGTGGCGATCTGGGAAGCTTGACTTTGAAAATGTCAACCTTGTTCAGGAACAAGATTATGCTCGTTCTCATGAACCATCTTGAGTTGACAACCGAGTCGAAAAGTAACAAGCTCTCCATCATTCGATTCTGGATGTAGCGTTAGCTAAACCCCTTCTGCCTTTGAAGGTCACTTGGAAGTTACCTGGCTGCTTTCTTCGAGTAGCACCTGGTCGTACTCGCTCAAGGCCACGCAAAATATTATTGACGTTACGTTCTCGAAGCAATGAATCCACTTCTTCCGTTCGCTTCGCTGACCACCAACATCAAACATGCTAGACGAGTAAGGTCAGAATGTGTACCAGAGCGAGTTATATCTTGTCAGATCGCTTACTGGATACTGAGCGCCCCCATTTGAAAGCGGGTCTCGTAAATGCCCGTGGTCTTCGTCCGCGCACGAAGAACATCCATCTCATTGGGCAAGTAATCTGGGGCGCATATTCGTGATACTTCGTCGAAGAAACTAGGACAGTGGTAAGTATGGGAGTGAGCTAAAACGGTGGACCTCAACTCACTATTCGGCCGAGTCCATCAAATAGAATTCAGTAGAGTGCTGCATGAGCCGCTCGATGCAAGGATCGTGCCATAAAGCCTGTACCGCCGTGGCAACCTTCTGTTCAATGTGCGCTGACGGTCCTGACTCGACCGTGTAACCTAGCAAGTAGTCGCAGTACTCCTTAGTTTCCTGGTTGCTCGGCTCGATATCGAATTGGTCCATTGCAATGATGACAGCCTTGGCGCATTCTATCAAGTTCTTGAAAACTGTGGCGCGATAGTTGTAGAGTTCATCCTCCGAGTAGCCTTTTAAGTGTATGATCTTCATTTGCTTGACAATAGTCGACTTCCCGCTCTCGCCAGATCCTAACGAATAGCTATAGTCAGCACTATGCTATACGATTCAATGGCGGTCGATCAACAAACTCACCCAGTAGAAGGATCTTGCATTCTCGCCGCAACCTCTTCGAATCCTCATCAAGCGCACGGTCAATAGCTTGACTTCGCTTCTTCTGCTCCTCCTCCTCCTTATTCGAACTCATGCAAGCTCCCATCATGAAGAAAGCTGGTGTTGGCTTTGGAGCCAACTTGAACGATGAATAGGTGTAGGAGCTCCGGGCGTTCGATGTCGTGACAGAGCGTCTAGGCAGTTAGCGAAGACGCTGTCTACAGGCGCATTCTGGTTCTCAAAGTTCGTTCGCGATATCCCCGCTACACGCTGCGATGCTTCGGCGCTCCGGAGTTGACAGTAGGTTGACAGCGACGCGCAAACTTCTCGCACAACACGGACGCTGGGAGAAGCTTGTCTGGTTATGATAATATTTCTTTGTTCGACAAAAACTTTAGCTGCCTGTCAGGAATAAACCTAGCAGCAAAGAAGTAGCTTCTTCGATGGGTAGTTCGGAAGCTTTGGGGTGCGCTGTTTCTACGGGGATCGGATGAATTCAGCGGTAGTCGAGGAAATATGACGAAATGGATTGACAAGATATATCTAAAGTAGGGAGGTAGTTAGCGCCAGCTCTGTCCCCAGTATTATTAACTCGGAAATGAATTGGAGGCACATCATCGACAATTAAATCGTCCTAAGTCAACCTTGGGGCGAGGCGGTGCGGCGCGGTGGATTCATAGGCGGAAAGTACAAAATCGGCTGGACCGGCCAAATAATAGAAAAAATTATTAGGTTATATAAGTCGTGCGCATTCGACTGAGGGCGAATACCAACTTTGGAAGTGTTCGAGAAGGAATTGGAAATAATAATTCTTGCCTTTCTGCGTGCTCATAGGGTTACATACCAGGGTTGTCGCCAACTTGGTTTACCTACACATATTAGGTAGGTAGCTAAGGTGCTTCTGTGATGTTGGGTCTTGTCGCTTGACGTCTGTGTAACTGCGAAATGGGGAAATCCATAAACCCGCGCGGGTGTACAATGCGATAGTCTCGACGGCGGGACGGGAACGGCTGCGAGTCCAAGGGGGGCGGAAGGCGACGTAGTGGACGCAAACACGATAGAAATCACCGGTTTGGGTGAGATTACTGAAGGGAGGGAGGCAAATAAGAAAGTGAGGAGAAAATTGAACAAGCGTCGCAATAGAGTGTAGTAATCGGGCAGTTAGGAAGAATGCATTGTATGCGTATATGCATACACTTACACACACATATACACGTAGATGGTGTAAATGCTCAAGTGTATTGACAAGAGTGTAGGATAACAAAGTGAATCACAATATATTGACTATGTTGATGACACAGGAAATTAATTGAAGCACTTACCGGAAAGTAATTACCAGCAAGCAATTCCAATTGTCTTATGTATGGGCAATAGCTAGCGGCGGCGCGGCGGTAACGGTGACGATGACAATGGTTCAAGTTTTTTGAGGAGCTTTCGGATTCGGGGAAGATAATTTGTTCTGGAATTGGTCAAGGATGAGAGGAGAGAGAGAGAGAACCTGGGGAAAACGGGGTGGCCACGGCAATCAATGGAAGAGTAACGGGACTTACAAGAGACGAGGCTCACGATGCGACTGTCGTGAAGAAAAGGGAAAAAATAACGAAAATAGCTAAATAATAATAAGTCAATGCCGTGCCGAATCCAATCAATCATACTTCTCGAATTTCTTGTGCAAGGTCTCGGCGAACAGGGTCTTTTACCGTTCTTTCGCTTTAATGTGCTTCTCCCCCCCAAAATTCTCCAAACATAAGTCTCCAGAGTCCCGAAGGGCTGAACATTAGATGGTCGGGGTGGTTGATGGTAAGAACTCGTCAGGTGATTGGCGGTATGCAAAGGTGCTAATTGTCGTTAGACCCTTGCAGACCTTTGCAGACCTTGTAGACCACGCCTCTTACAGCGGTGCCTGTCAGCGAAGAAGCAGGGTCTCCTTCGTATTGGTACCAGTACATACCTACTACCCATGAAGGAGGAGTCCGGAGGGATGTTGTTCTGGAAAAGATGGAGTTGAGCGTAACTCCACGCTCGAGACACTCTGTGGTGCCCGCATTGTCGGGATATGCCGCATCCATGAACCTACGAAAAAAAAAAAAAAAAAAAAAAAACACATCATCAGACTGATTCACATGTGTCTCTCTAATATGTGTACTTGGCATAGGCAGACTAATGGTATTCCTAAGCAAGTACCATGTGATAGATAGATTCCTTACTCGGGAGTTTAGTTCGTGTCACTTAAGCTTTCAGCCATCAATTAGATCAATTGGATCTAAATTGGCTTCAGACTTTGCCCTAGGACCATTAGACCCACATGAGCTTCAAGACCAGCCCCTAGTACCACATGAATATTTTAGTGTTATTGATGGATGCCCTAGTACGGATATGTAGCACGATAGCACACCTTTTAGCAGCTTAGGTCACTCTTAGCTGGTTAGGTACTTGTATGTACGTATGACTTCCAGGGATTATGCCATCCTGTTATCTCCCACGTGTTGTAACAATGAACAAACATCACCTACTAAAGCAATCACTCGTGGCTAATTGACATGAATTGTAAGAAGCCAAGCATACAAAGAGAACTAGGAAGAAGCACATGCACCCAAGTTCGTCCTTCGTCATATAAGCCTTTTTTTTCTTTTACATCGAACTTACCTAAAGAGGCAGCTGCCTTGTAGCTTCGAATCGCCGACCTCCACCGTCTCATTGGACCGGATTGTCGTTCGTATCGTGTTTCCCATTACCTGCAGATAGACACATGCTAGAAAGAATTCAAAAGCCGTCCTGCAGTGTTTTAGTTGCATACATACAGACCCAAGTTGACAGTTGCCACTTTCCGAACCAATTCGACTCATTGTTCTATGGATACTTTCTACGGATACCTTCTACGGATACCTTCTATGGATACGTCCCTAAAACTCCATCCGGCAATATGTCCGGTAAACACCTTGAGAAAAAGGCAAGAGTTTAACCCACGGAGATAAAGGCAAGCTACATGTGAGTATTACGAGAGCACTATCTTAACTTATCGATCTCGCTTGTGTTCTTAGTATAGATGCCCCTTGTCATATTATAGGTGACCCTAGCTGTGCAGTTTTTAAGCATGATCTGCCGTTCTATAATTAGAGTAACGGATGATTATTCATAAAATCGAGGACCAGATGGTGGTTTCGGCTCTTGAACAAGGGTAATTGCAACACATCATTCTTGTCTCCAGACTCCAGCCTCAGACGTAATTTCAAAGGTTGTATAGTCGTCCCCATTTCGAAATCCGGTCAAATTTGCCCTATTAGGCTGGCCACCTCATGCCGACGTGTGAGGTGTCACTTTCGGGGTGGGGTATATAGGTATATACCTAGGTATAAATGCTTAAGTCTTCCATGATATAAACTAGACCTCTCCCCATTCAGGCTTCACCGCTGACTATCAGGAGAGCATCCCCCCTTTCACCTCGAACATCGAATACTATAGGCTACTCCTTAAAGAAGCGGTCTTCGTCGTTAACACAGAGCAATATCACGGGTAAACAGAATCGTGTCTATGATTGATCGAGTTGCAATGGAGTGGGGTTCCATACTACCCAATGGCAGGTAGCAGCCACAGACCATTTGTTCTCGACAATGCGCTTAGTCTTGCTCATTTATTTATACCTAGACGGATGTTTGAAAACATGTGTTGCAATATCCAATCAGAGGTTTATAGAGCCGATGCTCTGAGTAAGCTAACTCTTAGCTTTCTATATTCAGCTGATCCTTCTGTGGCAGTATACCTATTCGATTCAAGCGTTGTATGTAAGAAAGGGTTGGCATTTCTCCGACTATCTAGACCGCCGTGTTTCTGCAGATAGCACCACAACATATTACTGGGTCCCTCCCGTATGACGGCTCTCACCCACGTGTTTGATCCGCGCCGGAAGAGCCCCCCTGATGTATGTAAGACGCAAGACGCAAATTGGAAGTATCTGTACCCGATGCATCCGGTTATCTGCGTGGCTGAGACGTCATAGATTTATTGAGTCTCTTGGGTAAAGTTGCTTTAAATGGTGTGGCCGAGACCTGTTTGGTTAGTAATCTTTGGAAGTGCGACATAACGTACACACCAATGCCGTGGTAAGAAAATACCGAAACATCCAACCTATATAAACACCTCCTATGAGACATATGATAGGTATTAGAACGCTGATTAAATACCATATCTTACCCCTTCACCGACAGCCTCACTGTGGGAATACTCGATATTACCTCTGTTAAGTAAGGCTTCGCGCGTGCACCAACGTGCATAGTCTGTAGCCAATATCGAAGCCGAAACTAACCTTAATGCCGCCTCCTATTTTCGATATGCAGTGTGTTCATGCAGGAGCTGCATTCGTGTTACATTACCTACATTACTCTCCCGTTATTCGACCGCGGTAATCTGCGAAAACCACGACTGAGGCTCTCTCCATTGAGAGGAATGCGGACAATTAATGTCTTGCGCTTGAACTTGTGTTTCACTGATTCTTAGATACTCGTGGGTCTAGCCCATCTCCTGGTAAGGGGTTCCCTACTCTGTAATGCCAAACTCGTAACATAGCCCTGCGGCATGGGATTCCTGGAAAACTTCCACATTCCTTCCAGAAGCCATGACTGCTGAGCCAAATCCCGTGAATCTCGCGTTCTCTTCCCTATTTTCGTCTTACCCCATCCTTTAGGGCATTTAGGGCAGAATACTCCTTTGTAATTAGCAATGTACTGTACCTGGCCCCCTGCGAAAGTTTTATTTTCATCCGTAAGGGAGCGTAGAAGGATTCCTGCGGCTGATGAGGTACTGGACTAAATGCAGGCTTCGCACGTGGCATTTCTCGTCTGTGCTTTGATTTGACCAGGTACCGAACCATGGCGCAAGCCACGTGTCGACCAACTGACTGAACGTTGGAACTTTTATTAATAATGTCGTACCAATCAGTAAACAGGGACCAACAATATTCTCCCGGTACCTGGGCGATAATGGAGACAATTCGGATGAGAATACCATAACATGAAAACCTACGTATAGAGCGGTAAACAATACCTGCCTACAATACAGGACAGATATCTAGGAGATTGCTCGGGACCGTTGAAACTCAAGAGTTGCTTGTTATACGTCATGTATGCAGACACTTTCTAACCTTCCCCATAAAGGACCCGAGAACTCGTCCTCACCGACAGACATTTAATATAGAGGGCGGAACTTTTCGACTCTATTATGATTCTAGAAACGCCTGTTCCTCGTAGTTAATATGTCTTGCGTGTCACAACCAATTGTCTTCTATCCATAATGCGGGTAGTATATCGAGTCGATCGCAATTTCACCGCCGGGGTCGACGCGTGAACATATAAGACAAGCAACCATAACCCGGCCGTCGATATCGGATAAGGTATCGCGAGTCCGTATACAGTGTGCGAAGCCCGAGGCGGCGATCCCCGCAGACTCTCTCTCACACTCTCTCGCTGAGTATCTCATGTATTAGCAAACAAGCCGGTTAAAGGCGACGGCATGTATTAACGGTAGCTCCCTGCCGAAGCCGCCATGTTCACTCACTCCCTCCACCTAACGCCCCAATCGCCTTTCGCGAAGCTAGGCTCGACTACCTTCCCTTGCATCACGGCCTCGCATTTCCGCAGCTGAGCGCTACCACCAAAACCACCATCACCCCCACTACTAACGGCGAATCCGAAAACAACCCCTCTGCGCGCCGCACTACGAACCATCTCGCGCTGCTGAGCTCTACGCTGGCCCTCAAGCCGCCTCCGCGCGTTCTCCTCCGTTTCCGAGGATCGCTCTGCTCGGCCTTTTTCCCCGCCCACGCTGCCGTTGACGAGGGACGCGTTCTGCGGCGGACGGATGCGCGTCCCGCTTCTTACTGCCATGCGCGCTAGCACGTCGGCGTCGATAGACGAGGTCTCTTCGTCGTCGTTGAGAGCGACGGCGCTATCCCCGTCTGCCGACGGTTCTTCACTGTCGTCTTCTTTGTCGGCATTGGCATTGACATTGGCGGCTGGCGGGAGAGCTCTCGAGGCGCGGTTCTTTTTTCTCCCGAACGTCTTGTCTGGGTCCGCGTGGTCGCCGAATACGGCTTTCTCGACATCATCGCAGGACACGACTATGCGAGGGTCGCCTTTGGTCGCGCCTTTCCTTGTTTTCTTGGCCTGCCGTGGTTGACCGGTACTAATAGTGCCGTTATCGTCTCCTTCAGACAGCATGCGCACGAAGGTGGCTTCAATCTCCCTGTCTAGCTTCCGCGGCTTGGTGTTTCGGCAGCGCTGAGAACAGTAGCTCGGGGTGTTGGTATTAGAGTCATGCGCTGCTGCTGCGTTCGCCCGCCTCGAGCTTATAACGCGCCCGCAAGTGCGGCAGTATGGTGTGAACTCGCCCCCTGGGAGCAGATAGTACGGCGCCGGTGTCGCTTGCGACTTTCCGGGTCGTGACCAGGAGTCCATCCAGCTCATATTGACAAGGGGTTGGGTACATGACCTATAGATTACGTATACGTAGGCACCTAAGGTAATGCTTCTAGTCTGTGTCTAACTATGGTTATTGAGGTAGATCCTACGGAGTTTACATGAAGAATAGAAGCTCGCCGGATAGATACCTTTGACATGAATAGGGCCATTGGCCAAACTTTTAGTAGACATACGAATGTGTGTGCACCGAAGTTGAATATCAAGTATCAGCTGGCTATGGTAATTGTATAGTTGATGACATCACAAGCAAGAACTAAACAACAAGAAGCCCATGATCTACGAGACTTAACGTCGACGCAAAAGTGGATTACCTATATTCTACTACTCGTTCTCCAGATCATAGTCCCTGTTGTTTCTAGCCGAGGACTATCATGATATACTAGATGGTACCTAGCACAGCTGAAGCTTCAATATAAGAAATAGGTTTGAGTCATACTGCGATATACTGAATCATCAGATCGTTCGAGACATGAGCAATTTGAGATCATGAATCGCTCACAAAGCCTATCTTATGAGGTAGTCTAAGGACTGTATGTCTTGGACAGGCTCCTGAATTATCACTACATGCTGAACTGTTTACGCCAAGAACTGAAATGTTCCAGGGATAATGAGAAATGCTACATGTAGTTAATAGGTAGCAATAAGAACATTTGGCTATCTGCGAATAGTCTCGCGCTCCAAATATAGTCGACGCTCAAGGCGTAAAGGTCTATCTATGCCTGAGCAAACTTGCGATCCCCCAATTTTCCACCATTATACATAAGATTGACACCAAAGTCTCACCAAGGTAGTTGACAAGACTTAATTTGCTCCCAACACAAACGACACACCAACCGCCGCCTCTCAAAAGTGATAAACGCCAACCTGATCATCTCCAGATTCCGCTTGAGGACGGCCAATTCCTTGCATCCCGTAGAAGGCACTAAAAAGCGAAAGGGGGTATATTTAAGTAATATATCGTACCATGCCAACCGTAACATCATTAACTTTAGCGTCAACCAGCACTATATTTTTATTTTTCGAGATTAAAGGGAACGGTAGTGGTAGTGTGCGAGCTATCCTTCGACCGGTTAGCTTCCTATTCTGGCATTGGCGTCTCATGCGCGAACCACAAGAAGCCCACCAGCATGCGGCCGATGTAGCAAACCCGCGTGGGGGTTCCAATAGCCTAATCGACACCACTCTGTGCATAGTACCAGCACAGATTGACGGGTGGGCTAGCACTAGTAAACACCCGCCCTGCTGGGAGGGAGAGGCGGTGTCTCGCTGGTAGGTGTGACTGAGCTGAACGGTGTCAACTTACGGTCGGAGTTCTTCCGGAGGGAGAGTTGGAATCGCAGTGGTTTCTTTTCCCAACTGGAAACACTAGCCGTGTCCCCAGGCTGTACCGTCCTGATCGAGCTGGGGTCGAGGTGGGACTGTGGGAAGATGCCCCAGGCTTTGGATGTAGTGCCAGACCAGCACCAATGGTCAGTGTAGGCCCCTAGTGAGTATAATGTTAGTCACCGAAGAACACATAGATAGGCGGATAGAGAAGAAAAGGGTAAAGAAAAGGCTTACAAGCAATATTCTTGATGACATCTCCCTTGTCAAATTTCAACCATCTGTCATCGCCCTTTTGGTTCCACTTCCATCGTGCCACAGCTTGAACGTTGCTCGTATTTTGCATCTTGATTTCGTTCTTCGGCGGTGCGTCGATTTGGACGGAATCCGTCTCGAACGCGGCACGCACGCCGTCGTGCCAACCAATACCCCATTTTCCTTCGTACTTTGCGGGGAATTCGATCCCGATTATCTTGGCGCCCACGGCAAAGTGAAGGACTGGATCTCGACCCGGTGGTGAGCGCATGACCCCGTTCTGGATCTTTCTTGTCTCCGTTGCAATGGCCGAAGGTAGCCTAGATAACTCCCGTGAGAGTCCGGTCATGACGGATTGCATTGGTGGGTACGGAAAGTGGAGATCGAAGTTGTCCTTGAAAGCAGGCGGTATTTCAGGTGCTTCGACCACAGTAACACCGGAAATGGAGGGGAGTGGCCGAGGATGTCGCGCCATGTGAGCGAATAGTTGGCTTTGGTTGAAGAAGACTGTAGCGTCACTCTCTTCGATAGTCCTCCCTTGTTGGATACAGAACAAACAACCATAGAGCTGTTCCTCGACATGACGGATTTGTAAATGGCTTTTTTGGAGTATACGCAATCGAAATCCAATGGAGTTCGAAGTAAAACTACCGGAAGCTAAACAATATGTAAGACGCAAAGAACATGTAAAGGCAGAAAGTATTAAACTTACAGTCGTTATTGAGATCCTGCTCGACTGACTTGAAATCGATCTCAAATAGACAATGGTTGCATTTCGCTACAACGGCCATAGAAAATCCCTAGTTTTTTGGTTAGCGTTTGAGTCGAGACAAATTGTGAAGAGCAGTGTTGTGACTTACACCAACGGGCCGCTTGATTTTCTTGAATCCAAGTCGGCCTGCCATGACTTCTTCAGCTCCCTTACAAAAGCCCTTGAGTTTATAGAAGGAACTGAATGGTCCTATAGTGCAATCAGGTATCCGTGAGGGCGTTAGCTGTTCGTCCGGCATTGGATTTTCCATGTCGACGGGAATCAAGCCCTCGTCCACGCCTCCTGGTAATTGACCCGTTATTCCGCCAGGTCGAGCCGTGAGAGTGGACGACGAGTGATTAGTGATTGATCCAACACCGGAAGATATGCTAGGGGTGGTTATTGTTCGTTGATATACAGGCGGATGCCCAACGTACTCCGGGGGTTGCTGTCCCGGACTAAGAGGTTCTACTGATACGACCGAATTCCTCTGTGGTGGACGTGCCGAGGGAGCATTTGGGTTACTAGGACTCATACATTCTACTATATCGAAAACGGAACTGTTAATTGATTCAGTTGATGGGTGTCGAGTCGAACGACGACTACCACCAGGGCCTCCCAATGAAGGCCCTCTAGGTGGGAAGTTGGGGATAGGTGGGAGGCTAGTTTTGGGGGGTTGGGTATGAAGCGCCGGGCTGTGCTCAGGGATAGATTGTCCGAGCACAGAAGATGTATCAGAGGGTGACTGACTAGCCGCAGGGTCAGGGAGTTGTCCCGGCCATCCAGAGCCTTCGTTAGCAGGTGACCGACTAGCAGAAGTGAAACCGCTAAGTGATCGATGGGTAGAACCCTGTGTAGAGTTAGTCCATCTTCTGTTGCTCTTCCCAGGAGACCGAGATCCATCACTAGCCGTCCCGAGGCTTCGCGAAGCCGCGCGCATTCGCCGGTCATCGTCGTCTCTCTGGGTCGGGTTGGGTGGTTCATCGGTT
Source organism: Hypoxylon sp. EC38 (assembly GCA_002120335.1). Lineage (NCBI taxonomy): Eukaryota > Fungi > Ascomycota > Sordariomycetes > Xylariales > Hypoxylaceae > Hypoxylon > Hypoxylon sp. EC38. The sequence continues at coordinate 1,971,724 of KZ111236.1, read as the reverse complement.
CCCCTGCGAATCCGTAAAGGTCTCGAAGAAAGACTTCCGTGAGGACTAACCGGTTGTGCATGAGGGATAGTAGGGGAGTCGCTAGGAACTGGAGGCCGACGCTCCCATCGGTCTCCTTCACCTGAGTTCTCCACGGGACTGACAGGCGGGGCCGTGCCGACCTGCCACGGGTCGGATGAGGGGGGTCTTGGCGGAGGGTCCGAGGTCACATCGGATACTTGCGAGCGGTGCGAATTGCTACGATCGAGGTCGCTCACAGATTTCGGGGGGAGGTTCGCGTCCAGACCTTCGTCGGGGCCCGCCACCGCTCCCATCATGCTGCTCAGTTGCAGCTCTGTCTCTTCCATCAGCTTCTCTGTTGAAGTAGATGTCGGAGGGTCGACGACAATACTTGTTGGCAATTGTTCATAATGTGAATTGCGATCGGGGCCAGTAGATGCTCCCCTTGATGAAGACCGCACAGACGTTGGCGCCGGGGCAACTAATTTCATCCGTTTGAGTATATCGACGATCTTGGGCGCAGCTTTCCTCGAAGCCTTTTGTAACTCCTCAAACTTGCCAGCATCGAACTCGTCGGGTTCAACATATTCGTCGAAATCCCATAATAAATCCTCTAATTCGGATCGGTATTGCGCGATTTCGTCTAAGGTGTAAGGGATAGTTAATACCGAAGTCCTGATTGACCGCAAGAACCCAAGGCGCAACAAAGACAGCCTTACCGTTTTCTTTAATCGCATCCACAAAGTTTACACCGTACTCTTCAAAGTTCTTAGTGCAGAGCGGCTCGATCCGCTTCAGCGCTCGCTCGCCTTCTCTAACCAAGCTTTGCGCTACCTTGAGCATAAGCGGTGACGTTTCTTCGTCGGCATTCGGCGCATTTCCGATCGCTACATTGCCCTTTTCGACGATCTCTCTAAAAGGCGCAATCGCGAGCCGTTCGATTTCGTCCGCCATGGTGGACGGCAGGTACTTTATGAATGTGGGTAGATGTCGTCAAACATGCAGCGCGATATCTATTGAACGTCGAGACCACTCGGAGAACCAGCAGCTCCCAATTTAGTATATAGGATGGACGGTTGAGTGGAGTAGAGAAACGGCAGCCTGGTGTTCTCAGAGCTCAGCCCTCATGCAGTAGAAGGTCTACGTCAGAGTTGCGCAAAAACGTTGATAGATAAGGTAATACATAATTCGGGTTTGAGGAAAAAAAGGAAGGAGGCAAAGGAGGATATGGATATGGATATGAATATGGGATTGGAAATTCACCCCACGGTACAGGAAAGGCTGAACTACATCAGTTGAAATGGCGACCCGAATTCGCTTGAGTAGTGCAGCGATAGCTTACACCCCAAGGATGTATCATCGACAGCCCGGGGCATAACGGAACCATCAAGGGTCGAGTGGCGTCTCTGAGCCAATGCAGAACGATACAGTACACTAAGTTCTGACCCTGGCTTGCGTAGACTCTCAGGGTATCTGTACTCCATGCCCGCGTTGGCTATCGAGGTCTAGCGTCACCGCGAGTCAGAGCTTTGATTGGTCCTACCGCTTACGGTGTGCTCTGATCACCCCCAGCAGTTCGACACTGACAGGGGCGATGCATACGTCCCACTGGAGGATACCTTAGCGCTTCCTTAACTCCAGCAACAGAACCCACAGCGAAGGGGACTCCTAAACTGCGAATCTAATGTCTTAGATGGGTTTAGATGGCCCCCTGTTACCATCACAATCACAATTGAAGGTCTCTCTTCCCGGTTTGCCTAGAACGAATGGAATGTCCTAAGCTGAATAGGAGATGTTGATAATCTTAATTGTTAGGCCCGCTAGAGTCTCGAGGACTAAAGGGGGCTTCGCTTTCACAGGCAGACAGGCCTCCTAAGGCACTACTATATTCAGCCGATGAGGCGGTGCTAATCGGAACTACGACGTGGTAATAATACCATATAGTAGGTACCTACCTACTTTACATACCTGGCTCAAATCGCTCAAGCCAAACTGTAGCGATCTTCAGGTCACAGTGTCACCTACTTCATATGTACATTACTCCTATTAGTAACACAACCGTTTCTTCGGGTTGGGGTAAAGAGCGGGATGAACGTCTCTACCTCGGCCGTACTCGCTCTTAGCAGACAAGGATCGACAGTAATTTTTGATATCAACTACCCATCATTCGTCCCGGAGAGGTAAGTTACTGGGCATTGGGATTCGGTTTGTTAGGTGATACCTAACCCGATTTCCGGTACTCTGGAAATGAAGTTGTGTGTACCTGACGGTGCATGAAGACAGGCTGGCAAAATACTTATCATAGGGCGGTAGGGTTCGCGATGGATCTGAGTCAACCCACCATCGGCAAATGCATCTCCACTGAATCCTGTGCAATTGGGACGAATCAAGATCATAGAGATGTTCCGTTGCTGACTGCTTGTCTGTCACCGGCTTGTTACTTTGAGCTCATGGTCTACGAGACGATCGAATACTACACTACATATACGCACCGTAAAGATATGAGACATGCATTAGCGATTGATAAAGGATCGAGCCCAGATTAATTGGGTGATATGCGAATATACCAATGCTATGTGCACCATTAATAGCACGCGGGATTCGGCCTACGTCATGATACCTGATATCGTATTGCAAAAAGTCGTATAACAATGGCCGCTGTTGTGAAACCCGCATTTGGGGCATCAGCATAGTTGCGATCCTCCTCCATAAGAACAAACTGGAAAAGAACAGACCTTTGGATCCTCTTTTTCTGGTGAACATTATGGATGCTTGCGATTAATTATCGGATTACCTAACCTACTAACCTGAACCTAACCAGCTAGTCGGGGGGATATTCACCCCCCGGACATGCAGCTAATAAATAGCACGTATGAATCCATGTACGTACCATACGTACGTGCTACCTTAGCCTGCCTACACGACACCTCTTGGCATCAGGGCTGATGTCTAGGACTTCTTGGTAGCCGGGATAATACAGTACTGTAAATTTGGGTGTGGCTTCTGCAGATTCAAGAAAGCTTGACAGATGCAACCGAGGCTCTCGACAAGGCAGACTTATAAAAGTCACTTGCTGTGCGATATAGGATTATTGAGTCGTAGTACAGCCTCACAACATAAGGAAACAAGTATTTCCCGCTACGGCAGGGTCATGGTTTCCTACCGAACGAGGCGGCTGAGAACTTAGCTTGGAGATCGTCAACACGCTCTATTGAAGAGCACGAGCCAGAATATATGGGCACAACAACGCTAGACATGCTTCACTTCAATACACCTAGCGAGCAAATTAAGTCTGGCAAACACGAATAGGTCTCCTGAGTCCCGCCCCCTTCAGAGCAATTCGCATTGCTTGCACAACAAACTACGGACAACCCCAGAGACACATACCTACATACCTACATAGGTATCTAGGTATATATGCAGATATATACATACATGTATGTACTTCTTACATTTTCAGGTCACTTCGGTCCTTTCCGAGAAGTCATCTCGCTTCTTGTGTACCACCGGACATTCGGCCAACCTCGATTTTATGCATTCATGAGGCTCAACGCACATTAATTGATCCTTGATGAGAGCGAGGTAAGCTATCATTGGGGTAAGACAGAAATGGGCTGATTCCTCCAGCTAGCTAGCTAATCTCTTAGAATGTGGCTTTTGGGACCCTACCAAGGCCGCTCTTTAGGTGATCCCGTGGACCGAATCGATGGAATCTCAACCTCCGTTTTAGTTTTAAGACAGTGCGCTTTACACCAACCGGCGGGTTTGCTCACCTTGCACCTTGCGCGTAGCACATACACTACTACCATCCTTCAACGGAGCTCAGCCGGTTAGCATGGTTCCCCACTGATTGCTCCCATCCTAGCCGTTTGTTTGGGTCTTCTACTCAGGGGTCTTCCTGTCTCACCCTATCGTTCTTCACCTTGACAACCTAACAAGTTCACATGTAAATGCGGTCAAGACCCAATCAATCAATACACTATATGCCATAGTACATACATACATTGCAATCAACACTCATTACTAGGTCCCCTTTTCCCTCCTATCAATACCACCATAGCATTCATGAAACGCTAACCTCTAGTCCCCTTGCATTCTATTTGCAGATATGGCGGAGATTATCGAGACCACTCGGACGAATTCAACGTAACATACACTCCTTATTCGCTACTACATCTCGCCATCTATGTAGGCTTTTGTTATTGAATCGTTACCAACGACATACAAATTGATCTCGTGCTACTTCGGTATTCGGCATTTAGAAGAGTGGTCTCACAAGACAAGCACGATGATCAAGTTCCAGAATATACTACATACACTACTTGAACATACACTATGTAGTACTAAATTCCGGGGTAAGGATAGGTACCCTCATAGTAGAGTCATTAGTAAGTGGAGGCAAGACCTATGTACTATACATATGTGGATCGACAAATCTCTCAATATCCATAAGTTCCAATTATATAGAGGCAAATGCCACCATCACTAGTGTAATCAGACGCTGTGAGTGAATAAGTAGACAAGTTAATTGGGCATGACAACATGACAACACTAGACTCAGACCCATCGTGAGAATAAGCATACATACAGTACTACGGTACATACACTAGAAGCTATCTCTAGTGTGTCCCACTTAGGAGAGCAAACCAATATCACCTAGAATGCATGTACCGTAGATGGGATATACCCAAGACAACGTCATTCCATAATTACAACCAGGAGTCTGGTATTAAGATTCACGATGTGATAGTATAAGATTTCACAACACAAGCTATACGAACAAAACTAAGCTCATGTACGATGAAAACAGTAACACAAAACATTGATGACCGGCAGGCAAACTTACATCATCCATTGTTTTGGGCTTTGGGTTATCAAAAACAACGTGGTTCGTATGACAAACCCGCAATCAACCTCTCCCAACTACCTAATTCACCAGCACGTACGACCTCAGCATTGCATTGGGATATTACAGCACGCCTATAGCATATCTGACCTAAAATAACATGGTAACGTTTGAATCACTACATCTGCATAATGTCCGAGACAATTCATCTCCCCCACAAACCCGGTACCCCACTATCGTACCGATTGCTGCCGGGACAAGGCCCCTTGTCGACGACACACCTCATAGTGTTTCTCAACGGACTCATTGTTCCCCAGACTGGCTGGCAGCCAACAATAGACCGCATACAAAGGTGGGCCGAAAATGGTCACAGGTCTAACTATCCATCGCTACTTACCTATGATCGCTACGGTCAGGGCGAGTCGGGCCGCGATCCAGCCGACGAGCAGCACAACGGGAGCCATGACATCCACGAGGTTATAAGTGATCTTCACGCACTAGTCCAGGAGATCTGGAAGACTAAGACGATGGAAGACTCACATGACCAGCAACAACAACAAAAAGGAGAGCAAACAGCGCATCAAGAAACCCCCCAGCTGATCTTCATCGCAAACAGCATTGGCTGCGTCATCGCCCGTCTCTATGCCTCGACCTACCCAGGCGTCGTAGAAGCGCTCCTGCTCTTGGATAGCAACATCGCGAACAGCGACCAGGTGTCCCTATTCCCGGACCCGGACGTGCCGGACTTCGACCCTGCGATCCTCCCGGATGACGTGACGGTCGCGGATCTGCGGCGCACGCGCGCAGCATATGCGTCGCATTTCCATCCGTCGGCGCCGAATCCGGAACACCTGCACCGGCGGGACATAGCTTCGCTGCTGCCACACTCCGACAGGCCCAAGCTGCGAGGATCTGATGATGGGAAGGGGCCGTGGATCACGGTCGTAGGGCACGACTGGGAAGCCTTCGCCGAGGAGGGATCGCGGGGGTCGATGAACGTGCCCAAGAGCCTGACCAACGCGTTCGTGAACCCGGCGTGGGGGAGGTACAACGAGGGTCTGACACGTCTGACGGATGCTGACAGGGCGCGGGGTCCCGTGATAGCGACGGGCTGCGGGCATTTCATCCAGAAAGATGATCCGGATCTGGTGGCGCTGCTTACGGAGGAGTTACTTTCAAAGGTAGAGGCTAGCGAAGAAAGATAGGGGATGGGTGGGTTGCAGTATTCATGCCGTACTACCGCGTCTGTGTTACGAGTCTCATACCTAGGAAGTAGGTCTCGACCCTAGCTTCCATGACTGTTTATTATGAGGGATATCTAATGGTGGTAAGCAAGCTATAGCTGCAACCACAGGAAAACGCTTGATTACCTGGCATTGGTATCTAGCGAGTGAGCCTCATCATACGATTACGTTTCTAAAGTAGCTAGTCAGCTCACCGAGTGTGATAAGAAGGGTATAGGCAACGTTTCAAGTTTATGAGATGTGAGCATCCAATGTAATCATTTGATAGAAGCTAGGTTCGCGAATGTGATTTCATGATATATCTCTAATTCGGTACTAAGCACACGCTATCTAGAATTAAGTTAGCTACAACGTTGCCGTTGCGCGCCACGTAATATCATGGAACGGCCCCTATTGGCGCGGGCGTTTCCCCCTGGGGCGCCGCCCCTTATTTTGAGATCGCAAGCTGGATGGTCGTTATATCCGTAGGTACCTACCTAGCTAGGAGGTAGATATCTCTCGAATGCTACCTTGTTTAAGGTGCTGACTTTGAAAAAGCTGATATCAAAATGCTGACTGGCCTAGAAGCATACTGGACCTACTTCCTTTACACAGCGTCATGTGAACGCCGGACAACCGAGGTCAGCATATTATTCATCAAAGACGCGAGATAGTACCTAATTTTTGCCCGTCACGCCTAGCAGGCAATTCAACTGTTTGCCAGTATCCCACCCCTATTCATCCAAGGACTGTGTAACACTTATCCTTAGTCAGGGAAGTTGGTGAGGGACGAAAGGTACACTAGCTAGTCCATGCGCCGTTCAAATTCTAATTAGTTTTGATAGATCTGGTGCTAGTTGAGACCGGATCTATAGAGTAGAATCTTGTTAGCATACCCCATTCAAGACGGATCTTGCCGGACATATTAGTCGGTTAGTATTGCCAAGTACGGTTAACAAAATAACGGAAGTTTGCTCCGGACTTGTTTTCTGTTGAAGCTATACGATACCCTTAAACTAAGCATACAATAGTTGCCTGGCGGATTCATACCTATAGAGGTAGATAGTAGATATGGTGCAATTGCGATACCTGTGGCTAGACTATCTAGACGCATGTAAGTTCCCGGTGTAAGAACCGGAAATCAAGCAGCAGGGACAGCGGCGAGATGCCAGCATTCAAACTTCATCTACTGCATCATGCAGAGGGGAAAACCGAATAGATATGTTTATGTGCGATAGAGATAGTTTTCATCATAGCCAGACCAACAAAAAGACATTATTGATACTTGCGAAGTATAAATATGTGAATTTTTCAACTCTTAGCCACCCATGTTTCGAATCACGTCTCCTAGCAAGTCTGATTGACCCTTTAATGTGATCGTAACATTATAAGAAACGATGGAAACTGAACTTGGCAAGATAGATAGCGAAGCGGTAAGACTGCCGATAGACACGCAAAGCACACTATCAGCTACACTGCTATCAACTGCAGAAACCATTGCCTCAAGCAAGAAACCAGTCGTGATCGGTATCTACGGTCTCCCTGGTTCTGGGAAGACTTTTCTATGTGAGTTGCCGACCGGGACGTACCTAGTTTACCCCTGAAATGACCGTTGGTGACCGGGTATATACTAACCAGGCCTGATAGTGAACCAGCTGAAATATAGTTATCGACATAATGAGTTTGAATTTTATGAAGGCTCCGAGTTGATCAGAGACCTTGTCCCTGGCGGCTTAGACGCGTTCCAGAAGTTGTACAAAGAACAGCAGGACTACTGGCGTAAGCTTGCCATCGACAAGGTTAGGCAGGAAGCTTCTGAAAGCGGCAAAACGATGATTATCACTGGGCATCTTATGTTCTGGCGGGAGGGAGAGAAGGAAGGCGTTGCTGTGTATACTCAGAATGACTTGCACGTGTACACACACATTCTTTACCTCGATGTTCCCGCCGAACTTATTGCTACGCGCCTCCGAGATGATATTAGACGAAGTCGCCCAGTTGTGTCGATCAGCCATTTGCGCAAGTGGCAGGATACCGAGAAGCGCATACTACGCCAGCTCTGCTACTCCCATGGACTTCTATTCTGGCCATTGTCTCCAGATTTACGTTTGATGAAAAGAGTATCAATGCTCATCCATGATTTGCACGAGCACACAGAAGAAAGAAATTTACGTCGTGCTGAGCTTCAGTTGGACGAGATTGTTCTCAACAGATACAGGCAGCCAGAGATCGTGGTGGTCATAGATGGAGATAAGACACTAGCCGCAGAGGACACGGGAGCTTTATTCTGGAGACTGCACAGGACGCTCCAGAATACCAAGTCAGAAGCAAGTGAACAGAACCCGCTAGAGTTGTTGTTTAGCAGTCCGTTGGGATACTCCTACACTGCGTTCCTCCAAGCTTCTCTGCTTTATGAAGAAAATTCCGTCCGGGAGAGTTTTGAGAATTTGTGCGCTCAGACAGCGGCTGCTACCACTATGTATCCCGAACTCGTGGAATTTATACGACTCGCAAAAAAGGAAGCTCATGTTGGTGTAATCATCATGACCTGTGGCCCCCAACGGATTTGGGAGAAGGTCCTCGATGCCGAAGGCTTGCTAGATGGAATGGATGTTCTCGGCAGTGGATGTATCACTAAGGGGCTAATCGTCACTCCTGCCGTTAAGGCTTCCTTGGTCGCGCGCCTCAGAAATGTCCATGGGATATTTGTCTGTGCGCTAGGGGATAGCCCATTAGATTTACCGATGTTAAAGATGGCAGACCGGGCAGTTGTTGTAGTTGGCGACGAGAAGACTAGGAGTAGGTCAATGGATTCAGCTTTGTTGGATGCCATAGACGATGGACTTCAAGTCTATCAATTTCTGCCGCGGGTTGCTGCAGACCCACGACTAAATACCACAAAGCTTCCAGTCATTCAGTCTCTTGATTCGCATTTTCTAGAATCATTATCTGGAACATCGAATAAAACCGCTGAAGACAATCCCTCATATCGCTGTACAGTCCGGACAGCAAGCACACATGCTGCTCGACTGCTTCAGACGCCAACCCGGAATGCAGGCATCGACGGTCACCTACTGAGGCGGGCTCATTCCAGAGTTGGATGGTACTTGGCGGTACACCACTTGACGGAGATACTGGGGCTCCAACGCGATCTAATCCCACATGTCCAGGGTTATCTAACGGATGGCTATAAAATTCGTGATGAAGACTCAACGCTAATCGTCGCCCTGATGCGTGGAGGTGAACCTATTGCCCTAGGAATTAGTGAGGCATTCCCTCTTGCCCCATTTCTGCACGCGTTTCGCCCTGACGACATAACCAATGAACATCTAACTCGAAATCTCAAAGTCGTGTTGGTTGACGCGGTGATTAATAGCGGTAAGACGATGACAGAGTTCGTCCAACACATACGCAAGATAAACGCGACCATTCCAATAGCGATAGCAGCCGGTGTCGTCCAATATAAGGTTGTTTCCGAAGGAGCGTTCGCCCAACTCCTCAAAAGTTGCAAGCACCTTAGTCTTGTAGCTCTTCGCTTTTCGGAGACTGCGTATGTCGGTAGAGGAGTTACTGACACGGGTAATCGCCTCTTCAACACGACAGACCTATCTTAATCATCGTCTTTCCCTAAGGTCGGCCGAGCCACAAGGCATAGCAAATATTCTAGTAGCTGGACAAGTCTCTGTGGATAACTTTGTGGTTTTGAATATGATACAAATTTAGCTAGGGTTACGAAGAGGGCCGAGCGAGAAGTGCCTCGGGCACTTCTCGAATAAAGGTTAAAGCTCTTGTATACTGACGCTATGACGTTGTTCATGGTGTTGTCTTGATAGATCCATGTGAAAAAAAAAAAAAAAAAAAAAAAAAAACGTGGACTAGTTCTTTCCGAATGTCCCTGCTTACGAAGTTCGGAAGTGCTCCATATGTTAGTAGCTTGCTCCTACTCGTTAATATATCATCAGCACGGCTCCTGGATGCGTATCTCTTTTGTTTATGCTTTAATCTCAATAATCCAGAGCGATATGTGTACACTAATGTCTTCATGTAACACGAATATCGAATATCGGACCGTGACGGAGTTAGCTTTATTAGGTCCAAGAAGACCTGGGAGATGGGTTGGGTGACATGATGGTAAGGTATATAGAGTTAAACTTTTTTTTGTTTCTTTTCCATTTCAGAATTGAACCTATTAAAGTCTCGAGATTGCCTTTTATGGCTTAACGCATGGACCACCCCACAAAACCCCAGTTCCTGGTCTTCTCCACTCCACGGCTTTTCCAAATGCAGGGTCCGATGCTCGGCAAGTGGCTCGACTGAGCTCCACTGTCGTCATTGGTGGCTGATCCCGTTAGCTGGACTTTGGAGCCAAAAGAAGTGACATGGGATCCCTAAAAATTTATGGCAATGTAATAATAATGTGGGCGGTCTACAGAAGTGGCCGCTGCTTTCTTCTCCTCTTCTCGTCTCCCACACTCCGATGCGTCAAGCCGAAGTAAATTAATTCCGATTCTTCTCTTATACTATTGTATTTTGCGCGTCTATACTTGCAACCCTGGGAATGATCCTCTTGAATTCAAGCATACCCTCCTCGTTGATTTCTTCAGTCCTTTGATCCGAAACTTTCCAAATGCCGCCGGCCAAGTCGAAAGCGAATCACGACGATTCGAAGTCGGAGACGGCCAGCGTCAAGGACCGAAATGGTCATGGATCCAACCATCATCAATCGAACGGCAAGCTTCGTCGAGTCGCTAGTTCCACGGGTTCGCAATTGCGAGACGTAACAGCCGTCAACGGGAACTCGTCGACTGCACCAGCGCCTGTGTCACAGCCCGGTCACGCTCCAGGGGTAGGACCAACTCTGCCTACAACGTTAACATTTCAAGTCAGCTTACAATGAATCTTTTACAGTTGCAATGGCCGTCGTTCGATCGAGATGTTCTACACGACTACCGTCGCAAATACCTTCTCTCCACCCCAACCGCTTTTGCCAACCCATACCATCACTGGGTGCTTTCGCGACCAGGCATCGGCTTACGCTCGCCCACGATGGCACGAAAACAAGAATACCGCCGCCAGAGTAAAGAAGAACTCACGAAGGCCGTCAGAAAGCATTTCAATTCACTCGGCGTGCAGGAGACCGAAGTCATCGTCGACTTTGTCCACAAGGTCAGAAACCCTGGCATCGCGAAAATCAAGAGAAACAAAGACCTGCCACACTCGTCTCCATTACCTTAATATGCATAATATATATACCCGGGAAAGCATGAATATTTGGGCGCTTGGATTCTTTTACTATTTTATTCCTGTAGATACATCACCGTCGCCGTCATGCCACCAGGCTTGGTTCGAGTCCTTTGCGCGCCTCATTTGGCTTCTCGCATTTTGCATTATCCTGGAGTTTAGCGCTGGGTGGGAACTTGATCGCGGAGGAACAAGGGCCGACGACTATGACGAATGGGTACAATACTGCATTGGGAACATCATGAGGCTTTGCAGAGAATAGGTATATATGGCTTGTTATTGAATTGGGATCTCTACAACATTGTACTATAAGAACCTTTTTTTTTTCTTTCCTTCATCAAATGCATTTACTTTAGACCACTTTTAGCTTCCGGCTTGTAGGGTGTACCACGCTTAGTTCGTAACTGTCACTTTTTTGACTTGCTGATGGGGCTGGACCAAGAACCCCTCAGCTCTTACTAATTGAAATTAGATTGGCCCATGCCATTGGTGGCACCGCATCCCTTTAATAAACTCCGAACTTCAAATCGTGGTACGAAAGTGGGAAGACCACCTGCCATATGTGCCTAAGAGGGGACTGTTAACTGCTGATTGGCATTGGGTAACGCATGTGCGAAGTGCATAAAGATTTTAAACAGATGGTATTGTTACCAACTCTGTGACGAGGTGGAAGTTTGAGTATAGCATATATTCAAGGCAACATATATGCATGTACCTGTCTAATATGTGCAGATCCACAACTGACTTTGAAGAATGTTGTCTAAGCTAAGCACCCACGAGACTTTAAACTTTAAGAAACATGTTGGTAGATTAGTGCCAGAGTGTTTAAGCATATTTCCTAGACATGTTTAAGGTTGTTCGCTTGAGACAGAGATCTGGATATAGATTGAAACATTGATATAATCATTCTTAAGAGTGTACTTATACACTATGGTATTGTTATCGTCTCAGCACAAGATGATGGTGGTAGGTAAGGTCAACTGTTAAACGACGTATTTAGCTTCCTAAAAGGGCAACTCATTAAAAAGAACATACATATGTTATCGTAATAATAGGTATATACATGCATGTATGTGATTTGAGTTCCTGATGGGTACCCAATTAAACTGTGGCTGATGTCCCAATTATGTGGCTCTGGCCTTATCGATAGTGAGGTGGGGGCTTTGGAGGATCGAGAATCTTCCCGTTCGCTCGGCATCGGGTCTTAGCACAAAAAAAAGTTCGAGCGTCATCGCGACAAGCTTCAATTTTCTGCATGCCACTTACCTGATTTATCTTCAATTTCTTTGATGTGCACGATTTTTAACTCACTGACCATACATATCATGAGGACTTGAATCGCATAGTCTCGATTGGACTTTACTTGTGATCAAGAGCATTCAAGATGAACTCTACATTATTCATAAAAGCTGCGATACCGCCGCGCATACTTTCCCCGACTCAGATATACCGTCGGCAAAGAATACGAGTCCAGTTACGGAAACGCGCACAAAGCAGTCCGATCTGCTTCCTGTCAAAGAGACCAAGCAACACAATAAATCGGCCCGCTTCCCAAGCGACTGTATATAGACGAGTTAGTTATCCCTTCAAAAATTAAGGTATGCTTTTATTAACCACCTTCAATGTAGTCCTTCCATGCCACCCCCCGAACTCTCGCTATCAAAGACCCATACCAGACCCTAGGCGTGGGAAAATCAGCATCGGCAGCAGATATTAAGAAAGCTTACTATGGATTAGCCAAGAAATACCACCCGGATACGAACAAGGACCCGTCGGCAAAAGATAAATTCGGCGAGATCCAGTCTGCCTACGAAATATTGTCCGATCCGAAGAAGAAGGAACAGTACGATCAGTTTGGTGCGGCAGGCTTTGATCCCAATGCTGGACCTCAGCCAGGAGCCGGTGACCCGTTTGGAGGTGCAGGAAATCCTTTCGCCGGCTTTGGACAAGGAGGCTTCGGTGCTAACTTCAACTTCGATGATCTATTTTCCGCATTCACTGGTGGACGAGGTAGTCCTTTCGGCGCAGGAGCCCGTGCTAGTGGAAGGAATCCGTTTGCCCAGGAGATCCTTGTCGGAGAGAACATCGAAGTACAAACAAGCATATCATTTATGGAGGCTGCGAAGGGAACGAGCAAGACAATCACGATACACCCACTTGTGCAATGCGATACTTGCAGTGGAAGCGGTCTCAAGCCGGGCACCCAGCGGACGGAGTGTCAATCCTGTGGTGGCACAGGCACACAGGTGCACTATATGACGGGCGGTTTCCAGATGGCGTCAACTTGTGGGGCTTGTAGGGGTACCGGTCAAGTAGCTCCCAAGGGATCAGACTGTCGGACATGTTCTGGGTCAGGCGTTCTCAGGGAGCGCAAGACCATTACAGTGGACATCCCAGCTGGTATCGAAGATGGGATGAGGTTAAGGTTAGATGGAGAAGGTGACGCACCGGTCACTGGTGGCACAACAGGCGCCAATGCCCGGACAGCTCGAGGAGATCTTTACGTTTTTGTGCGAGTCGCAGCAGATCCAAAGTTCAAGCGAGCGGGATCCGATATTCTTTACACGGCAACTATCCCGTTAACCACGGCGTTGCTGGGTGGTGAAGTGACCATCCCGACTCTGGATGGCGAAGTCAACGTAAAGATTGCCACGGGCACAAACACCGGCGACAAGATAACCCTGCCTGGAATGGGAATGAAGAAGCTTGGCTCCCGACGCAGTACCTCAGGAGATCTGAAGGTCGAATTCCGCGTCGCGATGCCAAGGTACCTCTCCGCCAACCAGAGGATGCTTGTCGAGATGTTGGCGGACGAGATGGGCGATAAGACGGCCAAACGGATAATGAACGTCAAGATGCCGGGGTAAGCAAGAAGTCGAGGCTAATTCTAATCTCATGTGTAGGCATAACTGATACAAAATTTACAGATCTGGGGGCTCATCCGCGAGACAAGCAACGAGAGATGACGATCCTGAGACGCATAGAAATGAAGGGTTCCTCAAGTCTATGTGGCATAATTTGACAAACCACCCAGCCCATCGAGGATCGGACTCTGATCCGAAGAAACCCGACGGAGAAAAAGATTCTGGCTCTGGCTCAGGTTGAGTTTGCACCTAATCTGGATGCTGTCTCTGCACAAAATGGGTGGTATACTCTGCCTAAAACATGTACCATACTCGCAGGTCTAGGAGATACGCTAGGGAGACAATCACCTGAAATATAGACATAGAAATTGGAACTGCATGGATGGTGTTGAGAGCGGATCAGTGATGTTTGGGTATCCCAAATGGAAGCGAGTCACTGGTGAGAGCAGCTTCGTGCGCCTCGTAATTCAAAATCGCATGTATTTTGATTTGTATAGTACCGATGGGTACAGAACACGGCACCGGATAGTGCCAAGTCCACTCTCCTCAATTCAAGATACATAATGAACAAAGACCCTGACAGTTATCTTCATGAGATCATGCTAAGCTCCACGATATCTTTCACATGTCATGCACTGCACTCTTCATGTATGTACAATGTATGTAGATTGGGGGGGGGGGGCATGATAATGTATGGCATTGATCTTACAGGCGGTTGCAGAACTGGCCTCGGTTGGATGAGCCGCGATGAAGGAACAGCCTTATTAAGTTTTAAGGTCGCAGCAGCGGCCCGCTTAGGCGCCAGACCCCTTGCTTTCTTCACCGGGTCTTCAAAGCTAACCGCCATAAGCACCAATCATGGCTCAGTTGGAGTTGAAGAGCAATGTTAGTTGTAGCCAATGACGTACGGTAGAGGGGGCTTCTGCCCTGCTAGACGAGCTCGTCACCTGCATAAGTGTGCTCTAACGCGACGATTTATTGTTTAACAAAACGGACCAATTGGTCCTCTGTATTATATGCATGTGTGTATTTGGAGGAGACGAAGAGATGAAAAACATATAATATAAATGCCGTGGCTAATGTTGCTGGCCTTGTAAACTTCAAGTACTATAGAAAATTTTAGGTTACCTATCATGGCTGGGTTCAATGTTGCACGACATTAGGTAGTAGGTACTTAGATACATAAAAATGATCTCATGGTGTTATCATGAGCCGTCAAGATGCATCTCGTACTAAGCGCTTTGTTACACTTTAAGGCAAGCAGCCAAATACGTAGGCTTGTTCGACCTCGAGAAGAGATGTGCGGTGAGATAAAAGTACGACACCTCATGCCTAGATCAGTCCTGTATTATTTATTATGTAGTGTACTATAAAATATGGAGA
This sequence comes from Hypoxylon sp. EC38, assembly GCA_002120335.1. Lineage (NCBI taxonomy): Eukaryota > Fungi > Ascomycota > Sordariomycetes > Xylariales > Hypoxylaceae > Hypoxylon > Hypoxylon sp. EC38. Next base: position 1,956,167 of record KZ111236.1, on the reverse strand, counting down.
GGCCACTGGGCAGTATCTGGATGAGAAGTACCATGGTAGAGAGATGCAGAAAGAGAGGTCAACCGCTGTTGACGACTTACGATGTGCTGTTACCCCACTGCCCCACTCTGGTCCGGCTACTATCACTTTCTGGAAAGCCGTCCCGGCTGCCATTCCCATACCTTTGGCCAGACCCCACATGTTGCAACTTTATGTGGTAGATACCTGCCTGCCTTACGATCAACTCGGCGGCTACTTCGCTACTTAGACGCCAGCCCCAGAACAACCTCAAACATCTTGTTTCTGTCTGCCTGAACCTCTGTTCGCATAGCGTGTCTTCTTGCGCCTGACTGCATTTACAAACGCGCTGCGTGTTACCTTCTTTGTGCGTCGTATTAGTTAACCGACTCGACCTAACCATCTAAATCCAACCATCGTAAGCGGGACTATTAGGCAATACTTTCACTCTGTCCCACCACGCCGTTCACAACATTGCTTTTTAGCGACAGCATGTTAAGAGAAACGACAACTCTTAATACGAAGCAACTTCCAGAGGACCGATCACGAAAGGCGATTTTGTGTTAAAGTTGGCGACCAACCTACGACGTACAATTTGCGACTTGATTTAGTGATCGTCGTCAGCACAGCTTCAACTAATAGCAACCCTTACGTCCTCAGAACCCCGTATACGCAGCGATAGATTACGTACGATACTCCCTAGCCCTATGATAACTGGACTTTGACGGCTTTAGAGAGGAGACAGTTGGGAAGACGTTTCTGCAGCGATCCGCATCGTCCGCCATGACGCAGACCCCCATGATCTCGGTGCCTTTAAAGGCTACCAACGAGATTGATTGGATCACCCCGTTGAAGACCTATATCAGAGATACATATGGAGATGACCCCGAAAGATACGCCGAAGAATGTGCGACACTCAACCGCCTGCGCCAGGACATGAGAGGTGCTGGCAAGGATAGCACCGCTGGGAGAGACTTGCTCTACAGATACTATGGCCAGCTTGAGCTGTTGGATCTACGGTTTCCCGTCGACGAGCAGCACATCAAGATCTCATTTACATGGTATGGATATTTCGTAAATGGCGGAAGCCTCGGCGCAAAACTGTTATGCTGACTTGATGGCAGGTTCGATGCGTTTACTCACAAGGCGACATCACAATACTCTCTTGCATTCGAGAAAGCCTCCATAATCTTCAACATATCTGCCGTTCTGTCCTGTCATGCTGCCAACCAAAATCGATCCGAAGAAACTGGTCTGAAGACCGCATATCACTCCTTCCAAGCCTCTGCTGGCATGTTCACCTACATAAACGAGAATTTCTTACACGCACCCTCGTCCGACCTGAGCAGAGATACTGTTAAAACACTAATTCAGATAATGCTTGCGCAAGCTCAGGAAATCTTCCTCGAAAAACAAGTCGCCGATCAAAAGAAGGTAGGCCTGCTAGCAAAATTGTCTAGTCAGGCCGCCTATCTATACCAACAAGCGCTTGAAGGCGTTCAAGAGAATGTCAATAAAGCTATTTTTGAGAAGGTCTGGCTTCTCTTCACTCAGGTGGGTGTTCTACGGTCCTAGTTGGGAAGAACGACACTAACTTTACGTAGATCAAAGCCAATTTGATGGCGGCAAATGCCCAGTACTACCAAGCTCTCGCTGATGAAGATGCTAACTCATATGGTGTCGCTGTTGCGAGGCTCACGGCAGCTGAAGTTCAAGCCAAGGAAGCTAATAGAGTAGCTCACAATTTCCCCAGCTCCGTGCCACCTAGTTCAAACTTAAGTGGTGACACGGGGTCTCAACTGGCGGAGATTACAAAACGAAATTTGACCACAATACAGGAGAAGCTCAAGGAACTGATAAAAGATAACGATTATATCTATCACCAAACTGTCCCGGCCGAGGCCAGTCTGATTCCGGTGCCGAAGTTGCCCGCTGCTAAACCCATCCCGGTGAATGAACTCTATGCTGGCCAGGATATCCAACGAATAACTGGCCCAGATCTATTCGCGAAAATCGTTCCATTTACAGTTACCGAATCCGCGAGTTTGTATGACGAAGAAAAGGCAAAGCTGGTACGCGCAGAAACCGAAAGAGTCGAGCTTGCCAACGGTGAGATGGCAGCAAGTTTGGACTATCTGAAATTGCCAAACTCTTTAGCAGTGTTAAAGGGGGGTGTTGATCAAGACATTCGCCCAGACCCGGAGTTCCAAACTTGGTGTGATGATGTTGCAGGGCATGAGAATCCGATCTCGATATTCGATACTCTACGTATAGACAAGGATGCGATTGTGACGGTATTGGATAGGTGTACAAAGCAACTCGATATGGAAGAGAGCGTTTGCGAAAAGATGAGGTCAAAGTACGAGAGTGAATGGACACAGCAGCCTAGCTCACGGCTCACTACTACATTAAGAGGAAATATCCGGAACTATAGGGAGGCCTTGGATGAGGCAGCAAAGAGTGACGCTCAGTTATATGCCAAGTTTCGCCAAAACGAGACAGATTTTGAGGAGATGCGGAATGCAGCGCAAACTGGCGAAGTTGACACGCTATTCCAAATAGCTGTTAGCAAAGTCAGAGCCAAGTCTAGCAACGCGTCGAGTCCAGCAAGTATTGAGCCAAATTTGCTTGATGCCGATTTCGACGATGGCACTCCTAGTGTCGCGGAGCAGATAGCCAGAGTTGAGGACATCCTTAAGAAATTGAACCTTGTTAAGAGGGAACGAAACCAAGTGCTGAAGGATCTTAAGGAAAAGGTAGGCGCGAATACCTCAAGTCTACTAATGTCTGTTAGCTAACCGAACCAAGGCCCACAACGATGACATCTCACAAATCCTGATTCTGAATAAGAAATCGATACCAAACTTCGAGAAGGAACTGTTTCAGTCTGAACTGGAGAAGTTTCGCCCCCATCAGAACCGGATTTTACAGGCGAATCATAAGCAGGCTTCGCTAATGAAAGAGCTACAGACATCATTCGGCCAGCTCCTCCAGGATAAGCGCGTACGGTCGGAGCGTAGCAAGTATGAAGCCATACAACGGCAGAGGAATTCGGTAATCAACAAGTACAAGAGAGCCTACCAAGAGTTTCTCGACCTCGAATCAGGATTGCAGAGTGCAAAGAATTGGTACACTGAGATGAAGGAGACGGTCGACAGCCTCGAGAAGAATGTCGAGACTTTCGTCAACAACAGGAGATCAGAAGGCGCCCAACTGCTTAACCAAATCGAGCAAGAAATAGCCGCGAACAAGAGCAACCAGGCTGAGATAGAACGAGAAAGACTTCGTGGTTTGATGGAGCGTATGTCTATGGATCCCAATGCGTCGCCGCCGCCAAAGCCAGGTTCTACACGACCCGTGCCAACGCCACTGTCGTTCTCGAGCACGCCCCGTTATCCGCAAACGAACATTACAGGTCAATACCAGATACCAACTTCTCCGCCGCCAAACCAAGCCAACTATCCCAGCTTTTCCAGCCCTCCCCCAAACACTACTTATGCCTCCGCGCCGCAGCAATCCTATACTCCTAATCCGCAGCAGAATAACCAACCATATGGCCAGACTGCATACAATCCTAGTAGCTGGGGCCGGAATCCTGGACCTGCCTCGCCGCCACCGAACCAGACTACGTTTGGGCTTGGTGTTGGTGGTAGAGGTCCTACCTCGCCTCCACCTAATCAAACATCTTTTGCGCCGCATCAATATAGTACGTACGGAAACCCGCAAGCTCAAGCATCACAACAGTACATGCCTCCCGGTTTCGTACCGCCTCCGCCACCCCCTGGACCTCCACCACTAGGCCCACAGCAGACCATACACTACTCACAGCAATCACAAGACTATCCTTATGGAGGTACTCAAAACACAGCTCATCGGACGTCGCAACCGCAACAAGATCCGTGGGCTGGACTAAACGCATGGAAGTAAACGGTAGTTTATGACGATGATGAATGGAACGCGAGCGATGATGTTACGGGTTTGGGAGACTAGTTAAAGGTTCACGAAAAGTACTGCGAGGTAGCGACTCTAGAAAGGCCAACGGGTTCCTTTAGGTTCAAGCCACTGTCGTTCTTGGATGGGGTATGCGATAAATATCTACCAAAGCCGCGAGGTTCCTAACAATACCTAAATTACCTATTATTAAGTAATTCGAGCTTGGAAGGCATCTTTTTCATATGGAGTCGAATCTACCTTGTTATAGCGTCATCTAGTACGTACCTAAGATAAAAAGCTCCTAAGGATCTAGGTATGTCTATACCTTTTTGTGGACTATTTTATCAAATGTGATAGAGAGACATATTTGTTCCGGCGAACCAAGTTGACTTCGGGTTCATCTACAGGTAAAGTCTCGGTAACCCGCATGATAGAAGGGCCGCAGGCAGAGAGCCCCTTGACATTTTTCCATGGCCAAGCAAACATCGCCAAACTAGAAAAAACGAATTTACGTTCCGTTCACGAGTATAGTCCTCTTGAACGAGAAGCTTGTCCCATTGGCACGGATGAGCGAATATGCAAGTCTGACTCTTATAGTAACTAGTAGCCGAAACTTATAGGAAGTCCCGTACATGCATATAGGATCTTGAAATTGCCGGCCGATGATATGCTGGCAGGTAACACGGCAAAGGGGGTGGGATATTCCGTCCAAAGCGTAGGATCGGTAGGGTACGTATGTATGTATGTGAATATGTATGGAAGTATGAATGGATGTATGAGGTAGTAGGTAGGGAGAGATAGGTAGGTATTGTTCCTTGAAAATGAAAAAAAAGTCGGAGACTTGGCAATGCTTGATGTTGCGATGCGGGAAGGGCTATGATATGTTGAGGTCGTTTATGCACATGCAAGACAGTTGGCATGGCATATGGATATCGCCACATCTCGTAGTAGCACATACTAAAACGACCTTGATGAGGGGAGACCGCGGTTGCGGGAAATTTGTAGATTCGATGCTTTCTTTTGAAACATCGAATCTGGTTTTCGATATGATATGAGGTTAAGGACGCAGGAAGTAATAAAATGTAATATTTGCTGTACATATGTATTCTATTATATATGCACCAATGTATAGTGGAAGTGAGCTTGATGGATAGGTACATGTACATACATTATGTACCTAGTACACATGTACACGTCCTATACGGGTCCTGATAGCATCCATTCAGTTGGAGACCGGAGAGAGCTGAAGTGCTAAAGAAACCTTGTCGCAAAAACTCTCAATGATCTCAATGATCTCAATGATCGCGTATGATTGGATAGATCAGCCAACCTACTTTGCTCTCTCCAAGCTTGTACGGATTAGGTAGTAGGTATGGGGGTCAATATTCGTAGTGTCGGTTTCTACAAAGCTCAATTCACCGACGATTTGGAGCGTAGCAGAGTGGGCAAGTGGGGTTCCCATCTCCCACGTCGTAGTGTACATAGCGCTAAACCATCACTAACACCATCGCTAAATCATTGGACGCGGGACCACCTGAAAGAAATTCGATATTATCCAATCTTTTGGGAATTTCTCTGTTAACAATTAGCGTCTAACTCCCTATCCAGCTTTTTTTTTTTCGACAAAATACCATACATACTTCTAACTTTGTTGGATGGCAATATCTCGATGCCGCAGGAGGCATTGAAGATCATGTATATTACTCCACCAATGGCACTTGTGTGACGCTAAGCTGAATTACCTGGTCTCTTTTTTTTTTTTTTCCTTTCTTTTCTTGACGTTATTCAACAGCTCCTGGTCCGTCGATGGGAACCACCATCGGACCTCTGGATCCGGCTTACACTTCGACGGTTGCCGGCCCATTGGAATTCTTACATCTACTAGCCCGACTCACTCTGGTCCCTGACTCGTTATCTTTTATGTGGTTTTCGTTACTCGAGATTGTGATCCATTATCCCATCTTCTTGGCTAGTATACCTTGGTCTCGATCTGCCACTCTAGGGTGTCTATGCAACCAACTCACCGCCTCGGCTCGCTCTATCCGGGTCCCTCTGAACTAGGTCAAATCTAACTTGTATGGAGCCTTGAGCTGCCTTGGATAGATTACCGCCTCGTCGTTCTTGTTTACTTGCAGCTGGAACTAGTGTTGCTGCTAACTCAGTATTACCTACGATCCTCCTCTCCGTATTCGCTGTTGACAGTATTACTCCTTCCAAGTTTATACATACGCGTCCGATCATCGGCAATATCGCCTATCTCTAGGCGCGTCAGACCTCATAATGGCTACTCCGAGGTCAAGCACCAGTGGTGAGAACGGCGAGGGCAGTAAGACAGGCTTCGTCCCCTTAGTAACGGTAGTGGACTTCCACCATCATAGAGGGCCCGAGGTTGAGAGATGGTTCGGCGTAGAGGAAGGAGAAGACCCAGCGGCCAAGTATGACTGGACGTTGCTCCCTTTCATGGCCCTGAGTGATGGAGCTCACGCGTGAGTCAGCCCTTCCAGTATGACGCGTATTCCCAGCACTGACTTGGATCAATTGGTGTGTACAGATCGACAGAGGATTTCTCGTACTTCACTCTACTACGCCCAGCCACCGACGATTCCCCTGCGACGTCGCTCTTCGGTATATCATGCACAAGGCAGCTAGATGCCTCACAATTGCTAGTTCGCCCTTCCGATGTGACGCGTTCGACAGTACAAAAGGCGGTGGTGGTAATAGCAGACAGCCCACAGTTCTTTGGCATGCTTAGGGAGCGTTTGTCTGTTGTTACCAGCGCATGGTTTGCTCAACGCGAGTTCAGTGATACCGAAATCTTACGGCGATTCCAGGAAAGCCTCGCAGATGAAAAGGCACGCGGCCAAATGAATGAGGAGGTGGACAGAGATCAGTACCTGGGCATGAGTCTCCGAGAACTTGTGAGGGAATTTCGTTGGCAGACGTTAGTGCTGTTAAAATGCTGTCTCTTGCAGCCAAAGGTGAGTGGTCTGGGACAAATTCTGTATTAACCCGACTTGGACTCACTAGATGAATTAGATGCTCTTTTTCGGTTCACGGTGTGAACGTTTATGCATGATGCAATTTTCTCTCATCTCTTTAATACCTGGTTTGCTTAGGAACCTCCAAGATTGCGCAGGGCCAGATCTGAACAATTATGAGAAGAAGCTGAGTCGGCCAACGAGTTTGAGGACTAGTGATCGAAACTCGCTACTCTCGTACATGGGATTGCCCCTGCAGATATTTGGCAAGGTGAGTTTGTTTGCTCTTTATAAAAGAAACACTGTTGATCGGACATATAGGGGAGCTTGTTCGGACCATACACACCCTTGCAGCAATTAGACATCCTTGCGGACTTTGGCACGAAATCATATATAGTTGGCAGCACAAACTCGTTATTATTACAACAAAAGGACCGATATAGCGATATACTAATCAACCTTGACGAAAATACGATCAACATTACCTCCACCTCACTTCGCACAGCATTGGCTCTTTCTCACTCCGACAGACGATGGATTGATTTCATCACACAAGAGGTAAACGACACATGGGATGACGCAAATCCAGGGAGGCCGAAGACAATGGGATACCGCGGCAGTGAAGAGTTTATCCGACTTCAATTCGAAGAGTACCTCCTGTCCCTCATCTCATCCGTCAAATATCACAACCACCTCCTTCAGAATGCCCACAATCCCAAAGCTCTTCTTCCGCACATCGAGGGAGACCCATCTACGGATTTTAGTAATGAGTGGGTTGAATATTGGATGAAGACCGAAAACTATCGCATATGGAACTCACATACAGACGGACACCTATTCGACATTGTGGAGCCGAGGCACCCCTGTGCTGGTGGGCTCACTATTGACGATGTCCAACGCCGAATTCAGCAACAAGTGCAGGATTTACATCTTGATGAAAGATTCGCAGTCGGTAAAGAAGTACTAGGGAGGAATTTAGCAGCAGGGCGCGACAAAGCAAGCACTATCTTTAACAAGTTGTATGCGGATATGGAAGCCCTTCGAGAAGCGCAGAGGAAACGAGCCGAAGAAACCCAACAAGTAGCAGAGAAAAATGGATCCGCTGCCTACCCCGTAGATCTGGGCAAGGCACAACAAACAGCGAGCTCGGTCGGTGCGAGAGCCGGAGCATATATTGGTAGCTGGACTGCGTGGGCAGGCGAGAAACGAAAGCAGGGCTGGGGCCGATCAAGCGGTAGCTCCGGTGGAGGTGGATGGGGTTTCGGTGGTAACCGTAAATCGAGATCCGGGAACACAGACTCGAGCACCGAAAAGAACTATACACCCCTTAGCAGCCCCGCGCTCTCGTCTGCGGGCTTTCCCAGTATTCAGATGTCGGACGTACAACACCGAGCCAGCGAGGGCCACGAGAGGAGGCCGCTTACGCAGGATAGCTTCGATGAGAGTCTACTTGATGCCGCGGGGTCGGTGGACGAGAGCGTAACTTCGAGCCCCGCTAGCCCAAGGAAAAATGCCGAATCCAGGCAGGATAGGAGCATGAGCATAGCTGCTAAGTTGGACTATGGAGAGGGGCATGGTAACAGTACCGGGGCGACCACCGAATCTAAGGAAGAGAAGCCTGAGCCCAAGACGGAAGAGCCGAAAACAGCGGAAAGTACTACATAGTAGCCATTCTAGGCGTACATGAATTATAATCACACGAGGCTCAAGGCATTGGAAGCATCTGATTGGACAGGAAAATGCGTATGCATATACCTAGGCAACAGCGAAAACGCAGCTGAACAGAGCAGCAAGGAAACAGGAGATAATCATAGGAGGGAAGATATGATATGAGGGATGTGAATTACCTTTTGCTATGCCCCTTTGAATAAGGGATATGAATAAAGACGAAGGCCCACCGCCAAAGAGGGTAGGATGGTATCAATGAGACCCAAGGGCAAATCCTGCCTTAGTACCTAGTTAGCTAGCTAGCTTGATGAACCGCCCGCTTGCTATGAACCAGAATTAATACTGAAAAGTTGTATCTACCTCACTGGGATTCTTGTTAATAATATCATGGCTAATTGCCTGTGTCAAGCATAGTGCAGTCGGCGATGATAAAATTTTCCGAGATTACTGTAACTGCTAGTCTTTATTGTTATCTACCTAAGGTAGGTATCTAATTAATGTCTACCCAGTCTCCTTGTCTATCAACGAGAGTAAGAAAAAGGCAATCCTCATTGACTGTCTATCTGCAATATGTACAAAGATGCATGTGCCGTGCTATATGTGACCCTCGGCGATCTATTTATCATGATTGTGAGCGGGCACAATCGATGAAAAACAATCGTCATGGTCACATGCACATGCAAAGGCAGATATTTTTCTCTGGAGGATTTTATTTCGTATCTATCAGTTATCGAGTTTCTGGTTTCTGTTTTGTTCTTCTGCCATGCTGCCTTGCGGTATATAGGAAAGCCACTATAGACTGGGTACTAGCCTAAACCACAACCCACTGTGACCAGTAGAATACATGGGTAAGGGGTAACCGCAAGGAAAAGCAATGCATTCACCAGGTTCTTATGCAGGCTCTCCCGTAGTCAAATCGATGACTACAATCATCCACCAGCCTGCCGAAGATCCGCCATCAATGTCATAGCTGCCAACTTCGTCCTTACGCCGAACGTATATGACAGCGTCCTATTAACCCTCCCACATTGAGGATTAAGGGGGTTGGGAGACAGTAAGGTGTGAGTCTCTCAACCATAATGCATCAAGTCTAGCACTCGTCCGTGTCGTTCGTGTCAAATAATCTGCAAACCAGGCCCCTTTCCATGTTGGTTTCGAGAACCACCTTAGGTTTCGAAACACATTTCCCTGATAAAGTGTGATGAGGAATTTTGTTGCCGCCTGGCAAACAGATGCTGCAAGAGGGGAAAAAAAAATGCCAGGGATATATGCGTGGGTATAATGCAAGGTTTGCTCGAGACTGAGGGGTGTCGTGTCTCTTGCATTATGCAAGATAACCGAGATCATCATCATCCAGACGCTCGAGGTATTCCTTGTCGAGAAGAACCTCTATGCATTTCTTGATGTCACCGACTTTAGGGACGAAGCGTGACTTGATCTGGCTGATACACTCGCCAACCAGCTGCGGGTGCTTCATCTTCTTTCGGGCCTTCATGATCCTGACGATAGCGGACTAAATCATAGTTAGCACTGTTATACAATGTTATAACACTTTGGAGGCACTAGTTATTAAGTTGAAGATAGCCTATGCGACCTTTCAAGGCAATGGATTTAGCCCTCAGAGAGAAAAAGAAATGGATACTTACTTGTAACACAAGCTGCCGGTCCTCTTCGATCGTCTTATTGGTATCAGCCTCCTCTTGTTTCTGCTCCGTCTTAGTGCCAACATTAAGGTTGACACGAATCTTCTTGCTCTTGAAGTCGTAGTTAAGATGTAACATCTTTCCAGGGCCAGGCTTGTCACCATCGGGCTTCATGAGAAGAACTTTGGCTTTAAGTAGGATGCCCAAGGCAGCATCCAGAACCTCACTACTTAATTGGGTGACAGATGCGATGTCATCGTACGAATGAGCATCCTTGGTGTTAAACATCAAAAGGATTGCCATCTGGTAGGCGCTAACTTGGAACGTAAAAGGAGTTTTCGAGGATTTACAGTATCCAGTTTTAAGTTCGCCCTTGCAAAGCTGCCAGAGCCAAGTTAACTTACGGCCTTCGTGTTTTTCTTTGTAGAAGAGAGTGAACCGGTCGATGTCCTTCTGGACCTCAGCCGGCGGGTTGAACGTCGTGTTAGGAGGAGTCAACGGCCAGAAGCTGGTTCCCAAGATGGAGTAAGTAGAATCGAGAGGCGGCTGTTCTAATTCCAATTTCTTGACGTGTTCCCGGAATCCGGTGTTGAGATCCTTGGAAATCTGCATATCTTGGAACATGCGTTGAAGCTTGTTCGTGTATTCGAAACCACATGCCTCCTTGAGCTTGCTAATCATGCTGGTCTCAGCATCATCCGAGGAGGAATTGCTGTGTACGAGACGTCTTGCTAACATTCTCGAGTAGAACTTCTGGAAGACATCTTTGTCCTCGATGTACTTGAACACCGTCATTATTTGTGTTAAAGTAGCATCGAGCTCGGATTCTTCGACGCCAGCCCCACTCTTACGCAATAGCACATCGGTGTACTTGGCGAGAAGTTCAGGAGACTTGCTGCTCCCTGATTTACAGATCTCGTTGCGATTCACAAACTCTCGGCAAGCATTGTCCAGAGACCGAGTAAATTCTGGTTCATCAGCGAATGCACGCTTAACTAAGCCCTGGTACCGGCTATGTGTGTCAAGCAGAGCCTCGACGTAGACTTTGGGCTCAAGCTTCTCTGCATCCGAAGCAACCTTGAAAACCGCATTGAGGCCTGCATTGCGGACATGCGCCTCGAATTTTTGCCGTAGAGGATCCAACCCATCGGGGATCCTAGAGAGGAGGTTGTACATGCGTTTCATGTCCTCTTCCCGATCGTTGTCGAGCAGAACTTGGAATTCGTCCCTTAGCATTGCAGAGTGATCCGCAATCAGCGCCTTGTTACATGTCTTTTTCAGAGGAAGCGCTATGTCGTTGTGGAGGTACATGCGCACACGTTCCTCCTCCTCGGCTAGCCGTGTCTCGGCCTTCTTCATGTACTCAACAACACTATTCTCAGCGACGAACTGCTTTGATTCGGTTCGGTAGAACTCTTCGGTTGCGGCAAGGAACGGTTTCTCGAAATGGAATCGATAGGTGTCGAGTGTCGTCTTGGTAGCGTCATGCTCGTCGAGGCCGAGGGATACAAAGGAATCGACCACCTGCTTGATCTGTCTGTGCTCAATAGTCTCACCATTTCTCTGCTTCTCAACCAGCATGAGTACAGCATCCATGACCTTCTTATTGACACGGGTGAAAAATTCTGTACGCCACTGGTATAAATGTAGGGTGTACACATCATAGGTGTTCTTCTTTCCTTCGTCCATCTCGCGCTTAACCCAGTGTCGATTAAGGTATCGGAAGAGATGGTGGATGTATTTCGCAGCTACCGTGTAGCGGTTCCATTCTCTGATATAGAATGCCAAGAGGGCTTCGTCGGTATGCGCTTTCGACTCTTCGTACAATCCGTTAAGATGAGCGTTGAGGTATTCCTTCAGCTTCTTGTAGAGATCTTCGCCAAGAAGGTGAGCTGAGATACGAGGGTCAGTAACGGATAGCAAGCCAAAGGTGTCGCTGTATTTACCCCCCCTATGGGCTTGACCAACGGCATTACTGCTTCCCAAGCCTACGGCCTTCTGAGATGTGCAGAAGTTGTGAACAGCACTGTTATCTCGTTAGTTTATGATTAGCTGACCAGGCGCATAGATACTCACGTGTAGATTCCCATGTACTAATAATGAATGAAGGGGTTAGTCACGAAAGACATGAGAGCGGTGTAGAGTAACTTACAGTTCCCATATCCATGCCATCTTGAAGGTTTCTCATGATTTTGTCGATACCGGCCTGAAGGTATTCCCATGTCTGACCGATATCCTCCCGGTTGGGCGTCGAGGGCATGGGTCGCGTCGTGGTAACGGACATAGTGACGAACTATTCGGAAGAGGTGTCCTCCGAGGAGGTTGTCGACAGAAGAAGATATACGAGTTGGTAGTGTCGTCTCGAGTACAAGGATAGGTGTTCGGATTTCTAGATGGCTGAGTGTTAAAGACGCAGTGCTACCACTTTAAGGACTACGAGAAATAAAGAGAAAGGTTGATGAATGGTGGAAGGTGGGTTGAGAAATGGAAATGTAGAAAGGAGTGGGACGAGTAACAGGTGCCGGGGAAGATTTAAATGGCGACGAGGTGAAGGTGCGAGGGAAAAGACTGAATGAATTGGTGCACTTACCAGTTTCTGGACGTAGATGAATCTTCCAGACTCGTGACCAGGGATTAAAAAGAGAACCACAGATCGCCCCAACGTCAGCAGCGTGGTGAGTTCAGAAGGATAAATGAGTCAGGACTAAGGCCGCGAAGTAGGCGGAATAGAAGGAGAAGGGAGGGCGGATGAAAGTAAAAGGAAGTCGAGGTAGTTGAAGATTTGATATCGCGTCACGCAAAAGAATGGATGGAAGTCGATTTCAGGTTGCCGCCGCATCAAGGAATACGGTAGACAGTTTAGACTGTGCTGTTAGACTGCTTAGCTGAGGTAAGGTACCTAAGAAAAGAGGCACCGACCCATCGAAGGACTCGTCTTGGCATAAATACGGTTTAGTTGCTCCACCCCCACCTTCACCTTGTTTGGTACATCCCTAACAATCACAATGCACACGTCGCACGTAACCTTGGAACTTAGGTACATACTATGTTAGCCTCTTTGAAGCCCGAACTTGCCCCTCCATTGACCACACATTGTTACCTTCAATGTTTCTAACCCGCTTTGTTGCACACATCCCATTTAACATCTACAAAATTGAATTGTTCTAGCAACACCGACTCTTTGTCACTTCGACATTCTAAGGTTGAATGTTATGGACCACTTCGCAATACATGTTAGGTATCTACTAAGCACTATGTACATAGGTATGTACGTAAGTCGAGGTACCTACATCCTTCCATCCAGTCTTTTCTAGAAGAACTTAGGTACCCGGGCAATTAAATGTCCTAGGCCGTCAGTTGATGGGTTTTCTACCAGCTTCTCTCAGTGTTCAAAGACCCCATACCATTAGAAACAAAAGCACGACAACCATCTCTTATAGCCTTTCGAGCCAATAAGATAAAATAAATCATAAAAACATCATCATCATTATTTTTATATTATTGAATGGGTATATATTCATTTACTTTAAGAGCTGTGTGTCTGGTTCATTTTTCGTGTACATTATCTATCCCACCGAGCTTCTCTGCCAGTCTGAACACATTGATAGTGAAATTCAGAATCCAGGCGATCAGTCCTACAAGCGTCAACGCTGCGAGTCCCCTTGCTAAATGCAAGGATACTTTCTCCATTACCGCCCCGTTGGGGTCCGTTGACATTCCATCCCCGCTATGATATACCAATGCTTCAAAGGCCAATGCTGTACTAGAAGATTTCAACACAATGAAAACGAGGTCCAAGAGCGTGAGTGATACTTTCTGTGCCGGAGCTCGGAGCCCTAATGGTTTGCCCGTATACTCGTCCCAGGTCATATATAGAATGTAAGGAATAGCCACTACGTCGATGACTATGGCGACAATCGCTTGCGAACTTTCCGGGTAGTCGTTCGTAGGAATCGCCTTGTCTCTCTCCCTCTGGAATATGTTACATGCCAAAGCAAGAGCCGCAATAGAGGTAATTAAGACCGTAAGACGGAATATGAGCGGTGCAATAGGATGCCGTAGCACAAAATTCCAAAACCGCATGATCCATGTTTCCTTCCTGGACATCCTCTTAGTTTTGGGATCTAACGGATGGAACGGATTCCGGACTGGCTTGTCAAGATCCGGCATCTGTGCTTCGAGAACCTCGTACGGCACTATCTCCCACTCATCATCGGGATTTCGTCCGTAAGAAGACGATCGGATGAACTCTCTCCACCTTTCATAAGGATCTTCATTAGGGGCCCGATAACCCAGCCCCATTATAACGGGTTCTGCCGTGCGTAAATGATCCCATCGTCGACCCGGCCTGTCGGCACGTTTCCTTAGAAACACGGGAAGCTTTGATACGTGATCATGTTTCTCATCGACCCAGTCCACATAACCATCCTTCGATACCCTTCGCTTGAGTGGTCGACTTCCTTTGCTCTGCTCCGGACGGACACTTGGTGGGGGAGCATTGATGTGTTCCTCCCTCTTCGGGCCATGAACCTCTTCATCGTAGAGCTCTACCCAAGCAGGTACAGTGATCCTCAAAGGATTTCGGGTCATCGCAATGTTCTGAGCGACAAGTTCATAGGGGTGAGAGATTCTAAGAATAAAAATGAAGCAGGACCACGGTCATAAGTTAGACGAGTAGAATTGCTAGTCATCCTCTCATATATAGATAATGCCCTCAGAACTCGGAAACAAGTGGGGAGATTTAGCGTTCAAATAAGAAAAAGGAACCACTGAGAAGTAAGAAGCGCTATGTATGTGTGTGCTTGCGTGTTTCCGTAAACGCCGGCTCCCATCAAACTTTTGTGATATCTGCGCGTGCGCCAATGAAGGGTGCAGGGCAAAGCGCAAAACTATCCGGCAGGTCAATATGATTACTAGTCGAACGAGGGAGTGGAAGCGATGCTTGGATAACGCGAGTAAGTTGGGTAGGTAGAGGTAGGTATTGTAAGGATTACTTGAACAAACGATGTCATAGACAGGATCACCTAGTTATGACATCTTGAAGAGAATAATACAGATAGAGGAAATGAAATTTTGAGCTGATTCGGGTCACGGCACAGGCGGGTTTTTTTGTGTAGCTAGAATGAAAATCGGACCAGAGATGACAGACGTTAAGATCACGGCGCAAGATAACAATAAATTAGGTCAGCTACGCCCGGCGCGTTGGCCGGGAAGAGCCAGGTTGGCAGGCAGTGCAGGGAATGCAAGGATTGATACCTCATACAATAAGGTCGATGGGGCCATAGCTTCAAAAAACCAGGGGGCAATGAATTGGGGATCGCTCTCGTTTAGAAAGTGGAGCTTGCTTTATATAAGGGTGTACCTATGAATAAGGTAGAGAGTACTATAAGGTCACTTTCAGCCACATCCATGGAGATATTCAAAACTCAACTCACCTTTAATACTTATTTCCTGTCTTTGTTAATGGTAGCTAAAAGTCGAGTCCATTAACATTCACTTGGGGTATAACATGTGGTACATATATCCATAATCTTGTGTAGCCGTGCTTTATTCAAATGTGGAAAATACATGTAGGTAATCTCTGTGTTCTTGTACTAGGTACTCACAAGTACGACAGAAGCACGGAACAAGCCACAAGGTAATCCCTGTTCACATGCGTCACCAGCGCGTCTTCATTTGCTGCAGCGCTCGCAAACTTGGTGCAAGGCTTGACCAGGGTCTAGAAGAGGGCTACATTTTCAACGTCATACTACGGTATTCAACGCTATCAAGTCGACTTGAAAACTTCTTTAAACACGATGGCGATGGTTTCTACAGCAGCTCCCAAAGGATTGAAGTAACTGGTGTCTATTGCGACTTGGCTTCCCTAATTCCATCCTTTATTATCCCACCAGTTCTAAGGCTGAGTTGTCGCAATTCAACATCCCTTCTCCACCGCAACAATGCGATTTTTCCTCCTCCCCATATCGACTCGGCGAACTCTACTATACTGCCAGAAACTCCAAGTCCTACCGACAAGCAAACAAACTATAGTAGACAAAGCCACAGTTCGCGCTGCGAAGCTTTGGGCCGGCTGGGAGAAGAAGGAGGGAGGTTGGCAAAAGAAAGTAGTCATTTATGGCAATTCCTTGCTGAAGAGGATCCCTTACGAGGAATGGGGGCTTAAATCAGTCCCTCCTCTATCAACTAAGCGGAGAGAAGAGGAAATACTAGGAAAGGATAAGAATCATCTCATTTACCCCGAGAGCATTATTCCTACAACAAAGGCGGTAAGCGTTCTACGGACGCTCGGTACAGAACGGGAATCGTTACATAAGACCAGATTAATATGGTGTTTGATCGGGATGCCTATCAGCGCACCATTTGCGCTTGTCCCAATGTAGGTTTCCATTTTTCTTCAAGGGTCTATCGAAAATTTACAAGCTTCTAACAAACCTGCTACCAGAATACCCAACCTTCCCTTCTTCTACCTAGTATATCGAGCTTGGTCTCATTGGCGAGCCCTTGCAGGCGGCAAGCACATCCAATTCCTCTGCGACAATAACCTGCTCAATTTATCACCGTCCCAAGTACTCGACTCGATTTACACGCCGCTCGTCCCTGACGCTTCTACTTCGAAAGTGTCGATAACAGAAAAGGACAACAGCGCAAAGTCGTCTACCACTTCTGACTCGACGAGACCCGAAGAGGAGAAAATGCTTCTTTCTCAAGATAATGGGCGACAGCTCGTCAGGGCGCTAGAAATACCGGAACTCGAAGTCGAGCTCGAAAGGGCGATATGGCAGGTTGAGACAGCGATCCAAAGAGAAAAGGAAGAAAAGGCCAAACCACCCGGTACGACAGGACCTAAGTAATGATCTACGATAATTGGGGACAAGGAATAGATGGAAATGACGTGTGATGACTCGGATACGGTGGTGTACGATGACAAAAGGTTATGAACTCATAGAAGGAATATCCCGGTTTAGGGGGGTTGGAGATAGATAGACCGGACTCGCTCTCCATTATGATGATATCTAGGCAACGAAAAGTTACCCACTCCTCATATAAGGAATGAACATGGTCGTCATGTTTGCCAAGCCTGAATCCTGCTGATCCCTCGTATTATTATCAGAACCCCGAGGATACACATGATCCCTAGTGTCGTTATCAAACGTCTTGTTGTTATGCGTGAAAGGTAGGCCGCCTCAAGCAGCCTGTCTTCTTGGTAATCGCTTTCAACAAGCGCCTGCTTCTCCATATCTGATTCCCGTACGTTTAGGTCCACTTCACGGAGTTGGTTTCCCCGCACGGTTTCCGTATAATGCTCCTTATCACTACAAGCGGGATAGGAGTCCTCCATTTGTTCTCCCGGGTTTGCTCTAACTTCATCATGTCCTGTTCGAGTAGAGTCCATAATGAAATTATCTAGAGAAGACATCGACCTCCATGCCGCCGCAGCCTTCTGGCGCATCAGTCTCTGCGTTGGGCTCTGTCCATACTTTGTTGCTCGACAATAGTCATTTCGTCTCTGTCGTCTCGGCGGTGTTTCGGTGTTTGACGGATTCAGAGGTGAGGGAATATGCGGTATATATCCTTGTTCTTTTGAGGATAGACCTCCGCGAGCCATTCTATTAAATCATAAGAACCAATGATGCCCAAATAAAAGGCTTCGTGCTGCTCTGGAGCCCGCTCGGAGATGGACTGTTCTTTGATATTACTCGAGACAAAGAAATTAAAAGATGAGATTGACCCGGCATTTCGATAGAGCTATACGCAATTGAAATGTCAGGAAGTGTAAGATCACATTCTTTTCAAGATGTCTCACGTCTTGCCTCCCTTGCGTCCAGATTCGAACCATAATGACGTTTCATCTAGGCTAATGTTTCTAGAGACGATGGTGGCTGAACGAATTGGAAACATACCAACCTCTCAAGTGGAAAACATCCAGCAAGAAGATAAATGTATTCCGTCGGCAAACAAGTGCATTGGTTGTTTAGCCGCCGTCGAGATATCATCCAGAGCCTCGGGTTCGCGATCCACACCACACAGTTACTCGGTACAACTTCAGGAAATTTGTCAGACCTCCTGTTAATTTCTGTATTTATAGTCTCATAATGATTCTCTAACCTCGTGTGGGAATAATAGCTCACCGAGAGTATACTTCACTACTAGAAGGTAGAAACTCATTTCGATATTACCAATTATCATTCTCGAATATCACCCTAGTTCTGTGGTATCCTCCTAAACGCCCCTAGCTATGCAGCTCACAGGGCCTGCGCTCCTCGACTCCTGTATACCTATATTTGTCTTCTTTCGACTTTTCCTGGGCGTCGACTGTACTCTTCAACATGTCATCCGGCCTACAACGCACTATCAAGGGCCCTCTTTCAATAGCATTGTATATCCAATCCACCCGTGCAACTAATATGCATTGCTCGACAAATTGCCCGTGAAACCTAACAATTTCCATCTAGGCTCAGGGTTTTCATGGGTCATGAAACCAACGTGGTTGATTGGGAAATGGGCGATGCTCTAAAGGCATACCTGCACACATATTCTCGTTGAGGCAACAGATCATGATCGACATCTCTTCTACAAGCTATATTAACCTCAGTTTCTCTATGTCTTGGTTCCAGGCATGAATAATTACCGCATAGAAGCTTTCTAATCTTGGTAAGTCGTTTACTATAAGCTACCTTGTGTGAGGCCATCGTTTCGCCAACATCCGCAATAATTCGAGATTACAAATCAAACCTAAGTGAGTGGGAGATATACAATAAGTACGACGCTGATTAGGATAGATTCTTGAAAAGGAGAGATGAGGGCTTATAGTCAGTCGTCCGAAGTAGTTCATACGCCGTTATGTGGATGATGCCTAAGGTAAGGTGATCTAGAAAGCAAACCCGGTCCCATTGACGTGCTTCAAGTGTCTCTATTAACAACCACATGATGTATGCATGGGACAATGTTGATTAAATGTATTGAGGGAAGGTAGAATAGGTGTACAGGATTGACTCGCACGTAAGTCTTTTCCGAAAAGTAGCATTCTGGACATGGGATGTCGCATAGGCACCTATCATTGGACGAGGCTCTCGGGACGGCGATCTCGCGGTTTTGCGCTGTCAGAATATCCAGGGTCAGGAGGCAAAGGGTCAGAGCATAATGCCCGGCCGGAAAAAGGTCTTGGCGTGATGGCAGTCTGTACTAAGCAATCTAATAAGTCCAAACGTATTATGGCAGACTCCTAGGTCAGGGTGCTATGAAACAGCACCCAAGAGATTTTGCTAGATTAACTTGACCTCTAGTATCTCCTTGAGATGACATCGTCCCAAGTCTACATTCTATGTGTATATGCGGCGTAGTCTGAAAATAGCGCCGCCTATACAGCTTCCGAGTAGATCAGGAGGCTTGGCGCTATCACCCGATAACCCAGCGAGGTTCTCTCTTCGTTGAACTGCTAAACATCTCATGTTAGCTGTCTTGTAATGGCATAATATTTATTGCCAAGCTGCGTAGGGTTTCAATCATGGCGTCAAAGTGGTGAAGGTGCACATCTTAGGATAGAGATATAATCCATCCTCTCCCCAGGCCAGAAAACTTTGTATTGTCTCTCCATCGCAAACAAATTGCTCTTCATCTCTTGTTACATATTTTATATTCTAGAGGTATAGCCCTTGCCGTCTTTGGGTACTTCTAGTTCGTCACTAACAGATAACAGCTGCGCTCTTTCGATTCTCTTTCTCTCCTTAACCCCGTTTGAAAGTAAGATATCCAAGTTTGCTAGTATCACCGGAGATAACTAAATAAAGGGTTCTAGCGGTACATTTATTGTAATATTTTATTAGTACGGCAAAATGAAGTTCACATCCAGCCCTCTTTTCGCTACCTTGACGCTGGGCGTCTACTTGTCTGGTCTCGTCGCCGCAGATGGAATCTCTGCAAACCAGGGGGTTACCGTCCCCAGGGGGTCCATCGCACCATTCAGGCGCGAGCTAGCTAATAACGGCACAGCCGCTGCCAACGGTACCGAAGCAGTTGATAACAACAATGAGGATGGAGAAGAGAACGTCGACGAGAATGCCAACGAAGAGGAGAATGCCAACGAAGACGAAAACGCCAATGAAGAGGAGAACGCTGACGACCAAAACCAAGACGAGAATCAAGACAATCAAGACAATCAAGACAACCAGGATAACCAGGATAACCAGGATAATCAAGATGAGAATCTGGAAGAAGAGCTTAACGACGTTGAGAACCTGAACGGCATCAACATTGATGAAAACAACCTAGAGGGCAGCCTCCTGCAAAACATCGGAAATCTCATGCTCTCCCTCGGTGTCTGTAACTTCAATCTCGGTAGCCTTGGTAGCATTGGCATCGGCAATCAAATCCAGCTTCTCCTTCAACTTCAGCAGCTTGCTCAGCTCCAGCAACTCGGACTTGTCAACTCGTTCTCCATTGAGCAACTCATCCAGCAGGAACTTCTCCTAAACAACTTCAACCTCAGTAAGTTCATCTTCAATCAAGAATTTAATTATCCAAGGCAATTCACTAATGGCATCTAGACATCATTAAGCGAACTGTTAGCGCATCTGTGAAGCAGGCTGCTCGCGAAAACAAGCGTACCATCATGACCAAGAGGGAGTGCAAGAATCAGAACAAGGGTAATTAAGAATCATGACAGGTAGTTGAAGGGAATTGGTCCTCTATGGTAGGGAAATGATTGGTTTATATCTGTCAAATGTATCACGGGGATCATAGGCTGTCTTTAGGAGTTCGTCCGAGCCTGCAATTGCAGCTCACCATTGTTTTCTTGTATCTACATCCGTAATGGAAAATTTCCGTTCAGGGACAAATACAATCGAGAAAAGATTAAAAGGATCAGCTTGTCGTCAGTTTCCAGTACCTCTGTCCAACAAATAATTTGCAAAGGTATATGAATAAGACATTGCTAGCTGGATTCGCCTTGGTAGAGTGACTATTTGTTGGGAACACATTTCATGGTTACTCGAAGATCGCTACAAGATGGGATGAAGCGCTAAGTGAGGTACAGGTACACAGACACATGTAACCCTGGAGAGTTACATTGTCCACTTAATAAAGTTGAATATTGAGAATACACGAGATTACCTAGACAAACAAGGGGGACTAGGGTACTGCCTCTGTGTCCTGAGGTGATGAGGAAACGAATTGCAACCTCTAGAATGAATTTTACCAATTGAACGTCGATATACAAGTTAATAATAGGACTACTCCCGCCGCAGCAGAGGTGACATCTGAAAACAGCTGAAATGAGTCAAACAAAACAGATATCATCGGACGAACACAAAGATTATACCTAGGATATTGTATATCAAGCTCGGATGCGTCAAGTTCCAGCGTAACTAGGACTTAAGCTTATCCGTGATACTTAACAGAGAAGTAAAGTCATGCCTTACGTCTGTGTGTGTCGCATCTGTAACACATCCGATATCCAGAAACGGCAAGTTGGGGTGGCGTGTGACACCCCGGGCTAAAGATTGAATAGAGATCCTAGTTTACTATGTAGGTGCCGTGCTGGAAGATCTAGTGGAAGTAACGGAGACCCTTGTCAATCTGGGGACCGGATGGGTGTTCAAAGGCGTCAGAATGGGTAATATGGCGACATGATTGGCTCCTTGGCTTGTCTGTAAAGATTTAGAGAACCCGCCTATGGTGAGATCACGTCCCCTCTTACTGTGAGTAAGCAGAGCAACTTCTTGTTTACGGGATTGTTCATTCGATAACCCGAACCCACTTTGACGGTGCCGGCTAGCCGGTGCCTTCGGAGTGCTGTCTCCCTGCATTCGACCCCCGGTCCAGTTAAGACTTGCCAAGAAGTTGACAGCGCTTTGGCCACTAGAGACTCTCGACTCTCAACCCATCCACAATATACACTTCGCCGACCTCAACCTTGAGTCTGTGATAAGCCTCATGGAGGCAAAGTTCTAAGGAAATCGCTTTACGCATTGTTAGAAGTGGCCGCATCCATTTCTCTCTATGCTATTGAGTTATATCACAGCTCGTTTGGTGGCACGAGGAAACACCTAAAATGCGGAATAGCGATCCTGGACGGTGATCAAGCGAGTCGATGGATTAGCTTGATGTAACAGCGTCAAAGAGACACAGGCTCACACGGGAAAATCCCATAGCAACTGAGGTATATCTCAAGATATGGTACATGTCAGATGACTAGTATAGTCAGATCTTGTTCCAACTAAGGTTATTTAAACTACTACGACCCTTGAGATGCGCTTTTGATCTACGCTATGGCCTCGGCCCAAAGGCCTTCCGTGCGTGATCGGTGCCACCCTGATAGCTTACCCCGTTATAGGGCACGGTAGAAACTGGCATGAGATGAGCCGCGATGGGTCCCTTTTGCCTCTTTCCTTCCGGTACTCTACCACGTAATGATGCATCAGGGGCTTTCAGCTATTGGGGTTTACGCTCGCGCGAGGTCATAGTCACTAGGCGCCTCTATAGGTATTTCTGCCAAGACATTCCCACCTAGGGTTGAGCACTCCCATTCTTGATATCCCCCTGGACACGGCTCGTTTTACCAGTCGTACATCCGCCTAACGATGTCTACGTCCTGACACGCACCGGAACTATCCTTCAACCACGTTCCGAATTATTATTGTCTCTTGAGAAGCTTGGCATTGTTTCTGGGCCTCATGCCATCCGATCAACATGGCATCCTACTTGGTATATAAGATATTGTTCACATCATCCAGATCTGTCTCTTTTTTCTAACCATTCCATTCACCAATCCAAAGACATCTTCAGATCTCTCAACCCATTCTTTCATTCATTCCTTCAGAGGTAAGCCACTGGCACTTATAGCATCGCCTCATCTCAACTTCAGCTAACATTGAAACAGCTGTGCTCGTTGTTCGCTTCACTCTTTACATACATTCATTAGAACTGTCGAGGTAAGTCGAACAATGGCAACTGGTCCCGAGGTGGAACCATCACCAGTGACATGGCTAACTGGCTTATACAGCTGTGCTCATATTATCTAATATTTTAATTTCTCAACACTCCCTACATTTATTCAAAATGAAGCCCACCACTTTCCTTGTCAGCGCTCTCGCCGCTGTTGCCAGTGCTGCTCCCACTACCACTACCGAGAAGCGAACTGCCATTGACCTTGGCGCGTTCAACAACTTCGGCTTTGCCAACCAGGACCTTCAGTACCTGCTCGCCATCAACGGCTTCAACCTCCAGGCCTTCGCCCAGCTCGCTGCCTTTAACAACCTCAACATCGGTGGCTTCCAGAACCTGTTCGTCAACAACGTCTTCGACGTCAACTCCCTGCTCCAGCTGCAACAGATTGCTCTTCTGTCTCAGCTCGGTGGCCTCGGTGTCTTCGGCAACTTCGACCTCAGCGCCCTCCAGCTTAACGTCTTCGACCTTGGTCTCATTGGTGGCATTGGCGGCTTCGATGTCTCTTCCCTCATCGACCAGACCCTGGTTCCTCAAATCCAGACCATCATCCAACAGACTGGTGAGCAATCCCTCTACACCTTGAAAAGCGTTCACGAAGCTGACTCTCACGCTACAGAAATAAGCGCTGTTGTCCTTAAGGAATAAATAAGCCGCGCTAATACGGGCACACATCTCATCTCTAGTTTTCCGTTAATGGAGTGGGTGTCTATTTCAAGGGGCCGGGGGCGGAGTTCGCGGAAGAGTACGATAAGGGGGAGAGGGAAATATCCCTGATTTTTATTTTTATGTAAAACCACCGTTGTTCCTCGCCGGCTAGTTAATATCATGGATCATTGGGGGCTTATCTCAATATTCAATCTACAGCTACAGGAAAGCTACGCGAAAGCCGGTTGTAGGTCTTCGGTCGGAGTGGAGGGGGAACACAGCATAGCAAGGGTAGAATGAGAGTGGGATTCATTGGGATTTCTGGAGATGATTCTTATCAATTTTACCTCTCATTGGGATAATTCATCCGTCTTCAACAATTTTGAGTTTTCTGTGATGCTTCTGATTTTTGCCATTGAAAAGAATTGACTTTCTCGAAGTCTTGACATTGGTTGGAAAGGGTGATAGTGGCTTTAGTTGGCGAGTATAAGGAACGAATGTTGTTGGCGTTTGATCGCTCAGCTGTGAAACATCGGGGGTGCTCATCAAACCTGATGCGATATCTTCCTACTAAATTCATGGAACGAAATATTTAATGCACCTGTCCACACTCTAGTATTAAAGATATGGGTTTGATAGGTGCGCAGTCTAATTTAGGCGTTGTCGCATTTCTTCCTCTTCCATGGGCAGGGACTATTTTTACCTATAATGCCACCCCCTTTAACCGTTAACATTCAGATAGGGCAGGTAGCTAAAACTAGAAACCAGCATCACCTGTTCTCTGAGGGTATAGAAAGGAGCCTTCCATCTTCATCTGTTGGTATCTTTCAAGGCTGGTACAACACCGGTATACCGTAGGACAATGTTGGCATCGTCTGGTATCTACCGCTTTCAACCCCCTTTTCAGGGTGGATGTTACGCGGGATGCACGGTAAGCACACAGAAAAAAGAAAGTATGAGACCAGAAATTCTACGATACTGCTTCAGTGACTTCATGCTCTAGTTCATTCGTCACTCAATTCGTCCATTTGAGTCCCTCACTTCATACAGATCACATCCAGTAAGCATCTATGCAACAAAACAAATACCTTGGCAAGCGAACGACTATTAGAGTCTATAGATAGTACAGACGTTAGACGCGTATGATCGTATGTTGCCACCAGTGCACATGATGCTTAAATGTGCATAGGAGTGACAAGCCATTAGTTTAAGAGGAATCGGGTTGACCAAAACGTTCGTATTACCTACACTGCAGTCCTTTTTCTTTTGTGTTATAAAGTTATCCTGTTTCAGTCAGCATGCGGGCTCAATATGGGAAGGACATAGCGAAGCAATATGTAACGAGATAAGGATCTAGTTAATACACAAATCACCTCCTCTTTTCCATTGATCCTTAACTTCATTCAATATGGATCATAGTATATCAACTATATAGTACTAATTGTTAGCCTTAGAGTCAACAACCCCTTTTCCCCTTCATGGCGAGAGACTACCCAGGATATAGCAGTGAATTACCTCCTAAGTACGGGTAGGTCCCCCAGGCAGACCAGGTACCTATTTTCTTAGTTGCTAGCAGTGTGCGAGAAGAAGAAAGAGAAAAAAGCCAGCCCTATTATTGCCGTGTTAGAAGAGCCAATCATCTATTCGGATCTTAGACATTGTACCAATCTCTGCATCCATATGCAAGCCTCACGGACTACCGGCATCGCATCTTAACACCACACCGGAATTCCCGCGAAACAGACAAGGCGTCGAATAATACGGTCACTACTGCACGGTACATTTGCGGCTCCCACGACCGGGAAAAACGGGAAAGACGAGATAGAAGAAGCTGGAGTCACGAATTATATGCCTCAACGGGGAACAGTTCGTAAATCCGAACGAACTTACTCCGGCCCTTAACATGAAATAGAGTAAGCATCAGTTCATATGCCTATTATCGTCATCAAGTGGCTTGGTACAGTTTTGGTATCATTGCAGGAGACTGCCTCGTTGCCTTAATCAATAAGAAACCCTCGCAGCCTTAAAATATATTGGCCTACCACTCGAACTAGTTGCATAGGTACCTATCAAAAGAGCCCTTCTCCAGAGTCTAGAAACGAGGCTCTGCATAATATGTAACATCTGCGCTAGACTCACTGTTGCCTCATTATGCCCAATGAGACTGCCTTATTCTCTGGATGCCCAACTCACACTATTGATGTAAGAGTGCTGTCAGCATTGGTTACACAGTCATCTCGGACTCCCTAATTCGACATTTAGCGCCCAGTAAGATATCTTAACCGGAGTTCCCAAGGAGGCGGGCGTCATATATCAGCTACAAAATTTTATGAACGTGTTCGCGCATATCAAAAGGTGGAAACCGGACAGCGATCGTTGGCTCTCGTTTGATCGTGGGGTCTCTGGGTCTTGGGGGTGCCAGATATCCACAGTCAACGGGAAATGATCTACGAAGCCAAGAGAAAGCAACCCGATAAGTTTTCATGATTTTAATCATTGTACCTGCATGACCGCTTTTGGCCGCCCGAGAGGATTTCGTTTCGCATAATCGTGAAGGAAAAAAGGTAGGTATTTATTGACGGGTTGGATGGGGATTACTCTTACGGATGCTGCGGTGTAAGGTCTCAGCCACTGTGCGGACGCGTCAACTTCTCACTAGGGTGGGAAGTGCCGGTTAAGTTTTCGTATAGATGACATATTTTGATTGATTAACAATATGGGTTTAGAGGATCAACTAGGCTTTCTCCCTACTGAGGATAGATCTTAAAATCAGTCTTCCAATGGATGTCGTCTCGGTTCCCCGATATAACCTATGAAGTCTCGGCATCAATTCCAACTTTCGCCGAGCCGACCGGTAGGAGAAACCATTAACTGGACACCCCATAAGCATCCCGCGCCAATAGTTCCATCCTGCGGGCTACAATTCGGCACAAGGTAGGAAACTCCATGGTGGAACCCCGTGTAAGACGTGTCACTCTGAACGAGCTGATTTACCCCCAGGTCTTGCATGCTACAATATCGGGGCAGTGTAGCTCTGTCCATCTATAATTGGCTATATTTACACATTGCCAGCCCTATGATGGAGTAGGTCAACTTATCTCTAGAACATACTGCGGCAAGTTGGTGCAAATCTTGAGTCCGGTGGCAGAAGCTGCGCACCTTGGCACATTAAGACCTATTGTTGTTGCACAGCTCCGTCGACTCCGTTCAGGAGGCCCTGCCACCTTCTTGCACTGAGCAAAACAGGACTCTCTCCTTTATAGTTTTAAAAAACATAATGCAGTAATAAGTAGATTTATGAATCGATTCAAGTCATACCTGCAATAAATATTCGTGCCGAGAATCAAGCTCGAAACACAGATCAGGAAGGGCTCCCCCTCAGTTCTCGATGCGGCGCTCTCATCTGCTGCTAGTGCTCGTAGCGGGCGCCGCTGCGAACACCGCACAACTGGAACGATCGGTTGGGAAGGACTCAATTATAGAGTCGAGAGAACCCACCGAAAACTCACAATCTCTCGAAGCAAGACTCCCTTCCGTCGATGTCAGTAAACGAAGGGCGGATGTGTTGAGCAGTTGGTCACACAAACGCGATGATGGCGACGACGACGACGACGACGGCGATAATCCCTATCTCTTCCACAATGCTGATGAAGAAGACCACGACGGACGCAATCACGGTGATCCTGGTCCCCCAGGATACATGAGCGGCGGGGAAATAGCAGGAGCGGTAATTGGTAGTCTTGTAATGTTTTCGATTATACTGGCTATCTGTTACTTCGTCTGCATACGACGTAGGCGAAAGCAACCTCCAATGGAGGCAGCGCGAAAAGAAGCAGATCTTGAAGATGGCTACGGGATGTCCTCCGTCTCAACCATACACCAGCCAACTCCACAACAAGAGGGTCGGACCCAAAATGAGCATATTCGCTTTGCCCCTTCGCCTTACCCGAGAGGTGCCCCATCGATCGGGACCGAATCCACCATGTCCGGTCTGGCTCTGCCAACACCGGCTCTGACGTATTCTCCTTCCCTTACCACTACCACTGCTTCGCCTTCCTTACCTCCGTCTCCGCCTCACCCTCATGCAACCAGCGAAAAGCCTCCGGCGTATGCAGCGATAGCAGCTCTTCAGTCTTCTGAACCCCAACCCGAAGCATCTGCCTACCAGATGGGACAAGTTCCGATGCCATCGGAGCCACCGATGTATCACATACCACTAGGACCGCAAGTCGGTGTCACGGATATGAATGGAGAGCATATTTCACGGTACTAAAGAGAGCGCTGGGACCGCATGAGGGTATTAGGGGTTATTCAAGCTCTAATTTGGTCGACATACCCACCACCTGAGGTACCTAGATGAGAAGCCACAGGTTTAGCAATATACCATAATTTTCTAAAGTTGCTTTGTTCACTTCTTGAGGAGGTTGGAGTAGGGAGGTTTGGCTTTACGACTTTGCCAGAAAGCGGGCGGCACAGAAGGATTGATTATTTTTGAGTGTTTTCTATGTTGTTAGACGGGAAAAAGCGACGGTTCAGTTCCCCTTATAAATGCCTGTAAAACCTCTGATAATGAAACGATGGATAATCCGCAACTCCTGCCCCATATTCCGACCGAGTGAAATACAACATGTCCTGAGACTGAAATCATATCCAGTAATATGAATGAATAGCAGCCAGCCGTTCAAGGACTCTCGTGATATGCTAGTGCATGAAGGCTTTAATGTAAATGGTGATACAACTTGCGCAAGCAAAAAAAAAAAAAAAAAAAAAAGAAGAGAGATCCATGGAAAACCCCCCGAAAGTCAACGTCATCCATCATAATCATCGTCAACACATAGGACCAACATGAGCAAAAGCTTCTCCCGCCAAATAAAACCATACTCAACATCATTGCTGCATTTAAATACCGGCGGTCATGGGATCCGGCTCAACGTGGTTCACCCACTCGTAGACACGATGCATCCCACGCCCGGGACCAGTGAGGCCGGCGAGAACCGAGTCTTTGGGTGATGTCGACGCCGCTCGCTCACGGCGTCGTACTCGGGGCCCGGTCTCGTAAAGAGCCGGGTCATCAACGTAACCGCGGGTCGCTGCTCTCCTGGGAGCGATCCGTTCCGGAAGTCGGCTAGCTCGTGGGCCGTCATACATGTCGTCGTCTATAGTATGTCTACGCATAAGAGGGATTGGTCCTATCGGCGGCTGTGGAATCGGTGACGGGCCCACCGCTCGTGGAGGGGCAGGGGAGGTGGGATGGGTTGCCCGAACGGATGGTGAGTTTGGTTGTTGCCCGGACGCTGTTCGAACCGGTCCGCTAGGCGTCGTTCCATCGAATTGGCACGAACACCTCGGGCCCTCTTCACTCCACTAACGTAATCTGTAATAACTGAGCCTGGTCCACCAAAAGGCGTTACTGGTGGTGGCGCAGGTGCTGGTGGTGCAACCACAGTCTGGGCTCTGCGCCTATAAGTATTATGCATGAAGTGACCTGCATCGTTGTCGATGCCGATACCCCCGATATCATCGGGATCCATATAATCGTCTTCGGTGTCCTCAAATTGAAGTCGTCGTGCCAACTCCTCGTCTTGCCGCTCCTGAAAGCGTCTAAGAAGCCTCTCATCGTCGAAGGTGCTTGGTCGAGTTCGTAACCCGCCGCCAGGTGAGCGTCGAGAATCGATGACCGGAGCACTTCTGTTTAGGTTAAATCTATCACGGTCTATTATCGGCTCCGGAATTTGCATATGGTCGAGATGATCTGCTTCGACGGCATCGTAACTGAACCAAGGACATTCGCAAGTCTTCCATTTTAACCCACATATCATACAAAACTCGGCACCACAACGACTAGATATGGATTAGACAGTCACAGAATAATGGCTACGTAAATGATGACGTACCAAGTCATGTGGTTGCAGCCTTCTTTGAGCTCGACCATGTTTCTGCAGTTATAACAACGCTGCCAACCTTCTTCTTTGGCTTGCTGCAAGATCTGGTTCGTCTCTTCGTCTGCAGCACACGGCCTGGAGCCGTGCCATGGATTATTACATTCGCAACATACTCTAGTGTGACAACTGCCACACTCGCCCACCTTACGACCATTCCGATGCCGACGGATCTGGTCGGGTCTGATCCATTGTCCGCATCTCTTGCCCGGGCAGTAGACGCGGTTTCGAGTGGAAAATTCGTGATACTTCCGGTTCCAAGTTCTCTTGAAGTCGACATCGAACAGGTCGTTGACGTGCTTCACGGGGATGCAATCCGAGGTGCAGCATCGCGGGGGCATCTGAGCCGGGTCTTTGACCGAGAGCCTGAAGCTGCGCTTGAGGCATGGCTTACACATGCGGTGTCCGCATTTCAGCTTGGCCGTCTGGTTCGATGGCAGGTCGTCCATGCAGACGACGCATTCCACCCTGTTGAAAAACAATCAATTAGACTCACATCTCTTCCTCGCGGTTTTCTCGTGCATTTGCATTTTGCTTGCAACACTCACATCTTGGCGTGCCTGTCGGGAGGCGACTGGAGTCCTGGACTCATGAACCTATTCAGAAAAGTGGACGAACGTCTTGAAGAGGAGCTCATACTCTGCGACGAGCTGGGCGCGGTATGCGCACGCGGAAGCGATGGCTTCTCGGCGTATGCCGTGTCAGACTCGTAATACCTCCTCCGATGTGGTCTGGTAGAATCATTAGAATCATCTTGCTTACGGGTTTTTGCTCTGTGCACTAACCGCTTCGACGAAGAACTAGGTTCTGCGTCATCGTACCGATCTCGATCCCGACGGTGGTGAGGCCGTCGGGAAGAACTCCGTGAGTCCATGTGGTGTCTGCTGGTAGGTCTCGGTACAGACTTGGATCTCGCTCGTAAACGAAGCTTGTTGTTGTATGAGGGCTCGGGTTCACTGTCAGTCTCTTCTCTATAGGCGGATCTGTCTCGATGTCGACGCCGATGCCGTCTACTATCGGCCCGGTCGGAGGCTCGCGGTGGGGGTGTCACCGGTGTTTCAATCGGTCTTCTACGGGTTCTGCGTTTTAGCCTCTCATCCTGGGTAGACAAGGTTGAATCGGTGTCGACACTCGAACTATCCGAAGGAGACGGTGACGGAAGCCTCGAGGTTGGCCTGGACTGGTATCGTGGAGTGGACCTCGGGGGTGTTGAAAGCTCGTAGGTCTCGTCGTCCCCGCTGCTGCTCGGACTCCTGGGTCTCGACTGCGTCCTAGGTCTCGATCTTGACCGAAGTCTCGCAATCATTTGGTCTTGCTCTTCGTCGTCGTCGTCTTCTTCCACTTCGAGGTATACGGCCCGGCCTTTACCATTCCGGGGTGTGACGGTGCCCGACCGAGTTAGTTGCTTCTGTGGATGAGGCATTGGGTCGGGAACGTCTATGTCGGACAGTTGTGCACTTTGATGAGGATAATATCTTGAACTCCTCCCGACTTTCCTTTGTATATCAGGTTCTCGGGGTCGGTAAGGCAGCGAATGGGGGTTAGGATTAGGTCGTAAGTCCCAATCATGGTGGCGAGTTGGGGATGGACTGCGTGTCTGGTGTCTTCGTCTGGACTGGTGCTTGGCTGCGACATGCTGGGATCGTGCCATTCGTCCGTCCTGTCAGCCCCGTAGCTATGGATTCGCAGAGGAAGCCGTCTTTGCTCTGCTGCTTCGGTTGGTTAAGAAGCCCGCCGCTATCGTGGGAAATGAACAGCTGGTTCACTCTGAATGGCTACTTGCATGCACTTAATTCGGTGCTGATTGGACCTGAGTGGTTGCAGTCTGCATTAGGAGTGGGATATGCAGCAGTATCGGGCGAAAACATTCCCAAATAGACGTCAAAGTCGCAGGACAATGATGTGTGATCGCACCTAATTACGACTTGGTATAAATTTTTTTTTTCTTCTCACGATTCCAACATGACAATTGGCCTGTGTTGTCCTTGAGGAGAGATACGAGACGCGAGGCACAAAATCTATGGAGGTGAGACAAGGAGACTAGTGGACTAGGTATGCGAAATTCGAACCGAACTGAAGACGATATTGATACTGTACGTAAGGATCATTCTCCGCCTTCGCTGTTCCCTGTTACAACAGTATGCTCTGACCCTTCTCACCTGTGATCTTCACCATGGGGGTCCTGGGGAATGGCCCGTATGGATCTATGGTTGCCAAAGTGGGTTGAATTGACTGGGACCCCTGAAAAGGGAACAATCGGTTGGCTGTGACATTCATTCTGGCGGCACAAGCGCAACGTTCATCCCGGCTTCTCAGTGGTCCCCCTCTGCAGATGCCCCTCACATGTCAGTCCAGCTCGTTTGTCACGCTGGAAAAGAAACAGAGGTGACCCCTCCCGTCACACATAGATCGTGTCATAGTCTTTGAACAAGTGCATTCTATGTGATAGACAGTATACCCATCAAGTGACTCAGCAGAGATACCACTGAAGTGAGAGAATACTTTGTCACGAGCTCGCTTACTCCTCCTGATCGGCGTTAGCTCCGGAGAATCCAATTGTCAACATGCAGATAAAAGGGGTGGCTGGAGGATCAGTCATCAGGCAGGAAGGCAGGTCAAGTTACACAAAAGCCTGCCTGCAATAGATCATAGTTTCGCTAGATATGCATCGCTATATATTAACGATCTTCATGGTTCCTGGGGTGTAAGCAGGCTGATACATAAGCGCCTCTGCTGCACAGCTTTGCCCTGCCTTTCTCTGCAGGTCGTCACTACATGTACCTATGCAAGCTGTGTTAAAAACACAACCTACCTTAGGTACCTAACTTGGAATTGCCTATTTGATTATAGCCAATATCACATTAGGCAGCAGAAGGCTATTGCAGAAAGATATTTGTTACACAACAGCAAATTCGAGAGCTCCAACTACATACTTACCTGCCTGTATGTAAGTCTCCGCGAACCAACCAGCCACCAGCAGCCTCATGCCTAATGATACATTCTGCGAGCCTTTACCGAAGTATTTCATACAGAACTACAATCCAGGGTTTATCGTGCGTTTTACTGTTTGGATCGTGGTGCCCCTCTCAAGTTTGCTTGGCATCGGTAGCCTAAAATCCCTCCGTCAACAATAATATCTGCGGCCTACAAAACCAGCCTGGCAGGGTATTCGACAACTATCTAACTTATGGCCCTCGGTGATGAATGAGATTCACTTTTGACTCTCGAACGACATTACAATATAAGTCGAGTGAGGCATTGGATAACATGTCGTTTTATGACCTCATGGAGTACTTATAATACTTAAGATCGCTATAACTAAAGCGATCTTTGCTCCACCATTGACGACTCCAGCGCTTACCAAGGTTTTCCCATCTCATTACCTCAAGCTTTCCATTTAAAGACATAATTATCAAGCCTCCTATCCGTTCTCACCAACCATAGTGAAACAGGACGTTGCTAAAGACCCAGTGGATAAATCCGTGGGGTGGCATACAAATGTGCGAGTAGCCTTGAATAAGAGGCAATTCATGAAATAGTGCATAAAATCTCATAATGCTTTCTATTGAGTGCAGGAATTTGCTAAGTTAGAAGTTACGTAGGGAGATAGGCAAGGAATTACGAGGTAGACATTTGTACAAAATGCTATGAGCACTTCAAGCGATCCAAGATGTGTCTTGATGCTAACATCTCGGATACATATAAAACATATAAAACCTGCATCTCTTACATGGCTTGGCTGGAGGAGCCGGCCGGTCTAATCTACTTTGTAGATGTTATCCGGGATTATCTACCAAAATAATAAAGTTGGCCAATCTCGCTTTATCCTTTCTTTTCAAATATGGCAAACGAAATTAACGTCGGTCAGTTGTGTGTCGAGCTATGTATCTTGCAAGCTGATTTGGTGGCTTGGTGAGGAGGTAGGGTTTCAAGCCTCAACTAGCATGGCCATGGCCAGTCAGAGAATGTGTGGGTAGTCGTTTATCTAACGGTAGAATAAATTTGAAGAAAACAGCTGTAGAAAATACATGTCCTAATGAAGTACCTACCTTATTAATAACAGATCTTTTCCTATACATCCAGGTTACTGCCGAATCACTTGGTGAATGAGATAGCCATTATAAACTATGACTGCCAAAGTTGAACAAACATGTGTGGCAATAGACAGTTCCGCGTATTATCCCAGCTCTCTTCTTAATCTTGAAACAGCTTTCGATACTTTAGCTAGCTATGTAGGCGTCTTACATGCAGCGGTGCTGAAAGCTAGATCCCAAGCCACATCATTAAATGATGGAAGCGAGGCTCCCGGTGCGTACATAAAAAGGGAGCGAGATTTGGTTGAAGGTGGGATGTTGCTGAAAAGGGAAATGCAAAGTGTTACAAGGGTACTTGAAAAAGCGTGGCAGCGCGCTATTTTCGGTAGCGCAATGCTTGTGACGTCGGTAGTGCATTAGGCTGTCACTGTAGTATCGGCAGCGACGGGTGAGCGCGGGCTCTGCCCAAAGCTACGGATCCGTGGATCTTTGTTAAAACTTGTCCGCGTGCTTCTTTCCTCGACTCAACTTCTAGAGATACAAGCGATTAATTAACTGAAACGAGATCTCTACCTACATGTAGGTACCTGACCTACTTACCAAGTACATACATATGTACCTACCTACCTAGGTACATAATCTGATTTCATTGAATGAACGACGCAGATCTCAGCCAACCTTGGCGTAATGGAACCTATAATTGTCTTTTAAATTACCATTTTATCCTCAAACACCTACCTAGGAGGTACCTATACTATACTAAAAAGCTCTCCCCTGTTTTATGAATAATTCACATTTTAGACCCTTGCCGATCCTCCTATCCATGATCTAATCTGCCATGTCACGTTGAAGATTTCCCGACATTTCGCTATCGACAATCGCCGCGAACGTTGTCTCGGCCTCAATGAGCAGTATTCGCTCTCTCGCAACCGGCGATAAGTAGGATCCTCCTAAAACATGCTTCTCCTACACCAGGTCGGTAGCGTCAAAATCGGTGAAGTCGTCCGGTATACAGTAACCTATTCCCCGTCGCACGATCGAATCCTACCATCACCCGACGTCCTACACTTGCGCATCCGTAACACTTCTCCTATTCCTCTACGAGCCGCTTTCGTCCACGGTCCTTATACCCTTTGTGTATCCGCGTACCCGGCCCACTTTGATCCCAATGTCAAGTTCGAGAATCCCCGGCGTTATGGCGTTCCCGAATTCGAGCCC
Source organism: Hypoxylon sp. EC38 (assembly GCA_002120335.1). Taxonomy (NCBI): domain Eukaryota; kingdom Fungi; phylum Ascomycota; class Sordariomycetes; order Xylariales; family Hypoxylaceae; genus Hypoxylon; species Hypoxylon sp. EC38. The sequence continues at coordinate 1,921,164 of KZ111236.1, read as the reverse complement.
ATGCTCAAGGCTGGAGGTACATGGACATGCCAGTTGATCGTCCCCGACGACATTCGCGAGAGTGCTGGAACGGGGGCTGCGAAAGGCGATTTTGGCCATCACAACGAGGGCGAAGAGGCCCCAAGAAGTGCTAGCTGGATCGTGGAGATCGCAAGTCAGGTTATATTCTCCTCCAGTGCAGCCGTGGGATACGAGGTACTGCTTGCGCGAGACGAGAAGAGCCTAAATCTAGGCGGCGTGCCAGTCATAGGCGGCCAGGCTCAGGTTCCGCAGCCTGGAAAGGTGTCCGACTTCCAACAAAGCTTGGGCGCAAAGGATGGCCACCACCCTGCGCAGCCGCGAGGTGTCTTCTCGCGAGCTATCTCCCTGAAAGTGGAGGATACAGCAAGTATTTGGAACACCCCACCACTCCCTGGCTCTGAAGAGTTGGATCACGGAAGACACAAACCCTCGGGTATAGAAAAAGCAGTCGCCAGTGTCACAGAACCAACAGATGCAGGGGACGACAAAGCGAAAAAACGCCCACCAAAGAAAGTCCATTTGGTTGTTTTAACGCATGGTCTACATAGCAACCTAGGAGCTGATATGCTGTATATGAAAGAGAGTATCGACGCAGCTGCGAAGCAAGCAAAGATCGACGCAAGGGCGAGAAAAGCACGTGAGAGAGCTAAGAAGGATGAGCAAAAGGACGCTCAATCAGAGACTAGTGGGAAGCAACCAGATGGGAACTATAGCGCTCATGGCGATGAGGACGACGAATATGACGACGAACAGGTTATAGTACGGGGTTTCTCGGGAAATGCTACTCGAACAGAAAGAGGCATTAAATTCTTAGGGAAGCGCTTAGCACGATGGGTGCTTTCTATAACATATCCAGATCAGCCCTTTCTGCCGTTAACAAAAAAGGCTGCGACTGAGAGCATTGCCAATGCTTTCAAAAGCGGCGACGACGGGAATAACGAGGGAACTGGGAAACCAGCACATAAGCATAGTACTATACACTTGGGTCAGCATCATGGAGATGATCGCAAATACCAAATTACCAGTATCAGTTTCATCGGACATTCTCTAGGGGGCCTTGTTCAAGTATATGCGATAGCATATATCCAGAAGCATTCGCCTCGATTCTTTGACCTGATACCGCCGATTAATTTCATTACGCTTGCGTCCCCGTTATTAGGCCTCAGCAACGAGAATCCGCTGTACGTCAAGTTTGCCCTTGACTTTGGCCTCGTTGGCAGAACAGGACAGGATTTAGGTCTTACTTGGCGCGCACCAACTCTTGCCAGAAGCGGTTGGGGCGCAATAGTTGGGACCCTTGGAGAGAGTGCGCATAAGAAGGTGATGGGAGAAGTACAGCCAGAGTCAAAACCTCTTCTGCGTATTCTACCTACCGGCCCGGCTCACACCGCCTTGAAGAAATTTCGTAATCGGACTGTCTATTCCAACGTGGTAAATGATGGTATTGTACCATTACGCACGAGCTGCCTATTGTTTCTCGACTGGCAAGGGCTTGGTCGGGTAGAGAAGGCTCGAAGAGAAGCCGGCTTAGTAGAGACAGTGGTAGGCTTCGGATGGGCAGAATTGACAGGTACCAATATGTCGTCACGGAGAGGACCCTGGTCGCCGACCGCTGAAGAGCCTCCGTCGCCATCGCCACAGTCTGGTGCCGAGTCCGAGTCGTCTCATAGCGATTCTCATGAGGTGCCTCAGCCTTCGACTAACGCAACCGTAGAGGATGACAGGCGTAGCTTGAATCTTGTAACTCCTCAGCCAGAGACAGGAGGGACCTCGCAAAACTCTCAGACGAACAATGACTTTCCCCTCTCCGGATTTTTTAACTTCTTCAAGTCCAGCGAACCAGCAGCTCGTAAGACGCCACCTCATTCTCCTCGAGAAAATAAAATCTATCAGCGCAGCCAGACCTTGAAGATAGATGCTGGTGGAGATTCAGCATCGTCAAGTAAGTCGAAGGTGTCTTCTGGTCACGAGCTTAGCGAAGACCCAACACATGAGGTTTCTGCCCCTCCAAGAACGACCTTCTTTGAGTCTGCAGGCGACCTCCTGAATCCCAAGTTGCCGTCAGTGGAGTACCTCATCGACCCTTCAAAGCGCCCGCGAACCATATTCCATGATCGAGTGTATCATCCATCCGATATCCCGCCACCACCACTTAAGAAACGCACAACTAAATCGCTCACTTTCCGAACTAAATCAGCCTCCACTAGTACTTCTTCATCATCCAAAGAAGGAAACGGGAAGATTCCCTCGCCAACTTCGACACTTCCACATGCGGATTCTGAAATGTCAACTCATGACTATGACGACCACATGCATACGGACCCAGACAGAGATGTTGACGACGTTATTGACAGTTCCAATATGAAAGTTGAGGAGAAGATCGCCCGAGCATACCACCGCGGTTTGAGTTGGCGGAAGGTCCTCGTCAAATTGGAACCAGATGCTCACAACAACATTATTGTGCGTCGCAAGTTCACTAATGCTTTTGGTTGGCCTGTCGTAAAACACCTAGTCGATGCCCATTTCAGCGATAGCGCAGCCGCCCGCACACAAGACGAAGCCGAGCAAAACAGAGACAGAGCGAAATCAATGAATCAGGCACCCGACGAGACTGGAGCCGAGACCTATACGCAAGAAGATGCCCAACCACAGAAAGGCAAGAATTCTCAGGATAATAAAATAAACCACAAACACACAACGAGTGAGGCTCTCGAGGCCGCGGACGCCGTGCCAGATCTACCATCACCGGCCCAGGAAAGGAAATCGGCTCCTTACAGTTCAAGGGAATCACCTTCCCGCCCATCGTATGATAGAATTGACTCTGCAAGTTGGAGTGATCGAGATTTCGCTGACAGTGGGGACGAGAGCGAAATAGATATGGGCATAGCGTACGGTCGACATCTTGATATCCAAATACCTCATGGACACAAGGACAACGACACGCCGAAAGCCACCAGCCCGGGCTGGAATTGGACGGAGAAAATAGTAGGTAAAGGCGCTGGGAAGAGAAGAAGAGGTTCCAAGAGCCCCGAAGGTCCCGTGAGCCCGGGGCTTGGGAATGAGGGCGGAAGTGCGCCCGAACACCAGGACGTACAATAGTGCTGTAGCTTTTTCCAAGGTCGTTGCTAAAATGTGGGAGTGGCTTAATAGTTTGAGATGGTCGGTCTTGATAGAGTATAAGCATATTGGCATGGCATATTAGATTTCTGGCGGAGGAGCATTGAAATGGGTTGATCGGGACTACTTCAAGATGACAGGCGTTTCGCGTCGGTATCAGTGAGCGACATACATATACCTAGCAACCCATACGCATATATACATCTTGTAATAGTTATGGGTATTTCGAAATTATATTATCTTAATACATTTGGATCTGAATCTCATCAATAGCTAATCTTCCAAAGATATTTCGATGTATGCTCTCGTCTCCCGATCGATTTGATGCAGTGATTGATCTGGAATTAAAATAAAGGCATTCCTCCCTACGATAAAATGAGAAAAACCGAGTCCCGACCGGTCCTTTGATTTACGGAACATAAAATATGACCATATATGTATATACCTTTTTTTAATTGATCAAGTTAGGTATTTGAAAAAGTAGATACCATAGTGCGAGTCATGATAGCTCTCCAAAAGGTCTAAAGACCAGAGTGGTGATCAATGCTGAGCATATCAGCTACGTCTCTAAAACAGGTAGGTAGGTACTTTCGCAGCACTTTAAGGGGTGGATATAATTAAGATTCTCAGTTCTTAGACTCTGTAAAATTGTTTCCTTTAATTTAAGTATTTTCCTTGTCATGTGGGAATAGATCGCTAACTTCTTTCGTATATATATCTAATAGGTCTCGCTTTCAGTCACGACAAGTGTCATAGATGGCCATACAAGAGAAATTGTGACTTGTCAGCCTAACATTACACACGTGTACTGAAGATTCCCGACTCAAATCCAGGGCATGGTAGAATTTTGTCGCTGCCTTCTTGTCCCCTGCTAAAATACCTAGACTTCCTTAGGTGGCTGACTGCCGCGGATACTTCAAATCTTAAGGCATTATTATTCCGTATCATGTCATACAGAAAGCTCGCATTTTTACACTTCGCTCAAATGATCGCACTGTCGCAAAGGACAAGTGTACATGTATTGGGGAGCGATCGACGTATCCTCCGTACCATTCCCTTGCCCCTTTATTCTGAGTCTTATTTTCCCACCGTCATCCGCTTTTTGTTCATTGTTCACATCAGAAAGAAAAGGATGCTTATTTCGCTATAATATTATCTATTCACGGATGATAAGCTATAATGGGAAGCTCCAGTTTGGAACGTTCTAGCCTGGTGAAGCCAAGAGCGCGTTCACCAAATTCATCTTAAGCGAGACCCTATGAGGTTCAAGGGATCTATGGAAATATATTAACCTTAATCTAGCGGTAGACAGGAGGGTATTACGGTATGTGAAATAAATTGAATGCCCTTCGTTTTTGCTTTTAGGAGTCTCCGTTTGTAGCTACTATTGATTGACGTCAAAGTATCTGCGTAGTAAGCTATGGCTGAGATGCTACAATCATCAGCGCTTCTCTTCACTAGGTAGGTAGGACTATCTGGAGCATTCTTTGTCTGTATTCTGAAATGCGCTGTGTCCTAAGCTTAGACTCAGGGAACTCACTATTGCTGCCTATTCATTACCTTTAAAATAGGGAGCTATATAGCTGGATTAGGTGCCTGCTAACTTAACACTAGGGCTTTGTGTTGGCCGAATATTAATATCTCTACTCTCATAAATGGGCTGGGAAATTTCTAGTTCGTCTCAGAGCGGTCTCTCAAAGTCCATGTATGTCAATAAGCAGCCATGTACCTCGTGTATGAGTTAGCTGCTCTTGGTGTTGAACCTCTGCTCCATCTTGAACCCCAGCTGGAACAAGAAACCCCTTGCGTATACACGCTGGGTGGATCTAACGCTTCTTCCATAACATTTTGCTATGGACACCCCCAGGTCATCCGAGATCCCTCTTATGATCTATACAGCACCTTCGGCTTACCCTAAACCATCCATAGTGCTAGACGTCGTTATTCACCTGCGATGCCAATGGAAAGGTGGACGCAACCCCCTAGACTCAACTAAATGGGGGTCAGAGTGGGAGAAGGGGCGCGGCAGACAAAAGGTACTGGCAATGAAGGAATGAAGGACCCCCGTTCTATCTGGACTGAAGCCAGACTGGGTTGGATCCGTCGTCCGGCCTCCTTAACCTACCTATCTCGAGTCATCTTGTTAGCAAAGCATATCGCCAACCCTGCATCTGAGCGATATATTCTATGACACCCTATGCTGGAAGTTGGTTCTGTCGATGGTGTTCCTGGTTGTATCGACTACTTAGTAGACGTTGTTGTTCGCACGGTAGAGCTGTCTCTCTCGACATCGCGATCTTCGAACAATGCCGTAAATTTCCGGGCCCGACATCCCGTCTCAGATCCATCATTTGGATGATTCCTGAAGTCAGGGCTGCTGTGTTCTCCTAACGTAATGTGAAGCTCGTTGGTGCTTGTTTTGGTGTTTCCGCCGTGCAGTCTCGAATTGAAGCACATGCATGTATGCGAGTAACCCACTCATATGCCGGTTATGAAACAGATGGAACACTAGGGCTATATCAAATAGCTAGTTGTAATAAAGCGAATCGCTCTGTGTTCAACAATGACTCTTCCCTGTCGTCATCGATTGATAGGACTCGAGAAGCTATAGTGGAGTTGCTGAATTCAACAACAGTCAAGGCTCTTGATGTTGTGAGGAGGCCGGCTCCATCTTTAATCTCTTCCACCGGACCGGCGTTCCAGTGGTGCAGCGGTGGCGCAGCACCTTTTCTGGTTAAGCCAAGAAAAGGGGGCTCGCTGACAACACGGGAACATCTCTAACTACGACGGCGTAGGCTCGGTCAACGCGTTATGAGGGGCGATCTCAGGACGGGATTGGCGTTCCTTGGCGCGCCACAACTCGGTGCGAGCCGAGATCATATGTAGGTAGCTTGTAAGGGTATCCCTCGCCGTGTAACTACCTAATCACTCCGGCTGCCGAGAGAAAGACTTGAGGGATTCATCCCGTTTGCAGTTCCACACTCCTAACTGGCAAGCTTACGCGTACCGGCCTCGATTTCCAGTTGCGGTGATGTGCGTAGAGACATCGGAGTAGCGAGACAGTTCTCCCCGGCAAGGGAGTGTATGTTGGCCCCTTAGGTCCGGCACAACTAGTACGTCGTCCGCCCAGCTACCTAACAAAAGCACCGGCCCTGATGCATCTTAGCAGCAGCAGCAGCCAGGGATAAGCGGGACGCAACACTGTGGAAGCATTTGTGAGATGTTACACGGCAGAGGGGAAACTAAAATTATATAGATGAACATCCGGTGGCGACAGTAATCAGGAAATCCAGCACACAGGATGAGGAGAAGGGACAGGATACCACGTCGACAGGCTTCCCCTCAGCCGTCTCGATAAAAGTCCGAATCAGCCGTTGCGGAGACGTAGATTCTGGTAGGCTCGCATCTCAGGGCTAACATGTGAGATATATTGCGGCTCGCTACAAGCTAGTTTACCTGGGGATTGGGTGCATAACTATGCTCACACCAACGCGGCCAAGCCCGCGTATATCGCCGTATCTCGTCGCCCTGCATTGAGGATGCAGCAGGGTTGGGTGGACGAGGAAGTAAGGAGTCGAAGAAGGTAATCAGATAATACTTAGCCTTTGCATTGACCGAATGCAAGCCGACGAATTGGGTACCTCGCTGTAAGCATGTGAAGTCGATGTAGGCAGGTAGGTTAGGTAGGTAGTTCTCGCTTCGACTTTCGGATTGAAACGGCTTCATCTTGATTCCTCCCGAGTCTGGCACTACGAGCCTCTTTGCTTTTTTTCCCTCAATCCTCCGATGCATCTTCCCGGCCGATAGGATTAGAAGCTGAGCCCTGTAGGGTGTGATGCTCGGTATGGTTCACGCCGATCCAGAATCCAAGCCATGCAAGCCAAGGAGTCGGGTTAAGCTAGGCAGCCTGGGAAATTCGTTTGAGGTTTCTAGCCCAGCCATTCCCTGCAGGATCGCTTTGATTACCGGCGGGCGTCTTCCCTTACATCGTCGATTCTTGGCTTGGTGACAAGGCTGCAACTATATGACTGTTGATGTCATAAAGTGTCTAGTTATTTCTCGATCGGGAATGAAGCCAAGGATGGATCATTGCTCTAGCCCCTTCTCCCCCTAGCCTAGGGGGATACTAGTACCGTACACGAGGTTACCGTAACAAGACTTGGCGCCGATGACGCTGATAAGGAATTGATCTAGCATCGTGATGAAAACTGATTGATTGCTGGGTAAAGAACGAGACGTCTGTAGGATCAATCGCTATCAAGGAAGTAATCTTTCCGCGTGCCTGAAGGGTTCATATTCTACGCTACGAGTAAGCCTGCGTGATTATGGCTGTAGTTGTTTTGGCCCAGGATATTGGCCAATGGTGGACGGGAATGGTGACATGATCGTCGACACAGATTGCGGCGGAGGAGGTTTCCATTTAGCCCTGACTGCTACGGTGTATGGGGTCGGCTATGTCTTATCTAATGCGAATCCCAAGCGCTAGGACTCATCGACGGTCTGTTACGTTCGAGATGATTCTTCTAGCTCGCTTAGTTCCAATATTTCGTCAGAATGATGACGATGACCATGATGACAATGTCTGTACTAATGTGTCTCTGGATCAAAGGAGATGTGCGCAAGTTTCTCTACCTATTCCGATAGGAGGTTTAGGCTCCAGGAGGAACGGCATGCGCCGTGTCGACTCTAGCAATTTCGCTTCATCCCGTTCCGAGCCAGGACTTTCATAGCCTATGCCCCCGTCGCGAAGCGAGCACCTAACGGTAAGGTGGTTGTCCCTGGTAAGCTGAATAGCTTGCGCGTCCAAGTCCTTCGAAGGTTGCTTGGGTCTGCTTTTTTACCATGGCTCCATTCCGCCCTTGGATATTGTATCGTATCCCACGCCAGCTTGGATGTAGGGGGTAGTAGCAAGACCTCCCACCCGGATGTGCAGTCAATCAAACAATTAATATATAGAGTCCGTGATGAACCATTGATAAGGCGCATATTTCCCCCACAACATTTCAATGGACTAGCCGAGATCTCCAACCCCCAATCGACCCCCATTCGCTTATGCAGTATCGAGATTCGAGATAGGATGAATTGATGCCATTACGTCGGCATCCTTAAGGCACGGTCACCGATAAGTTGTGACATAACAACCTCTAGTCTACGATGGTGGTGGCCAGGCGAGTTCCGGGCTCGAAATAGCAACAATGTCCTGGGGAAATCGTCGGATTTCCTTTATTGAGGAGGATCCGCGAGAGGGTTCGCTCATAGTCGAGATCCTTGCGAACTCGTCACTCTCGCCAATCTATCTCATACATAAAAACCAATACCAAAAATTTATTACAACCTACGCGGTCTTGCCTGTTGTGTTAATTTTTGCAGTTTTGACCCTTGTTGAGGGTACAGCATAGGCGTAAGCCGGCAAAGACAAATTCATTCCAATAATACAAATTCCTTGCAGACGCCACAATCCGGGAGGACCAATAGGATTGGACCCTGCAAGCACTGATAAATAGGGAAAGCAAACTGTTCAACCCACGAACAATCCCAGTGTCGATGATTATCAAGGTTTGAAGTTTGACAATCCGGGGCGCCAGACCGAAATGCCGGTTAGGGATCTAGAGGAGAAGAGATCTCTACCTATTCATAGATACCTCTCAAGGTTGAAGCAAAATTAATGATCGCAACATAAACGGGAATGCCGCTTCGCAAAGTTGAAAATGGCCAAGCCTCGGAGATCCTAAGCCACTGGTGTTACACAACGCAGGACTCGTCTGCGCTTATGTAAATAACCGTTCAACCGAATCGATGATCCATCTGTGCTGAAGTTGTCAGCTCTTTGCACACCGAGATAGGCGGCGGGCTGGGCGGGTACATGATGTGATCCCCCTTTTTGTTATCCCTGGCGATGGTGTCACAGTCCCATAGCGCTGGAAAAATATCGGCAGAGCTAACTGTACTCCGTACGAACTCGAGAGAAGGTTTCTGTGGGGAGTTGGGGTACATAAAAGCAGGGATTCAACCCCGTGGAGTGGAACATGTAGACAATAACCCCCACGCCCCATACGATACCTGAATCGACACGGAGAACCAGTACCTGCCGTTTAGGTAGGTACCTAGAGTCATGAGTACCGGCAGGAGGTAAGACACGACATAGTCCAAGACTGTACGTGTAACGCAGCACTTGACCTTGGCAACTCCTGACGGCCGTGTAGTAACATTACACGCATATCTCCTTTTAATCCCGAAGGGGTCGCTGACTGTACCCACGACGCCTCGTTGTTCGAGAATAGGCCCAAGCTTCCATCTTACACCAGACGCAAATACATGCGTATCACAGGCAATGAATAGCGGTTCCAAACAAAACTGCTTGTGGCTTACTAACCCGTACGTGGACTCATATATGTGGAAAGCAGACAATATGATTATTGACGCGTGGCATATGACCATCCCTGTTTTGGCTAACCCTTTATTCATTCATGTAAAGTTGCCGCCTTAGATTCGCGAACCCAGCTGTATGTCTCACTTGCAATGATATTTGTGTTGGTTGGTAGATGCAAGGATCTGCTTTACCCCACGCGCCTCCCTTATGCTTGCTGGTATCGTAGATGGTGATGCTATTGGGCATAAAGCTCCATTATTAGGGCATCACGGCACATGGAACCCTATATAGCGGTTTAGCTGACGTCCAATACAACGTATGAGCAATCCGAAATCCTATTCACGCGGACGCTAAGCTGTGAGTTATGAATGGGTCGCGCCGCTAGGGTTACCTTGGCTAATAAATATACCACGTACGCAATCAAATCAGGAGGTGAATGATTAAATTCAAGCAAACAGCTCATGAGGCGCAGTAAAAATCTGGTCTCGGCTCGTCTTGGTTTCAGAGTAATAATAACTTAAGACTCATCAGACAAGAGGAATTAGCCAGGGTCTTCATGGCTACACCCCACATTGTCCTCCGCAAAAGGAATAAAACAGAGCGGACGGGGGCATTACGTACTGTAGCAAGATATGTCGCTTGGCGCTGTGGTCTCAGCCCCCAAACCAGAATAGGAAGTGTACATACCTTACCTACCTGGCCAACCGTTATCCATTCAACCAGCAGGCCTAGTTGCGCAAGAGCACGACTTGCACAATTTTATTCGTTCTGCCCCTTCCTCCCCCCATTGTCCAAGATAGCGCATTCTCGCATTCATAGAAGTTGCGGTGAAGGACAAGATGGTCGAGTTACAAGGCTCGCGATAGCATACTGTTGTAATTGCAACCCTTAGGAACAGACGACCCTTCATAGCCAATTTTTTTAACCCCTCGAAACCGTCGACGGGGAGCGCGGCCGGTCGATCATGTTCGATCCGATTCGCGTTTTCGCGTTTTCACATGTTCCCGCATCGTCCGTTGATTTTCCGGCTTCCTTATGATCGGACTTCTCTGTCCCTCGTTGCGTTTCGCGGGGGTGACCGGTCTCTACAAACTGAACTTCAATCTAGCCGCTAAATAGCTCTCTCACCATCATCAGGCAATATAACGCCGTAAATCAGCTGATCGGCTCCCGCCTAGGTAGGAAGCCTGTTCGCGATACTCTAGGGCAGGAGGCCGGTCTTGTGCAATATGAAGACTGCAGCTGGATCCCATCCTTCGCACGTATCGAACCCCGTCTCCTGTAATCGCCCGTGCCTGCATGGGGGATGTCTCTTGTCGGGGCCAAGAGGTCTCACACTAAGACCCCCCTCGAAGCAGCCCCCGTGTATTATAGGTACCTGGTATGGATTGGGAAGGCAAACACGAGACGAGATTAAAAAGGCGCCTTGGACATTAGATTGGTCCTTGAGGCTGGCAGAGACTCAAGTATGCACGCCGAGGACCCAATCAATCATTGTAATTAACTGTACTACCCCTTTAGAAAGTCCGGGCTAGACCTTGCGTTCTATTGGGCTCCGAAAGTCCCTTTGCAAGCGAAACCGACATGAGAAAGTAATAGGCAGGTACCTAACATACCTGTCGATGTTTAATGTTCAATGTTCAAATTTTGTTGGAAGGGTCTCGAAACAACCAACAGCATGTTTCTAAGTTTAGTTCCAAAGTTTAGGGTGTTGGAGGTACCTGCCTTGTATGTGCGTAGGCATGTAGGTAGCGTTAAAGTTTAGTCTCCAATGACAAATCTGGAGTCCCCGCAAAGATTTCAGAGTCCTTGTACGCGTAATGGAACAAGAAAAGTCTGGGGTTCGCAGACTTCCTCATGGGTGGCATATCCGTGAGTTCACCTCTCCTGAGGTCACTTCACATGATAACCGGTAAAACGACAGCTCATCTTTCTACGTATTGATATCTGAACGTCATAATTCCGCCCCGTCAGGACACGTTCTAGCCTCGGAAATGGATATTACCTCACGATCATCAGGTACCCCCAACTTGCATTCAGCCGTACCAGCTTGTTACGAATCCAGCTATCGCGCAATATGTAAGACGGACTCCCACCTTACCAAACGGCGCAACTTCAGTGTATCACGTCAGCGGACTGTAGAATTATCTTCCCCGTTCAGGTCGCCTTAGGATCGAGGCTGAGTAGAAGGGAGAAAAAAATAGTGACGCCCCAACAAGCTCATCCTCATATTTCCACCTAGAAAGGCACCTTACCTAACTGTAACTAGGCGAAAAGAGGCTACGCTGCCGCTTACTTGTAAATCTATCGTAACCATCGCTGCCATTGGCACGCATCTACCGTTGGGTAGGTAGGTTGCATAGAAAAAGAGAGATGATGCCTCCAATCTTCCCACCGCTTCTTCAGCGCAACCCCAGGATTGGACCAGAGCCGTTCGGGGAGGTCCGCTAATAATAAAATTCTCTCCCCTTCTTATTCCTCTGGCAGGGCTGATGGCTGACGCACTGCCGCCGTGCTTCCTGTCTGTCATTCCCGTCCCACCAGGCACCAAGTCGCGGTATCCATTCGTTACGAGAGAAAAAAAGCGAGAAAACAAAGCCGTCCGGGTTTTTGTGGGGGCGTCCTTTTTTTTTCTTCTTCTTTCTCTCTATGATCATTTTCCACATTTTCTATTTGACGCCGGTTTTTTTTACTTTTCCTTGCAAATCCTAAGCATCACTTATGCCATCGTCCGTGTGGCGGTGAGCAATAACTACATACCTATTATTATAGAAGGAAGAAAGAAAAAAATTTTCTTGTTCGGTGTGCTATCATCTATCATATGCGGGTGCCCTTTTTCATATCGAAATATTACTATGACCATGTACATCTGGGAAAGTTCACACATAGTGCTCGTTCGCCCTATCACTATATGCTGTGCCATGCCTCCCCATGTCGGAGATCTGGAGAATGTCCTTGGCAAGGCTCTAGTACTGTAGCCCGCTCCGAGCCGAGAAACTCTCTCAGTTCAGGTATCTCCCTTAATTTCTTTCCCAGTGCCGTTTTGGTATGCGGGGTGTTCCAATGAGACTACATACAGGGGGATTTGACGTGCGTAGTAATCAGCGATACGGGGAGAGAGGGTAGGTGACCAGGTATTATTAGTCGCCGAGTCCGTACCTATCTTTCAATATAGTTACATGTAGTTCCTCCTTGTGTAACGCTGCCACGGGGAACAGCTTTCTCAAAGGTTGGGCCGATAACATCTCAGGGGAACACGAATTCCTAGGCGCTCTCTTTTTTTAGGGTCTGCGGTGGCGTCTGACGCATCTCAATACATTGGGCTATTTTCATAATCTGGGGTTGGAATATGCGGGATGAGGTGAGGCACCACGGACGAATTTCTGAACCCGACGCCTTGTGGATTTGTCACGATGAGCAATATCATATCAAAGGTTTTCACTTAGACTACTGGCGCGGGGAGTTGTGTTTCTTGGGGGTTCGGAGACCTGGACCGAATTTCATTTGTCTGTGCTTTGTATTGTTTACCATTATCAACTACCAATACTGTAAGAACCTGTCGCCTGTCTTTTTGACCAGAGAACCGCCAAGCCTGTACCAAGATATTGGCCCGATGAAACGTGCGCACTTGATGAATCTTCCCTTAGAACCCCCTAAACCTCGTAGTTGAGAAGAGAGGATGCAGAGAGCTTGCCAGAGGGTTCTTTTGACTGCCGATCCGGCCAAGCTTTCGCAATGTTCAAACCCGCATACCACTGTACTCCCCCATTCCGCCGTCTATGAGGAACAAAACCAACCCTGATATGCCAACGCTGTGTGTGTGTGGAACTGAGAGGAAATATGAGAAACGCGGAGGAAGAAAAGCGATATTGTCGTTGTCGCTATTCATTTTCCCGACGAATCTGGTCGATTAAAGGAAATCCCGGAGTAGAGAAATTTCATACCGAAAACCCACTTATAACACGAAATTCTAGCCGCCGATGAGGGTGTCAAGTCTATAGCTTCATGAATCCGCCAAAAAAAACACGGCAAGGCCGAAAAATAAACCGCCCATCCCTTCATTTGTATGTTTGCTTGTGTACTACCGTCATGGGTAGTCTTATTAAACAAGCCAAATAGCAACTGCCGCTTTCGAAAAAAGCCGCCATTGGAACGCCACCTCTTGTCTATGTGAACCTCTATAATTAAAGTCGTTATTCATGTCGTAGCGAAAATAACAGTGCGTGCTGAATTTTCAAGTCTACATTCGATCCATCAAGTCACCACCTGCCAAACTGCCGCTTGCCGAACTCCTGCCGCTGGTGTTGTAACCGTCGCTGGTGAGGAGATCGTGAACTGCAACCTTGGGCACCTGGGGTACTGGAAGTTTTCTGCTGCCATCGGGTCGGCTGATGATGTCCGAAAGAGATAGGCCACTAGGTCGAGGACCGCTGTGAGTGGGTTGCGACGTTGGTGGATAGGTTGACCCTTCCAAATGTGGCTCCATCGGTGCCAGTGCAGGAGTATGTCCTAAAGTTAGATTGCGCAGAGTGGGTAGCTCAATACCCGCATACGGCCGTAGACGCGGGGAATGAGCCGGCGTTGCAAGTGGCGTATGATCCGGTGTGGGTGACAAAGAGTCATGAGAGAAAGTTGGGGATGACGGTGCGGTGGAGTTGGGAGAGTTTGGTCTCGACCGTTTAGCATGGCGAAGTGCGTGAGAATAATGGTCGTCGTGCTCATCAGAGTGGGTACGTGACATGTGATAAGCAGAGAGAGAAGGGAGATGACCTCGCGGGTTGTGAAGACCGTTAGAATAGTATGGGTGAGGCCTGGGCTGGTGGTGGTGAGGACCGATGTTCTCACGCTCCAGCTGGGTTGTAGCGTTGGCCAAGATGCTAATATCCATACCATGACCAGGAAGTGGACCATTACCGCTTATAGTCCTCCCGTAATGGTGTAGAGGACCGGGATGCGGAATGGCGTATGAAGAATATGAGTGAGGAGGCGACACATTCGGCGAGACAAGCGTTGAGTTAGGTGCAGACTTAATGGATCGTGGGTTAGAAGGAGGAGGCATCATAGAGTCCGGTGTCAACGCATGGCCTAATCCGTGATGCGAAGTCTGTCCAGCCTTGTTACCTCTTCTCGAGTTCGGGTTGTTGTGTATCCGTGAGTGGCGGGTAAGTTCATCTGAGCGAGAGAACTTCTTGCTACAACCAGGAAACTGGCAAGCGTGCGGCTTCTCGCCAGTGTGAGTCCTGATATGTCTGGTCTGGTGCTCTAGTCGGTGGAAAGCCTTATCACAGAGAGGGCACTTATAAGGTCGTGGCAATTCATTAGTGTTTTCGGTAGGCTGACCACCAGGTAGAGGACCGTTGGGCCGAATCACTGTAACTGTAGCCATATCGACGTCTCCCTTCGAAGTGTTGCTCTCGTTGTTTGTCGTAGGAGTTGACTCAGGATTCAGCAGGTTGGAAAAATCCACCGCTGATTGTGAGCGTTGCATGTGATCGCCAGCCAAGTGGGCACCGCCTTTTCCTTGCTAGAATAATTTCTTGGGGAATAATGGCGGATAGTTGACGAGAAGCCGGGCGTTATTAAAGCCAGGATTGTCGTACTAAAGTTCTTTATGCCTTGACGTTTCTGGATTTTATTCAAGTAATGTTGTGTATTCGTCTTTATTCGTAGCCGTATATCGATGAGGATGTTAGCGGCCTTTTTTAGTCGAGTGCTGGGGAATGGTTGCAGCTGTGATATTGGTGCGGTAGAATTTCGAAAGGAAGGCCGCTTTGGGGGGATGGGGGCACTGGTATGATTTTAAATGAACTGTGAGAAGCGGGCGGGTCGGAAAAGTTGCGAGGTGCCAAAACGTGCTACCTACACTGGGGCGGATGGGTGGGCGACTTTTTCAAGTGTGTGAATGAGAAGAAAGTACGGTTACGGGTACGGTACGTGCTGTACAGTGCAATGTAGGTACCTGGGGACTTCCTAGGGACTTGGGGACTTGTAACATTTCAATGTTCCAATTCCCTTCTCACCCCTCCGGGGCCCTGCCTTACAGAATCCCCTAGTGTGGGGGGAGCCAGTAGACGGACGAAAATGGCCTGGGGGAGTTGGAACCCTGAATGCCCGTGAAGAAGGAGGCGCACCTGTGCGGTCTGGTTGGTTGGTTGGTTGCTTAGTTTTGCTTAGTTGGTTTAGTCGGTTGGGCAGGCGTGAAGGGGGGCCCCCCCTTGGTACGTACCAAGGTACCTAATTGGGGAAGGGGGGAAACGTGGAGGCCGCTGAACCTACTGGAAAGATTTGCACAAGGGGGGTAAAGACAGAAGGGAAAGAAAAAAAAAAAAAAAAAAGTCAGTTGTAACTTCCTAGTCGATGTGCTACTTTCTGGCTGGCTGGCTGCTTTTTCCTCTGGCGTCGGAATACAAATTGTTATTCCTTAGTATCCCAAAGTGGTCTGGACCTGCTGCAGATATTCTAAACCTTAGGCTATCTCGAATTTCTTCTCGCTAACTGTACCTTCTCTGCCTGTCATTCATAGTGTGGGGTGTATGCAGAGGAAAAGATGGTGTGTGAGATAATTGCGCGTGTCAAGGTCAGAGGATTTACTGTGGTAGGCATGTGCTTAGGACTCCCGCTACATAATACATAGTACATTTAAGACCCGGTTCTAGGGGCGAGAGGAGCGCAAAAAGGAGCAAAGATAGCCCACAGTTTAGACCAAGAGGCCGGGGCGTGGGATTAGTGAACAGATCAATCAGCCACGAATAGGCCTCAATGAATACAACACATGTTCTTCTTTTTCCTCATTCTTCTTTTTCAGCGGTGTGTTAAACATCATGTCTGGGCATTTCGTTAAAGTGTTTGGTACTATTATCACTTCCTTTTTCTTATAATATTCTGTTGCCATGCGCATCTTTGTGAAAATGGGTTTTGCTGATCTTTTTTTTTTATACTTCTCATCCTTCGGAGATTCCACCAGCAACTCATTAAAAAGACGCCAGTTTGCATCATTCGGATTACTTAATATAAGCGCATGTGCCGCAAGCAAAATCCCATCTAACTGGATCAGTAGACCATCGTACCAAGCTCATACTATTTCATTCTCATCTTACTAGCCTCATGTAAGTCATCCACCTGGATGGCCTGGGTAGTGGCATAGTACCACCGAGATGTGTGGGGATATCAAAGCGGCTGTACGGCAGCAACTAACTAGCTTGCTTTGAAAATTGCTCTCTCTGTCTTTTGCGCCCCGTATACTACCCCGGTTTCTTTCTATGTAAAGGCGAACAAAAATAACATACAGTGTACGAGGTTAACTAAAGACCTGCGTCACCAGGTGAATCATTTAACCTGTTTTGCTTTCTTATCCGTCTCATAAGCCGGAGCCACAAAATGACGCCTCATCTTAAGTCCTAAAAGAAAAAAAAATTATCTCGAAGGCCCACGATGGAAGATATGGAGAACGTGGGGCCGAGCTCGGCCGCATTCTGAGCGTGTACCTTTTAGTACGGAGGTAGTAGATAAGGGCCATCTTGCCATCGTCGACTCGGCAGTATGCTTTAAAACTGTTGAAAACAAGGGAGATATGGAGTCCGATAAGTGGACCATAGAGCGCACTAGAATTATGAACGGAATCCCAAGACGCTGACATAAGATAAATAATAAAGATAATATAGTAACTAATAAGCTAAACACCTTGTAAATGACATAAACAAAGCTCAGCTCAGCCCCCCTGAGCGCAAACCAACCAACCTTGGTTGACTGACTGTACCTGGATTACGGTAGCAATGCGTACCTTTTCGAACTTCCACAGGAGGGACCTCCAAGATAACAAACAGATAATTCAAGTTTGATCTTCGCACGTTTTATTCCGCTGGGCTCTATGTTTTAAATCTGGGGTAAATCAAGCCACCATTGGGGTCTGGGTGATATCTCAACCTATCAACTCTCTAGAACTTCTCCCCACAAGTTATCTCTCTAACCTAGCACTATCTACATCACGCGTATTTTGCGAGACCTTCATGCTAGGGGTGTACATTACATATGATAATGTAGGCCAAGGTAGCCTTGTTCCAAATCCTACTTTTCCCTGGGTAACCTGGGCTCTTATCAGGTACGCTACCATCTCCCATGAGATCAATATTGGCAACTAGTGTGGCTCAAGTCAATTGAATTGGTTGGTTCACGTTTTGCACATGCTTTCAATAAAGTTGGGTGACGATAAGGTCTTTGCACATGCTAACGACAAGTGACATCAGTATCAGCGCGATCAATAATTCCTAGACCTCGGTGTGAGTATTGCCCGCGAGATATTTGCTAACGAAGGAAGCATGCTTTCCTGTGCGGAATCCCTCGGTAAGGAGCAGGAATATTGATGTAATGATGCTCGAATCCCCTGTACCCGTTTACCGAAAGCCTAGGTAGATGCCAAGCTTTTGCAAAACGTGGGGGTCCGGACGAAAAGCAGTAAAGGCAGCAAGGCTCGAGTGACTTGGTGAGTCGATCCTACGTCAGGCAAGGCATAAACATATCCATTACAATGCGTGTAACTAAGCCCGAAAGTACGAGAGTTGGTTGCCTTGTACATGAACAATGTTCAAGGGCGAAGGGCTGTGGATGACAATGCTACATACAATTTCATGTAAGTTTTAGGGTCTTGGGCGGACTCGCGTCAACCTATCACACATATGTCACTTTGATCAATTTCTTGCTTGCGGCGCCCCTTCGTTCAGCCCCAAGCAAACCATCACACTAACGAATGTGAGGCTCGAAGTTTGTATTATTTCCGGGAATGTTGTTAATTTATGTGGTACCAACATATCATCAATCTCCAGCTCGCGATAATGAGCATAAGGGGTAAGTCCGGGGAAAGGCGGGAGTAGCCTCGAAGGCCAATCACTTTACCCAGGGTGATACAGCCTCAAGTCGATTTCCCTTTGGTCCTTAGATTGCGGGACATCTGAGATGAGCAGTAAGCCCTGAAATACGAAAGGCCACGTACAAAAATACAAATCAGCTCGAATCCAAGGTACATTGTATTGCACAATATTCAAGGTCTAACGTCCGACATTGAATCCGCTACATAAACTTCCCCACAAAGATAACACTTTAACTTTCCACTGATCCGGGGTCTTAGGTCCATAGATAAACATAGATTATACCTCATTAGGCCTAATGATTTCGAGCCTAGACGATGTTCTCATTTCCCCAATCAGGTATACCGAGAAGCACCTCTTTGTCCGTTCTAATTGCGCAAACGAGTCGTATTATTGTTGCCAAGTTAATTTGGAATCTGGGGCAAGCTATCACAACCAGCTACATAATATGTTGGTAGCATATCATATAAATATAGACCAGCAAACAGTTACAGTTGCTTTTTACTCTATTTACTACGCATGCTGCAAGGACCGAGAATATGACTTATGACATATGACTTTACAGCAACAAGCAGGAGTTTTAGCAATCAAATGATGCGAAAAGAGCAATATTTTCCGACTATATCGGCTCATGTGATAATAACAGGAATAACAATAAATAGTGAATGCGATGATCGACTATCCGATATAGGCTACTTTACGTAGTAGCTATCTAGCCAACACGCGTACGGCTTAGTGCATAGCAACGCGGGAATTCCTCATAGGTAACTCATCATAAACTTCCATGAACTCCTTATCCTCTCTTGCTACGTGGTAACAGGTAACGAGCTTCCTGCCTCTTCTAGACAGAATTACGTGTACAGGCAATGCGGACAGCTACACTTCTCCGCAGAAGCTCTATCCGCAGTTCAATCTGTTGAAGATTCTAGAGCACATTCTAGAATAAAAAAATAAAGTGAAAGCCAACAAACGCACATAGGGTCCAATAATGTCTTGGCAAAGGTGCGATTAATCAATGACCGAACGAGCTTCCTGTGAATCGGGCCATCCTCTGCTGTTTGAGTCGGGCCTTGCACCTTGAGCTCGTCCAAGTTTTCCACTCCATGGGCAAGAAGCCGAGTAACCAGCGACCCCCAAGCAGGTTGCATCCCATAGCACAGTGTGTCTCAATGTAAAACCTGATTGTACATGATTAAGTAAGCCAAGAATGCCGATATAGATCCATGCCTAACTTCATAAATGTGGACTTTTACAAATTCCTATCAAGAGACTAGCTGGGATATTGTGTTTTAAAGCAATAACCATGACCTCGCGTGACGATAGTATCACCGCGATAGTATTCCCTCCTCTATGTATGGTATAGTTGCGGGGCGTGACTTGTCGACCAGATAACCAACCATCAGCACTAGAGAGGCATTATTGAAAGGGCATCACTAGAAACAGTTGCGGGATTCTTGCAACCGCCAACGGCAGTGGCATAAGACGTATGCGGTTCTTTAGTGGGGTTCATCCCCTTAGATCCATCTTTATCATCGTAAACCAGGATTGCGAGCGGGTGTATCGTTCCCCGTTTTTTTATTTCGGTCCCTCCGAGGACGCCCGAGGTACCTACGTACGCTACGTGTATGGCTGGCTTGCTCCGCTTGCTCCGCTCGCCATTAAGCCGAGATGAGCCCCTTGGCTCGTTGGATTCGAAGGCATTCTAGGATTTGCACATCTATACTCCTATTTACCATCACATACGTAATCCATAGAGTATGTAGATAGCGAGGCTCTGCACATTTCTCTGGAAGAGAATGATTTACCGCAACATATTCGAGTTTGCCTGTCTTGACAGATTCTAGACGTGTTATCATGCCGAACCCAGCAGATAGGAGAGCCGTCCCATGTTTCCGAAGAGAGCTGATTTCCTGGGGGCCCCGGACTCTGTCGTCAATAAGCCCAGACCCTGGGAACCGGTCCGAGTTGAAACTTTTCCCCGACACGAGACGTACCTGCAGCAATCCCCTGTTCTCGATCTGGAGATAGCATAATCTATGTAAACTGTGTACGCGAGCCAATGGAGAGCCACTGTGGCCTCTCCGCATTGAAGGGGCAGCTAGCTTCATCAATGCGAAAAGCCTCCAAAATAGCGATCCGTTTGGGAAAATCTCCCTTTGCTTCCACGATAATGGTACGGATTCTTCATCCGTTCGCCTAACCGCTAATCCTATTGCTACATACCTAGGTAGTATACGTGTGATTTACATACATTGACGAGCATACGTCGTGCTGAAATGAATTGTCTTTGGCCCTAGACATCCCTTAAACAGTGCTAGTCCGCATTGACATACTCAGGAGGCGACCTTATCGTATGTCGTGGTTCGGGTTGTTCCGCTATTGCATCCACATAGTAACATAGTAAGCATCATTCGCCATCTGTAGTCACGGAAGCTACCGTGAGCCTCTCATTTTAGCAGTGAATACTCTCTCCGTGGGGGTTAATTGTTGCAGTCTGAGGCCTGTTCAAGACTGGTCTAGAACCGTAGCGTAAGTTACAATAGGAACCAATGCCGCCGAGGTGTCCTTGGTCACGGAGCCTCTTTTTGGTTTCTGTACGCTCCGAGCCTTAGCGGATGGTGAGTCGCTAGAGATGTACCAAGTATAGTTGTTCGGATGAGGCACTTGGTGAGGCTATTCAAGTAGAGATCCTTCCGAACATTGGCGTATATTATCGACGGATCTATTACTAGCTTTTGCAAGCTAAGATAAGTCTTGTTGTTACCACGTGGCTTGTCGGCGCAGCTGAGCGGTTTAGCACGATTTTGCTATCGTACGTAAAGGGCAGAAGTGAAACAACCCGACTCGGAGCTATGCTAAGCTTCAGCTCGTATTGCTCAAGCCAACACATACGCGAAGGTGGCATATAAATGCAAAGCCACCCCCTGATTCAGTACTAAATAGTAGGCTAGAATATCAGTTAAAATTCACGTCTGCTTTCCAATAAAAGCATTCTCAGAGCTAGTCCAAAGAGGCCATGAGGAGAAACATTAATATATGTGGAGGTCGTACTAAAGACACTTTGAACGTGAATGAATTTCGCAATGCAGGGAGGGAGGGTAATGGCGGAAAGATAACGTCAGTGGTCTTACTGATGGTTCAAACTTCTTCGTCTGTATAACTGCTGATATGTCGACTAATGGCTCTGTAAGACATAGCGACTCGCTTATTTTGATTCCTCTATTGAAAGGGAGAAGACAATTGAATGCTGCTGACATGTTAGCAGGCTGGCAGGTTACTGTAGGTACGTATTTATTGGGGAATAGCAGCTGCCTGGTACATACCTGGCAGCCCTGGCGACCACGATTAGGGGACCCCGCGTCACGTGGATGTGTTATCGGCATTGTTTCCAAAGATCAGCGCTGATCTGCAGGCTGCCGCTTCCCTAGACAGATGAGGCTCAACCCTTCTGAAAATGGAAATTGAACCCCAATCTCTCCAACAGCTGACCGAACTAACTTCCTCTCATCATTTCATATTGCCTATCTCATTATACCAATTCACGAGTAATGTAACCCGGACAAATAGAATCGTCACATGCGAGGCTTCATGAATTATCTGGTCTTGTTCTGGTTAGCACCATGGATTCTCAATCCATTCATGGCCAAGATATATCGAGTTTCGATCTAACCTCGACACGTGAGTTATAATGTCATGCTGCATGTGAACTATCGCTAATTTATTCCAGATCGGTTGCCGACTGTTTCGGCGGCACAGGCGCTTGAGGACCTTGGATCCGATCCTCGACGGTTCATATCAACAAGTCTCGAAACATTCGATCAAGCCCTCAATGATGTCATTGGCGAAAACAGCAGTGACCTATCTCGTCCTGGTGGCTTACAGAAGGGGCAAGTAGTCGAAATTTGGGGCCCTCCAGGATCCGGGAAGACTACCTTTGGGTAAAAATTTCCGGTTTAACAGGATGACATGGTTAATTATGTATTCTGACCATCGATAATAGAGTGCAACTCGCCGCGAATACCCTACGTCAGGGTGAGAAGGTCATTTGGGTAGGTTCGTGCTTATTCGTCCATCCTCTTTCAGTATTTCGTTGTGTTAGTTTGGACACATGTCGTTCTATGTTACAGGAACCATTAATGCAATCAACAGATGGGTTTCATCCCGTATCCCCCGGCAGATTACATGATGTGATTACATCCGCTCTGCATTCTTCATCAGCGCATGCTGCAACGCCTTCATTAGAGGATCCGAAAAAGAATTTCCTCCACTTCAGGACACCAACCCTGGCACATCTCATCGCTCTTCTCTGCAAGCCTACAACGAATGCTATCCCCAGTGATACATCTCTCATCGTGGTTGATACCTTGTCTAGTCTAGTGAACTATGCTTTCCCTAGGAGCTTTGAAACCCGGCAGTCTCAAAAAGGTATTAGAACACACCTATCCACGCAACTGACCGTACATTATCACTCACGTCATGTACAGGTTCGGGGCCTTCAGCTAGAAGATTACAGGTTCTTCAATTTTTAATTTCGACGCTTCAGAAACTCGCTGCTACAAGAGATCTTTGTGTTGTCATCTTGTCTCAGTGTGCGACTAGAATGCAGCTTGAGCATGGTGCTACGCTTATACCTTCTATTAATGCAAGTACTTGGGAACAAGGGATCTCTACCCGACTTTTTCTTTTTAGGGATTGGATAGTAGAGAACGATAGAGTACACGATGCCCGCTTTGTTGGCATTCAAAAATTAAATGGCAAGGCAACACCCGGTGGCATTAGTCGGGTGTTTGCCTTCAATGTTCAGGGTGTAAGTCAATCTATGATAGGTGACTAGCGTAAATTGTTAACCTGTTTAGGGGGGTCTCGTCAATATCGATCTGGATGAGAATCGGTCATCCTTACCTCTATCGCCAAGTCCGCACCATCTTAAGCGAAAATTAGGCCAAACTGATTTCGAAGTTGCTGATAGCGAGGGCGAAGATTATGGCTGGGAAGATGATGATGAACTAGAAATGCCGAGAATGCCTCCCCAATGGCAAGGAAGCGAGGATATTCTCCTCGGGCAGGCAGAGGATGAGGAGATCCGGACCGAAGGAGGATCAGAAGCCCAATCCATACGCCCGGAGGACTCTCCGGCACATTTGGGTTCGGATCTTGCCGGGGTTGATGGGGACGGCTTTACTTGACACCGCTGTCTGTGGGTCTCCGATGGTATGGTCTCGTCTGATCTGTTTTGAATGTGAGACATGCACATTCACGATACGTTCCATTCAAAACTCTGCGAGTACGTAGTCTCTTATGCGGCTCCACTGGGGCCCAACATAAACAGGAACCATGAATAATCGGCCAAATGTCGGCTTCTTATGCTTCTAGGCTCAAGGTGTCGGCCACCGCCACTCCACACCTCGGTCCTTCACGGCCCAATTCTATTTTATAGGCCAGTCCCATCGAGCTCGGAGCACCCGGACTACCATTATCAGAAAAAGGTGAAGAGGATACAAGCTGCCGCCATATAAATTTTTTTTTTCACACGCTAACGTCCTTCCCGCAGCGGGATGTGGGGGACTAGCGAAATCGTACATACCCATTGCCTACATGATATTCAGTGTCAATAGAAATTTTTCTTGATAGAGACACCCCTTTTAGTGCAGTATCCGACTACTTCGATATCATGTCCCAACTCATTAACTATGTTTATTCTCACCCAAGAATCTCTTGCGAGATGAAACAGTCCCGAAGCGACATGCAATAAGCAAAATCAGCGAACCCCAATTCCAATTCCCTCTTGGAACGGAACGGATTTTTAGCCGGTTGCGGCATCAGGCTGCAGGATAGCGGCCAACGACTGTTGCATTGCACCACTGCAACTCAATATAATTCTGCCGCCAAGGACCCTGCAAAATAACCCCCCGCGCCCCTTTCACTATCTGAAAAGGAAGCTTTGAGAACCTGGACCGTTCGCTTGCTTCTAACCCACCCGCTTAACTTACTAACAGTTTCATTATCACTTACACTGATTTCCATTAACATCACTCCCAGATTCCTGGCTTTAAGACCGTACGATGGTAGATTTGCAGCTGTAACCCACCCGATCGATGGTATCATCAACCTAGCGGATAGTAGTGCGATCAGATTTCAGCCGCAGTAGATCTGTCGATGCAATGCGCTTGAGAAGGCATCTGGTGCCGACAGATATGAACCGTGGTTCTTAAGCCATTGTGTGTCGTGCCATCGGATTCTCAATATGCACTTACCTAATACCTGATAACACAGATGTGGCACGCTCTATTGCATGGATCGACTCTACACTACACCTATGGTCCAACATGCTGACTTTCGGCAGGGCCTGTAGATCATTCGAGGGGCCCGGCCAGATTCTTAGATTCCGAAGGTTGGGGTTGAATGCGGAGAAAGGGGCCGCTGGGCGTGTGTGCATGCCGATGCCTGCTTCATGAGTGAACCTGGTTCTACGACTACATCTTGCAGCGGGAATGCAACCGGATATGCATAACCCGCAGGCCGGCCTGGTCAAATTCTCACCGGTGTGAGATCGCGGGAGGACCTTCCACATCTCCTCGGAAACTTCTGCCGTTATTCCTGGGGATTCCAAGCCACAGCGCGGAAAAGACCTTATCGCCTGGCTGTTCTATTCTGAATTTCGTAATGAGAGTAGTACAGGTTATCCAAGCCGATTACTTTTTCAGGGCTTGGCAGCGCGGTCGTCCTACTGCATTGACGCATGTCTGCGAACTAAATGCAAGCCGTAGCTCTAGAAGCTTATGATGCGGAGAGTACGGCGACCAATGCAGGGCAACTATCTCGTACCGGGAACGGTCTTTGGTGGAATTGAGTCTCCGTTGGGCATGAACCAGCACGTCAGGACCGCATTAAAGCGGATCTTCGTCCCTGGATAATCCACGACGACCTGGATTTACGCGTCGTCGTGGGTCGATCCGGCAATGTCATGGCTCGAGGTATTACGATGCTGTCTTGGCTCCATTTCTGATGCGTAGTAAGCGTTTTAGCGCGGAATTGGACTTCCCCCTTGTGCTTGTTTAGCGGTTATCTATCTTTGAGTGCATATAGGCCGGTATATAGTCCTGGTATACATGCGACCTGCAGGGCTTGATTGAAAAGCGACTCTGTGCAACTTTTGGTACGGCCGTTACATTACTCGGGCAATCGGGATGCGCCTAAGCTATTTAGTCCCTTATTTCCCCGTGGTGCTCTGCAAACATTTACAGAGCAAAGTGATAGATCATTCGTATGGCACGTACTAACATCTGATCCCTCTCGGTAGTGTTCTTCACACAGCTACCCGGACGCGCGATCGCACGATCTGGGAACCCCCCAAGGAAACTGGGGAAATAGGCAAGAGGCGGGTTTTATCTGGGGTTACCTGTGACTTATTTGCTATCTTAGGGCTAAGTCGATTCAGGGAGAAAAACGGGGAGCAGGTGCACGGCATATTGCCGTCGAAAGTGCCGGCAGCATTGGTCAGCGGATGACTGACAGCATACCAATTTCATATAAGTTTGCGAGAAGTAATATACCCCCTATCCTATGTATAGCCATCTCGAGTGGATGGGTGTACGTTTAGACAGTGCTCTTTCATGTTAGGCAGCCGAATACTACTAGTTCTCTTCGTTATAGCACACTACAGCCAGTTAGCTCTGGGGCGAGTCGAAAAGAGGCAATGATCTAGCAATGGAGATATGCGAGTTTTGGAGACGACAGACCTAGTAGACTATGGAGCTAAGCGCCTACCGCCACGACTCGAGGAATACTGGTCTTCTCTTGGACGACACCACTCTTCATGCTGTGCAGGATAATACCAAGCTCAGAAGGCATATCGAATTTAGGTCAATAATACAACAACACCCAACGTCAATTATCTTGTGTAGCTTGCGACCTGGGGATTATATGCATCTCGCATGTCTGACAACTAGAAAAGTAAACTCTATGCCAATATTCATCGAATTATCTATAGGAATCCCACGAGACACGACCTTGATTAGTTCCAAATTTTTCTTTTAACTAGATAGGCGTCCAAGCGAGATGTCCAACCTCGATTTATCACCCGTAGATCATGATGTAGTGACCGTCCGGTGAAAGCGGTGTTATTCAACCATGGTACTAGACACGTACTTAGAGTGATGAAGGTGTTGTCGGACTTAAGATATTCGATTATAGGATAAAGCATAGTGATACACAATTACTAGAGTATAGATACCTTATGATCTCAGACCTCGCTGTCGATATAGAGATGGGTACTAGGCGCCTCAATTGAGGACAATAGTAATATCTTGATATTGGTTTAAGGGAGAACATTTAGATTATAAGCTGAAATTAAGCCAGCAATACTGTATTAGCCCTAAGTATAGGTGTGCTTCGATTATTGTTATTATCTCTATGTGGCCGTGTAAACTTGAGATGATACTCTTTTACAGTAAAAATGAGATGGGATTATGATGAAGTGAAGCCATAGTACAATTGATCTTACCGTAGCTACTTGTTTAATGTCCTAGTTACTGTGTTTGTTCAAGATTACAGATGTTTCTGCCCTACGCAAATTTGATCCTATTTAATTTTGCTGGAATGGGCTCATTGCGGTGGGTGTACGGTATTTTTCTTAGCTTCATGCTAAAAGCTTTGGTATGCCACAAATAATAAACGGCCAGACGTCTATGTATATATGCAAACCCAATGTTGAATTATTTGAGTACGGATTCATGATTCATCTCATAAAGTGAGTGACGATGGAGGGATGACTCTTAGTGGCGGGAGAACCCCGCGATATCTCTCGGTGAGTGGACGGTGAGTGGTCAGCGAGCTAGAGGTGAATATAACGCACGGGCCACAAAAACAGCCGTGCACAAGCTGGGTACATTGGAGGCTGATGTGTAGGTTCCTATCCCTGTCACCCCTGACTGGACCTTCCGTCTGCTTTTTTTTAGTGGTAGTTATGAAACTAAACCTCACGCCGAAATTCATTTCATCAACAATAACTTATCAAATCGTTTTCAATCACCGAATTCAACAATTCAGTCAAGAATTGAATAGTTCAATTTCCCTATATTCACTTAATTGAGCTAGGGTCTCATATCTCAACATTGTCCGCATTGAATCCCATTAACTGGCGTGGAAGTTGTAGCCAGCGCGATAGCTGCAGCATTCATTAGCGTTGCTATAAAAATCGCGGCTTGGCGCTTGGTTCGGATGAATGTCTGATGAGTTGAACAATAAGTCAAGGTGAATAGCAGGTGGTCAGTTTCACGCGGTTAGTCACCTATTTTCTCGTCAACAACACAAAGTAATTATTACACGGCACAGTTTTGCATCAATTACCCTAACCTAACTGTTTACATTATTTTCCTGCTCCTCTTTCCGTCGTGTCTTCTGATATCATCCCAACTCGGCGTCCACTATTCTCAACACAACTAACAAATATCATCAACTTCCAAATCTTCTCTATACACCCTATCCAAATATTATTCCCAACTCCTTCATTCAAGTTAACCCGTCATTTTGTATTAAATCTAATCTAACGT
This sequence comes from Hypoxylon sp. EC38, assembly GCA_002120335.1. NCBI lineage: Eukaryota > Fungi > Ascomycota > Sordariomycetes > Xylariales > Hypoxylaceae > Hypoxylon > Hypoxylon sp. EC38. The sequence continues at coordinate 1,893,244 of KZ111236.1, read as the reverse complement.
CGCCTCGTTGATTATAGGTGTGAAACGATGGCGACGGCGATGGAAACTGATGCGACTGGTGATGGAGCCACTATAGTGGCGGATATTGAAGCCCCTACCACTTTCTCGTGGCTGTAAGTCGATGTCATTCACCGTCTTGTTACCCCTACTAACTTGCATATGGACAACCTCATGTCATTTTTGTGGTCATCCTAGTTGGTGAAGAAGAGGTTCCCTTCGGCATCCAGAAGGACTTCCTCTGCGCTAAGTCTTCTTTCTACCGTAAACACTTCTCTGACAAGCAAGAAGAGGAGGTTGGACAAGATAAGCTCGAACATGTTGTCAAACTTCCTCAAGCCAGTCCTGAAGTCTTCGGACTCGTCCAGAACTTCCTGTATACCGGAAGACTCTTCGCTGACGTAGAAACCCTCCCCGGTTACGAGGTATTAATTGCCACTTGGAAGCTCGGAAACGAACTAGGAATTGACGGTCTCTGTGATGAAGCTCTTGAGGCTATGGCCGAGTGTAGACGAGTCACTCAACACATCCCCGCCACTCCTCTCCTCGTACAAGCCTGGAAGGATGCTCCTGAGGGCTCATCTATCCGCAAGCTCCTTTTGAACTGGGCCGCAGAATATATTCGGTCATCAGAATCTCGCCAAGAATTCACTAAGTCACTTCCACAGGAAGTTCTAAGTGAACTTGTTATTGCCATGAGCCATCTCAACTCTTCTCCCGTTATACAAGTTAATTCCATTTCATCACCCACTGGCCACACCCAGCGAAAGAATGTACATTATCTTGAAGCCGAGGACAGTGACGGTGATTCTCATAAAGCTCAGAAGCACCGTCATTCAGATGTTATACCTGTTCGAACGGTCCAGACTGATCGAAAGCCAGCACCAAAGAAGTCGGCTTCGAGAGCGTCGCTTCCTGCATCAATGAAGCCAGTCAAGGCCAAACGATCTAGTCTTAGTCACGCTGACGACCAGCAGTATTCGACGGACAAGAAGTTGAATTTCTGCGCAGACCTGTTAAGTAGAATGCTATCTGGACCTGGTAAGTTCCCCTTAGACTATAGCCTTTTACTAATTATTAGATTACTCTTAATACTAATATAATGAATAATAGGCTTCTGGACCCGCCTGGTTGGCCCCTTCCGTGAACCTGTCCGACCTATTGAGGATGGTGTTCCCGATTACCTAGAAAAGGTAAAGACACCTATGGATCTGAGTACGATCAAGGCCAAGATGGACCGCCGAGAATACCAGGATGAGCAGGAATTCTTAACCGACGTCCGCCAGATCTTCACCAACTGCTATACATACCACAAGCAGGGCTCGGCGATGTGGATTAATTGTGAGAAGTTCCAGAAGACATTTGAGGAGAAATTCGGAACCATGCCCAAGTGGATTTCAAAGATGGAGGGTGATGAGGCTGCCTAACGGCATTACGTTTTTTTCCTTTAGAAGGGAATTACATACCTTCGTGGTTTTCAGCAAAACCACCACATCATATGATTCGACCTTAGCCCCTGGAAAGCCCCGTTGGGTAACTCGACCTTGAATTTTCTCAAGGCAATCTGTACTACTATAGGGGAAGGGAATTCTGCACATCTCGGTGCAACTTGGCGTGATGCAGAACGCTTTAATGATTACTGGTGTTGGCCGTTACGTCATCACGGCTTGAAGGAGAACTACAACTTCATTTCAAGTTTCAACTGGCTCCATATGAGGGAGCAAGAACTACAATCAGTGGCCCGCCTGCATTTGTTGCGAGATCAGGAAAGGCGCAAGGTTCAGGGTGATTCCCATCGAGAATAGTCTCTTGAAATGCGTTCGATGTGTTTCTGATCGTTGTGGCTCTTGTGTGTGCGTGCATATTCGAAACTGTTCGGTGAGATCGTTGTGCTGTAGTTTGTGAGTACCTTGTGGGTACGAATTCGAATCATGCTTCTTCTTCTTCTTACTTAGCTGCTTTTAATACATGATACTCGTCTATCGAGAATCCATTCAATCGGAAGACATATAAAATTTGGTATGATTGTGTGATAGTAATGCAAGCTGGCTGCTTGATGTCATCCAGCCTAAGACTTCGTATCATGATCACTAGTATCACCCATCCGAGCATTTCAAATCGGCATTCAGCAACGTGGCTCATCATATTAAGTAACCTAATGCCTAGTCACGCAACGTGATGCTAACCTTTCACAGCCAAATAAGCGCAAATTCGTAATTCCCCAGAGGAAACGCCGTCAGTCATTGTCTACTTCTCATTCTCATGGATCGTCTAACCACCATAATCATCGTAACCTATCACATGTCTCTAGATCTTATACACCAAATTACCATCCGTGTACCTATTTCCACGTTAGCATTCATGTCACATTCCCTAAAAGTTGTGAGATAGCAGGGAGGATAGCCACTTACATGATCTGGTTCGCATCATCCATCTTCTTGAGCGCCTTGATGGCCTCTTCTCTCGAAAACGCAGTTTCTCTACCTTCTATGCGTCGGTTGACCGCCTCGATGACGTCACTTACATTCGCCGAGTCGTCGTCGAATAGATCCGTGTTCAGGAGCTGTCCGAGAGCCGTCCGGAATACGGCGAGTCTCTCGGGAGTGATCGGCGTGTCAATGTTAAGGTCTGCAGCGCCGGCAGCGAGTTCGGCATCTTCTTGCGTTTCCTCTTCCTGGGTCTCAAGTTGGGAGGCGGGCACCGAGGATGCGAAAGACACTTGAGAGGTGCCAGGCGCATTTGACGAGGAGGCAGCTCCGCTACGGTTCGAGCGTCGTGGTGTGGCGTTGTAGATGTTATCTTCTTCGTCATCATCATCGTTTCCTAACTCGGGAGAAGCTGCTGCTTTGCGGCCCTTTACGCTATTAGTGCCGTTCGCACGGCGACTGCCGTTGGTCGATGGTTGGCCTCGAGCGGTCGTTCGGGTGGACGGCGCGGTTCTACCGCGAGCCGTCGATCCTCTGTACGCGGTATCGCCACGATCTTCATCGTCGTCATCGCTGCCCTCGCTTGACGAATCTGACTCGAGTCGTTGAGTTCGTCTGCGTTTGCGCTTCGACTCGTCTTCAACAACCTCTTTGAACAGGGCAAAGCGGAGAATAGATTCAGCTGCTAACGCGTCCCGCTCTTCAACCCGGTTCGAAAGTCGTGACTTGGCATGTGCTGTTGCCAGACGGATAAGCGTCTCTAAGGTACGGACTGTTAGAGGAGAGGTCCTTCTTTGGTTGCCCTCCATCTCGTCATTGCGTAAGCCCACGTATATCTCCGCGATGCGCTCCGATGCTTCCTCAGTTAGCACGGGCTTGACTCGCGTCTTCGCGTACTGTATATACTTCTTCATGAACGGGATGCTTAGAACTTCGCGCCGCTTGTTGGCACCACGGCCAGATGTAATCGTAACGCCTGCATGTAACATGGCATCGTATTTCTCGTAGACATCCGTAGATCGCTGAGTGGTATCCTGACTTTGCAACGCAACACCAAGAGCCTGCTGGGTGTTCTCTCGAACTGGAGCGCCTTCGTCGGTGCCAGGCTGCCGGTAGCGGTGCATGCGCAGAACGTGCTCGGAGACTTGCCGGTCTCGGGTGTCTTCGATATCATCTGTGACGACGAACAGAAGATCGAAACGGGATAGAAGGGAATCTGGGAGGGCAATGTTCTTGTGGGGGTCCTTGTGTGTGTCGTATTGGCCAAATATGGGGTTGGCAGCTGCAATAACACTACAACGGGCATTGAGCGATGTATGGATACCGGCCTTGGCGATTGTGACGGTTTGCTGTTCCATAACTTCGTGGATAGCAACTCGATCGATATCCGACATCTTATCGAACTCATCAATACAGACAACACCCCTATCTGCCATAACCATAGCACCTGCTTCCAGTCTTCTTTCACCGGTCTCCTTGTCTGATGTGACGGCTGCTGTTAGACCGACTCCCGAGGAGCCGCGACCAGTGGTAGCAATGGCCAACGGTGCAGTGTTGAGCACAAAGCGCAGAAGTTGGGATTTGGCCGTTGAAGGATCACCAACCATGAGAATATTGATGTCTCCTCTCAAATGTGTGCCATTCTCCAGATTCTTCTCCATACCACCAAGTAACATGAGCAGAATCGCCTTCTTGATATAGTCATGTCCGAATATACTAGGAGCTAAAGATTGCGATAAGAGTTCGAAGACATTCTTCTTCTTGGCGACCTTGTTGATATTGCGAATATCGGTATCGGTAATGGTAGCCGTTGCGACGCCTCCGCTTCCTTTGGAGGAAAGAAGGACGATATTATTCGCTAGGATTATCGTCTTGAAGAGTGCGCTGTTGTGATTTGTATTTCGGTTTCCAAGTGTCCGGAAGATACCGACAAGTTGGACTCTGTCGCCCGGTTTTACTTTGTCAACCAGATCGTCGTCTAGAATGACATCCACGCCACGAGGGAGTTGACCAGCGGGGGCTCTCTCGGGCATTTCTTGTATTGAGATAGTCTGGTGATCTCTGTATGTGCAGAATCCGTATTCTGTGAGAAGCGGGTTACCCTCTTCGTCTTCTTGGGGATATACGCTTGACGTGGTTACGCCATTGGTCATGGTCTGGTCACGATATTCGCGGAAGTGGAAAATATTCTTCTTCTCATTGTAATGCACGCTCTTGACGACTTTCGGTCGGATAAGCGAACATCGTGTGACAATACCTTCGATCGAGACCATATGGTTTAAGTGGTTAGACGATAGCGTCCTCGGGTTGCAAGCGTTGAGGCCAAAACTGCCTGCCCAAGCGCAGTAGTATAAGACATCTGGGTCGGTCTGATCCGGTCGTGCTTGTGGGATAGTCTTTACGATCTCCTTGAGCGCATGGTTGAAGGCCAAAGTGTAATCGAATGGATCGAATAGTAAACCGTCTGCGAGCTCTGTGTTGTGATCACGAACATGGTCTATATTAACAACTAGTCGCCTTTGATTTTTCTGAAGCATTAGGATGATATCGGATCTGTAGCTCCTCGCATGTTGGTCATCTGTCCACAATCACATCCGTCAGTCTCGTACCGGATCTGTTTAACTATCTGCGAACTTACGAGGGTCGAGGAACTCTTCGGCCAAGCGAATGCGTTCCTTAGCTGCTTCATCTCGAAGCATGAAACTATCCATGATGCTTCAAAATTTTGTTGTTGACTTTACTGAGAAAAGAAGACAAACAAATATAACAGTGAGCGAGTTTAGTATACTCCTCAGATGATTGTCTTGGAGAAGAAGATATGGAGAGATAGATTATAGGTGGGGAGTTTCAACGATTCGGATTGAATTTGGTTGTTTAGGGAAAGGGGCCAGAGGGGGAATCAAAAATCCATGTCGCGTCCCTGACCGCGTTTTTCGTGTTTCGCGTTTAAGTGGTTGCAGATATCCACTCTATTAAAGCCCCAAACGTGGTAAATCATTTCGTCCGATTATCTCCGATGTTCCTGAACTAATCTTATTATGTAATCTAAGCTCAACTACCCCACATCTTGCTTCCCATCTCTCAAAGTACTGCTTCGTGTGAACTGGAAAGATTGGATGTTTTCTGCTAGCTCTACATGTATGTAGGTCTCTACCTGTGGAACGTATATAGAAGTAAAAAAAAGAAAAGGTACCTACATATGTACTTAGTCGAGGATGAGTTTAACGAGTGCCGCACTGCACTAACATGTACAGAATGTGCTATAAATGCTAGACTATCTACGGTACTCCTAAGCATTTTGGTAGGTAGAAAAGCAATTAAAGCGGTGCATTTTAGAATGAACGATTGGTGTGATTGGCGTGACGGTACAATTAGCGAAGGTTTATCAGTGTATCAGTAACTGTAAGGTGCGACGGTTTTAGTGGCAGAAGTGGCCTAAGCACCGGGGAATCAGCCGAGTTGTAAGCCTAAACCGCCCCCAATTTTCAACCATTCCGGGACAAAATCCGTCTTGCTGTAGCGCATTACCGTCATCCTGACGAAACAATACCTCCCTAATTCCTGCGGCGACGGATCCAGACACCGTAAACTTAAACTTAACATCAACATTCTCCATCGCAACCTTTCATCGCCGTGTCTATAGTGCCGCGCACTGCCTCGGTCTTTGCGCCGCATCAAGCAAAGGAGTAAGCAGGTCTGACGATGGCTGTAGGACTCTCCAACGGCCGTCATGCTGCGGACGAGGAAGCCCGCGCCGAAGTCGATGTGCTTAACTCGCGACTGGAGAAGACGACTCAATTGACAAAGAAGATCCAAGCATGTTTGGCGAGACTGGAAGCTACTGGGAAGAGCGTGCGAGACGTGTCTAGTCCCCTCACTGGCGAAACGAAGAAGCTTCAGACCTTGGGGAATAGTGAGTCCAAGTCTACCCACTACTGCCTACTGTCCTATGCTTGATACTGATTTTGTGAATTCTCCCAGACATCGATGCAGTCATCGCAGCTATCGAGCGTCTTCGCCAACCTGCTGACTCTAAGAATGACGAAGAAGCAATCATCCGCCAGGGCCCTGAAAAGGCCGGGCTATCCAATTACCTCAACTCGATCAAACGATTGAACAAGGCACTAGCAGATATGAAGGCCTCAAACCTACGAGCAAACCAGCAGACAATAGCAGATCTCCAACGCTTAATCAAGTCTGGCAACACTCAACTTGAAAACTCATTCGACAAGATGCTCCGAGCCGAGACCCCACGCTCTATTGAGCCGCTGCAATACACGACCAAAAATACACCATTCCCCCTGCTATCCCAAGACAAGATTTCGCGGTTGAGCTTAATGAATTCTTACGTGGCCGGGAACTCACTGTCCGAAAACCCTCTAATTAAAATCTATGCTGATGTGAGAGGGCAATATCTCTCACAGACTCTAGTCAATCTTGCATACGCGAGTGTGAACACGGCAAAGAAGAAGAGCCCTGATGCCATTTACCGGGCCGGCACCAATGGAATTGGAATGTATGCGCAGGCGATGGAAGGTTTATTCGTTGCCGAATACGACAATATCTGCAACATATTTATGCGACAAGACTGGGGTCCGGCTTTTCAGATGACCTGTCAAGCCCCGCTGGCTGAATTGGCTCGAACGATCCGAGAGCTAAACAATCACATTAAGGCCCATCTTAACACCGACTGTTATCTCGCATATGAGGTCACCGAGATAATGTCCAATCTCTCCAACAATATAGAGGAACGCACGGGTGAACTCAAGGCGACCCTTGCGGCCGCATTAAAACCAGTACGCGAGACCGGCAAGCTATCACTTGCCGAGTTACTTGAGGACACAAAGCGAAGGGTGGGGGCAATGCAGGTTCTTCCTTCGGATGGCTCACCTGTCCCCATCGTCTCTGAGACGATGCAACGCTTGCAAACCATGGTTGACTTCCTTAGGCCAATATCCAGCATTATGATCTCGCTAGGCGACGGTGGGTGGAAGTCGGCCGCGGCGGCGAACACTAGTATGGACGGGATACCTAGTTTGGCATCGTTCGATATCGGTGCCGACGGCAAGGAAATATTCGCACATTACTGCGCTGATACGATTGAGGCGCTGATGTCGGCGCTCGAGCAGAAGGCTAGGATGTTACTAAAAGGGAAATCCCTTTGGGGCGTCTTCCTAGCCAACAGTGTCACCATTATCGAACGTATGATTCGAGATTCCGATTTAAAACCGCTGTTGGAAGACAAGCTCGGCGCCTTGGATGGTTACCGCAAAAAGGCCAAGATGTACTATACCGACGCGTGCAAGGACGTATCAATGCATTTGTTGGACGCAATCCACACAAATCGAACCCAGCGACCACCTTCGGGTTCATCCGAATCTACATCGATTCTGAAGGGGCTTAGCAGCAAGGACAAGGACAGTATCAAGGCTAAGTTCCAACTCTTCAACGCTTCTTTCGATGAATTAGTAGCTCGTCACAAGTCGTACCACATGGAAAAGGAAGTCAGACAACTGTTTGCGAAAGATGTACAGCAGATGCTCGAGCCTCTCTACAATCGCTTCTGGGACCGTTACCACGAAATCGACAAAGGCAAGGGCAAGTATGTCAAGTATGACAAGTCGTCAATCTCTGCTGTATTTTTGAGTCTCTATTGATTCGGTGCCGAGACATCTGCCGACCACCAGAACACACGGGAGGGAAAACTGAATCATTTGAGTGTCGCGGATTGCTCCAAACAAACCCTGCGCCAGCCTCATGCAGCGATCATCAGACGATTTCATCGCGTACACTACGATCTAACCAAGGATTACAGTTGTAAGTTAATATCTATTTATTTCCGGGCATCCTTCATTGTTCGGTAGCTAATTTTTAGAAGCGAACCTTGGATGCGTGTGGGGGTCACCAGCCCGAGGTCACCAATTCGAGGAATGATGCACCGCGAAGTTCCGTCACGGTACCAAATATTTGGAAATACGCACTGCAACGGGCGACTAGTTTATTGTTTAGAAATGATACCCTTTCGGTCCGGCCTGGAGTTTTCTCATGAGGAGGGATTGTTGCATGGAAGATCATCTGCCGCACCAGGACCATATTCAAGTATGCTTATGTCGAGAATGGCCTGATGAGTTGTATTGGACGTAAGACGGGTTCTATTGTCATGGAGATCAGCTCCACTAGGCTGGGTCCCCCCAGAGAAGATGAGATATCAAAATATGATATGTGACTAATGGATGCTGGGTTAGACAAAAGATACGTGCCTGCATCGACGATCGAAGGAACATCAAGGTCATGGGGAAACCCGTCCCCAAAGTAACGTCTTTTTCAGCGGAAACTCCATCACCAGAAACTCCAAACGCTGGGGATTCTTGTGGACCAGGCTATCTATGTTGCTATCGCTTGGCATTGTGTTGCTTAAGTAATGTCTTCCCAACTCGGTCGACCTGCATGCAGGAATCGATGCTTCCTAGCAGGGTCCTGGCCCCTCAAGGTGAGGTCGGTGAATATCGGGTCTTGCTTTGGAGTTGATGTGCAAGAAAGCCAAACGGCGACCGCCAGAAACCGTCACGATTCGCATACTTTCGTCCGGACCATTTCCACAATCCGGGGTTCAAAGGGGACTCACCTTGGTGTTATTGATTAATCTCCTCCATTACCATATTCGTAACTCACTCGTAGCCAAGTGGACCATCAAGTAGCAATGTGGCTCTGGCCCTAGACCTTCCCTGCGTGCTGAACACAAATGTACCCCTCTTTCCAAGGTATGCCGGTTTAGGTATTGTCTTCCACGTCGTCGTTTCGACGTCCTCCGCGAACCTTGACCTAGGTATGCCACATAACCCACACACGTATAATCTGGCTAATAGCTTGCGACCACTCAGTTCGCCCACATCCTGGATGATTTACTCGTTACACAACAGGCAACAAGTACGGCGCAGCGATGCCCAATTCGAACATTTTTTTGGCTCCACAAGATCCGTCGATTCCTCCAACTTGGGAGGTCTGACAAGACTGCTGCGAGCTAGTTAGCTACCTAGCTACCCTGGACGACTTTTCTGGTTGGCCACCCTCCTACCGCCATTCACGTACTCGCATTTACCTCCATATCGTGCTTGCTGGTCCTGATGGCCACCGCTAACTACAACTAGAGGGTTTGGGAGCACGACTGTCAATCCCATTCCCCAAGAGTCTAGCTCGTCCGGGTGGTTGTAGCCTAGTAGTAAGGGTATTGCAGCCAGTTCGCTGGTAGCTAGGAACAAAACGCAATCGTGGCGAATGAGAGAATAGCTTACATTACGCTCTCCTGCAACCCGCTATGCAGGACCGGACAGGACAGGAACGATTCACGCTGCATTGACCACCCACCCTGTCCGTCCGTGCTCCACTGAACTCAACAAGAACCCTCGCCCCCTTCCAACGCGACATCGCCAAGTCTGCTGCTTTCCTGCCATGCATCTGCAGAGCGCCCGCTAGCGTTCATCCTACAGGGCTGGGACTACCTAATCGCTGCAGGCTGGTGGAGGTTCTTGTCCTCGACGTTTGCTTGCTTATTTTTTTTTCTCTTTGCCCCTAGGAAGATGATGCGGACCGCGATTTGGTTGGAATCCCCGTTTCGCCATGTAGGTACCTAACCTACAAGTGGACGTGCGTATGTATGTGTAAGGCCACCCAGCTGTCGGCCGAGCATTTCCTTTACCAAAAAGGGAAAGAGATAGTAGTCATAATAAGGGAGAGCCATAGCTGTTAAGGAACAGCAAGCGAATCCGAAGCGCCCATCTCCAACGATAACGAGAACACGCGGCGTTGTCTGCTGCTCATCCTCGTCCTTCACCTTGTCGTATGTAGGTAGGTACATATGTAAGTACCTAAGGTTAGGCTATCCAAGGCCCTGGCGTATGATGATGATTTCCGCTAGGTTTCATTGCCATCGAGGAAAGAGCATATCAGATATCAGAATGCACATCGATGATTCGATATCCTCCCCACTGACCCTCAGAATGATCGAGTCGGGTACGCCTCCGTGTTCGGGCTCATTGGATCTCGGCCATCGATGTGGTGACAGGTTAGCCCTAGTGAGTGGCAATAGGGTGTGAGCAGCAAGGCAACCCTCTATCGATACTAGGTACTTCGTTAATCCCCCGGGATTGACGGGGGCTACATGGGATTTCTGATCAGTACCGTCTGTTTTCGTCCATTTACCGATGATGTTGAGGCACCCCTGTATTGATTCACGCAGTACTTGAGTCCTTTCTGTTTCATTACGCCGAGGATAAGTGAAGCAATGGCAAGGCGTAGGCCTGCTGGTTCCCATGATCCATCCCGGTTCGTGGGTTAATAGCTCATGTACGTGATGGATGATGTATATGTATAATATCATAGGATCATAGGTGTGAAAGGGGAGCTACGTGGCCCAGGCTTCGCCTATAATGCCATTCTAACGCGAGATATTATATATCTCGTAATCCACAATCCCATGTAATACCGAGAAGCATATATCCGGAAGAGGGAAGCACAATGCGGCAATGGGCGTTTTGCACATTAGCTCTATGGCCTGTTGTAGCTGCAAGCTTCGGGGCGGCGTAAGCATGTTTCACACACAGATGTATAGGGTAACCCGTAGGCAAGTGATCGATAGCAGTAGTCATAGGCATAGGAATAGACGAAATAGAGACGCGTGTAAGACGAATCCCATATTAGAAGTAATCAGCATCATGATCATGATTCACCAATCTCATCCATATTCGGTAGCATCGACTCCGATAGGATTTGTCCGCCACAGCCCGTGTCTTACGGTCGCCGAATGAACCGAAAGGATTGCGGCGCCGATGGTCGATGGGGGCCGACAGGACTATATTTGGGGTGGGCGAGACCTTCGACATGCAGTCGGACGGGGATTGCCACGCTTGGATCGCAGGGGGTGGGTCACGGAAGGAGAGGCAAGCCAGAGAGAGTGAATAGAGGATTTCTGGGGTATGATAGAGTGTATCATGATTTATGCATTCATTGATTGATTTGGTTCTCATAGCATGCCTTGGTATCATCGAGAGTAAGCACAATCATCCCAAATTGCCCGCGTGACAAGGTATCGATATAAGAAAATAGATGGAAATCACATGTTCTCGATGTCATTCCTCCTCCGAAACAAATCAATTTCCCTTCCTAGACTTTCCCATCCCATGTAAGTTAAACATTGAACATTTCTTCCGGTGGGCGTCGTAGTCGTTCAACGCTTGGCGGACTGGTCCCAATTCTTCCGCCAACGCACCCGAACCATGGTCAACTCCCTTCCCAAACAAGGCTCCGGGCACCCTCTTACACACCCTAGCTCCCAGCTTCCAGCTCCAGGCTGTCTGATTGACTCTCTCTTACTCGCCCAGGGATCTATATCACCGCGATCCTGACTAAGGTAGAGAAGCAGGAAAAGGAAAACCCCGCCGTTGCTACGGGCCCGTCCGGCGCTATAGCATGCGGAGTCCTTCTCAGCCAGCTACGTAGCAGCCATGCCAGCTTGTCGGGAACATCAATTGGAGAGTGCAAAATGGTGGGGGGGGAACAAAAAAAAAAGAAAGACAATCGCCCCAAACCCCTCGAAGTAGTCCCGTACCTAAGAAGGAAAAGAACAGCGAAATAATAATAAAAACAAAAAAAAAAGTCAACCGTAGACCCAGCGCCCCAATACATGATGTTTAGTTCCTTGCTTCTCTGCAGCGCCCAAATGTCACATAACCAAAACCGTAATCCTTGCGCGCTGCTGCTCCGTATGAACTCCAGTTCGCATCCCAGGGCTTGACTGTCCCAAGCCAACAGCAAAGAAGGAAGTAACCAAATCAAGGATACGTAAGAAAACTAGAAATAGGTAGAGAGAGGTATGTATGTAGCAAGAGAGAGAAAAAAAAAAAGCAACCAACGTAACCCATGGCTATGCAAAGAGAGTGGTACAGGAGGGGTAGTTCAGGGTACATTGAGCGTTCGAAGGTGAGCCATAACGAACAAGGTACGTGGTGGTGGTGGGAGGGGGGTGCAATGGACGTGTGGTAACGAGGAGTTGCAGTGCAGTTGCAGCATGCAGCATACGTGATACAACCAACGCAGGCTCTCTCTCTCTCTCTCTCTCTCGCACCCCTCCCCCCCAGCAGTGTGCAGGATAACCCATCCTTGGGGAGTATTCTGAGGCAAGGTGTCACACGCTACACCGTCCCCATCGTCAGCCTTGCATGCGGGGTGGCCACCCAGGTGAAAGGATGATGTGTTGGTAACTCCAGTTGTTGTAAGGACAGTAGAGCCAAATTGCGAGATAGCGAGTAAGTAGGTAGAGAGTTAGAGTCACTAAGATTGACCGAATTTGCGTGCGCGCGCGGCAACCTTGGTACAGAAACGGGGTTGCCGGGATGCTTGCTGGTTTTGGTGTCTGGGTTGTCGTAATTTTTTTTTTCTTCTCTTTGTTCCTTGGAAGCGGATTCCCTCTCTCCCACCGCCTACACAACTAAGGGATGGGTTGCTGAAGAAAACAAAAGCGGAAAGCTCTCAAGTACGTTCGTGTATCGTTGTGAAGGTAAGGTTTAGGGGGTGAATTGAGTAAGAGATGCTTTTTTGTAATGGGTGACAGTAGCCGAAGGTGAGCCATTCAGACGGTGTTCGTCAGTCTGGTTCCGTGGCTTGCATCCGATGGAAGGGTGAGCCCCTTAATCGGGACACCGCGGGCAGGCATAGTTGTTACCACAGTAATCGTGGGTGCCGAAGTCGACTGCCTTGCAGCAGAACGTGCAGCACTGGTCGACAAGAGGTTGATCCTCCTTGACGCACATGGTGATGGATAGGTGACCAAAATTGGCTTAGGTAGTTGAAGTCTAGGTGTGTGTCTTGATAAATGAAGTGCGTCACGTTTTATGTAGACGAGTTCTATCTGAGATGGAAGACAATTGGTGTCTTTGGCTATGAAGCAGTAGAGTATGTGTGGGTACGATGAGAGTTGTGAAGCAGTAATGAGGTTTTCTTCTTGAGATGATATTCCAGACGAGTGGATGGTCTTAGAAGTATGGAGTGGGAGACGACCTGTTTAAATATTTTGGTCAAGTCCGTGAGACTGTTGATCTTCTACGTAGGAAGGGTGGGCTATCTAAGTCGGGATGGGACCAAGTTTATATATGTGCCCATCATGGACGCCTAGGTAAGTAATTGAACTTTTTTTTTTCTCGATGATGGGAAAAGATAGTACAAGGCCATCCACTCAACTGTCAGGGCACAAGGTCGGGGGTTCTAGGGCCAGGGGTAGAAGAAGCTACGAAGAAAGAGGAAGAAAAGAAAAACAAAGCTAAAAATACAAAATCGATAAATTAGTCGATTGATACTTTACCATCGCAGGCAGGCTACCAGAAGAAAAGCTGCCCAATCTTATCAAAGGAAGCCCAAGAAATCACCATATGTGGGTTTTGCATAACCTCAGTAAAAGAGGGGAAGTCGTAATAGAAGGGGGGTTGACGAGGAGGAGAAAAAATAATAAAATAAAATAAATATTAAAATATTGAAAAATACAAAAAATAAAAAAAAACGACTAAAAAGAGGGATTTGAAAATGGGTACCTAGATACCGTTGCATTCAGCGGTGTGGCATGATTTAGGGTCACGAGGCGCCTGGGAATTATTAGGGAACGGGATTTTTTTGCTGACAGCGAATTGTGCCGTCCAAAAAAAATTCACTATGTGCTCGCAGGTAAACCCTGACCTTTGGTACGGCATTTGTATACTACATGCCTTTTTCATTTACCTTGATGGCCAACCTCTTTCACCATAGTCCAACTCGTCAACTCGGCGTAATACTACTATACATGTAGATATTACATGAACCTATCGGGACTATGTAACTATCGCCCCAACTGACGGAATAAGCTGCTGAGAACGTGCCCAAGAATACTAACCCGATGCGGCTCTTTTCACCTATATATTTTCACATTTCACAATACATACCTTAACAGGCAGTTACTTGTACCCAAGGTGAAGAATTTCGAAAAGTTAGGTCATGGACTGACATGTCAATTACATGCTAACCTACTCTATTGTAGCCTTATGTTCTGCAAGGTACCTTATCAATGCACTTGTACAACGCGTGTTCGTGAGGGGATTGGGCAGAAGAGGAAATGAAGGCGACCAAAACCCACAGAGGCGAGCGCCGACGTCAGTTTCCATGTACCTAGAAAAAAAGAGAAGTGAGGCTTTGGAAACCGGTGAAATAAAAGAAGGGATCGAGAACAACCATGCATGACTCTCTCAACATCGACAAAATATCTATACGAGCAAAGCAAAGGATCGTGCGTAGGCAGGTAGGGTCTTAGCTCGGGAGCTTAGCCCAGCTCAACGGATCTAAGACGATAACGTACAGAGAGGGTCAGTAAGACATTCATGGATGTCTATTCTTAGACTATTCTTAGCTCGTGCGTACCTTATAGCCTGTAATGCCTGTATCGCACAACAGGTACATATGACCCTGGGTTGGCCCCTCGCGACGTCGAGGGGTATGATCTCGGACTGCAAAAGCAGCTATCTACATACAGCCAAGTTGACATTTTCCAAATGTAGAGCCGTATTGCTACATTGAAGGGATGACTGCATGCATAGGGTTATAGTTCTTGGCGCTACTTGCTGAACGAGCCAGGCCCTCGCTACGGGCTATACATGTCATAAGTGAGATAAGCCTGTCCATGAATACTTTCCACGGCATACCTACCTACTTAGAAAGATCTGAGCTGTCCTATTACACATGCTTCTCAAAGTGCTGGATTTTTGACATGACAACCTGCAAGGTCTCGGAGCAGATCCTGGCTAGCTGGGATTTTATTCGGTATCTCACCTGTACCTGTGGGCTCAGCATGTTCTGCACGGCCCAATTGGAGGTTCTAAAGGCGGCCACAAGGCCACAAGGCAACCCGAAAAGCTGCACTTGGAGATTGATTAGTTAAGTGATTTGCTGTTTGCATACAAGTTGGCAGTAAGCGGCCACTAAGAGTTCCTGAGCGGCGGTCACGGACCACAGCTCTTCTTCGAATGGAGCTTCGATGCCCCTCGTTTCACGAAGCACAGAGGTCCCCGACTACATGTAGCTGACATCATGGACGTCATCTTGTCATATGCTGATTCTATACTAACCACTGCCGCGATTTCTCATGTCATATCATGAGTTTCATAATTTCACCAACGTAAAACGACTATCAATGCGGGCCGACGCGTCCGAAGTTCGGTATGGTACCTCACGCTTATCTTAACCCGTGCGCTTTGTAAGGATTTCACAATCTCACCAGGTTGGTCGCTGCGAGGTGAGCAGAGCACGTGGGTAGCGAATCCGAATTTGGGGTTATTGGTGCCGCTCTACTGCAGATGATGGGTAAGCCCTACCTTGGAGTATCTACGTCAATCGCCCTGGGTCTTCGGTGGTGGCTTGGCTCGGTTCCATCGGCATTTGCGCACACTATCATTTGTTACCTTGGGTCTTGAATACCGACGCAGCCAGCCCAAGCAAGCGCCTCCTCTCCGCCGCTGTGCGACTGCTAAATCTTCGGCGATAGACTCTGTTTCAGGGTTGCATGCGGTAGGCGACGCCGTCGATCAAGCTTGTCTACCCGTCCTGAAGATCATCGTAAAAGTGGGTTCAGGGTTTTTGACAAGTTCGGCTGTTCGTGCGAGGGAAAAGACTGATGAGATTGACGTATACCCACATCGATGAAGCCAAGGGATCGTGATTCTGCTAGTCTCGCCGCCAAAGTCAACGTTGTATTCCTTCGTGCCGTTCCAGTTGCCCTGCTACGCCAACCTTCGTAAAACCCACTTCGTTCAAAACCTGGATAGTAAGCGGGGATGGAGCATATACACCGTCCGATGTGACTCGCAATAGCCACAAGACGGCGCTCCGTATCTGATGAGGTCCTAGCTAATCATCCCGACACGTTCGGTTGCGCGAGGGACGGCGATCATATGTACACACAAACTACCGTAAACAGCAATGTAATGGTGCTCACGTCCCATCTCGGCGGCATCCAATCAAGTCCTTGTCTGATCGCCAATGGGCAAAACGAGTTATTGTACCCCCCATTCCGCATCTGGAAAGTTGTGATAGGCTCCCAAATGGGCAATGTATACCTACGTAATAGGCTAGGCTCAAATCTAATCGGGAGAACCTGCCTCGAAGTAGAAGCGGTGGCCCGTGGTCGAAGTGACAGGTAAGATGGTAGAATGGTTGAATGATTTTCAGGTGTATGTACGGTGTAAGCACTTGAGCGCCATTTGGAGACTATGGCTTCTCCAACGACTCGTCTCGCCGCATGGAGGCGTAGCAATCTTAGCTGCAAGTAGATGAGAGTAGATACTAAATCCTAATCACGATGGGGAATGGAGAATGATCGGAGCCAACAAGCCGAATCCACTTCTCCGGCCAGGCCATTTACCACCGCGACGCTATGATAGTTGTCGTCACGGTTTAGCGCTTTAGTAATGGCGCAACCTCCAATCAGCGTTCTTGAAGCGACCTAGAGAAATCAGGAGACTTAACGTTGACGGCGTCATCCCTAGGGCGGTGAACGAGAATAACGACGAGGTAGACGGGATTGCTGGCAAAGGGATGCCGAGAAGCCTGAACCACAGACATGAGGGGAATATGCTGATCATGATCCCAACTTCAGATCTACCCGTTGGACTGTTGACAGCGCGTCTTCGAAGTGATTCCAATTGCATGTGATTGGGTTCTGCAGCGGCCTCGACCTGTAAGTATCCTGCGAGCAGGTGAATAAGAAGAAAGCATTTCAAATACAACTCGTATGTTTACTGCGGTGTCGTATAAGGTTGATAATATACAAGTGCATCATGTGTAAGCAAGTGACGTGTGATAATGATAATTAACCATGGTTATAGTAGGGAAAAGAAATAGGAAACCGCATCCATTCATCCATTCATCGATAATGTTTGCATTTCCTACTTTCCTTTCCTATTACCTACCTACATAATCTATTACCTACCACCTGCTACCTGCCTCGTATAGGTCGGTAAGGTCGGTATAGGTCGGTATCATACATGTACTGTATAGTATTGGTATTATACACATTGTGCATACATTAGCTACTACATAGTGTACATGTATACCTGTATATCTGTAGCTCATTCTTACATATGTGCGACGGATAGATGCATAACCTAAAACCCCAGTCCCAGAAAACGCGCCGGGGCGCCCCGCGCCTCAGGGCTCAGCCCGCTGGAATGGGTCAGCTGTCCCCACGACCCACGGGGTTGATGCCAGCAAGAAAGGGCCATCCCATGGGCGGATGGCAATTGCATAATGGTTTGATAACTGGGATAATCCTCCATATACATACACTAGTAACGTTAGGGCACTAAACCTCATCGTCCTAAACTACACCCACAAAGCTGCACACTACCATAGTATACTACATGTACCAAGGGTATATCTACCTAGGTATCTACATACGGTACTACATACATTAAATGGATACCTAATCTCACCGACAGAACCTCCGGGTCCTATGTAGGCTCCTGCTGCGATCCTTCATTCGAAAAATAACGCCATTTTACCCTCCCGCCGACCCTTATTGCAGCTTTCGATATCGTCTATCTCCCTCTCCACGTTTTTGCCAACGTCACACTTACATACTTATGCACGATGCGCATGGGCTGCATGTAATTCTACGTCGATCAGCCTGTGTTAGGTACTTGAATTATTGGCTCCTATGGTCCTACTTTCTTTTCTCAACCCATCCCTTGTTGCGTCATTGGTAGAATAAATTATGTAATCGCATCAATCTCTGCGCTTTACCGCCGCTGGCGTATGAAGCCTTTGGAAGAACTGAAGATGGCGGCTCCAGACTCGTAGGACGGGGACTTGACATCCCTAGGTAGCCTGGAGGACATTTGGCTCCGTACCGAGTACGCGTCGTCATATTACTATAGGTCCGACTATGCATATCGTGAGGCATGCTGCTTCATCGGACCAACCAGCTTGCGCCGTCTGCGTAGCATCGGACAGGATCTACCTTACTTCATTCATAATTCGGCATTCCGGCCAAGTTCAATTTTCGATCGCTAGCGAGATTGCCGAGCCAATACTAACTGGAGGATCAAGTATCCGAACTACATCCCATGTCCAATAGCGATTTTCTCTCTTCTACTGTCACCCAGAGGAACAACAATCAATATTAGACCAGAGGCTCGGCCCCGACTGATCTCACCCCGACCCTGAAGGGTCCCACTCGCTGTCCATAGCCGCCGCAGCTAAAGCCTAAAAGCCTCAAAAATGAAAAATATCACCAACCTTGGGCACTAGGCTGAAGCTTGGCATAATGGTACACGCCATTCTATCCTGTCCAAATACTACACAAGGGTTTGAATATTCCCATGCCGGCGCAAGCGCTCGCCATCGGCTTTCTATCAAGTATACCAAGATATAAGAAGCCATTCATAGCGCTGCTTTGCTCCGAAAGAGTCCACTTCAGTTATTTGGCGTAGTCATTGAGAAAAGGTACTATTTACAGGACCTGGAGCACACTATCTCCGGGGAGATCGGGATGAGATATCACCAATTACCCTCACTTCTTTTGCGATTAGACTGAAGGAGTTACTCCCGTACATTCTAGATGACTCAACCGTTGGTCTACGTCAAACAAAGGCTCGAGTGTGGACAGGGTATCGGTATCAAAGGAGGATTTAGGTGTGACAACGCTCCTCCAGAGCCGAATTCCAGAATTCTCGGCTCCATTTCCTTCTCCCCAGGACTGAATATCCCACGACGCCAAGGAAGCATAGGGCGCTAACAGCTACCCCTCTATGGGTATTTCCAGGGCTGTGACATCATCATCGAAAGACCTGTATCAGGGTGGATTGTTGGACCAGTTTGATGAGAACGTGCCCCAGCTCCATAGCGGTTTGTCACGGATAGGACCGTCTTGCAAGGCTCTATCAGAGCTTCTACAATTGGCCTGCTCAGGGGTCTAAAAGAAATAAATGCAGAGCCATCCAGTCCCCCTTGTTAATTTACGGCTGGTCCAATCCGACTGAATAGGACCCCGGCTCTTAGATCTAGTCCACGACAGCCGGCATTTCATGAATTGCATTTCCAAGGTCCATTTTCACAACTACGTTTGGGAAACTCTGTTGGTCTGAAGAGGAAGGCCGTCTTGGGAAGGATGTCACGTAACACATGGCCTACTCGCTTGGAAACGTACTTCTATGGTAAGGACTAGCATCCTCTGAATAGAGACTTAAAGACTAAAATCTCCCATGGAAAACGAAGACTGACTGCGTGTTCATCTCTGATAGGCACAGTCGTCTTCTGTGGCACTAACCGCAGGTCATGGGAATTAAGCAAACTCTGTCGAAGGTCAACGCCTTGCGCGGTTGAAGTTGGGAATGACCTCTCCTTCCCGAATTTCTCCGTTAGTTATTGAGTAGGGGCCGCTCTACTTCCAAAGAAACCCTGCCTAAGTTACCTTTAATTTAATTGAGCTAGCAGCAAATGCGGCTTCTAAACAATCCTCGAATCACACTGGCTGGCCCTACCATGGCTGATCATTTTAGGTAGGCTCCGCAGGCATGCCAAGTCACGGATTTGCAATACCGCTGCGCATCAAATTGTCCGCATCTGCCTTCCTAAATTGTTTCGCCAGTCTAGAAGCTGAAGAGATGGCCCTCTCAGTAGCCTTGGCGACCATCATACGAGTGTCTTTGCAAGAAAGAGATAAATATTGAGAAAAAAAAAAGCAAGGTCAATATTATTAGCTCAATTAGAATTGCTGGCCATTTGGATTATCAGCCATAACTTCCGCATATTCCAGAAAAGCCCCATTAGCCAATGGTTTATGACGCACATCCGTCGCACGACGTCAAGGGACCGACAATTAAGAGTGATCCGTGGCTTGAGGGTGTCATGCAGGAAGTAAGGGCATAAAAGTGACTATGCATTGGGGTATCACCTAATATATATCCCTCATGGTGGTGTGTGCATCGTGATACTTGGCTAAGACCGAGTTAATGGATGCTTCTCTCTGACCATCCTCGAAAGTCGATGTCGTTTCGCAATTTTACGGTTCCCCTTTGCATACGGCAGTGAAATCCGCTTTTCCGGACGTTCCATTGCATAAGAACCCTGTCAGGCTCAGATTTGACGTTAAATCTTAGTAATGCTACGCAGTAGGCTACGCTCCGCGGGATATCGAACGACCTTGACCATTCAGCAGCCTTTCTCAACACACGCGACTGAACACCCTATATGATAGCCGATGTTCGGCACGAAAATCTCTGCGACACGGGATTGAAATTTTATTCAAGGTGTTTACTGCTGTAATCAGCTTCGACGCGGCTCCGTTCTCGGAAGCCTTGCTTTTGCCTCGCGAGGCTGAAGCAATCTCCGGTGAAGCCCGATTCATCAAAATTTCCCGATGCATTATTATTTTTGGGGACCCACAGTCTCACCTCAGTCGGGCAACAGTATCTGCGCGTCACCATCTATTCTTTGCATAGGCCTCGAGCCCAACAATATCGTGATGACGACTTTTTGTTGCTACGGCATCCAAGGATCAGAATTTGCATCAGGGCGGTCGGCTACAGACCGCTAGTTCTCAGCTTCGAAAACCGAGTACAGGCTCCCAACATGCGGGAGAAGTTCCACCACGAAATTGTCCTTGTCGTGAAGATAGGCTGGGGGTTTCTTTCCGAAGCCTACGCCCGCGGGTGTTCCCGTAAGGATGATGGTGCCTGCCGGCAGCGTGGTACCCTGCGATAGGAAGCTGACGAGCTCTGCGCAGTCGAAGATCATGTCACTGCATGGTCCAGATCAGCCAACGCGCCCCTTTATGCAGGAAATTTTGTTTCACAGCCCCTGGCTGCATTCATAACACACCTTAGACCGGAGCTCTGCATCACCTCCCCGTTCTTGAGACCTCGAATAGTGAACTTGCTAGGATCAGGCATAACCGTCGCTGACACGAGTACGGGACCAAGGGGACAAGATCCATCGAATCCTTTCGAGTAACAAGCTTGACTCTGAGCTATCTGCGATGCCCGGCTTGACACGTCGTTGGCGGCCGTGTAACCCAGGATGTAGTTCAGTGCTTCCTTTGCAGTCACATTCTTGCATGCCCTCCCGATCACGATGGCGAGCTCTGCCTCGTAGTCCGCGCAGTCGTCCTTGAGGGTGTGCCTGGGGATGACGGTGGGTACAGGCCAGGGATCTGCTAGCGCTGTAGCTGGTTTCCTGGTATATGCATGTCAGACACTACATTAGGTGCCGTCTAGGCGCATCGTGCGTTATGTAGCGTTTAGTATATGCGCCGAGATTGCGAGGCTTACATGAACATCATAGGCACGTCAGGAACCTTCACTGCAGGTTTTAGATTAGCGGTTGTTCCATTCGTAGATGAGCCACGCCAAGAAGAGATAAAGGGTAGGATGAGACACTTTGGAGCCGAGAAATTCCCATTGGCACAAGTGCCTCAACACTCGAGGATGGTAGAAAAGAGCTCCAGGACGTGGACAGTACACTTACTATTGGCCTCTTTGGCATGGTTCGCGTACTACCCGTCTATATTAGCTATTGCTGGTCATATCCATAGCTCATCGACCCCACAGTCAGCAAACTATAGAGGAAGACGCTCACGTTCAGTCCGATACACCTGATAGTGCCAACCTCCTCAGCGGATACCGGCGACAAGATACGGCTGATAACTTCGGTCTCACCCGTCGGCGATCCAGGGTTCAAGACGGAGTTTCCACTGAATACGCGGACCTCCACAGCATCGCCGTCATGCACGGCTTTACCAACGTCAATGTCACTGTCGACGGGCTGTCCGATAAGCGGCCGGGGGACATTCCGGCGTGGGATGAATCGGACGAGTCCTATAGGATGTTACCAAACTCATTCGACTTATATTTCCGTATTCTCATTGCCTGTATGAATCTACCTCAGATCTAACTGGCCGATTCATGTATTCAACAGGCGGAGAGAAGGCTTACTCACTTTCAAATGCCATCGCTATTCGCCTCTAGTAGATATCTCTGACCTATGTGGTATTCTAGATTCCAGTCCTCCACAGTCCTCCTCCTATACTATGGGGAAATGGTTCGTGAGTGGGCTGTTGGGCCTCTCTTTCACTCTGCGCTGTTATGCGTGTCAGATTGTGAGGATGCAAAAGCTTCCGGAGATAGAAGGAAATATCTGAGACTGGGGTTTCCTTTGTTTTTCTCTCGTGCTGTTCCTTGTCTTTGTGCTTTTCCGCGCTTCATACCGACGGGTGTGTGATCTGGCCGCCGCACCGGCATCTCCGGATTTACCCCACGGCATCCGCGTTTGCGTTTCCCGTCCCCCCCTCTTCTTCTCTCATGCGGGCCTCATCTACGCTGTGCGACAAGCTTAGATCCTACCGCACTACAAGCAAGTATGTATTAAGGATCACCGATCAGCAGATAAGGTTATCACCTCCCAACCAGCACCCGCGTTCGAATACCTGGTTCCGATATCTGTCTGTTGGTGTGTACTTGCCATATGCATGTGATAGGTAACCCGCGGATTACCCCGCTTAGTGCGACAGACCATCCGTCGTATTGTCCAACGATGACAAACCTGCCGTCATCCTGTTGTAGAACGGTCAAAACAGATAACAAGTGAAGCAACTGGTCAGTGATCTTCTTCGATGCAAGTTGTGCTGACTCGCAGCTTGTGTTTTTTTTTTTTTTCGTAAATGCAAGTAGATAATGAGAATGATCTTCATCGCAGAGGATTTTTAAGTAGTACAGCATGAAAGTTTTACAAATCAGAACTCCAGCTCTGATACGTTGATCAGTCTCGTCAGAACTTTACTCACTCATTCCTTCGGCACTTCCAGAAAGGCCGTGCCAACCCAACGCGGAGTACGGCTATACTCCTAGTCCTGAACTCCATTTGGATTCCCGCTTTTGAGCCTCAAGACATGTCAACAGTGGTTGGGTCGCGCACCAGCCTCTCTTTTTACCTGATCAAAGAAAAGAAAAAAAGCAAACAAAGCATGTAGAAGCAACCTGAAACTTCAGTTGCGCTATTCCTGTTCGTATCGAGACCGGCGAGACGTGCAAATGAAGTGCCAAGTAGCATTGGTCTGTTTCGATTCGCTCAGCGAAAGGTGAGGCGTCTGTCTCCGCTGATAATGTTACCGAGGGTGTTCCGCACGGTCTCGAAGCGCATGTAGGCGCAGCTCTCGCTCTCTAGGTGGTTCACTGCGAAGCCAAAGGTCACTAATGGCGGCCTGAAGATGCCCAACCAACATGGCTTTGGGCTGTAATGTTTGTGCTACCTAGGGCATCATAGCCTCTAGGTCGACTTAACGACATAACAATCGTGCCGAGACAAACAACGAAGGGTAAGAATGAGGCTGGAAGACGACTTACTGATGGCGGCTAAAGTCTTGAACTCACGGCCGCAATTCATCCGATTCGGGCAGTGGTAGAGCGCCTGCTGGTCTAAGACACCGGCCGTCACGTTAGTTCTCCCGCTCCCCACAAATTCTGAACTCGAAACATGCTTCCAACTTCGGAGTCTACCTACGTGCAGGCGAGCTCAAGTGCTGGTTCAAGCTGTTGAGGCTCATAAACTCGCGGTGGCACATGTAGCACTCGTACGCGTCCCCATTCCATGCCTTGTGCGTGGCCTCGTATGTTGGTGACCCGTGCCACCCGATCAGCTTCTTCGAGATGATGCCCCCTGGGTCCTTAGCTCGCACCACCTTGTACACCTCGTCGCGGTTCAGGAACGAGGCTTGCGGACAACCGCCTCTTTCGAGATGGTGCGCTAGGCCCGTGGCTGTCGTGTAGCCCGTCTTGCAGAATGGACAATGTATGCCGTTGCCACGGTGGATACGCGAGTTGAGGTGCTAGGTACGAGTTTGGATTCAGCCTGGTCTCGCCCTATATTGAATTTGCTACCTGAGGTAAAGTGGGTATGTCTCTTACCATCTTCAAGTTGTTGGCGTTCATGAACTCCCGTTTGCAATCGTGGCAATAGTGGTGAGACTCCATCATGTGCTCGCGAAGGGCCTGCACGTTGGGAGAGGGGCAGTTGCAGCAGCTGCAATAGACATCTATGGGCGTATGTCCTAGAGCATCGACGTGCTGCTCGCGAGATCTCCACGTAGCGAAGGTTCTGTAACAGTCGCCGCACTCCCAAGCCATTGTCGTTTGCTCACAGTGAGACAGCTAGGGGAGAGACAAAACTTGTTAGTTGAGGTTGAGGTTAATTACTACTAGCACGGTAGGCTGCTAGTTTTGGATGAGAAGTGGTTTCGACTAGACGACCAGCAAAATCCTTATTTCAACTGCAACGGAGACTAGATGAACAAAATGTAGACCATAGAGAAGATCTTCAATGTTGTTTATCGCGGATTTCTTCAGTGTTTACAGATCGGCGGTCTCTGTAGTAAAATATTATCTAGGTACCTAAGCTACCTGTCATATCCTTGAGTGTTTCGCACGTTCCAATATTCAGGGGGGGAAGACAGATCAGTTTTTTTTATTAAAAAAAAAGCATGTACACGGGTAGTTGCAGTTCAAACGAAACTCATCTAATCTTCGTTTGCATCTTATTTACAAGCTACCTCCTAAGTTATAAAGTAATTCTTACTACGCAGGGCCTCGGAACATAGAGAAAATAGGAATATCCAACTGCCATAAATTGAACTTGATCTCAACATCTTCACAGGAAAAGGTCGACATATGTATGTGCTTGTAGAGCATTATACATTAGACTAAACAGGCATATTGGTCTCAAATGCAAAATCGGGGACCCAGATGTTAGATCCCGTACGCCAACTGTTCCATCGGTATTCTAGCGGGTCCAGGGCAAAAAATTGGGAAAGGGTCCCCTATGTTTGGGCTCCAATAAGCCCTCCAATAGATTTTCATCGTTCTCCATGTTAAGCAATATGTAGTCTCCTTCGCTTAAAAGACCGGGCATCATTATTATCTCTTATTGCTTTTTACCATAAAATAAGTGAAAGAAAACTCACTTTTCCAATCATGTATCTGAGGGTTAGAAACATAGTGTACTTATGTGCTGACATATAATTATCTAAAGTCATGTTGTACATGCATGCTTAAATCATCCATACTTCCGTAAGATTTGAAGCTTTGGGGAAACCCAACAGACCGGTACCGCCTCACTCCAACTTCCAACGTAGTACGATAAGAAATAAGAACCCTATCTCACACAATCCCTTGGGAAGATAACGACAACTGGTACAGTTTCGGCTTAAGAGCCAAACGAAATGTGATAGCGAAGACGGAGACAGGGGTTCTAAAGGGGTTGCAATTTGCGAGAGAAAAAATTATTACTCGATCGGGGAAAGTCTACTTCCTTCGCGGCTTGTTGGGCATAGCGACAGGGGACAAAGAGTCCGAAGTACCACGCGCGAGCGTCACATCCAAGCTTCAGACCCTCTCCGACGCGCATGAACTCTTCGTCACCTGACTTGGAAGGATTAGTTACCGTCCCGTTGGCGCTACTGGGTCGTCTCACTACGAAATCACAGCGGTGAGACGAGTTTCATGGCTTTGTTCAGCTTTCCCTATAGCGAATCAGGTGTCTTCTGACATGGGTTGAGTCCGAGACAGAAGCTGAGAAAGTGATATTGGTATCAAACGCTAAGGGTACGGAATATCAAATCACGCCAAGCTTACAATGAGTACAGTAGAATCAACGTCTTGGCTAACGCCCAAGACTGGTGACCCCGCTACCAAAAATCTCATCCCGCCTCTCTTCCTTATCCCACACGATGACCCCGTCACTCTTACGCTTGAAGTACACGATCCGATGTTCGGGGATGAACTCCTCGTGCGTCGTCTCCGATTTCCAAGAATCGACCGACCGCTCCATCACCCCCGAAAATCTGTCTTCATAACCAACTATGTAGTCGCTACTGTCCAGAGCTTGATCCCACCGCAATCTATTCAGAACATCACTGGCCGATCGGAACTTGCCCTCGTATGCCGGCTTGTTACGCGGACGGATAGCTACCTCTCTCTTAACCCGAGGCTCGCCGGACTCCTCCCCGTCAACTGATGCCCAAAATTCCGAGTCTCCTAGATCATCGTCTTGTGCCTCGACAGTGTATTTTGTCCAGTCTCGATCATCAAGCTGTAGTTCTCCAAGTTTATGTTTGGGGACTACCTCCGCGCCCATCCAGCATGATTTGGGATCGAAATATCTGGTGTCGCTACAAATCTGAGCTTCGAATTTATGCATGAGTACGAGCACACTTTGTAAGGCAACTCCCATCTCTTCCTTAGCTAGTAATTGGCCCTGGGAGTTCTTCATTTCCAAGCCGACGAGATAATGCCCCTCGTATTCCTCGTCGTCCTCTGAAGCATCTTGGCGTACAAAGCGTGCTGGCCAAATCCTCGGGTTCATATGAGGCACTTGTTTGCTGAGATCTGCTCTTTTATTAGTACTACTTCAATCACAAAGCGCGGATGGAATAAACTGACTGGCTAGAAGTGAGGCACATCTGGACTCTAGCCAATTTACGAAGGCATTTCCTTTCGCGAAAGATACTCCCCAGAACCGGGCGGTGATCTTGATATACATCTGGTAGGCATCTAAGAATTCCGCGGAATCCGTACCGTCTCCGAGAAACTGGAGCCATGTCATCTCACGTCGCGATAATAGCTCTTTAGCTCTCTTGAACTCATCGGAGATGGTGTGGACTGTAGACGTAGACGCCGTTTGCGCCGTGTTTAAGCGCGGCCCATGGAAGCCTAGCACTACCATAGGTTCTTGTGCAGTTCGGAAATAGTGTAATTTCTTATGGAAGAAGGGATCGAAAGCCATGTCCCTCTTCCAATCAAAACCCGCATAATGGCTATAAAAGGTCGTCAAAATTGTCGGAGCGGGTATGGTCCTTCCATCTTGTGATAATAGTTTGCAGATTCGTGATAGCAATATTGCTATCTGGATGCCGCCGAGATATCCAAATTTGGCAGCGTAAATCCCACGTCTTTTCGCCCAGCACTTGATCAGCAGGTATGCTAACTTGAAGGCCGCAAGATCCGGAACTGTTCGTAGGAGATGATAAAGATCGCGCGCTGGTTTCAGTTGCGCTAGGACGCTAGGTGACAAATCGAAGATGGGATCGATTGAAGGTAGTGACAATGCTTTCGGCCACGTCTCGGCGATGGAGATGGCTGAGCAGTATTGCAAATCTACCTTGATATGACCGACTTCTAACTCAAGAACTATACCGGAGTGAGCTTCTACTCGTCGGAGAATCTTGATGCCCCTCGATGCGGCTTTGCGTAATCTCTGGATAGCTAATGCGAAGAATGTCTTCGAACTAATAGGTCCAATGCAAAGGCAGTCGATATTCGATGATGTAGTCCACACTCCCAATCCGTAGGACCCAACAGGTATTATCACAAAAGCCGGAAGACCGCGGGCGCGACTATCCTCGCTCTGTAATATAACTTCCTTGAGCAAATTCAGCGCGGTTTCTCTCATCGCAACGTCTACTTCAGAGGGAAACTCCGGTTGTCTCGAGAGACAGGTTGTCAATCCACTGATATGAGGAAGAGCCGAGGACGCTAAGTCGAGTTCTGTGGGTAGAATGATAGAAATATCAAGTAGCTCAGACAATGAATCTTTAGCTATTTTCACTGAACATCGGATTCCCCAGTGGTCGCTGCCATATGAGAGTTGTCCATCTGAGCCATCACTGTTAGTGTCGTTGCCGAAGTTAGCTCCCAGCGACCCCATAGTTTGGCCAAACATGTTGAAACCCGTTACTCTAAAGTCCTCGCCCCGAACCAGAATTCTGTCGTACCGCTGAGGTCTCTTGTGAAAGTCTCTGCAAACCGTATTTGCGGCGAGATCGTTAACTGTTGGGTCGAAAGTAGCACCTTGTTCGCCCCCTAAAGCTTCGATGTCCTGCGGACTTCGGTCCAATTCCAATGAGTCGCCATATTGGATGCACGCAGAAGTCCAAGTGTCGACCAGCCTTACCTGAGTGAACATTGTTTCAAGCTCACTAAGGGTAGCCCTGCTGCTCGAAGAAATTTCTTTCCTCTTAACCGCTCTCTCGATAGTGTATACACTAGTTGTGATACTGAAATCTCCAGCTAATATATAAGGATTCCAGGGGTAAGTCTTAGTAACATAATGCAGAATAGACGCTAATTCTTGCCGTTTCTTCTCGATGGAGTTATCTGAAAGACCAGAAGTGAGATGAACAGCGGATAGAATCATTGGTAGGAATACGCCTTTTTTCTGAGTCCCGATGTTACTAAATTGCGCGACAATCGAGCTTCTTCGACAGCTTGGGAGTGACAACAGATTCCAAGAAAACGGCCACTTGCTCAATACTACAACGTTAGTATGGTATGGCAATGGCTCTATGTCAACTTGATCAGGAGGACCATTTGAGAAAAAGGGATAATTTTCACGGATCGTCTTGTCCTGGCAGAGGCGTGAGAGAAAATCATCCGTAACTTCTTGAAGAATGAGAATATCAGCCAAAGCCGACCTGTCTAGGAGATTCTGAATGATGATCGGGTATCGAACTCGGGTTGGGGGATATTGGAACTCTGCTTGAACATTATAACTCGCAACGGTTAGAGTCTCCGGCGCCGACTCTGCTGGTTGAGTAGCAAGACTTCTCTGTTGCGGTATCCATTTATGATCGGTGTGAGAGAAGGTGTATGGAAGATGACATAATGGGTGGCATTCAGGGGTCGTATCGGGCTCGATACCGGCTAGATCGGCTGAATCCTCATCCCCGTCGTAAAAGCCATGGGGATATGGTGGCCTTAGAAGTGTTAGGGACGTCATGTCAATTTCTCCCCAGATTTTCATCTGACTAGGGAGACCTTCATCTATATAAGCCTTGTTCTTGTCCCGTATAAGAATGTGAAGCTTGTCAATTGTCCACTCAAATGGGGGCAGCAGTTTGACTTTGTCAAATATATACTGGCTCAATGGTGTGGCTGGTTCTTTGTTTTGTCCAACTGTCATATGCATTTGGTTGTTGTTGGAGTTCCGTCCTGGTTGTAGAGAATTCAATATGATATTCCTGAGTTTCGTAAGCTTTGCCGAACGTATTGGATCACTGTCTTGCATGAAAAATGTAATCTTCTTGTTGATAAAGTAGCCTGCACTGTCTAGTCGCACTTGTGGCTCGATAAATTGGCCCGCTTCCTGGAATCGGGAAAGAATCAACTCCGAGGCTCTCGGTAGATCCTGTACTGAGACGAACGGATATACAAGGTTGATATGGGGTGGCCATTTCTTGTACGCTGGGTCGTAAACTGATCTCAGTTGGTCTACCGGTGGCCATAGATGCTTCGATGGGATTATGCATAATGCCGTGTCATAAGAGTCGATAGAAAGAGAGTTTTCTGAAGCCATAGCTCAACCTTGTTGGGTGTATCCTAAATAAATATTCAAGTTACGCAGCGCGCACAAAGTGTACTGTAATGTTGACCAGAAAACGGGAAAATATGCCGGAAAACGCTTGGTTGAAGCTGGATATTGAAAAGGTAAATGCTCAGAATCAAACTAGTTTTTTCTAAGAATCGAAGAATAGTCTAAGTCAATAAGTCAGATGAACGTTGAAATAATTATATGTCAAGTCAAGGTGTTGCAGTGTCCATCAAGCTGATGCCTTTTACAGTGCTGGGGCTGTGTTGTACCTGGCCTGCGCCACCAAATTGCACCTGCTACATAAATGAGTAATATAATTGGTCCACATCAAACAGATCAGGTAGGAGTATTCTTACATACCTACATGTAGGTAAGATAGGTATTGTATCATAGATAGGTACCTAAGGTATGACTTGTGCTTGCCCTGACTGCCTGATGACGGGTGATTCTTGTTCGGCGTGAGTCAACCGCCACTACCTACACTTTGCACTAGTAGCGACCCGACCCGCTAGAGATTTATTATATGTGGAACCTAGCCGATATTCGCATTAAGCGTTCCAACTATTGTACATGTTACAGATACTTTTACGCTTAGGAATGAAGATTATAACATTGACAGGAGTGAGATTTTTGTTTCAACTTTCAATTGACATCGCAATTTAAAAAAAACAAAAAAAACAAAAAAAACCATGACAGTACCGTAGACGTACATACATAGGTAGGTACATTAATAGATCCTGCTTAACGTAATGGATACGTGCAAGAGCGGGGGCTATATAGCCCGGCGTTGGGGTAGCTCCGCCAGCACAGAATACCATGTTTCGTTCTCATACTCCTTTATAGGTACCTACATACCTAGTACCTAACTATCGACTCAATCTCCGGTTTCCTCATTTTCTGAATTTCTCCTACCTATTACATAGAGGTATATACATACCTAAGGTAGGTAATTGTTCAAGCCCCGCGTCGACAGGCGATAGGAATCAGGGTATCACGTACGCACATGTCAACCTACCTCCTAAGGTGCCTATACGAAAGCATCGACCAGCAATCTACTGTGATCGCCTGGCATTCTTCTTTTTCTCTTAGTTATCGCTCGCCTTGCCAGGGTCCCTTACATATTGCCACGTGTGCGGAGAGTGCAATTCTTGGAAGTTACCCTATTCGGTTTCTAGAATCCTTATGGATCCGGGAACCTGTGCGGATAATTCCGTTATAGTGACGACGCCGCGTATGATCCGGCACTTTGCCATGTGCTTCTCATCCCCGCACGTCTATAATTGGCCGGTTAAGCAGGATGGCTGAATGGCCGCAACGCTCCTCCATATTGAACCACGAGCTCTCATGCGCCTATTAAGTTCATCCGTTTCCAGCCCGGGTTCTACGTCTATTTGGAGCAACACCCCACGTTCCGAGGCTGTCTATCTTCATCAGGATGAAGATTGTCCGGTCGTTCGCTTCCTTTCCCCAAAACGGGGGTCATATTGACTCTCTTCCGGTGACGTTAAAGCCGAAAGGTCAAGCAAAGCTTATAAGAGCTATGTAGAAATCCACGCATTTTGAGCTATCCTTTGGGTTTGACATCTCGGCGTCTTCACGTCAATGTCTTGCTAGAGACACTCTCCAACTGCTCGGCCGCGAGTATGGACTCACCCAACGTTGCTCATGATGATAGAGCCAACATACTCATTGCTGCAGTATGTATTGTGTGTTCCGTAGCCACAATAGCAGTAGCACTTCGGTTCTACACTCGTTCTTGTATGCTCAAGCAACTTGGAGCTGATGATTATCTAGTATTTACTGCATGGGTTAGTCGAGGATGACTCCATCTAATTGCCGATAGAAGCTAACTCCCTCTCTATTCAAGGCCTTTGCTTTGGCAACGGGAATTTCTCAATGCCTGAGTAAGTAACTAATGTCGGCCCTTGGACGCACCGAACGGCTTCTCATGATGTATAGACACTCGCAATGGATTGGGTAAGCATGTGTGGGATCTAGGGGGCGATTTAGGCGTTGATGTAGATCTCATGAACTATCAAAAGGTTCGCTACATGTCCCTATCTCGAGCAAGAGCCGGCACTAACAAGAAGATGCGATAGGGGTTCTATATTTCCATCACGCTCTACAATACTGGACTCATGTTCGTCAAGTTGGCGTTCTTGACGCAATACTACCGGGTGCTCTCCATCAAAAGGATGCGGACGACCTTCATCGCAGCAATGGTCATAATTGGCTGTTGGTCACTCTCCCAAGTTATCATCGGAATCTTCATATGCGACCCAGTCTCTGGGTTTTGGGAGCAGTCGAAAGAGTCGAAGTGTATACCCAATTTAACACAGTGGTACATCAATGCGGCGGGGAACATTGCGACAGACATTGCAATATTCGTATTGCCTCTACCAGTTCTTGTGCATCTACATTTACCTAGAGCCCAGCGCCTTGTGCTAATCGCCATCTTCAGTCTCGGCTTTTTGTGAGTCCCATAACCCATATGCTTTATTTTGACAAGCTCGAGCTAATGGCTGGCGAAGCACCTGCGCAATCTCTGTCGTCAGGGTCAAGTTTCTCAAGCAGGGAGGCGATTTCTCGTATGAAAACGTCGAAGGATCAAGCTGGTCCATCACTGAGCTTTGCTCCGGCGTGATGTGAGTATAAAAACACGTCGTTCTGGCATTTTAGACCTTAATTTCTAGAAACGAAAGATAAAAATGCTGACACGACATGTTTTAATACACTAGCTGCGCCTGTCTACCGACGCTGAGACCTCTGGTCTCCAAGTGGGTTCCTTCTCTCTCGAATCGCCTCCATATGCCAGGGAGAGGGTATAAAAGACAGTCCGCATTCGGTGGGGCTGCTGCGCAGAGAGGAAGTAAACACTTACGTGGTGACTCAGACGGAAGCAACATGCTGGACATAAGGAATAAGGATGAGTTTTTCTACTGTGTCGGCATGGAAGAACGTTCAAGTGGCAGCGCAGACGGGTCGGACGAGGTCTCGGAGTTAAGGTGGAGCTCACCGACCCGTCCGGCGTGCGCTCATATTGCAGTACATGGCCCCCACAGACCAACGGCCTACTACAATTGGATGAAATCTTCTGTCACGACGAATATTGGCACGGGGGGTAGCAGCGAGAGATCTGGTTCTAATACCGGCCTCTCTACCACTGCTATACAGGTCCAACGGGAGGTTGTGATGCACAAGGTGTAGCTATTACGCTAACATAGTGTAGTAAATCGCGTTTCCTTGGAACATAGGGATTTTATTCCGATTTGGAAGAATGTGGCCTTACTAGTAGCTATCTGGGAGTTAAGCCTAACGTCAAGGATACTTCTCGGTTAACATATTGATGTGAACAAGCTTGTCCTACTTCATTTACTTCATTGCATCTTGGGACTGTTGTTGAATGCGTGGACCAGGAACACCGAGCTCAAGCCGCTCGGATTCACCAGCGAATCAGAATCCATCACTGTTGCATTAAAGGGAGCAACCATCGCCCGTAAGGTGCATCTAACGTGTTGCGTCTCGTCTCGGATTAGGTAGTTGGGAGTTGTGTTTCCCTGGGAGACAAGGGACACTAGGGCAAGGATGGGGGCCAGGGGGTAACCACGTACATTAGTTGATAAGGTCCAGATGCCCGTGGTTGAGGTAGGTACTACATACCTACCTATGTGCAACCTGCGATCCGTTTACCGAACATGCTGTTGAAAATTGTTTGACCAAGTTGTCACGGAGGTGTTAGTCCGAAGAGATACTTCATACTAGCGATTAAGAATTTCCCGCCGATGAGAACCATTTCGCTCTCGAATTAATAACTAACTATGGGTATCTACCTTTGTGCCTGAATAATCCGTCATGTCTATATGCCTATCTTACACCATGCTAGAGATTATGATACAGTTTTATATTTCCGAAGGCGGTCTCATGCATGTCTCATGAAACAAGGCTTCACATCGAGCGCTCTTCATTATGTTCCCCGTCGTTCCCTTGGTGTTCTCGAAATTTGAGTCATCGGCCGTTTCTCCTTGTCCATCCCCAACATGTACATCACTGAGATAACCAGCGTCCTTCGGGGGCTCGTAGTGATTGAATAACTGAGGGTTGACCGCAAGGCACCTGAGCTTCTGATCCCTACAATTTCCGGATAGTGCCACGTCGAAGGCTTCGTCGCCTCCCTTCGAAAGGAGCGGAAGAATCTTGCGTGCGCCTTGCTTCGTCACGCCATATCCAAAAGTACAGACAGTCATAACGGCCGGCTGAACTTGACGATGCCCCTCCATGAGCTTTTCCCTTAAGAAGCGTTTCGACCACCCTGAATAGAGTTCGGTTTCGCAGCGAGAATCGTCCGGATAGACGCGGGCTTGATGCATATCATCTGTGATAATAGAGCCGCAATGACCAAGCCACAGAACATCCCAGTTCGTCCCAAAGGGTGTAGGGTCGTCTTCTTTGACACCAGTGTAGGCGCGAACGTTGTCCGAAACTAGACTCATCTCCGATTTAATTCGAACATCCCAGTCGACGTCGTCTTCCACGATGAAGGCAGTCTCGAGGCCTGAAGCTACGACGTACTTGAGAAGGTCCAGATGTGAAAGCCATGCTCTGGCCGAACCGTATGCCGGCGCCTTCGCACCCTGGTCCGCGCCGAGATTCTGGAATGCTTTGACTAGCTCGTCGGAATTCTGCCCTTGTGGTGGAATAGTGAACTCCAAGCCTGTGAGGTTAGCGGCCGCTTCGAGCCCTCGAGTCCGCCAGCTAGGCTTGGTTGAGAGTGCTAATAGCTTTTGAAACTACGTTGATATCAATATCCAAAATCGCAGTATCAGAACCGTCCCAAGCTTGACGCTTGGTAGAGGAGAGATCAACTTACTCCTAGCGTAGAATTCGCTGCAACGTCCCGTGGAGATTGACTAGCAGCAGGCTTTTGTTTGCGCAGTGGCGTATATACATTGTACCGACTTTGTAATAGCCCTAACACTAAGACGAGTGCTATAATAGCCAGAACAAGACTCCTTTTGTTACGTAGAGTATTTGCATGGTTTGTCCAATTCGGCCGTAGCATATTGTTATTGCGAAAAAGACGTATATCGATGCCAAAGGATCGTGAACTCAGACAAAAGGAGAATGTGGATAATTCTGAAAAGCATTCCGAGTCACATAACGATAACGGGAAACAAAGGGAGGGGTCTTGATTGAATATTCCAAGCCGGAGATAACGTGCTAAGCGCTCATGTCATGGGTGTAGATCTCACCCGGGTTATGTTGGTTCTCGCTGTAAAAATAAACTGCGCCGCAGTCCCAACCCGTACAATACGATATAGCCAGGTAGCCTATTGGGCCTACAGGACCTACATACCCCGTTTGACACCTGTTGCACCACATTGGATGTAACCCACGCCGCATAGAGCCTGTAAATATGGTAATGGCCACCTGTACGGCTGACAGAAAAGTAAGTCTGAAACATTATTGTCTGCTGTTATCTCGTTGTCATTTCATCACGCAGGTGTACAGTTAAGTTTGGACCAGGTTTAGGGGTTCATACTGTAGAGCGTTTTCAGTGACCGAGAGGATCCAAGTCTTCGGTATAAGTGTACCTTAGGTACACGGTTCGACAAAGCACCTGCAAACTCGTCCATTTGAATAGTTGGGGTCTTTTGAGGCACAATCACGCATGTTTATCAAAAGCCGAAATGCGCATTAATAAGCGCATTAAAGTTGAAAGGAACGTGCGAAACTGATCAACCCTGAGCCTCAAAGCTTGACGAGATAGGACTCCCAGGGCTGCCGGGGTCGCGGATCTTTTCCCTGAAGAAATTACGGCAGCGGGATACTGGGCTTGGATAGGATTGACCGGTAACATTCGTGGTTGGCTCAGCCCAACGCCAAGACATCGCTTCAGAAGACCTGAGCCCATGTAGTAGGGGGCGGTAGCTACGATTTAAACATCGATCCTCTTTTCATGCCAAAAGTCCTACCAGGGGAAATTGTGAGTCGACTAACAGCCCTATACGTAACTGTCAGCGTAGCATCCAATAAATCACCGCCGCCAAATACAATTGACTGTGTGAATCTCCTCTGTTTACTAGTTTTGTGACCTCGCGTTGACCTGTCTCTCCTCAGCATTGCCATTTCCACGAAGCATGAGCCTTGCCGCCAGTCGGTCAGCTTCGCAGGATGTCCACTCTTTTGTTATACTTGCTCTTTAATGTTTGTCTAGTCCTTGCACAGGACAATAGAGAGCCGGATGAAAATAACCATTTCATCTATCCTCCACTGCCTGGACCCCAATATAGCAACGATCCTACCGTCTTCGAAACAAACATCAACTTCACGGTTGGCAGAGGCCAATCCCAACCTTTCAAATGGGTATCAAACATGACGAGTATGCAAATTATACTCTGCCAAGAAGGAAATCCAGACTCGGTCCGAACACATGATATCACCGGTTCGTCCTAGATATCAACTAATTGAAGTCTGCATATGTCGACTAACGCGCTGGAAGATTGTATCGATGGTACTTCGACCAACTACCTTTATTGGGATGGCAGCATAGGTTCTATCGATCTGAAGAATGGTTCACAAGCATATCTAGGCGTTTGGAATTGCTCTGATTTCACTACGCCTGTATTCTTCTCACATTACATGAACCTTGTCGAAGGCTCATCGGCGTCATCGTCTACCACTACTTCCAGCACTTCAACAACATCAAGCGCATCAATATCACCAACAACATCAATAGCAACAGCGCCAGTAGCCACCACGCCGACATCCACCAATTCGCCGCATGTAGACGAGTCATCGTCTTATAGAGGATCTTCGAATGCCGCAGCCATCGGTGGTGGTATTGGCGGCGGCATAGGAGGAGCTCTCATACTAATTGCCGCTGCTATAGCTTTCTGGAAATATCGAACTAGGAAAAGTAAAGACCAACAACAGCCAAGTCAGCAAATCGCCGCCTGGGCCAACCATCAAGACTACAACGCCATGTCTTTGAGCCCTAATTCGAACGTCTACAAGCCTCCCTATCAGGCGTCGGAATTAGAATCTCACCCTCCAAGCGTATCAGAGCTACCGCCGGGCAGCGATCAGCGACGAGTGTACGAGATGTCATGAGGTGAACTGAGACTTAGCGAAGAAATTAATTAGAAGGATTATATGGCATAAAGCTACTTCGAGGATATACCCGTATTCGATTTGACATAGATACCTGGACAGCTTGTATTACTATGCCCTATTAGATACATCTATAGGTAACTTTACGAATTAAGACACAGATAATAAGCAATTTACAGACTGAAAATGTCGTGTTACAACCACAATGATAAGAAAAACGAGCACCATGTAACGAGTGACTTCAAGTTACCCAATCGAAAGTATTTATACACGCGTTATTAAAGATTATAATACCACTTAATAGGTTTAAGCTTGTATCTTTACTTAGGCGGTGGCGTGCGCCACAGAATGTATTCACCTCCTTATAATCAAATTTACTAGCATTAAAAATATATTGTGGATTTTCTGCATCTTATTAGACGCGGATTTTGCTTATCGTTCCCAGTTAAGTCCACTCCTATGGTATCAGGCTTTGGAATAACTGCCATATCAAGTTCTTACAGGCCCGGCACAGGCCATCCGAAGGTTTAAAAGGACTATTGTGGCGCACCTTTTGCTGCCAAGTAGGGTAGTTATACTTACCCCTAACACCATAGTAGACTTACGGTCTCTTAAGTCCTATCGGGGATTTGCTTCAATCCCCATACACTTGATAAACGCCATCCAGTGAACATTCGGAGTTCTATAGACGTGGCGGTAGCCACCTAAGAGAAGTTTCCGTGGGGAATACGGCTGTATTACATGTCAGTGCGGTAACCCTCTCTTGAGTCGACACGCTCATCAAATATCAACGAAAGCGGAAATATGATGAATCACATGCAGGTTGGTTGTATTACGAAACCTGTGCCTCACAGTAATCCTTAGCCCCGGTCAATAGTAACGAGCGCGCATCGGAGGCGCGTCCAAATTTCGGATATGTACATGGGTATAGACGACAAATGTGTGATGAAGTTAATTAACCAGGGCCAATGTGCATCAGTTCCTGTCCATTTGTATTAACCTATGTACCTGATATCTTAGGTAGTGTTACAGATATGGCATACTGATTCAGTGTTCAACTCATATCTACGGGAGAACGTAAGTCCAGGGAATGACCCCTGAGCTGAACCTTCGTCTGAGAATGTAAAGCACACAAGACATGGCGAAGGTACTAAGACTGGAAGCAAGTATTTTCAAGAACTAACCCTGTTTTTTTTTTTCCTTTTTTTTTTTTTTTTTTTTTTTTTTTTTTTTTTTTTTTTTTTTTCCTTTTTTTTTAAAGAAAATGGTTCTTATCTTCAGCTGTGATGCCCGAACGGCCACTTAAAGAATTGCTGGGGACGGATCCGCAGGATGATGTTTGTTACAGGTACATTCTTTGTCATCTTGTCTCAGTTGTTCCGGCTCTTACTCTTCGCCTCGTACATAATGTTATTGTACCTACTGTAAAATACCTAGGTAGTTACCGATCCATATAGGGGGCAAGTGCGTAATAATTGTGACGAGAGATGAATTATCAAGGCAGGTAGGTACTAGAGATTATATTATCTGGAGATTGTCATAACAAAGCTATCATGTCTACCTATCCAATCGAATTAACCCCGTGGTATATGTGAAATGCGAACAAACTACAATATGCCTCTCATACTCCGTTTTCCCTCGTGTAATCAGTACGTTCCGCCATTTCGCATTAGCTTAAATTCCTAGAAATCCGGCCCCCAATCAATCAGGGAGACGCCTTTCCCTTTGCTTTCCATGATACACTCGAGCTTATCTTCATTCGTTACCCAACCTTGACGTTTCGTCGCAATGGCGTATTTGATCGGATCGCGCCATTCTTCCCACCAAGTCTTTTCGCTCTGAACAACACACCTTCGGCCATGCTCGCCGTTACGGCCCGTAGCGAATGGCCACACGGCTTTGACGACTTCGTATTTGCTCTTACTCGAGAATAGCGCCGTGACGCTCGTGAAGAACTTGTTGTGTTTATCCGGATTCTGAATGACAACTTTGGCATGTGTCACCGGGAACTGGACCGTAACTTGGCCCTTGTAATCTGTGGAAGCGACAAGACTACGAATTTGGCCTTCTATCCAGTTCGTATCAAGGTTTGCTACGACCCGCTCAAGAGTGAATGTCTTGATGGTGGTTGTGTCTTTGACAAACCTATCACACCATGCCTCGAGCCCGTTATCAGCACCGAAGTCAGGTTTCAGCCCGGGTTCGCTGCCGCCACGGAGAGCCACTTCGTCTCTACCGACGCATCGGAGGTAGTCAAGGCGATCATGTGGATCATTAGGGACTAGCAAATTCATGAGATTTAATTTAATGCTGAAGTCGACTTTGCGGCCGCGATTGCCTTGAATGAGGACCTGAGGTTTCGGAGGAACGGTGGCCAAAGACCGCAGCAGCGTGGCTAAGGCTTTTGAGTTCTCGGTGAGGTAACTGGCCTTGCTCGAGATTGTCGTAGTGTCCGCCGATAGCTCGAACAAGGGCGGTAAGTATTGACGATAGTCCAGAACGGGAAGACCGGGGTAGTACTGCGGGCCCTTCTGTGATTGAGACTGGGCGTTAGGATCTAGTGAGGTGTCGGAAGGGCCCGAATAAGGTGGTGGCAAGTGATGTTGAGCGTTTTGTGAGAGGTCGCCCACCGGGAGTTCTGCCGGATGACCCTCCGTGAGCCCAGTTTGGGTTTCGGCGGGAAGCTCTGCTACCGGGGGAGGGCTACTTGGACCTGCAGCATCTGATGCGCGGTGAACTGGTCCTGCCGAACGTGTTACCTTATCGACGATGATAGATCGTCGGCCGCCGCCATTCCCCATGGTGCTCCTCGTTCTAGTATTGTGAAATCTAATGGGAACCGACTTCACTTGCTTTTTTACTAGGTACCCAAGGCAGTACTATCGCCGAGCCCTATCGGGAATCCGGGATTGAGTCTTGGACCAGTTTAAAGCACAGTAAGCAGCCACACGGAATTATGAGTGGTCTTTAAGAAGAAGAAGAACTGATCACAGTAGTAGTTACTCCTCTCTTTTCTTGTATGGATAGAAGATGAGAAACTTACATATTCCTCAAGCATATGCAAAAAGACTTGCAAAGGCGATGATCGTTTAGGATTGTGGCGCAGTCTAAGTACGAAAAAGTAAGCACAAAGCCGATTGGTCTTAGCGAGCTGAATGTGACTTGCTGCCTACATCTCTAGGGGTAAATGGTGGGCTGTGGCGCTATAGAATGCGGTGCTCTGCGCCCTGCAGTACACCTAAAAGGTATCCATGTATCCTTTAGAGGGTAACAAACGGCGATGAGGGAACCCACCAGGCACTAAATGAGTTAGGGTGCAAAAAGTCCGTGCGCCTTATCTCTCCTAGAGCCTTTTGTCTACAAGACTCAGCCCATTGCATAACATCGGCTTCATGTTGTCTTCGTGAATATGTCATAGCCTCAACGATCCTATTATAGGTATTTGCTCTCATGATGCATCATCTATTCATCCGGTGCGCGTATCTATCTGTTGGGTATACCTACCATGTACCAAATGGGATAGTCAAGTAGACTCTTGTCATTGATATTAATATTGGAACCCAATCGGTACCTATTCATCGAATGAGCAATTCCTCTCCTCCCTTCTTCCCTTCTCATCCTCATTCCCACCCCAAAACTGAGAGCAGGCCAAAAGTGGCAACTCTTGCGGCGGATGGGAAACTGTCAGCACAGTTAACCAAAACGTCTCTGAGTGATTTTCTTCTGAATGTGCTTGACCCAGTACTTGGCACCCAGAAGCTCGTCCTTGAGATGAGCGGTTTCGGTACCGATTAATACTTTCTCAAGATCTAGCTCCTTGCGTGCATAGTCGAGGGCCTTCCCAAAGGACGCACTGTCAAAAGCATACTGCGAACATTCGCGATACCTGCTATCATTGTTACCTTTGTCATATCACAACGTAGAATCTTCAACACTCTGGATATATGTAGGTATCTTCGGGTTCACTTACACTCGGCAGAGCTCCATGCCATACAAGCTCTGTCTTTTGAGAAGCTGTGCAAGCTCCTCCGCAGCCTTCAGAGCTTCCTTCGCTGTCATGATTTTGGGGATGCCATGGATGGCACTAAAGTTGGGTTCCCTGGATGCGCCACAAGTGTATGCCGCTAACGCTTGGTCAATAACTAGCATTCGGTGTCTGAGTTGATTGATTTTGGGGTCGGTGCAAGCCGCGCAGTTACAAGTGATGCCCCATGTGGTAAACAAGGAGAATGCGCGCTGTTGGCGAGTTCGGCAGACGTTTCCGGTGTAGTTCACGAGAATCTGATCGCCAGCCTTCAGATCACGGGTCGCGTGTATAGTCAGTCGCTCCATAGTCGGGTTCCACGAGTTGTGGGCATTGGGAACGCATGAGTGACCGATTCGGCTATACAAGGAGAATATTCCTGAACCATATTTGCCTTCCGGTCCCAGTTGGACGTTGTTGGTAAGGTAGATGACACAGAGGTTAATAGTTCTCTTGACGGATCTCTGTAATTTCTTTCCTTGAAGGAGATTTCCCTGGCTGTCCTTCCATTTCTTGGCTTTGTAGAAGCTCCAAACTTGGTGGCGGACGTACTCATCGTTCTTGATATTCTCTGCAACTGAAGGTCGACAGAAGAGTTCGGCAATCTCTGCGATTTTGTCTTCTGGCAGCTTGTCAACAGCCTTGCAAAATTCCGTCAGTTCTTCCTTGTCCGACACGGGCGGTACCACAACCACGGGAATTTCGGCGGCTAAGCGTGTGCCTCGGCGGATGTCCACCGTCGCGAACACGGCTTCGCCACCAGCGGAACCAAGTCGGCGGACTTCAACCATGCCTGGAATTGGTCAGTACCTAATGATAGAAATATCGGGGAGGATTTAACCCTTGGCATATATCTTACCTTGTCGTTTTACGCCGTCCATATTTACCAGTGCTTGTCAGGATGATCTGGCAGGGCGATGGGTTCTGCTATGGATTTTTGTAGAAGGTGGACTTACTACCTAATAAAAGGGCTTTCTTCAAATAGTTGCGGAGGGTTATGACACTTCTGCCTAGCTATACTACAAGGTAATTCAACTCTTTCAACTTGAGTTGCCTAGGGTGACTCCGTGCAGCCTGGGCATGACTAGTGCCTGAGGTTGTTGCTACTGGTGTCTAAAGGAGTCTGCCTAGTTGGCTCCAACGTCACCTAAGTAGTGAGTAATTGCTTGTTTATTTACGAAGGTAAGCATCTACAGCAACATAAATTTTCAGGAATACATGCTCTCAACTTCAAACTCGCGGTCCATTCACCCACGCAAAGCCTCGTATAATTGGAAGTTAGATGTGATAATATTGTTTCAATCCTGGTTACTAGAACCTCATACATACTTCTCAGTAATTGTATGAGATCGCGTCTCTTTTCTAGAGCTTACAATGGCGATATCTTAATAATATTAACCTGCTTCTTATTATCTTCTGTGTGTTTCTTAAGCTGTTCTATAAAGGGGTACACTAGTTGCTCGCAGAGCACGTCACACTTTGTTCAACTCCCACATTCGTATCGTCTATAACCTACATAGATAAGTAGTCTAGTTTATATTGTTCCTTCGGACTCAAGTTGTCAACTCAAATCTATACTCATTTGTCGTATGTGTTCACGGATGGCTGAGCCGATTCCCGATGCAAGGAGACGATCCACGATTGGCAACCCAATGGGACTCTAAACGAATGTCTAAAAGGGGCAAGTGTCCACTATTTTATTCGGCGGTTTTGTGACATTTTTCATCTACTTAAACCTCTCTATTATCGCCGTGAAGCTCTTTGGAGTTAAGATCGACTATCGTCTAGCTAGCTCCAGCACGGGACAGGCAATTTAGGCAAATTACATCCTCCTTAACTCTCGGCGAGGCCTATGTCATCGACGCTTAAACGTAACGTGTCTAATGACCTATAACACCGAAATACTTATTACATTCATCTAGAATTTCAAGCCTTCGGCATGTCTTGCATAACAATCCCTACACACCCGCAGTCCCTACTACCGGTCAAAGTGATATTTAACCTTAGCTTCGCTCTAAGTCCCTCAAGTCTACCTCATCTTTCGATAAGTCACGCTTCGTCAACGTTATCCCTTGAAGTAGCAATCGCTTTCAAAATGAGATCTACCGCCGCGCTTGCTCTCTCCGCGTTGGCAGCAACAGCCGCCGGCCATGCGACTTTCCAAGAACTATGGGTCAATGGAGAAGATGAGGCGTCTACTTGCGCTAGACTTCCCGTACGTTAAACATAAAGTCTTCGAAAAGTCGCGATAGACTATGGTAAAGAACTAACACTTTCTAAGGCAAACAACAACCCAGTCGTCAACGTAGGGTCCAACGATATCCGCTGTAACGTTGGTGGCACTAAAGCCGCTGGTGCTAAGTGCAGTGTACCAGGTAAGATTCTTTTACCTTTCCGATATTCTTATCATACCCTCTGACAATTCCTTAGCCGGTGGTACTGTCACGGTGGAGATGCATCAGCAACCAAACGATCGTGACTGCAGCAAGGAAGCACTTGGCGGAAACCATTTCGGCCCTGTATTGGTATATATGAGTAAGGTCGAAGACGCCGCTAAGGCCGACGGGTCGTCGTCTTGGTTCAAGATCTTCGAGCTTGGCTACGACTCCGCCACTAAGACTTGGGGCAACGACCAGTTGAACAAGAACTGCGGTAAACAAGACGTCAAGATCCCCTCCAACATTGCCCCTGGCGACTACCTTCTACGTGCCGAGACTATTGCCCTACACACAGCATCCCAGACGAACGGTGCACAATTCTATATGACCTGCTACGTGAGTACCCAGTCTCAAAAACCTGCATAGGGATATTTGAGATTTCAAGCACATGCTAATAAGTTCAAACAGCAAATCACGGTTACTGGTGGCGGTTCTGCCAACCCTACTGGAGTCAAGTTCCCTGGAGCTTACAGCGCGAATGACCCCGGCATCAAGGTTGACATCTGGGGCAACAGCTTCACCGAATACAAGATCCCTGGCCCGCCCGTTTATCAGGGCTAAGTTTCTTCCTTGATAGAATGAGGCATTTAAGCAGCGGGGAGTTAGGAGGGGATCATGATGAGGTTGTAGATGTGTAGCCACATTCCAGAAATGTATATAGATTGAATTTATTATAATATACACTACTATAATATGAGGTACCACGCTTACAAAACGAATTCTCCTATATTGTGTTCCAATGACCGAAGAGGGTTCTTCGTTAATCACTGAAATAGAGGATTATCCCTATTCTAACACTGGTTGAGGGCTAACAAGATGATGTTACACCGCATGGAAGATACTAGAGTCTGCCTGTATCATTTTGCGCCTTGAAAAGCGTTATATTAGACAAGTCTTGGTAATAACTTACCCTAGTTACAAGTTATGGATTTCGCTTCACTACGTTACTTCTAGGCTTCAGGCTTCTGTGTGACTATGCTCTTTCATGTCACCGTATCTTATACATTAGACTAGCTGCAAGCCAGGAGCCCATTAGCCCGACATCCCCAATTTTGACAATGCCACCCAGAATTCCTGTTCGTTAATAGCATTAGATCGACTGTACCTTCATCTCAAGCAAAAAGGAGGTAGCTTTGTTATGCCCCGAGTATCGACTGCGATGGAAATCATTTGGATGAATTGTTCGTCGTGTAAAGACCTAAAAGTCTGGCATCTAGACCAGTTTGGCGAGTTAAGTTAATAATCATCTGACCCCATCTACTGCAGCGGGCCGAAACCTATTAATTTATGCTGTCTCGGACCTAAGTAGAATGTCCATCCTCAAAAGTGCTCTCCCACCGGGCACAACGTATGCATCTCTTCTCGGCGCTCACCGCAAACTCTGTCCTCTTTACGTACATCCTTGTCCTTCTAATTGTGTTCTTCTTGTTATCTGAAGAGACTCAGGCTGACCCCCTAGACTAGGTAACTAGGTACCTAGCTGATCTCTTTGCTTTGGTAAGAACTTCGGACTTAGTCAACTTCGGAGATAGTAATATTTTATCCTCTTTGGATCGAAGACTGCGAGTGAAA
Source organism: Hypoxylon sp. EC38 (assembly GCA_002120335.1). Lineage (NCBI taxonomy): Eukaryota > Fungi > Ascomycota > Sordariomycetes > Xylariales > Hypoxylaceae > Hypoxylon > Hypoxylon sp. EC38. The sequence goes on along the minus strand of KZ111236.1, from coordinate 1,848,254 downwards.
GGATGAATATCGGTGTGGGGGGCAGAGTGGGAGGCGCCTTTCTCTCCCCCATATGTCGTCAGTGGCTTAATATTTTCGCTGCTGAAGCTTGTTGCTGGAGCAGACACCATGTTGCTAGTTCGAAAGAATAACTAGTTGAAGAAGGATGTAGACATGGATGATGATATTTAGGTACATGTAAGTAAATGAGTACATATGTACCTAGCTGTTTGGACCAAGACTATGTACCTGATGGAAGAAAAGAAACAAACAAACATCGAAGACAAAAACGCCTCGCAAACACCGATAAGGATCAAATCCCAACCCTCTCGGCCCCCTCATCTGCGGGAGCAAGCAATGCGTGACATAACTAAAGGACCTAAAGTACACCAATAAATCTCATATCTATCACCTAGTAGGCATGAACGGAGAATTCAATGTTGTTGTACGTTCTTGGTTCTAGTTGTATACTGGTCAAACCGAGTGCAGCGTTTGCAATTCGAGGCTCTTAAACGCTTCCAAGACCAGCGTCAGCAACGGTCCGATGTAACTAAATGATAAGCTGATTCGAATACCGTACAGGGCAATCCATATCAGTGGAGAGGAGCCATGGATAAGCAGAAATATTTCTCACTTCAATTCAACATAATTGTTCGAAGCCTTATGTTACGCTCTATTGCTTAACCTCGTGTTACCGTCCTAAACCGTAGTAAGAGGACTTCTTATTCAAACATGGCTGTTCATCAGCAAGAGTTGAAGGGAGCAAATGCGCCATTGCCGATCGACAACCATGAGATGAGTGATCCGGTGGGAGAAGACACAGAGGTCATCTTGCGTGGCACGAAGCGAGGTATCAAGTCGCGCCATGCGCAAATGCTTGTGATAGGTGGTACAATCGGCACTGGACTCTTTGTCGGCACAGGACAGGCACTAGCAATCTCAGGTCCTGCCTTTCTCTTCACTGCATACTTGGTGATCTGCTTCCTCGTTTACAGCATCGTTACTGCAATAACCGAAGTCGGCTCGTATTTGCCGGTTCAAGGCATGTCAGTGGCATACTATGGGAACAGAATCGTGTCTCCCAGTCTCGGATTTGCCCTGGGTTGGATGTACTGGTACACCTGGGGGATAAGTGTCGCTTACGAAATCACGGCGGCCGCCGTCGTAATCAATTACTGGCCAAACACGATACCGGTGGCGGTCTGGATTACGATCATGCTGGTTGTCATTGTGGTGCTGAATTTCTTTCCCGTCAAAGTCTACGGAGAATCTGAATTCTGGTTCGCCTCAATCAAAGTCTTTACTATCATTGGCTTATTGATTCTGTCCGTGGTCCTTTTCTTTGGTGGCGGACCGGATCACACTCGCTTGGGCTTTTGGTACTGGCAGGACCCCGGCGCAACTAAAAAGTACCTCGTCGGAGGCGCTGGGGGTCGGTTCTGTGCCTTTTTATTTACTCTCATATATTCTTGCTTTAGCTTCAACTTCAGTCCTGAGTTGATGATTATCGCAGCGGGCGAAATGCAATCGCCTAGGAAGAATCTTCCAAGGGCTGCATTGCATTTCATCTGGCGCTTGATTGTGTTTTACGCCCTCGGTGCTCTAGCTATTGGTGTTATATGCCGAAGCGATGAACCTGCACTCACCAATGGCGGAAGAGGTGCCGCCTCGTCTCCTTGGGTTATTGCTATCGAGAAAGCTGGAATCCCCGGATTAGACAGCGTCATCAATGCTGTTGTCATTACTTCAGCCTGGTCGAGTGGGAATTCAGTGTTATACATGTCTAGTCGCTCCCTATACTCGCTTGCCATAGCCGGGAACGCGCCCCGAATTTTCACTCATTGCAATAAGCACGGCGTACCTACATATGCTATAATAGCGTCGAGTCTTTTGTCTCTACTTGCATACCTCAATATCGGCACAGTCAGTGGCATTGTGTTCAATTGGTTTGTTAGTATTATTAATACGGCGGCTTTTATAAGTTGGGCATGTTGCTGTCTCATTTATTTTCGCTTTAGGAAAGCCTGTGTCGCCCAAGGCATCACTAAGTCTGATTTACCATACACGAGTATCTTACAACCATGGGCAGCATGGATTTGCCTTGTGGCCTTTAGTCTTTTTGGGTTGCTGAACGGATTCTCGGTCTTCTTTCCTGGGAACTTCACTGCATCAGACTTTCTCACCTCATATATTGGTATTCCAGTGTTCCTGCTGATATACTTTGGCCACAAAACCTCCACTGCACGCGAGCCTTGGCTTAGATGCCCAGATTCTATTGATCTTAAAACAGGATTGGCAGAAATACTGGCGGATGAAGAATCCAATAACGCTGTCGACGTAGCATCGACTCCTGTCAAGCATACTGGCTATCAGTGGTTAAGGAAGTTGTATATTATATGGGGATGGGAGTGAACCTCCTACAATTCTCCGGGGAATCTACCCACGTTACAGTCTTTTCTCGCGAATTCAGGCTTAGGAGTTACTTTAACATGCCGAAAATAACTCCACTATCCTGTATTAATTGGCTTACAGGTTTCTTCGTAACTTGGCTATTACGAGATCTCACTATCGCTATAAACCACTAACTAGCGTTACACTGCACTCACCAACCTAAAGGAAACCAACCGATAGATGGGGAATTGCTGGTCGAGGTCATCGACCGGCCAAAGGATATTGAAGCGGACTTTGATTGCGCCGCAAATGCGTTTGGCAGGCTGACCCGCGATGCTATTTGGATGGCGATGAATCCGGAATGGGACAGGAATGGGACAAGACCGGTCCCGAGGGTCGACCCCGTGCAGTAGCACGAATGGTCGAGCAGTGGCGCAACATATATGTTTTTATAGACGCGAGGTCGTCGGACGGCCGATTACCGCGACCCTTAACCATCGAAAGCTGCATCTAAATTGCCATCCCTACAACAATCCTTCGCCCCTGACTAGGGAGTGTCGCCTTGAGAAAAATAGTGTTCGCATTCCCATCATTATCGTGAGATCGTCGCGGCATTTTTTCCTAGCCTTTTGAAAACATTTATACCTTTGATTAAATCTGCAGTATATTCCCGATTGGGAAAGCGGTAAGCCGCGCGCAGCTAATCTCATACGGGTATTAAGGCCTCTCATTCAATTGTGAATAACTTCAGCGATACAAGGTCCATCTAATCGCACTTTATATCCTTTGGAAGAGCTAATTGAGGCGGTTCTAGAAAATATAAAGTTTTCTAGGGCGCACTTTCTTTTGGTGGAGTTGTGAGCCTTGAAAAGTGAGGCTTTGAATCTGCTGTTGCGCTCAAATCTGTCACGTGATACGCCTTATCCTAACCTTTTGCGGACTGCAATAGCTATAGCTGGTCAGGCTAAAGGGCTCCACGTGACATGAGGCTCTTTTTACCATCTAAGTTCTCAACCAATTTGCACAGCCAAAAGGGGGTGCATCGGGATGTTGTAAGAATTGCCACAATTACCCCTTCCAAAGAATATAAATTGCTATCAAAGAGGCCTAGTATTGCCAAAGTTATTCGTGATTGAATGAGACATCTTAATACGCGTATGCGATTGGCTGCGCGCAGCTCACCGCTTTCCGAATTGGGAATATACTGCAGATTTAGTGTTGGCCTTTATAAAACAATGGATACATGTATATAAAAAGCTATTCACACACGGCTAAAAAAAATCTAATATCTATAAGTCGTAAATATATAAAAGCTTGCGAGATATACATGCCTTCAAAACGTCTCCGCGACGTTCGAGAAGCTATTCACAAAGCTTCTAGAAGCCTAGGAAAAAAAATGCCGCGACGACTTGTTTTTATATACGCGATGTCCACGGTCGAACTCGTACTTCGACGCAAAACATTGGCATGATATCAAAAATTGCGGCAGTCACAATCTGCTACGCTGTAAACTCTCAGGTCACTCTGTCTAATGAGGTCGCCCTCAAATGCAACTTCGGTCCTTTCGTATGTAGCTTGGACTTCAACTCCCGCTGTGTACATGCTGGGCAACTATCATCAGCGAATCTTCTACAAAAATCTCCTTCACGCCTAACCTATCTGTCTACAAAACAACTTATGGATCTTTCTATGATGTCCGTCTTCGTGAGCTCACATTCAACGCGTCGGAAGTTAGGTACCCCTATTTGGATACGTAGGTACCTATGTACCTATGTAGTTGAGCTAGTGTGGAGCATGTGGGACAAATCGATCTTCAATTGGTGCATCCTTTCCTATGTTCTTACTCACTGACCGCCTCAAGTAACACGAACGACCCCTCCCCCTCCATTTCAGGGGTCTAGTCTTTTATTACATCGAGGCGCAGCCATTGAGTTTGATAAAAAACACCATATCCATAAACACGACCGTCTTTACAAGAGGCCACGCGTCCAAAACTTTGGTCTCGACTACTTAAGAACCGTCAATTTACTAGACAGACTCGAGAAAAAGCAAAAGGACAAATCATACACCATGGATGCCGGTGCTCCCTCGTACCCTCCCCTGGAGGACCGCCCGATCAAGAACACCATCGCACTCTTCGATGTAGACGAGACGTTGACGCCGGCACGCCTGTCGGTCTCGCCCGAGATGCTGCAGACGCTAGAGCGGCTACGTCAAAAGGTCGCCATCGGATACGTAGGCGGATCGAACCTGCAGAAGCAACAAGAGCAGTTGGGCACCGGCGACCGCCCCGTAACCTCCATGTTCGACTTCTGCTTCAGCGAGAACGGCCTCACTGCTTTCAAGCTAGGCCAAGAGCTTCCCTCCAACAGCTTCATCAAGTGGCTGGGTGAGGAAAAGTACAAGGAGCTGGCCAACTGGACCCTGCATTATATTGCGGACCTAGACATTCCCATCAAGCGTGGTACCTTCATCGAGTTCCGAAACGGCATGATCAATGTGTCGCCCATCGGCCGTAACGCTAGCACCCAGGAGCGCAACGACTACCAAGCCTACGACCTACAGAACAAGGTCCGCGAGACCATGGTCGCTAAGATGAGGGAGAAGTTTGGACATTGGGGCCTGACGTAAGCGCCCACCCCCTTTAAAATTGAATCCTACCTAGGGAAAGAGAAAAACAAATCTCGGCTAATATGTTAAAAAACTAATACAGCTTCTCCATCGGCGGCCAGATCTCCTTCGACGTCTTCCCTACGGGCTGGGACAAGACGTACTGCCTGAAGCACCTAGAGGAAGAAGCCAAGAAGCCGGGCGGCATCCACTACACGACGATCCACTTCTTCGGCGACAAGACCGAGAAGGGCGGCAACGACTACGAGATCTACGTCGACCCGCGCACCATCGGCCACTCCGTCAAGGGCCCCGAGGACTGCCTAAGGCAAATAAAGGAGACTTTCGATCTATGAGCAGATAAGTTTCGAGATAAAGAAAAAAGGGTATCCAAGACGAGGAGAGAGAGAGCTCATGTTGTGGGTTATGCGCTAGACCTGACTAGATGTAGATGATGTTGCCCTTGAACATCGACGGAACTAAAAAAAGAAGCAAGAAGACTCAAAGGGATAGAACGCGCTTCGGCGCCTAATTAGTTAGAGTCGTCAACGCCTGCCTTCGTATATCTACCTCTGAAACACCTTCGAATGAATATAAAACAAATCATATAAGTTGCTCTCAGTATTATGACATGATACTCAATGCGCCTTGGTAGCCGGAAAAAAACTGTTACGTAGTGAGTAGGCCGGGGGGTTTTTTTTTTGTAACTTTGATTTCATTCAGGCATGACTACCTAAGTACTCAAAAAGTTAAGCACTAATACCAAGTTCCGGCTTGCTCTGTTTCGCTTCGCTCTGCATATAGGACTTCCCGATTAAGATGTCATTATACACTCTCCGCTCTCATGCTGTCGTGATCATAAACCAGCCAACGTCCAAAGCGTACTTCAACCTCGCTCGCTCGAAGGCATCAATCATCTCTCTCACCGTCCAAACTCTAGATGCGGCACGATAACCGGACCGTACTTCGTCGGCACCGTGAACGCGCCATCACCCTGAACCACGAAATCCACCGCCAGGCTCAACCTATTCAGACCCCCGTTCTGCTGCGGCTGCGGCTGTGGGTTCGGCCCATATGGCGTTGCAGGCACGGCATCGGGGTCGTAAGCCACAATCGCTACGTAATTCCTCCTCCCCATGAGCTTCTTCAACTCTCTAGGCGCCCCGCTGGCGTCCGTGTGGAAGATCTCCATCATATCCTCCTTGGTGTCGCTAACTTCGTTATGGTTAGAGCGCTGGCCGTTCGCCGGGATGTAGTATGTACGGTTGTTGTGCAGCATCTTGAGGATATATTGGGCTGCTGGCGCAGCTACTATTGGTGATGTGATGATCTGGTACATGGTCTTGTGATCGCTTGGGTGTGCTGGGTCGTGCACTAGGCCTGCACCCGCTGCATTGACGTCTAAGGGGGATGTTAGTATGGGAATTTTGGAGAAATGGGAAAAGGGGTTAGGAGGGAAAAAAATAAAATAAAAAAAATACCTCCAGACAAGAATGTCATACGTAGACCCTTCTGGTGTGAGATACCTTGCAGTGTTCTGATCAAGTATGTCCTCTCAAGGTCCTTCGTGTCATGTGTCCACATGTCCTTCAGAATCTCGCTGATATCTAGATCACCGAACTGATTGACAACATTACCCATGAGCCCTGATTTGCCAACTGCCTTCTTAACCTGGCTAAATCCCTGCGCGACCATCTCCTTTCCTCCCACAATTCCCGCTACTGAGCTCGTCACTTTACCCAACACATTGTATGTAGTGTTGACGGCCTTCTTACCCGTTGCGAACGTGTTGGCCAAGCTCTCCACCGTATCTAATCGCGGGTATATGATGGGAACTGAGAGCATCCAGAGACAGTGCTGCACGCTAGGCGGTAGCATGGCCACCTTGGGGAACAGGCCTTGGTACGTCGGGCCCGCAAGCACGCGGTTCTGCGTCCGCTCCGAACGCAGATCCACACCGACTACGACTACAGCGGGGCCGAGGTACTTGACGAAGTGCCAACCCTGACCTGTGACAGTAAATAAGTCTAGGTCGTGGCTGACATTCCGGAGGAGCTCTAGCGTGGTATGGTGCTGGAAAAGTAGGTACATATCCACGGCTATTCGGCCGATGTTCTTGAACATCTGCGAGTTTTGCATGTAGTCTGGGTAGGAGCCATAGCCGTCAAAGCTGAGATGTAGTTAGGATATCGTCTCAATCAAGGGTCTGTGGCGCGGATAATTGTATACTTACATATCATGGTCATCGATCTGGCAGACGTGAGGGATCTGAGCGAACGCCTCACGAAGGAATGGTTGGTCAAAGTGACTTGTATAGAAGTGAAAGTAAGCATGCGATACGTCTTCCTCATGACGCGCCGTCCACGCAGCATTCTTTCTATTTTCTTTGCCCGGCATTGCAAGCCACTGTTTCAGGAGTGGCACCTCCTTCCACAGCCGATCTCCATAGATCTGATCACCCAAGCCGAGCTGAACGTGGAAACCACCGCAGTCCACGTTCTTTTGCAGGACATCTTTCCACATAAACCCAAGACCGCCAAGTTTACTACGCTCGTTTTGTGACGTACTGGCGGCAAAGTCATTCCCCGAATGTGCTATAAAGCGCCAATTTGTCTCACTTCGGCCTGCGACTACGAACTCATATCTGGTGCAGCCAAGATGCGACGTTACCGCATACGTCCACCTCTCCGTGCCGCCTTCACCCATCTGTAAGTCGATATCATATTTGAAGAATTGCCACCTTTGATGCGTATAAATAGAATGGGGTATTAGCTGGCGAGGATTTGGAGATAGATCGACACTGAGATGGATATGGATTGTGGGCGGCTGAGGCGCATCCGTAACTATAAGGATACTTCCTAGCCAGATTCCCTTTTCAACGTCCATGTTTGTATACCTGAGATAGGGACCAAAGTATACGCCGTTTGTTGGTTGAACCTTGTACATATCCACACCGGCACCAGGGGGCGGCCCTGTAAACCCAGCAGCGGTTGGCGTCGCCGTCGCAACACTCATGATGCTTTCCGCATATCCAGGAGTCTGTGGTGGGAACATAGGCGAAGCCATCGCGCTTTGTTTGCCGAACATTGGCGAACCAAGAGGGTTGCCGTAAGTCGATGCTGTGGGAGACAGAGGCGCAGTCTCATGATGAATAGGATTGGGGCCCTTGGGGAACTCCCATTGTGTAGCCTGTGTGGCTAGATGGATATAATAGTATTGACCTGAATTCTGGTCGAGATGCGCGATCCAACCCTCTGGTAGTGGAGGTGGTGAAGTAGGGCCTTGCCCTTGGAATGGCGAAGGGGTGTGAGTAACAGCTTGCGCTTGTTGGCCATTTTGCTGAACCTCGGGTCTTGGATCATTCGCAAATGCAGGATGTCCAGGATGTTGCAAAGCCGCCGGGGATGCAAGTCCAACTGCTACTACGTCCGCCTGCTTCTTTGGCGGAGACGCTGCCTGGGCAGCTTGGGCTGGTGTCGAGCTCGAACTTGGTGGAGTTGGCCGTTGCTTCTCATTGGGATACGCAGAAGAAGCTCCGCTAGGATTAATGCTGGAATATGCGGGAGGAGGACTTGGCGACATCTGCATCCGCTGGAAGTCTTGTTCTAGCACGCTGATCTGAAGGGCAGGTCCGCCACCAGAATTGGAGTTGGTATTTGCGTTCGCGTTCGCGCTCGCGCCCGCGTTAATACCCGCTGGGCGCGGTGCCTGAGCACTAAACGTCGAAGCTGTAGGGCTGGTTACCGGGTTTGCGCCCTGGTATACCGTAGGAGGCCCATGTGGTTGTTGGTCAGGAGATTCTGTGGGCGTCCATGGGCGAGGCGGCTGCTGCGTAGCCGGGTGTTGCCCATATTGTGCCAATCGTTGAGCCGCCGCCGGGCTCTGAAGGCTGTTGAGTGTTGCAGTTCCGGATATGCCAGCGGCCGCATATCTTGCCTCGATACCTCCACCCGGGATGACACCCGGCTCAACAATAGGCGTCTCCGGAGGAGGTGGAGACCCTCGACTCGCTCTCGTAGTTGATGTAGAGGCTGTAGAGGCAAATCGGTTTACACCACTATCTAAAGGCATCTTGAGATAGCTATCTTCGGTCACCGAAGGGCGCACATTGCTATTCGAGCTTGAATTTGAAGCTGCAGAGCTCCCTCTTGGTGGGGGATAGTAGGGCTTCTGATGATAGTCAGGGAAAGATGTGCTTGAAGAAGCAGTCGCTGGCTTCGGCTGCGCAATAGGTTTCGCGAAAAGACCACTGTCGTCTCCCTGAGGGCTACTAGGACTAAGAGTCCCTGGTAAAGGCTTAGGAGCAGTTCCTCGTCGCTCGGCAAGACCAGGACCCCTCTTCTCGATAGGGCTTGTATCTAATCGCGGGGTTGTATCGTTAAGGGAGCTTGTCTGTATAGATGTTGTAGGACTTGTATAGATCTTATTACCAGATGGCCGACGGTCATCGGTTGGGTATGGAGGTCGGCTCGACTGAGACGGTTGAGCTATGCGATGGTCGTCGTCATCAGGATATGGGAGAGGCGCAGCAGAGCTCGAAGCGCCCGGCGGCAACGGAAAACTCGGCTTGGAAGATGCCGGTGCGGGATATTTAAATCGTTCCGAAGCCTTATCGGAACCAGGCTTAGGGCTCTGGGGTTTGAATATCCTCAGAGGTTCTACGGTAGGGCTGTCGCATTCCTCGGAAGGCTTGTTCAGGAACATCTCCTCTTCAGGCCTTCCGTGACGATCCATCCTGTTTCACGTACTCTCCTGTATACGGGGCGCAAGGCTGCTGACAGGCGCAAATGTACTGATAGTAGACGCGGGATGACGCACGGGGAAAACAAGAAAGGTGGACTTATAGGCGCTTTGCGACAGCTGTCCTCGGGATGTATGGATAATTAGATGACCCTATCGCGACCAGGCGGGGTTGCGACGATTGGCTTTGGATTCAAGCTGTGAAGTTCAAGCTGATGATTTCAACAAAGTATATGGAAACAATGTTGCATACGATACGGGCAGTACAAACATGAATAGGTGAAACAAGTTCAAGAAATGACAAGATGGATTCGAAGAGGTCCATGATATGCGACCACCCGCACCCACAAAGATGTATGGCTATGGAGGGGCTTCTGGGGAGAAAACAACCCCTGCTCGCAGGGTCAGTGGGCTCATCAACCTTGGCAGCTTGGAAGACAGGCCAGATGATTGGTCGCTTATAAGCAGGCGCTTAAAGAATAGGGAAATATGAGTGAAGCAGATAGCATTTCCAAGCGCCCAATCAGCCCAATGCATGCTGTAGGACGAGACAAATACTGGCTCCCTCACATGGGTAAGAGCTCGTTTATCTGGCTCTGTTTGCCGGTTTTCCACCATAGTGCTCTGCGTGTTGATGACTTGGTAGGCCAGATAATATAATCGCTTGGAGGTTAACCACGAATTATTTCGCTATCCTCTAGCATAGCGAGAAATGCAAAGAGATGATGGGTTATTACGCCCTGCCTCTTGAATAGTACACATAGTCCATGATATTCGTCGTGATGCTGAGTGGTGGAAGTCCATAACCACCTACCTCAATTAAAAGCGTAACAGGGGGGTTATAGAGGATATTCCCAACATCACTCACGGTATCACTCACTGACTAACTGGATCTTTTCATCGCTCCTAGCATGGGACTTAGCGCAAGCGGCTATTGATCCAAACTTTCTCGATCGTAGCGCATGAACATCGTTATGTATGCAATATGCAAGCTGCACGGCTGTAGAAGATCCTTCCCGTCTCGTGGGAAACTGAATGCAGCCCGAAGCATGTTAAAAATAATACCGTTCTCGGGTCGCCCCGCCATTACTAGCAACCCACCATCTTATAAGAAATAGGTACCTTATTTTTGATATGAATGAGGTCCATGAGTATGAATGCTGTTCTAGATTAACGTTAATTGTGAAGAGAGGACGAATAGTTTAGGACGAGTATGTGGAGAAAAGGTGCGACATTGGATTGTGTAAAATGTATCGCCCACTTTAACTCTTACCACTCTTGCTAGAAACGTAACAAGTAGCTGCGATCAAATCACTTCCTACATGTTAATATCTTGACATACATGTAAGTATAGAAGGAGTATCCCAAGAGAATCGAAGTCATTAATTTCAGCCTCAAAAAAACGCCACAAACAAAACAATGCCTTTGTGAACATCTACAATAGGCTTTGTTCAGCTCGGCTCGGTCGCGAACTAACGAAATCGGTTGCGAAAGTAAACCGCTTGCCCGCTCGGAGGCGACCAAGTAACGCGGCACTGTGAACGATCAACGAATTCATCGGCTGCCTAACCTTAAATCACAAGCATTATGATGACTCTTAACATGATAACGTATCGTGCAAAATGCCATACTTACATGTAACTCGGACGCCGAACTTGTCTCGCAATACCGATACTAGTCATTTCGCCTCCGTCTGTCCACATCGAACACCAGTCGGGCGCTCGGGGCTTGATATTGGGCCAATCGTAGTGCGTTTTCCTCCTTCAACTGTCTGAATTAGTGTGTAGGGACGCGCGGCAACCTTCACAATCATACTTGTGCCTAGCAGGCAATACAGTTAGGCAACGCTTTCTAGCCTGTTCCGACCCGTTCGAGATTGCGTTACACACCCATTTGTGACTGTTTTGCATGTCGTAAGTGATGCTTAATCTACGTTAGTCATTTGCCATCAGACAACGTGCGTTACGCATGCCGGCCTGGAGCCTTGATATTTCATATACGTATATATAAAGACTAGACTTAGTATGCTATGGTCCGATGTAGTATTTTCACTATAACAACTTCTTCAGACAATCACTAGTACATCACACAAATCTACCAAGTATTCAATATGGCAAACAACGCAAACACCAATACCAATACCAACGACAATCAACAAGCTCCCTTCTGGGAATTCATGCAGCAATTTGGTCCACATGGATCTATGAGAGCCGGCGCCGGGATTGACCACACCGGCTTCGAACCTCAGTTCCCTCAAGGATTCCCGTTTGAAGCTGCTGGACTCAACAACCCATGGTCCGGCCATGGCCGCTGGACTGGGCCGTGGGGTGGCCACGGATGGCATGCATGGCACGGGAGAGACAACTCTCAAAACTATCGAGAGGTACCTCAATCTGACAAGGAGGAAGAGAATGATAACGACCATGACATGGAAAGTTCTGCCGATACTATGAGACAAACCCCCGATGAGTCGGTGGCGAGCGACGCTCCGCTTCCCCCACCACCGCCAGTTGACGCTCATACATACCCTCCCCATCCTCCGGGAGCCTTCCCTCATCCTCCTCCGCCGCCACCGGCGGGTGCTCCGAACCACCCACGTCACCCGCCCTTCCACCACAGCGCTCACGGCGCTCACGGCCCCCATCCGTTTGGTCATCACCGAGGACGAGGAGCTTGGCACGGGCGCAGAGGAGGGCGACATGGGCCAAACCCATCGCCGACCTATAATGGTCCCTGGGACTTCCGTCCTCTGATGCACGCTTTCGCCAGCCATCCATTCGCCCAGGCCTTCAGAGAGTGCATGGACCAAGCTCGTGCCGATCCCTCGGGCGAATCCAATGAGCGTCAGGATAGCGCCTTTACCCCACCTGTCGACGTCTTCAACACCGAGAAGGCTTATGTTCTTCATGTGTCGTTGCCAGGTGCGCTGAAAGAGGACATCGGCGTCAACTGGGACGGAGAGAAGATCAACATCGCGGGAGTCGTGCATCGTCCCGGAGATGAGCAATTCCTCCAGTCTCTCGCCTCAAGCGAGAGGAAAGTCGGTATGTTCGAGAGAAGCATTAAGCTACCGCCCCCCGGCAGCGAGGAAAAAGAGGAAGTCGACAGCGTCGGCATCACTGCTAAGATGGAGAACGGTATTCTAATCGTGACCGTTCCCAAGACCGAGAAGGACTGGACTCAGATCCACAAGGTCGAAATCCAGTAAACTCGGATTTTATAGAGTTGGATACCTAAGGTATGGCTGGAATACGGAGAGATGGGTCGTAACTCGATAACTTGGAATGGAAGGCGTTAGGAGTTCTGGATAGTACAATATAAACCTCATCATAGCAACAAATAATTTTTTTCTTTTTTTTTAAAAAAAAATAATAAAATAAATTGCCCAGAGTACTTTGGTGACATAATATGAAACCCTGAAAATGTGTTACTAAGTTATAATTTCGCTTGGTTATTGTGTTCACTCTGATACGCACCTAGGAGGCCTTAGCATTCCGGGTTGCATGGCTGATTACGTATGCGTCTATGATTTCCGCGATGGCAGGAAGTTGAAGACTGTGCCTGCTCATGTTGTCGCATCTTTGGTGACTAGTACATCCGTGTCGAGTTCTTGCATGACTTCCAGAACTAGATTTAGACTGTCCATAAAAGAGTTGACGGCTACTCGAAGCATTCGGTTGGTGGTAGCCTTGTACTCGGTTCGTAGGATATTTCCTCCTTCGTCCCCATTCGCGGCACTCTCATTTAGGGAGTCAATGGAAAATGTTCTCTTCACTAACGGAGATAATTCCTTGTCCACTTGTAACGACTTAAGGGCGATAGATGCGAGTCTCGGTGTCGGGAATGGCACCTCAATAGTCCTAGGAAACGGTGTCAGCACAATAGTTTCAGTTGTTGCTACATATGTCAGCATACAATGTGCAAGGGAACTGTATATCTGTTGTTGTGGCCATGGTAAGTATAGGTATTCGTATATTTTGTCTTAAATGAGTGTAAACGCTGAAAATCGATTCGACGATATGGAATGTAGATTACGCAATGAGTAAATAGCGAGGTTGCGGATTGCGGATCTGAGCAATTGCGGGGCTTAAGATCGGGAGGGGTAATACCTATGTACATGTAATCAATGTTATTTTTTTTTTTTTTTTTTTTTTTTTTCCCTTCCGAAGTACGATAAGATAAGGTTTGACGGGAGCGCAAGCAGGCAAGGGACGGTTGGAATTCAGCTTGGGGCTCATCCATTGAAGCCAACGTTTCAGCCACCTATGCAAATGGGTCTAACCGTTCCAGTTGTAACTGTTGCTGAGCAACGACAAGACCCATAAACACGACAGGGAAGTGGACCTTTTGCTTAACTCAATTAGGTAAAAGGTCAAATGAGACGGTTATGCAAAGGTCAGGGAAGTTTGACCTTGTCTCTTCTTACCCCAACATAACAACAATAAAATAATAATACTGCAACTGATACAAAAACATCGTCTCCTTGAATACGAAGCTTAACGATCTTCAATCTCTTCAATACTCTATCTATCTATCTTCTACCATTCTTACCTCCTCCTCCTCCTCCTCCTCCTCCTGCTGCTCGCAACCTCTGCTTCTACAGTGCATGCCATTAAAGCTGTACGCCTTTTTTTGTTTACGCTATTCATATCTAGGCACTTTCGCTTTCCCGATACCTTGAGTCGGTCTTTCTGGTATACCATAGTGTTTCAATCGTCAAGTCCGTATCGAGACCTGCCTTTGTCTATGCAGAGCCATTAAACCTTCCTCGCCCCGGTCTGCACTCGACGGGGATTTCAAACCAGTCTCTCGAACGGGCAACAACTCAGCTACAACAATAGAAACAAAGGTAGCGACAACAGTCAAGATGGGTCCTTCTTCGAGGAGTTCCAACTCCGGCCAGGTCATTGAGTATATTCCAGGTATGCCCTCAATTCTTCCAAACGATGCTGTCAATATTGACATAATATGCTTCCACCTCCATATCCGTCTTATCCTTCGTTATCGCCCTAGTCACATCTGTTATTCCTTTTCGCTTCATTGCGCTTCGCAATGACGCAGACCAAGCTGGAAGTCCCAGTGGCCCCTGGCATCTCTCGCATCACCCTACATCCTTATTTACTACTGAATTCGGAAGCATTTCCAGTTACGTTGCTAACAATCGCAGACCGCTTGTACCTAGCATCTTACCTTCACCCCCCTACCGCCGACACCGTCTTCCCTTACAGCGAACCTCCGACTCGCTCGCCAACCAAACGATCACAACGAGCGGTAGATGGGCCCTCGCCTGCCGTATCCAAGTCCGAGCGACACCCCCCATATTACTTCACAGTTGACGACCAGCTTTTGTACAACGCCTTCCACCATGACTTTGGTCCTCTGCACATCGGCCATCTATACCGCTTCGCTCTATACTTTCACGATATCCTTGGTGCAAAAGAAAATCAACACAGACCAATTGTCTTCTGGAGCCGCGCAGACCCAAGAAGTATGTTTAATCATATATCCTCAATCCCTAGCCGTTACTAACAAATTTGGAACAGGTCGAGCAAATGCTGCTTGCTTACTTGCATGCTACATGGTTTTGATTCAGTCTTGGCCACCTCATTTGGCCCTCGCACCAATTGCGCAGATCGACCCGCCTCTGATGCCTTTCCGCGATGCTGGGTACAGCCAAGCAGACTACGGTATCACTGTACAGGATGTGGTATACGGTGTTTGGAAGGCAAAGGAAGAGGGTTGCTGTGCGCTCGACAACTTTGACCTTGACGAGTATGAGAAGTTCGAACGTGTTGAACACGGCGATTTCAACTGGATAACGCCTCACTTTCTGGCATTTGCCTCTCCACAGAATAGTCCTACAGCACGCATCACAGAGTCTTCTGAGTTATATGCTTCTTTACCGAAGACACTTTCTGCGGTGGATGCTCACCCAACCCTCTCACAGCCATTCAAGAATGTCTTGAGACACTTCTCTGAGCGCAACATCGGCCTTGTTGTGCGGCTTAACTCTCCTCTCTATTCCCCGTCCTATTTCGAGGCGTTAGGAATTCAGCACCTAGATATGATCTTCGAAGACGGTACTTGCCCTCCTTTAAGTACCGTGCGAAAATTTATTAAGCTTGCTCACGAGACGATCACGGTTCGGAAGAAGGGCATTGCGGTGCACTGTAAAGCTGGCCTTGGGAGAACCGGATGTTTGATTGGAGCTTACTTGATCTACCGCCATGGTTTCACGGCGAACGAGATCATCTCCTTCATGAGATTTATGCGCCCGGGTATGGTTGTTGGCCCTCAACAACACTGGTTACATATCAACCAAGGTATCTTCCGAGAATGGTGGATTGAGGAGCGGCTGGAGAGGAAGTTGCGTAAGGAGCTCGCATCAAACCCTCCACCCAGCACACCGATTCGTGCAATGCAGAAGACTTCTTTGAGCCGAAGTGCCCAGGCTTCAACTCCCCCTAGTCGCAGCCCGTCAAACCGGACGCCTCTGGGTGAGGTGGACGATGAACGCCGCAACGCCACGACGCAGGAAGACTACCTCCCTGCACCGACACCAGGTCAGCCTCGAAAGACGGGTCGTGTGGACCGCCATCACCCTTATCAGCGCAATGCGATGCAACACCCTACTGTCGAAGAGGAGCAAGAAGGATCCGAAAAGAACACTGAGGTCATCTCTGTCCACAAGCGATCGAATGACGCTGAATCAGAGGAGGAATTACTCCTGCGCATGCGATCGCATCGGAAGACGTCGCACTCACCGGGCCGTAGCGAGACGATTAGATCCGTGAGCCAGAGCATGACAACGATTTATCAGGTGATCGATAACGACGCGTCATTGGACGCTGAGAATGTCGGTAGCGGTCGGCCGAAGACGGTCGTTGACCATGTAACCGGCTCGCCGACACGTTCGGCCAGTGCTTCGGGTGTGCTGACCAAGGTCAGGGGTAGCAAGCGGTCGAACGACTCTGTCCGCACTAAGAACCCATCTGGTGTACGCAAGACTAGTGGCCGAGTTGGTAGCATCAACGCCGACGCCAGCGCTAATGCGACGGCACGTAAGGTTTCTGCGATATAGGAAGCCGGAGCCTTACAACAGCCCATTAGCAACCAGTGACTGTTCAATTTGGAACTACATTTTACAGCACCAGGTAACCCAATGATAATTGAAACTCCCGCGGATAGCTATTTTTCACGATGATGAATATGACGACTTGGTCACGGCTCCCTGCATATTATGCGTTTGGCGTTTGGGATCAATAAAGAGGTACATGGATTTTTCTCGATCAAAGATAATGGATCCGACTCCTGCTCTCTTCGCATCTCTCTCCTCGAAGTAGAACCTTTGCAAGGTGGCCCTAGCTACATAGCTTTTGCTACTACTACTATTCCTTCCAGCGGTCAATTCACACTCTCCCCCCGCATGAAAATCCTCGAATGACTTGGGCGTTTACGGTCTTGTATGGTATCGGCTCTCGGAATGAACATGTGCATTTTTCTCTTACTCTCGAATTTTTAATCTAGGCTGGCTCGCTTAATGGCGTGTCCTGTCCTCGTTGCTATGCCGATTTTTTTCTTGGAATCGGAAAGCGGGATGCGAACAAGAAGAGCCTTGGAGTAAAGAGGGAAAGGTTTCTCGTTGAGGGTCACACACACTATTTGTTCTGCTTTAGATAAATACGCGCATATGATGAATACTTTCTTCCTCGTTCCAGTACTATCCTTGTCCAAAGCCTCGTGACGTATGTGAAGTGAAGGGTAGGGAAGAGAGCTGAGATGAATGTTCCCTGAGTTCGGTGAAGAGCCGTCGTTGGTGATGATCAACGTCCTGCTGTCCCGCTTGCTACGGTTCCAGTCTTGTTTCTAGTGTTTAATATCCCTAATGATGGTGATGCTACCGTTTTATTATTGACAGAGAGATAATTATTTTCATCCTGTAAATAATACCCGCCCTCGAGCCTAGTGTTTGGAGAAAGAATATAATATAATACTGTGCTGCTTGCTCATTCGCATTTCTATTCCTCGCTTGCGCATCCTCACCAGCGTATCCGAACAGGGTACAATGTATCTTGAACCCTGTCGCCCGCTTTTTCAGATGCTTGTTATCCGCAGCACCGATGATCGCAACCTCAATTTCCCGGTTTGGGCCTTCCTGCCGTGGGGTTTTCTCGCTTGTTTAGTCCCCGGTAGACCGTAGCATTGTGGCATCCCGGGCATTTGTTCGGACGGATTTTTGAGTTCACCTTTCACCTTTCGGTGGTTTTTGTAGTAAGAAAAGAAGAAAACCCCCCCATGGTACAACAACACACTGCATGATATGTTTCGTGCAAATTTCCGCATTCTTTAGTATTTAATTATCTGTAGCGACTCGTAGGTGAAGCTATGGGAGACAAATTGTTAAAAGACTTTGATAATTAAGTAGGACAGGGCGGCTTTCCAGGCGCGAATATTCGGATGTGCTTGAGGGAAAAGAATATTCTATGATCCTGCCAACCGCCTATCATGGTGGTTGAACAGCCGTCCGACCCTACAGATGGTCGCGAACACGGACTTTTGAATAAACTCGGCAAATTTAGGCAAGGTATCAAGCCATGGTACATATATGCTCTAATAGGGACGGTAATAGTCACGCTCGCTGTAGTGCTGTCGGCTGTGCTGGTAACTGAACATAACCATAAGAAGGCTATCGAAGAGGATCAGAGAGTATACCTCCCCTTTTCATCCATCTTCTTTCTTTCTTACCTTTTGCGTATCGTAATAAAGATCCTACGAGAATGAACAGCACTAAGAGTCAATACAGACCCCGTCCGACCCAACCACAGCCCGAGTAAACTTAGGCTATGCGCAGTACCAGGGCTCGCTGATCGGCGGCAATAATGGCGTTGCTCAGTATCTCGGAATACGGTACGCGGCACCGCCGACAGGTGACCGAAGGTGGAGAGCGCCGGTTGAGCCGGAGACGGATAATTCGGGGGATCAAGCGGCTGACACCGTAGGTCTCATTTACCATTCGCTCTTCGGCAAGAAAAGGGGGATTAAGCAGAAGTAAGAGAAATTGTAACTAAAACACAGATGACATAGTTCGGTCCGATCTGCCTGGGCACCTCGCGAGCATATCCCAACGGAGGCACCGAGGACGAGGACTGCTTATACGTGAATGTATGGGCACCGGCTAATGCGACGCTCGACTCTAAGTTGCCGGTGTGGCTATTCATACAGGGAGGAGGTCCGTTTTCATTTCCTCCTTTCCCTTCAATGCTAACCTCCTCCTCTTCCTTCTTGACCCCTTAAATCGTAACCAAGCTGACTGACGGTCATGGTTGTGTGAGTAAACAGGCTACGTAACCAACAGCAACGCCAATTGGAACGGGACCTTCGTGGTCGAGCGATCCAACCGCAACATCATCTTCGTGAACTTCAACTACCGTGTCGGACTATGGGGTTTTCTCGCTTCCGAGCGAGTGCGCGCCAACGGCGCCGGGGACCTGAATGTCGGGTTACTGGATCAGATTGCAGTTATGCGCTGGGTAAAACGGTATATACCACAATTTGGCGGCGATCCAGACCACGTCGTTATCACTGGCACCTCCGCAGGCGCCGGGTCCGTCGCTTTGCACCTACTCATCTCGCATGCCAACAAAGAAGCTGACGGCAAGCCCCTTTTCGTTGGCGGCGTGGGCGAGTCCGTATTTTTCCCAGCACAGCCCCCCGTTGCCGATCTCGAATGGCAGTTCGACCGGCTGCTGTCCCAAAGCGGGTGTGACGGAGAATCGGACCCTATGTCCTGCCTACGAGGCATCGACACCACAACCTTGCAATCCGTCAACCTCCCCTCGCCCTTCCCGGGCCGCCCTAACCCGCCAGCACCATTACCCCTATTCTACTGGACGCCCTGCATAGATGGGGCCCTCTTACGCGATATACCGTACGTTCTCTTCTCGCGCGGCGAATACGTGAACGTGCCCTTGATCATGGGAACCACAACCGACGAAGGCACCGTCTTCGCCTTCAACGCCTCTACGAAGGAGGAAATGGCGACGTTCATGCAGGACAACTACCCAAACTTAACCACTGCCCAAGCTTCCTCAATCACGGACCAATATCCATTGATGCCCGCTCTCCCCGAGCACGGCCCCTGGTTCCCATCCGCGGCCGCGGCGTACGGTGAAGCGACATTCATCTGCCCGGCAACACATATCCTATCATCCTATGCGCAACATTTGAATTCAAGCAGGATATGGGGGTACCGGTACAACGTATACGACGCGATTAACGTAGAGCAAGGACTAGGTGTCCCGCATGTATTTGAGACGTGGGCCGTATACGGACCCAACAGCCAGAAGGGTATTGGAGGCGCTCCGAAGAGCTACTACAGCTATGCTTCGGGTGTCGTGCATCCGTTGATGGACTACTGGATCTCGTTCGTGCGGACTTTGAACCCTAACACTCTGCGGACGACGGGTACACCAGCTTGGGAGTCCTGGGTTACGGGCGAGGGAGGTAGAAGGTTACTTATGGAGGCGGGGAATTCCGGTGTGGAAACGGGTAACTTTACGATGGAGACGGTGCCGGCGGAACAGCGGTCCAGGTGTGAGTTCTGGAAGACGCTCGCGCCTACGACGCAGCAGAAGAAAGTATGATGGAGTCCCGTGAGTCAAACCATGGTGCAGGCGTACCGATATAATGACGAATCAAATGACGATGTATGATCTAGATAATAGATGGTTGGGAAATCTCTTGACTTTCATCTGCTTTATTTATTGATACCCATTTTCCTTACCTGCCACCGACCCATCTTGTCTCAAATATAGACACCATGTCTAGGGAATCTCCCCGAGAATCCCACAGCGACCTGCAAGGGATGATTGCCCCCCTTTCCAGCAAAGACGGCGTGTGCTTAGGGAAGACAAAGACATCGGTAACGTATGTGAGTTTCGGCTTTATCGTGGCTACAATAACAAGATCGTTCTGGCCTGCTAGCATTTTATCGAGTGACCTCTTTACAGCTAGTATAGTGTAATCCACAGCGTCCACGAAGGAGAATGACGTCTTGAACCCTTCACAAACCGCAATGGTTTGAACAAACACAGTTCCAAATGACGACTCAACAATGACGTGATGTAGGCCAATATGCTCTGATGGCCCTCCGCCGTCACTCGTTTCAGAGCACAATTGAATAGAGCCGGTGCCTATGTTTGCAAAGCCTAAATGCGCATGCCACTCAACATCTGCAGACCGTGGCAGTTCCTCTACCTCAGCGGAGAAGACAAATGGCAACGGTCTCTGCATCAATCCACCTCCTTCGGCGTCAACATCGGCAACGGCATCAAAATCTTTCAGTACTTCCCAATCAGGCAGGACAGATCTTGACGTAGTAGAATCGCCGGGGTCGCCGTATGTCATATACGCGGGATTGTATTTCCGGTCCCACGGGTCGATGGTTTCCGCAGTATCCATCGAGTTAGAAAATGCCGACTCATGTGCGACTTTCCAAGCGCTCGAGGCGAGCAACGCATTACTTCTCGCACTCGCCAAAGAATGAGAACGTGGAAAGTATGCCACAACGCTGCTCCACCATTGAACCTGCATTTCGGTGCCAACCCGCCAGAGATGCTGCAGCGCAAGGGTGACTTGTAACGGAAGAGTACTATTGCCGTCTAATTGTACCGGAGGAAGACTCATGGAAGCAGGCACCAGGGGTATCTGCCCTGCAATGGACACTGCAAGAGGCAAAGCTAAATTCGCACCATCATTATAACTTTGGCTTTCATCGTTTGTGAACAACGGGTAAGCTACAGCCTGGCTATACGGGCCGATATTAGCAGGTGCCCAGTATGACCGGGACTGCACGTGCAGGCCACGCCTGTCTTCTCTTTTCATACGAGGCTGTACGGTGAGAAGAACATTGATATCAGCTTCTTGAGGCAATAGGAGGTCCCCGCAGGAAATGGTGACTCGGGCGGGTGGGTTTGGTTCTCGGAACAACGCCCCATAGAGCCTGTTGACAGTCGGGAAATCCGCCATCCGCCGTAGCACGATAACGGAGTTTGTAATGGCGGTGGCCGGTAAAGAGGATTGGTGCAACCGTTGGCGGATTTCATCGACAATTTGTGTTGTTTGGTTCTCAACTCCTCCTAAGTTTCCTACAAAGTACCAATCTTGACTATTGGAGCTGGAGGCGGTGAGTTCAAGCTGTAAAAGGCTCGGTGGTGGTTGAGGCGGTACAACATCATCATTTCTCAGCTTCTCACTCAGTAAGCAGTTAAGGACGCACTCGAATATCGGATCAAACAGGCCAGGTATACGGACGTTAAGACCTGGTATTTGACAGACCGCCTCTCGATCCGCCTTTGTCTCAACCTCGGCCTTCCGAATATTCAACCAAGCGCTGCCACCACCCTCACGTACGATCCTCCTATCCTCATCACGTACAATAATACGGCCTTTAAACAGTACGGACGGTCCATCTACGACGAGCGTCTCGAACTCGCCGCCCTCGCCGAGTACAGCGCCCCGACTACCGGCAATCCCAAAACGGCGAAGCGCGTGGCGGATACGCGACACGGTGGTCTCGCTCGCTACATTTTCCCATAAAAATTCCTCGTCTAAGCCCGCACTAGCTACCTTCACGATGCGCGCCTCTAGCCCCGCAGCCGCCATATCGCAGAGTAACTGCCCGTCATCCTCACCCGAACCTACAGGGTTGGTGGGGCGAGAGCTGGGGTTGATGGAGCTAGATGAAAGAGGAAGCTCGGGGTACTGCCACAGATACGCCAACGGAACAAGGCCGAGACGCAGAGCGACAGACTCGACGCGGGTGCGTTGGTACGTTGATAGTATGGCGCCGGTGCACAGGGCGTTAACCTCTGGGTGTGCCTGAAGGACGGCGCGTAAGAGCGGAATCAGGGACTCCGTCTCGTCCTCTTCTCGATGCTGGCCATCAGGGTCTCTGTAGCTTATGCCACTGTCTACGGCAGTACCAAGGATGGGCTGGCGGAATAGAGGTAGCCCCGTAGCTTTGGCGTACAAGGGGACGACCTGGTGACCCACGGTCTGGTACATGAAACTATTCAGGTCGGCCTCATCTTCCTCGTCGCCATAATCATTTACTCTCGGTACCGAGGGTGAACCGTGCTGCTGGTAGGAAAGTACATCATCTCCGGGGAGGATCCGTATGGTGGTGGAAGTGGTGTTAGTCACGTTGCCAGCTCCAGCTCTAGACCTATCTTCAACCTCAGCTGTGCTAGTAGAGGTAGCAGTATCTGTACTAGCTGTGGCGACTCTGAGTGGCGGGTGGAGGTTGGCCAGAGCAACGACGCGATGCCCATTCGCCAGGCAGTGGAGAATAGAGTAGAAGCTATCTTTGCCTCCGGATACCAGTGCGACAACATCTAGGGGTCCGTCCGCTGCCATGGATGTTCCGGTAATTGTCTGGACCCTAACACCTGTAATTCTCGGGGAAATTAAAGAGACTATCAAATAGGTCAAGGGTCTAGTTAAGTCCGAGTCATCTCTGGTTCGCTATGCTAGACGGGCTTCGGTGGACTATCTCGATACCCAATGTGACCCGTTGCGTCGTTCTTCACGTCACTATATCTCAGCTGATCGCGGCTTGTTGCGCCGGCGGTATGAATATTTAAAATAGTGCTCGAGCACTTCGGGCTATTGCCCAATTGCTAGTATAGACGTGGTTAAGCGTAATCTGTATCTTGGACCCCGACAAAGGCGAACTTATGCGGATAGCTAGTCCTAGAGACGGCGTCGGCTTGGCGGGGTTTCGGTAAGTTGAAGAGTGCTTTAAGGGTCGTAAAAAGAACAGACACTAGAACGATACGAGTCACCCCACGCCGCACCTAGTTGTGAATACTTGATTTAGAATCTCGAGTTCTTGTTTTTGGTAAACGGTCCCCGCTTTTTACGTACATACATAGAGGTTGTTTTTGAAGAAAGAGAAGCCGCACGGGTCCACAAGTTTAGAAGTACATAGATTTGAGAGGTGCTTTAGCAGCTGCTTAGGTAGGTACGTGTAGCCACTTAGATAAGACGATAATATGATACTACTACGGAAACTGCAAAGACATATATGTAACTAACCTTAATGGCTCCGGAAGCTAAGAGCCACTCGTCCTAAGAGTATCGTAGGTTACAAATACCGCTTTAGGAAAGATGGGAATTTACATAGGAAGTTCAACAACTGTCACGGTAAGAGGCAAGTTAGGTAAAAACTGTGGTAATTAATTGTGATGGCAGCGGCAAAACCATTGCTGGATCAATTTCCTATCTTTTACAGAGGTTATGCTGAAAGCTATCTTGTGACCCGCACCACTATGAGAGCAATCGCAATAAACGAAGTCGGGAAAATAAACCAAGTAAGAGAAATTAGACACACGAAGAGGGTTCAGTGCAAGAGGCCCCCAAACTTCTTTCAGGTTTTCCTTCTTTTCCTCTTCCTCTTCCTCTTGCTCTTCCACTGAACGTGTCCTACAGCAGAGAACGATTGTCCTGCTTCCTCCCTACTGTAGTGATTACAACGAGCGTAGAGAAATATAGCCGCCGAAAAAATTTGTATCGCATCAATTGCTTGCCAATGGTAGGTATCCGCCTCTGTATGATTGTTTCAAAATGCCAGCCCTATCGACGCCTCATCACCAAGCCAATGTATCCCTCGAGGTTGCCTTGCCGCTCCCGTGAGCTTTTTTTTTATGTCGTCATGAAGAAAAAGGTGGTTTTCACAATATTGGTACAAGAAGACAAGTCGATGCTGGAAAATCAAAGTGCAACTTTTGTAGTCCTCTCTACCTAGGCCTGAAGACCTGATCCACGTGAAAGTTTGCGGGCTTGGGTCCAATGTGTGTATGTGTGTGAAAGTCATTATGTCATTAAGGGGCGTCCGCTTGAGATCTTCCTTGGATCTCCAGCGTGTAAATCTGACCTCAATCCTTCCCGAGGAATTGGGATTTAGTCAGATCGCTTGCGCTTTTTCTTGCCCTGACTCTCACTGGGAGACTCATCGGAAGAGAGGTCGCTGGAGCTACCGGGAACTTCGGATGCGACTTGGAATAATACTTTGCCGAAGTTGGCGTAATCCGTCTCGCCCGCAGGCATTAAGTCGAGACCCTCCTCACTCGTGTCGATAAGGTTCATGACGATGGCACCGCTGCCGTGGGTGCGTGCATGTTGAGATAAGTTGTCGCTTCGCGAGAACTTCTTGCCACACTCATGACACTCAAAGGGCTTCTCTTGTGTGTGGAGAGAACGGTAGTGGCGCTTCAAGTGCTCTTGTCGGCGGAAGCGGCGGTTGCAAAGCTCACAAACAAAAGTTTTGCTGGGGTCCTCGGTTAATGATTGCTTGCGGCCTCGGCGGTTCGGTGGAGCGGGTAGCGGAGCAGCTGGTGCACTTGATCCTGAGGCCGATCCAGCATTGTTGTTGCCCTCATTCGCGTCATCCTGAGCAGCCTCCTGCTCGTGGTGCTCATCACCCTGAGCCGAGTTAGAATCAGCAGCGACATTCATGACGGGCGCAGCTTTTCGCGATTCCTTCTTTGACTTCTTCAGTTTCTTGTCCTTGTGGGTATCGGTGTCTGACGAGCAGGAACTAGAAAAACTAGTTGCTGCACTGGAAGTGTTGTCGTCGGCGTCGAAATCGCTCTCACCCAAGAACGACTCGTGACCAAGTGACAGAGTGGTAGAGCAGGTGCCAGAACGCGACCTCTTGATATCAGCACCCGATTGCTCACCAATGTTGACAAGTCGATTGACGAAATCGTCCTCGGATTCTAGATCGGAAATGTCCTCAAAAGCTGGCAGACCGTGGTGAATCTCAGGGTTGAAATCGAAGGCGGTAGGGAGTGATTGTTTTTGGAGAACGTCACCCCTGAATTCCTCCAACGCGACAGGGGCCGAGTACTCGGGTGCTAGAGTGGGGTTGGACACACCGCCAACAGTTAGATTTCGTGGGTCGCAGAAATCCACGTCTTGTTCGGACGCGACAGATCGTGCGTAGGGTGATGGTGACGGTGAAAGTGAAGGGCAAGATGCTGGCGAAAGAAGGTCGCTCGAAAAGCTGGAATTAGGTGAGAGTGCATTGCCCGATTGCGATTGAGATTGAGATTGAGATTGTAGGTAGACTGCACCAAAAAAAATAAAGTTAGCGACCTAGCCAACCTTAACTGCCTTTGGTTTAGAATCGATAGGGTAGATAAGCGGTGAATTTCAATCAGAAGCCCCGCCAAACGTCCTGAAACTTTGGCATCTCCGCAGTCCATTTAGGTATGTATTTTTAGAAATCCTTTTTTTGAGACCAACTCGTATCCATTTCATAAAACGAAATCCGTTTAGGAATAATATCTCCGAAAACAGGAATGGGAACCTACCAGGTGTCAAAGGAGGAGAGCCACAGTTGGCCCAATCCAAATTCTCTAGATTCTCTGGTACAGTTTCGACTTCAGGCTTAATCATCTCGCATCCATCCAATCCCGAAAACATGGGATTCAAAGGTGTGGCAAGCATATCGCTGGTATTGCATGGGCTGCCCATTGAGCTACCCGACGTCGATAGAGGCGGTGTAGCTGGGTAGTAGAAGCCATCGTTGTCGCAAAGCTCGGTCTCGAGCAATAGCTTGGTAGGTTGGCTCTGCACCAGAATGCCCGGTCGTTGCGTTGCTTGCGGCGATGCCATGGGCGTTACGTTGCTAGGAACAGCGTTGAACACCTTGGCTGAGATCGGTTGCTGCGAGCAAGACGAGTTCGGCCTAGAGTAGATCGGCGTCGACGGGAGCGTGGGCACTACAGGAAACACCTGTTGCTGCTGCATCTGTTGGAAACCCGGCTGTTGACTGAAGTGGCCGTGATGCCGGTTCTCTGGGTTGGGATCAGGTGTATAATAGAAGAAAGGCGTCGGTCCCATCTGCGAGTTCATCATAGTTGGATCCATTGTCTTGACTTAATCCACCTCGTGTCAGTCTAATGGACAGTGAGTATCTCAAGCCGCTTAGGAACTGACCTAGTACCGACTTCGGATGTAGTCGATGTTAAGCCGGTTGGAAGTTTACCGTTTCTCTTTCGATTTATAAATTAAGTGTACTTGTAAGTGTACTATACAATGCGTTGGTGGGCGATTGGCCTAAAGATGGTGGTTTCGGTTCCTGGGTATCTGAAGGAATGACTGATGGTCTTGATATGGTATCAAAAGACGATCTAGTTGTTGCTGTGGACTCGGTATGTGCTGTTATACATGGACCTGTTCTCGACTTTGAACTCCCCGAGTATTATCGTCAAGCAACTGGCTTGGGGGTGGATGGGTACAACTTGTATACTTAATGAAGGGCAGGAAGTTCGAAGTGATCGAACGATTCCAAAAATTCGAGTCACAGAAGAAACAAGAGAACCGATAGGGTTATGAAGAAGAAAGAGAACAACTCCAAGGCGACTAATATGTCGATCACGGACCAGGTAAGAGAGTAATGAACGTGGTTGAAGGGGACCTTGAGAGGATAATGTAAAATAGTTGAAGCCCAGCCAGATCAACTACACCAGATAAAAGCCCATCGATAGGCACTGGAGGACCTGCAAGTGGAATGGGACCCATAGAGGAACCCACTCCACCCAAGGCTACCCTTGTATGTCTCACTTGGGGAAGAAAGCTGACAAGGGGGGGCTAAAGATGGTCCTGGTCGGCCTGGGTCGACTGGCCACTTGCTAACCTTGTCTACTGCATGTCTGGGGCAAAACGGAAACATAAGATGAGTGGGTTGTGTCGACTGGTACTATGTGGGCGCAGCCACCGAGCGATTCTAAATCTGGATAGTACTGGACGAGGACGAGGTACCGCGTATTGATGGGTACTTCGTCTCTTTTCCTCTCGACGGACAGAAGAAACCTTGTCTGACTGGTCGTGTACCTACTGCATAGTGCATAGCTCTAAACTCCGTTGGTTTGTACGTACACGCAAGCATACGACACCTTGCATATCGCCTAGCATCGCTCAGAGACGATACGGGTTCTCATGCAGACCCGACAAGTAGTGAGGGTAGTATAGCCTGCATTCGACAGCTATGCCAGGATTATTCGCTCTTCTTCCCAGATTTTTATGTAACTTTATGTTTATTGATATACGTATCCGTTGTACGAAGCTCATCATAATTCAGGCCTCATTCTAATTGTAAGTATGTACGTACTCGCCAAGGGAGAAGATGTCCAAAATGATCTATATCAATGGATATGGGTGTATGTACGTACATACATGTAAGATATACCTGACGTATAAATTTACACTTACCGAGCAGACGAGTAAAATGATATTCATACCGTAGTACCTCGGCAGCCCTTCGCATGGCTATTGAGGAATTGATTGGCGTGGACGGTACTCTGCACAAGTTTTCAGGATTTTCTTTGAATGGTTGGAACATGCATATCTATGTCGTATGTAGCCAGCGACTGTGATAGGTGGGATTGACCGCTGGACCACAGGAAGAAGCGAACCACACAATTTGCATAATTCGTTCATTTTTGCCAAAGCACTCGCCATGGGTGTTAGTGGTTGTGTTCGGTTGCAACATAGCACAGCCAGTCGCTGAACACCGTCCAGCCTTCGCGCGACGCGGAGTTCTCTGCGCCAGCCCTTGGTGCCGTCCAGTAAAACGGCGTGATGGAATGCAGGTACGGGCAACTAGGCGTTGTTCTGTGGATCACATTCGTCATTCAGCGCTTTCACGAGAAAGACACTGCGCTTATCCCAAGTTTTTGGAGGGCCTTCTGGACGGTCGATTGGATTGCGGGGAGCTTGGTATCCAACATATCGGATGCCTCACCAGCTCAATATTGCACCCGACGGCGTTTAGATCAGGATATAGAAGCACGCATGCCTCTAGGAGAAACAAGCGCCGGAAGAGTGAATAAATCATAATGTATTACAACCTCACTTGGAATGGCAATGACGTTGGCCGCTGGGATACCTCCCATTCACATGATTCTTCTACGCATTGCAGAAAATACCCAAGATAGATAGAAGTTGTAGGCTATCTGTGCTTTGGTTTGAGAAATTCCAGCCCGTTGATGATTGGATACCACGAATAGGCTGTTGAGTAAGTGATTGAAAGAATTCATTTAAGTGAGGTGAGCCTATGCTGGTAAGCATGCAGTGAGAGGCAGCCTACCACTGTCTGCCCAATACAACGGTATCGATATCGTATTGGATGCACATACATCCAATCTGGGTGTGCGAAATCTGTAGTTCCAATAAATGAAGACCAATGATGCGTGTGTTTTGCCTAAGCTGGCTTCGCATTGGTAGATTGACCACAGATTAGCTTGTGATGAAATAGATTTTCACAATCTATCTGTTAAAACCGGTTGCATTAATTGGAATTGGAAACACAGGATCAGCCCCGAACGCCGCGTGAGTGGGCAGAAATCCTCCAAAACGCGCGTGTTCCTGATATGCAAGCACTATAAGTCGAGTCGCTGGAAAATGCAACCCCATTCATTCAGAGAGAAGAGCCTAGAGACGTCTATGGCACGGTAATCATCGAATCAGAGGTTTTTTTCTGTTTATGGAACGCGCGCTTTAGATCTCTCTCCTTGGTATTATCACAGGATGTGTGAGGTAGGATTGGCTGATTCGAGGCGTAGGCTTATCATGAACTTATTTCGTCCCGAATTATAATATCACAATAGTTCTACTCGCCGCAGAATCTGTTACATGAGAGATTACACCCCGCATCAGTAGGTGTGATTGAGAATCCGATGGGTCGCCTCTCACACATAGTCAATGGAAGTGTACTCTGTAGCGTCGAAATGACTTTTATTCGATAGTTGATAGGACAGTTTTAGATTAGATATTTGTTTTAGAACGCAGCATAGCCATCGTGACGGACCATAAAGAAAGATGTGATGAGTCGTTGTAGATTTACAAAAGTTGTTAGTCGCCGACGAAAGCAACGGAATAACGGGACGAGCGGGAGAATGTGGAAGAAGAAAGAAAAAAAAAAGGAAGGAAAAGTGAATAAGCTTCTTTTCTTCCACTTGCAGAAAAAGGAAGTAACCAAAAACAACCTTGAATGTTCGCCGTTACTCAAGTCATCATTGGTGGTGTAAGGTACGATGGATGACACCAGCTTTGCCCGTATCTTTATTTTGTACCTACCAACATCGGGATCTTCCAACGCCATCATTGTGATCCCGAACTGTTGGCCCTTTCGCTCCTTCTACGGGCGGCTCGAAATCACTGGGAAAGAAAGAAAAAAAAAGAACTTGGAAGTTGCTTTTCTTCTGTTTTAGTCTCCTCTCTCATAATACCTCAAATATGGTCGTCTCGTGCAATCCCACGAACATCTTCATCTCCGCCAGTTTGCTTACCTAGCTGCCTAGGTAAACACGCTTAGCACGCCATCTCGAAAAACCAATACCAACGTCCAAAATTGAAAACCAACATACCTCCTCCCGATCTCTAACCCGATCCACTACCGTCAGACATCATGAAGCCGTCGCCCAACTAAAGCGGCCTCTCTACTAACTACGTAGTCCGACCGATTGCTATTGTATGTAGCGCGCTCTAGAACCGGCATCGCTATGTTGGTGATACGCTCGCCTGTGGCGCCACTACTTTCCAATGAGGATTCTCGGGGCTATGCTATGATACACAGATATGCATTATTGCACATTCACTATCACGTAGAGAGAATGTTTGGGTATCATCAGCGCATCCATCGCTCGTTTCATTATTCCACCGTGCATACTAGTGCACTTGCCAATGCATTGGCAATGCATTACATACAAGTATTGCGTGCTTGTGCTTGTGTATGTATGTACATACAGTAATGTATGTATGTAACTACATACATGTATCATAAGTGATACGTAGATGCATTATTATGACCCATTTTGTCAGTACTATGAATAATTAGCATAGAATAATGCTACTAATTAGGTTAGGTACCAACGGAGCTATCTTCTATCGGACTAGAGTCCCAAATCAGGAAGCTTATCATGGACCCAGATGATCATTCCACCGCCAAAGTGCCTAGACACTTTGCTGGGACTTCCGACTTGCCAGGTATCCATAACACTTGCGTGGAAGCCTTCCGGCTCGACAAGACCCCCAGCGAGAGGTCTTCTAGCTAATTTGCCTCCCATTATGCGGCCTGATACCCGACTCCCACAGTGCTGGAAACTAGAATACGTCAGGGTAGCCTGTTGGTAAGGACCAGAAGTGGGCGAGGTACTCTCTGTTGCGAAGTACATACAGAGGCTTCTCCACACCAATCGCCCTTCTCGGCCTATTCATCCATCTGTACCTTGCATGCCATTTTGTGCCTGCAGCACTCGTCCTGCAGGAACAATGCAGAACCGGCACATTATTACTGTACTGAGTAAGGCATGGTAAGTCGGTATGCAAGCCAGGTAAATGATCCGGAAACTTATACGCATACCAAACTAATAAGAAAATGCGGGAAATGCTTCGGTACAACTGGCTTACCTACCAAGGAGATGAAAGTGCAGGATAAACTGCAATAATATGCGGACTACAACCCTCAGGAGTATTCCTCTTACACTATGTACGGTTCTTCACACACCTCCCATATCTTTCTTTAGCAAGCCAATCTGGATAACTTGCATGTACCCGACGCTATGTACACACGCGAGTAAGGTTCCCCAGCATCAGTAACAAGACCCTGAAAAGTACTACGTTCCAAGGTTCCCGTCCAGAACGCGGCAGCACGGAACCGACCCAGAATATTAATTCGCCAGCGAGAAGCTCAGAGCTCTCTGTGGTACTTGACAAATGATAATATATAGAAAGGCCCGTGCTATCCCGATATCTTTTTCTCAACCAGGTAGGAAGACCGTAATGAGGCAATGAGGGAATTTGAAAGGCGAGTGGCAATGTTCAGGTGCTGCAGGATTTCCGCCCAAAGCAATTCAACTACGAGTTCGTATTGTACGTTATTACTAGTCAACAAACCACATCGCCAAAAGTTTGTCCGAGGGTTATTTACAGGCGAGGTGTCGCGTCCCATCGACATGGGCTGATCTAGGTATCTTGAAGAGTCGGTAACTCCACCGTAACATCTTCCTACTAGTTCCAACGCTCCGGAACATACGATAATTACCAAAAACCGATATCTCAACCATCATGCGAGGTCTCGAGCTCTCAAGTCATTCTTCGGAAGGCTGGAAGCCCTGATCATAATTTTCGCCTCAAGTAGTGGGTTCCACTTTGGTGGCAGTCCCGAGCTGTTCTCACTATCAAATCCACACACGCGTGTTATTGAGGCCTTTTGTTCCACTGTAAGATGATGGACGAGTGATTGCCCATTCTCTAAACTCAATGTATACCTACCCAACCTAGCATCTTTAAGATGATTACCAGTTCTCCAACGATTACTACGTACTGGCTACTTGTCGAAAGAACAAGGAAAACCTTGGATAGTCCACGGACCGTTTGGAGAAGGAGCCGCCTTCCGTACCCGTTGGTGGAATTGATAATTCGGCGACAAGGACCAAAAGAGGAACAGTGCCATGGCCTCCAAAGCCTCTCCCCAGATTCGCGAAATACGGTATTAGGAAGACCGCCACCTGGAAACCCTTGAGCACGAAATGCCACCCATGTGACAATGTAACGACGTGAGCTTCTAGGTCTTCCACGCCTTTACTAGTGTGTGTATGTATACACGGTATAGAAGCCAACTCGAAATGAAGAGCACATTGGGTTTAGCCCGAACCAGGAGCCCTGTAGCATACTGTAGCAGGTGTGATTCTGGAAGATCTCGTCAGTTTCTCTCAACCTCTTGGCCTCTTTCGCCGGCATATTTTCGACCAATGAGCGTCGATACCGGCTCGCACGCCTGCGTGGAAGAGTCCAGGGACTGGAAGCCATTACCAGCAAGTTGTCGGCCATCCTAGGTGAAATTGTTTCCCATTCGGGCCTACGACATGTCATATGCAAGGGAAAGTAGTGGTTGCATTAAAAATGTGAATCTTCAAACATTTGATCATCACATTTCGTTCGATACTCCGCAGTTCCTGGTAAGCCAGCCGAGAGGCTCTAAAATAAGCGTCTGATATGGTGTTTCGAAATACAGCCATGGCCGCAATGCTAAACATCAAACCATCTGATACATGATAGCTCTGTGCGGCAGCTAGCCGTGGCAAACTATAAGAGAAGCAATATGTTAGTAATAAACGAGTCTTAATCTATCGATTATCACATCCGCCAAGCTCATATCCAACTGACAAAATGGTACTAGGGAATTCCGCCAATGCGCGCCGCGCCGCTACACCAACACACAGATCTGATGGTGACCCTGTCGCCATGATAGCCAACCGGCGGAATTATAACAGGAAACGTTCTATGTATATCAAATGTCTAACACTAGAGCCATGTACTCCGCAAAATCAAATGAGAACAGCGTTGGTACTAGTCATAGTAGGCTTGGTGCCTACATACGTAGTATACACTAGTGCATGGCCAAATGTCGGGGCTTTCTTGACGAAGCTACGTGTACCGCCTTTATCTACTATGGCAAGGTCAGTACATACCATTAATGGTGCCAGGTATAACATAACCAGTATTATATCATTTTAGTGCAGCTATCAGGGTCCTCTGGCTATGTTCCCCGTCGATATTTAGTCCCACTATTACAAGGTCCGGCCCAATTGGCAACATTCCGCTGGCATTTTTCTCGAAGGCTTCTGCGTTTCAGAAGCTCGAACCCCATTTCACACCGTTCATATCGTTCACACCGTTCACCGTCACTCATATTTCCCCCCACCTGTTCCTAACCGCTAGTTTATCTTATCCATAATCCATAACCTATAAGCGAGGCGAGCATGAAAGGGTCTAGTGGTCTATGAATTCGTTGGCATTGATAGAATATTATGGAGCTCCAATTTTTCTATTGCATAGCATATAACCCGTTTGGAAATTCGAACTCCATTTTTCTTTTACTTCTTAGGTTGTGCGACATGTATGTACTCAGTCAAGTCAGTATACATACATACTTGCAGGAATACCGGCCCCACCGTTAGTTGTTTAATTACCTAACCACGTTATCTGGCCACGCAGGGTCGCGCTCAGGGCCACGCAGTTCCTATGATCTATCGTCCCAGGACCACAGGCACGGATACTTCTAAATTTTACGATGGAATATTCCAAGACAGACCGACCACCCTCACCTCATCTCACCTTCATGGGTCCAGGTTGGCATGGACTCACCGGGGCAGTTCTCAAGTAGTATTCCGTTTTCACACTATCAGTTCTCGCTCCATTCGCATGAACCACCAGTTCATGATGAGGATACGGCCCGAACCACTACTATACTAAATGGAGAGGCCTAGCCTGATATTATGCTTGAAACTCTTACCGATGCCCATTCATTCCACACATCCCTAGGGAATAAAATATGTTTTAAGGCCGGCAAATCCGTACGGATGAGTCGATGCTCTCCGCCACTTACTTCCACAAAGCCCATAGAGTCCGGGACTCCGTCTAATCCAAAGACAACGCGCGTTGTCCCGCGCCATCTGACGGACACGTCGATCTTTCTTACGATGATCTTGGTCCAAGTTCCCAACCGCTACCTTTTCTTTTCCAAAGCCATGAACCCGGCAATTGCCGCAAGGATCCAAGTGTGGAAGAGAGGTAGATCGTTATCTCCCACTCGACGGCTCCGGCAGGGCAAAGCAACAAGCTTCTGACATGTTCGTGGGGCCGTGAACCCGTAGCGGGCGAACGGCTTGCCCGAAGATAGATCTCGTGGGGTTTATCATAAAGAAAGGACCCTTACAATCAACGAGAGATGATATTAAACATTTTCTTATTACTTTGTTTCCGTCAATATGATGAGGGTGCACAGAGCCTCACAATATTGCCCACCGACTCTTCAAAACAATATCAGTTAATACACCACATACTGGACTTGGATGACAACTAATCTTCGTTAGTGCAGTTTTATAACCAAAATGGTTTAGTCTTTAATAATCAGTGGCAATAAGCCTTTGAGACGCCAACGTTTCATTCTGCCGTATCATCGCAGTTCAGACTATGCTTCAACTAGTAACTCTCCTCGGTCAACTGCAGAGGAAAGCGTATTACTAGTAGAATTGTAACGATTGTACGAATGGCGTTATTGGACAAATGTGCTACGATTTTGGTTTGAAGGAGCATTAGATAATCTTTGATGCTACCATTTTGTGGTTGTGGTGATCGTGGTGGTTGTGAGTATCACCAGAATGACTTGCAACCCCACGTGTTTCTACCACACCAGTCAATTAATGCCTGGCATATTCATTGGTTGATTAAGAGACGATGAAACTCAATTATTTCACCTGAAGGACATCCTTCTTGGAAGTTCACTCGCTGGACGACCTTCCTAATGCAACTCTGCTGATGTTACGGCCCGAAGAGATGGCAACACTTGACCTAGGGCAAAGCACGGCGCATGTACGATACCATCAAGTGATTGGTTTACCTTGGAAGTTCACTCACCTGAAAGTTGGTGATACCCAAACAACGCGCTCCCGCATTATCTGTATAGGATGCACACGGAAAGTAGAAGCGATATGCAGTGGAAGCGTCAAGTTAACTGGTCTGGTCGAATAAGTACCTCCGCTGACCGCAGGATTCAAGTTAGAAGCAAACTGCTTTCTCCAAATCCAAAGCACCGGACTGCATAATCTCAACTGGAAGTTTGTTATGGCCTCACCCCAAGAAACATCATGTTCCGTAAACGAAGCCACCAGATGCAGAAACCATCACACGCATATGTCTTGCGTTAAGTTCGCAGCATAACATGTCGCTGATGGATTTCTTTCCATCAATACCCGCCATGAGAATGCAGATCGAGAGCCTTGGGAGTTACAGATATGGTCCGTCCCACTCGGAACTGCCATCAATGACTTGCCTAACTGTGCCTCCTTTCTCCGCCATCCCCCCGCTCAATATGGCCGAGGCGGGATCTCCGAGTACACCCTCATCGGCGGCCTTCAAGATCCTTTGAACTACTAGGTAATCTGCCTTCCTAGTTCTATCAAGACCTTAAGAAAGAGCATGGGATGGATTAAACGACGTCACCAAGAGAATGTGGAGTTTGCAGAGTTCGGAGAATTGAGGGCGGCCATCCGTCGTCAAACGGGATTGCATGAAGATGGTGGGCGCAGCAGCCTTAGCGAATTGCAAAAGGGCAAGCAAACTTGAACCCCCCTCCCTCCTCGCTTTTCAAGCTGACGGCCATGCCGTCATCAAGCTAGGGTTAGGTTTAACTTACGAAGATAACGAGATCGCGGGATCTTCCCGAGGCACGATTGTAGCCGAAAAAATATCACTGGTCGAACGCCTCTCCCGCCTAAGCACTATGATCCTTCAGTTCTAGTGCTCGATCAATGTTGAGACGACACGAACTTTGGCTCGTCTAATGTTTTTTTTTTCCTTTCCTTTTCTACAACTACATTTGATTGTGTCGTACATGGGATGGCACAGTTCAAACGCGATCACGCCGCTTTTTAGCTAGAAAGCTGTGTGAAGGATTTCAGTACCACCCAACCTCCTGGGTCGTGCAGTCATGCTTTGCTTAGCCGTGGAGTCCGATCTGGTAAATAGATGCGGAGGGAATCTGCATGCGAGGTGCCACAGCGAAATGAAGTTTTAATGCGGCACGGCTGGCCGGTAAGGGTACCTTTCGAGGAATCGCTTCAAGGTTGCACGTATGCCCGCTGACGGAGTATGTATCTTGATCCTATGGCCCCCATCGCAAGACCTCGGTCTCCATGGGGTCATCATATACCATAGTATGCATGTAGCGTATACAGCTTAGTGCGCTTACGCTCTATTTCTATATACCGACCTCTAAATATTGTTGTAGCTTGATAAAGCTGCTCATTGGCTGTTGATCATTTCGTCGCTGACTGAACTGCACCAACCTCAAACAATTACGAACAACTCAGATCAGAGTTTGGTAGGTTGGGTCGGATCACGCTCTAACTGGCTGGTTTCGCTATAGACGGACGTTTGAGAACCCGCCGTACAGAAACCAATCATTCAGCCGCCGCGAAGGATGTGTCGCGAGGCTGCTTACTCTGTACGCCGTTGTAGAATGTGACTGCCAGTAAAAAAACCTACACTTTCTGTTGAGGATTGACTTGACTACCTATAGACGACCATAGAGCGTCGTGGAATATGAGATGTATGTGATGCCATATTCTTAGCTCGAAGGAACGTCTATTGATCCTTGCCACTGTCGTGCATATGCTGCTCATAATCGATCTTCGTGTAAATTAACTCCAACTACTATCTCAACACGTAAGATCATTATTAACTTGGCTTCTGACAAAGCAAGTCTATTTAGAGGATATTGGTATAGAAATTTTTCTGCGCTTACCTACAGAGGTATTATGTCCCGAATTCATGTTCAACACGAGGTTATCTCCTATCGAATCATGGAGTTGACGCTTCTTTCGAGTCAGATTACCACCGGCCATGGGGATATTCCCGACGTTGTGCGACTCTTCAGTAAGTGACTGCTGACGCCACATTCCTACCTAGTATGCTTGCTTATTACATATCGTACCATATACGATTTGTTTTCTACGGTGATCATCAGTTTTTCTTGGCCTCAGACTGTTCCTAGGTCAGGTCTACCTGTCTATATCGTAGACCACCTCCGAGTGCCTCAAACGACCCCATTCATGTAGGTGCTTCGTTGAAATGCTGCGCCCAGAAAGCCTCCGGCACATGATCTATTACGCAGAGGGCTGGCGTTTTGGCTTGTTGGCGATACACAGAGATCGTCAGGAGGTGCTGTCTCCTGAGGCAATCAAAATGGCGTTTCTGAGCATATTGCTGTCAGATTTGAGAAAATGTAGTTTCCCGTCTAATCCCACTGCTCATCATTGTCGTCATAGAGTTCTGACTAGTCAGATACTGTCTATTACAAACAGATTACCATTGAGCAGCTTGCCGTCAGCTTATTCATGACGTCCCAATTCAGGAACCAGACCAGAACCAAACCACACAATTCCAAGGTTCAGCTACCGCAAGAGGAATTATCTTTGACGTATCACGTATCTATCATACGAAGGGGTCAAGTTCGTAAACGGTATGGTGCGGTGATGCAGTGTATACACGACATAGACCATGCTAAAATGGCGACACAGTCACTGATGAAGAAGTTCTCCGGAAGTCACCTTGAGACCGAGACTAGCCGTTGACGGGGAAGACCAGCTCGGATCTGTGCAGATGAGAGAAAAGAAAAGGGGGCGTACAGAGATCTTAGGATTCTGCATCTCATTGCTCATCCTCTTGGAGTAACTCGGCAGTTGAAGGAAACGTAAAACCATTATTATCCGACAATTTAATATGACCGCGCGTCAAATGCGCCATGGGAAAGCTTAAGAGCAAAACTAGAGCAAGCCCCAAATGCAGAATGCCACTCATAAGCGGTCTAAGCTATTCCTCCCCGGCGATGAGGCTGAAGGTCTCCTACATACGCCACACGGACCTGACTAATTGATCTCAGGACTTCGGGGCTAAAACCCGGTCGACCATGAATCATGTGCATATTTCATGCGGGCAGGTAGCCTACTAGTTAGTCTAACGTATCATATCTCACCCGGATACCAACTATTTCGGCGCCTTTGTCGCTGTCTCGGTCGGGGAAGCACAGGATCAGTGCCTATCGTCTGCCGGATATTGATAGGCGATAGGTAAATGGGCACAGTCTTGTGCCTCGTACCTACCTACATACACATATGACGATGTACATACCCTAGGTAGCTAGCTCACTTGGAAGTTGACGAGGGAGAATCGTGCATATGGATCTAGAGCTATATCTGAGACAAACCCAACCTATTTTTGCCCATCAACGCCACGAGGGGTCTTGTTTTCTCTCCCTTGATAGTGCCGAAAACAAGCTTTTGAGAGACAAACAGGTCTAAGACAAGGTCTCCCGGAGCCCAGACATCCGCTTGTTCTTGCCGCAAGCCGGCTTATCCGGGCTTATCTGGAAGGCGTACAAGGCAACGCAAGGCACGTCGGACCTCTCGTGGACGGAGTTAGGTAAGTTGGGGTTGGGGCCCGAGGT
The DNA here is from genome assembly GCA_002120335.1 of Hypoxylon sp. EC38. Lineage (NCBI taxonomy): Eukaryota > Fungi > Ascomycota > Sordariomycetes > Xylariales > Hypoxylaceae > Hypoxylon > Hypoxylon sp. EC38. Next base: position 1,809,457 of record KZ111236.1, on the reverse strand, counting down.
CGATCCGTCGGCTCATGGTGTCAATAGTTTGGTGTCCGGATCGTACGCGATCGTTGTGTGTGTGTGTGTGTGTGTTAGCTGAGTGCTGATTATCACCATGGACAGGGGCGAAGTTCTGTTCAGCTTAACGATTGTGTCTGCCCCCATATTTTTCACTAGTTGGTGTTCAATCCTTCAAAACTTGGAGGCGGATGAAGTCTCAGAGTAAGTTGTACAAGCATAGGGGTTTCAACAAATAACATAGGCTAGATCGACTATGGACCGATCTGTCGGGTAGCTCTTACTTACCTATGTATATTTGTTCAGCTGATACACGACGGCTTACACCTGCATTGGGCCCCTTCTCCGTCTTCGTGATCCTGGTTATAACCACATCGATAAGGGCTAAGAATAACGAGGCGAGTACTTGTCAGACCCCAGAGAGAACTGCATAGTGACTTAACTGATTAGTGTATTTCCTGTGGCATCGGTGAGAGAACATTGGAGAATGCTCCCAAGCATACCTCAAGAAATGCGGCGTAGAGAAGAGGCGAAAGCGCAATGGTTGAAACCGTACCCATTCATCTAGACACCTGCTCTATCTTAGTGTCAAAGCATCATGTTAACATTACAGGGCGAGTTCGGCCATTCTCTAAAATAGATCAATAATCCCACAATTCGAATGCATTTCTCTTTAAGCCCAACTTTACATAGTGCTACGCCAGCTTAGTTGGCGCCCTTACTTAGGTACCTACTCATATTCACAATCCTGCGCGCTCAAGAGACTGACAATATAACACTGCACAGGATATCCCTCTCATATTAAGAATCTCCACCTAGTATCTAAGGTGACGTACAAATGATCCCCTGGTGTCGTGAGTCTTGACTTCTCTTCGTCTTGACGCGTTTCACTGAACTGCCCACCTCATTATGAAGGGAAGGGAGCTTTCCTATTATAATTATGTTGTTTGTCTTTAGAGTAACAGCATACTAACCTTTGGAACAGCATTGAAGTCAAATACTGACTGGTGGCATCGAGATTAACTGATGCTTCGTGCTTCAGGAGAGCACATGTTCGCTTGCCAAATATGAAATCGATATTCCATACTCTCTTTTATAAGGCTATACCCGAGAGACACGAGCAAATCCCCAAACCTAGGTATATAAACCGCTCCAGGTTACATTCATACATGATGAAAAGGGGCATATACGTATAGACATTTTCATTAGACCGAACAAACATTTTCAGTTCACGACAACGTCTCTTTAAACGCTCAATAAGAACATTTGATATTGGAGTGATGACTATGCTTCTTTATCTCACTTGCCTGTAGGTTCCTTAGTACGATGATGCTATTCCGGCTGTATATCACGCCATTTGATCATCCCATAGAGAACCTGGTGTATAATGTAAACGGGACCGAGCTTTACAATTTATTATCCATGAGGTCGCCACTCAGACCTGTAGGCAAAAATTATGTTTGTTTTATATTATCTGATGCATATGGGATTGATATACTTCATGTGAACTTAACAACATGGGCTCTTGTACACGGTATATCCTTTACGATACCTGCCTTGCATTCCGAGATACATTTAGATACCTAGCTATTATTAGTAAGTCAAAACGTCGAGTTATCTCGAACTTCGACAGCGAAGTATATTGTTCCGTAACTTATCTTGGCATAGGCTGTAATTTCTATCAACAATGAGCGAACCATGTCGTTTTCCTCCCCAGCAGCCTAAAGTGCCTGAGCGATAGTGGAGCCCAGTACCTAGCAGCGATAAGTCGGCGCAAGTTCGGGGCACTTTCAGGTACCTAGGCGAGCTAATGACGTAGCCCTGGAAGCTCTCCATTCCCATTGAAAGATGCCAACAAAGATTCGAATTGGGTGCTTAGTGGGAGCCCATGTGCATCCGTTACCCATACATGGATGGAAATTCTACTTAATTTTACACTAGCAATGGTATCATCCAAGCTAACGAAACACCACCATATGTCACCATGACCGGTCTATTAGCCATTGCTGTTGCACGGCATTGCATTAAGTTTCTCGACAGCCAGCTTCAAAATACCCAATAGGTCGGAATCGAGAGGGACATCTGTTTGTTCGTTATGGCCTCCGGGTCCCCGAGGGTGGGACCCTCTGCTCCCTATCTGCGAGGATCGTCACCGGTACCAGACCGCACGCTGTCGAGGTTATCTTCCCAAGATAGGCTCAGTGGCATTCTCGAGGTTCGTGCGCATTTCGCAATTGGTTTGCGGTTTTTGAGTTTCTAGCGGAAGAAAACAAACATTCCGCTCTTCGAAACTCCCTTGCTCTGGAATCTAGCATCTCTCCCTCCAATTGACCCCTTGTCTGACGAAAACCGTTTTCTTATCAGACTGCTAGAGAACGCGCCGACACCATTGGCTCGCACGCATCGGGACGGAGTCCAAGGTTGAGCATGAGCTTTCAACGCCTGTCGGAGTACGGCGACGATGACGGACCCGACGAAACGACGAGTATCGCGACCGTGCGCGATAACGTGTCCAACTACCAAAGCACGCGCATGTCGCCGAATCCGAGGAATAGGCGCTCCACGCAGCAATCAGATCCGCCCACGAATGGTACCAGCGGCACCAACGGGACAAATGGGACGGATGGCGCGGATCATCACGGGGACGACGAGAAGAATTGGCTAAAACATTACTTCGGAGGCCTATGGTCGATAGAGCTCGAGAATAAGGGAAGCGTCGCAAGGGATCATTTGGCTTTGGGTACGTTCAACCACTGGCCCCTTTTTTTTGCTTACGCTCGCACATTCACAGGCTGATGATTGGCCCTCTAGAGCGAACATTTCTCGCGTGGCTTCGAACATCGCTCTCCTTCGCGTCCATCGGAATAGCCGTAACCCAATTATTCCGCCTGAATACCTCAATAGATGAAAACGACCCTAGTTTTATAACGCTACGACGTATAGGAAAACCGCTGGGAGCGACCTTCATAGGTATATCCATAATAATTTTGTTGTTGGGATATCGTAGATATTACCAAGGCCAACAATGGATCATTAAGGGGAAATTCCCTGCGTCGAGGGGGACTATAGTGATAGTGTCGGTGATCGCATGTGCTCTCATAGTGGTCAGCTTATTTGTCGTTCTATTTACGCAACCTACGGGAGTAGGATCTACATAGGTAGTTAAACTACCTAATGTACTAGCTGGAATTGCGATCTAGAATAATGGCAGCGGCTAATAGTAGGACATCTAAAATGAAGCTTAGAATTAAAATATGTCCACAGCATCTATCATAATATTTGAAACTGGTTGGTAGTAATAGTGATTGTCATCAAAATTTGGCGGTTGCTATATTTCGTCCACAGAATCAATCTTCAATCAAAATCTTGACTCCACAGCATTTCACCACTCACAAGCTACCTTATAATGACCTACCTTTATGTCTCGCCTACAAACAGACCCCAACCACTTATACTCATATTAGAATCAACTGTATCATCTAAAACACCGACCTTATCTACCCGGATTTTTACAAAAAAACCGTCTATATCTCGCCAATTTGTGTGAGATGAACACAGACTGCCCGCTATGTCGCTTCTGACACAGTCGGTCGACGTTCCGGCGTTTGCCCGCACCCAGCTCGCGCTCCTGGACGCCGAGCTGCAGAGCGAGATCCAGGAGACCAGCGGGCTCATCTCCGGGACGAGCCCGGCTTCGCTTCAGCGCGCCGGCCTCGCCGTCACCAACCTGGTCGTCTCATCGCAGCGGACGGGGCTGGGCGGAAGGACGGTGCTCGAGCTCGGTCCGGACAGCGCCACCGGCAGCGAGCTCCCTGAGCACGGCTTGCGAACCGGAGATATAGTGCTCGTTTCCGAGCAGCCCGCTGGCAGCGCTAAGAAGCGCGAGGTCAAGGATCTAGAGAAGAAGGGAGCTAAAGGTGTCGTGACGAAGGTGAAGAGGGATGCTGTAGCTGTGGCTATTGATGAGGATAAGGAGGATGCTGCGAATTTTGGTGGTAGGGTCTGGTTGGTGAAACTCGCTGATGATGTTACATACCGCCGCATGAACCAAGCGATGGAGAAGCTGCGGGACATGGGCGAGTCCGAGTACTCGAGCTTCATGCGTGTGCTGTTTGGCCTCACGAGCCCGTCGCTAGTACCGTCGGATCTTGGAAAGGATCCGGAGTACGGCGAGGGCAAGATCGAGTGGTTTGATCCGACGCTGAATGATTCCCAGAAAGATGCTATCAGGTTTGCACTTGCGTCGAGGGAGATTGCTCTGATTCATGGTCCACCTGGGGTGAGTAGTACCTAAGACTCCGACTCTCCTCGTCCACGCGAAACAAAAAAAAAGAAAAGGGCTGACCGATTTCTTATTGCTTTGCTTTACTAGACAGGCAAAACACACACCTTGATCGAGCTAATCCTACAGCTAGTCAAACGCAACCAGCGCGTTCTAGTCTGCGGCCCATCTAACATCTCAGTGGACAACATCGTCGAGCGACTGTCCCCGCACCACGTTCCCATCGTGCGGCTGGGCCACCCAGCACGGCTTCTTCCATCGGTATTGAATCATTCGCTAGACGTACTAACCCAGACCTCAGAAGCCGGCCTTATTGTCAAGGATGTGCGCGCCGAGATGGACGCCAAGCAAGCGTCCATCAAGAAGACACGCAGCGGCAAGGAGCGCAAGGCTATTTACGCGGATCTCAAGGAGCTGCGTAAGGAGTATAGACAAAGGGAGAGGAGGTGTGTTGACACGCTGGTTGGCGGGAGCAAAGTCGTGCTCGCCACACTGCACGGCGCGGGAGGCTATCAGCTTAAGAACGAGGAGTTCGACGTCGTGATTATCGACGAGGCCAGCCAGGCCCTCGAAGCGCAATGCTGGGTCGCGCTGCTAGCGGCCAAGAAGGCCGTGTGCGCGGGCGATCACTTGCAGCTGCCGCCTACGGTTAAGTCGACGAACTCGAAGGCCAAGCCCAAGATCAAAGTCAAAGGCAAGGAAGGAGATAAGGAGGGAGAGGGGAGCCTGATAAAAGGGGCTAGCTTGGAGACTACGCTCTTTGATCGGCTGCTCAAGCTACATGGGCCGAATATCAAAAGAATGCTGACGACGCAGTACCGCATGCACGAGAAGATCATGCGGTTCCCGTCGGATGAGTTGTATGAGGGTAGGTTGGTGGCTGCGGACGCGGTGAGGGAGCGATTGCTCCGAGATCTAGAATACGAGGTCAAGGATACGGAGGACACTAGTGAGCCGGTAATCTTCATTGATACGCAAGGCGGCGATTACCCCGAGAAGAATGAGGAAGAGGAAGATAAAGACGGGAAAGATGGCAAGGATAGGAAGAAGGCTACGGTTAGGTCAATGTTCGGCGAGAGCAAAAGCAATGAGATGGAGGCTGCGCTGGTGAGGCAACATGTCAAGAAGTTGATTGAAGCTGGTGTTAGAGCTGAGGACATCGCGGTTGTTACGCCGTATAATGCCCAGGTATTTCCGCCAACAATATTCTCCCATCATCTTTACTCTGAGATACTGCGCTAACTAAGTATACCCACAGCTCGGCCTCCTGGCACCCCTGAAAGAAGCCTTTCCCGGAATCGAGCTCGGCTCCGTGGATGGATTTCAAGGCCGAGAAAAGGAGGCCGTTATTGTTAGCCTTGTTCGGAGCAACACAGAAGGGGAGGTAGGCTTCCTAAGCGAGAAGCGCCGTTTGAATGGTAAGCCTTAGAATACCCGTATATATCTTAATCACCCAAGAAGCAAGGCTAACGGGAATAGTCGCGATGACGAGACCTAAACGTTCACTAGTTGTGGTCGGCGATTCAGAGACTGTCCGAAGGTACGTTTGTTTTCTATTTCCCTACCTAGGTACTTTGGATCTTAATTCCCCAACATATCCTCCTATAATACCAATACCTGTTTCTTATGTCTATTTAAATTGCTATGGAATTGTCGTCACAATAGCTTGCGCTTGGACGCGATGGATCGTTTCATATGTTTCTAGAACTCCCGTCTGACAGGACTTAGAGGCAGCAAATTCTTAAATAACTGGATGGAGTGGCTGGAAAACAATGCAGATCTTCGTTACGTCGATTCAGCTTCGATAGAGCATTGAAGTGTGTGACGAACATGTGCGGTGAAGGTCAATTGGGGGGCCGCGAACAGACCCTACCTTAATCTCGAGTCCCTTGGGACCGATGATTTAAAGGAGAACGTTCATCCGAGGTTGTAACATAGCAGATACGCGGATGTGACTTTACATGCCTACTGCTGAACCTATATCGGAGTTTTCCTGGTGGCTTCTGATTTGCTTTTATTAGGAATTGCAAGTCGTCACCTCACGTGTAATGAATTTCCTCTTGCTTCTTTAACTGATTTCAAATTATTATTGTTGTTGTTGTGATTGTAAAATCTGGTAAGGTACCTATACCTTTAACAGCGCAAGGGGGACAAGCTCTTCTTCATCACATATGGGACATGGAGGTCAATATTTGGACCATAGCGGTGGGTTGGTGGACATTTCGATTGCTGAAGATGGAAGTCAAGGAACCCTAGTTTGATACAATACATAGTACATAGTTACTACATTTGGATAATGTGTGATTACACATATGTATATGCGGCAAAATAAACTCGCAGACTGCGGTTGTTGTTGAGGAATCGAGCAGAATCAGACGATAGATAGCGCTGTGACGGTTTGGCTGGGGTACATACAGTAGTGGATTTGACATCCTCTTCCCTGCTGTTTCAGAATTGCTTTTTCCTGGCGGGGAGCGGACCGTTTGAGATCCACATGGTTAAACTGAAAACGAGAACGACGACGACTTTATACATTAAAATATTCCGGGTGGTGAACTGACCGAGGGATTGGTATGTGAAGGGCTGGTTGATTAGGTACCTACCATATCTGAATCCATAAGAACAAATTGTTTTTCTAAGGGCGAGTAACAAATTCCATGCTTGGTCCGGCAAACTCGATAGGGGAAGTTCGCTCTTAGGATAATACACGCTTGCATAGCCCCCGTTGCAACCAAAAACTAAATACATCAGTTCAGATGTTGTACCTGCATGAGCTAGCGGTTCGGAGAAATCCTGCAACTTTGGGATTTGGTTGGCTTCGTAATGGCCCGCATGCATGTGTATATGCAGGTAGGTAGCGTCGACAACGTCCAATGCAGCAACCAAGATGCAAGAGACAGGAGGTGCGGTTTGTTTTGGTGTTCAGAATCCCTCTACGGTAGAAGCGCCAGCAAAATAGCGACTGGCGAATACGTGTACGAACTATCACATTCCAATGCGCATGGTATCGGCGCTTTCAAAGTTGGTCTGGTACCAACACCCAATCGCCCCGTTGATTTCATGGGCGCTGGGGCGTTAAATACCGATGATAATATGAAATAATATTAACGTTTGTTCGCTAACCAGTTGACGGGAGATCTTATTAAGGAACATCCCGGGCCATAGGATTTCCGTTCCCCAAGATATATCGTCGCAGATCAAACACGGTGTGCTTCCATGGGTTGCGAGGTGTAGTGTATCAAGGTGCTCCTCGTGTGCGTAGTACGGTAGCTTGGCAAGCTCGTCAGAGATTGATAGGTAAGTTAACGGATAGAGCGGAGAAAAAACGTGGTGTAAATAAAAGGGACGAGAATGGAGAACGGCGCCCCATCTGGTGCCGGTCGCTAGAGTTATTAGTTACAACTGTCTTCCGTGTTCAATCTTGAGTTCTGCTAGTGAGTATTCGGCCCATCTCCCTCACGAAGTAGAAACTGGAATTCGTGACGATGAACTGCGATGCAATTGGGTAGAGGTCAACGATTAACAACATCGTATCTTTTTGCCTCTCAAGTAAAGAGTAACGCAGCACGCTCAGGCGTTTTGAATCAGTATGGGGGACGATTTACTACATATGTATAGTAAACATGATACCCTTTTAGTTTGGAATTGTGCGGCTGTAAGACGCCTTGATGTTTTGTCGTTCTCGCTTCGTACGTAACTCGGGATGTTAGGTACTACATGCATGTAAAATACCTCACAAAATACATACTCGGGCATTTTTCATCCACATCTTGTGTACTTGACACCAAGATCCTTTATACAAGACTTTTTACTTATAGTATTCGAAAGTAAATAATATAATATTCCGGTGCCTAAGGTACCTAACATAGGAATGGTATCCCATTGTTTTTGGGTCTTCGTATAATTAATATCTCCAATTTGAAAGTGAGGATTGAAGTTGAGATTAGTCCATGTAAAATAGTATTTAACCGAAACGGCCATGAAAGCCTCAACCGGAAGCAGTCTCCGTGGCTAGCTTCCATTAGCAGCTATCCCCTAGTTTAAACCCTGAAAACATGGCAAGTACATTATCCAGATATGGTAGATGGCGTTTTTAAGTGCATGGTGGCTTCCCTCGGTTCAGTTGGATTTCTATCCAGGCATGCAGCTATCCGGTCTTGCATAGTGGGTGTATTACAGGGAGTGTAGCACACTGCTATAGCTGAGTGGCCTAGGCTCTCATTACCAATAGCCAAGTCCACCAAACATTTGAATCTTTTTTATTATCTCTTTGGGCAAATACCTAAATGTTTACATACTTTGTACCTACCACGTACAAACTTCGAACGCTCACTTACGGTACATACACCCTTACCTTACGTCCATCCCTATGTATTCCTGTCACATGGAATTCTTGGTCTTTTACAACATGATAGTTCTCTGAGACAATTGATGTAATTAACGCTCCAATACGATGTCAAATGATAGCCCAAACCTGTCACAGCCACTACTCCGTCTTATGCCTGCAGCGGGAAAATGTACGCCATGGACCAAATGGTCTATCGAGACGAAATCTCAGCCAACACACGGACAGTTGGAACACACGGACCCTCAACCGCGCATGCAGGTTCAAGCAAGGTTTACCACTGCAAAGACCCCTGGGTCCAATATCAGAGCATTCCAAAGCCCTGGTCCTTCGTCATCCCGACCTATCCTAGCACCTCCCTAAACCTCTTTGAGGTCATATGCGGCCCTAGCTTCTCCTGCTTCTGCCCACTTGGAGCCGATCTCTCATTAGACATTGTTGCAGTAAACCCTCCAGAGCGCGCCGCCTATGTGCATTGGTCGTTTCATGGATCAAGACTTATCCATATGTTTACCGCCCATCCGCTTAACCCCAGAGCCTTGCTATCCCACTACCCACTACCCACTCGCTCACGTACATATGCACGAGTCTATCGACCGTTGTCGCAGGAACTCTTTCCAATATGCGTTGTACTGGCCGCAGGGCCTTCCGTGTCCCATCCCATAAACCAACCCAGGTACCCTCATAACCTATCCTTCCCTCTGTTTGTCTTTGCCACTGTCCTCTAGTGGTAATCGAGGAGGGGTTCCCTCTCGTCATTCGATTCTCGTATCGACGTCCTCGTCCTGCTGAGCCGCATTGCTGGCGATGTGAGATGTGGGAGATTGATCTCTTTTCTAAACTAAAGTGACTAGTTGCGAATACGAAATAGTCATGTTCTAAGAGTCAAGAAATGGATCGCCGGCCGTCGTCATTATCACACATACAATCTTTCTACTATCTTTCTAGTCGTTCGCTATCTTCGCAATCCATCAGTTCGTAAATCCCGCTTTTTGACATTAAGACACGATGGGCCTCTTCAGACCTGGGACCGGCGTCGGCCGACCGAAAACCGCCCAGCCTGATCACTCAACCGTCCGCGGTAGAATTAGTGGTCCTATTCCAATGGACGACGAATTCCCTGTCAGAAATACAGTAGTGGGAATAGCTCAAGAAGACAAACCGGAGCAACCCGAATCTCAAGTTGAGGATCAACCCGCCCCAAGATCCGGAAATACACCTTCCGATGTACTACGGACAGACAAGGCGGACTCTGTGACCCCATCTGGGCCGAGCCAAGCTTCAAATGTCTCTGGCAGCCCACGACAGCATAGGACGGTCCGTTCCAGCACTTTAAGATACTCTACCGTCAGCGACGGCACAGATGCAGACCGACCTCAGCGCAAGAAGTCAACTCTCAAGTCTACTCTCGGTAGGCTTTTCAAGAGAAAGAAGAAGAGCACAGGCGGAACGTCTATTTCGGGGGCTCACTTTGCGGGATCGGGCGACACTGCACAACATGTAGATGTAAGCGGTACCCTTAGATTTGGACCAACATTTGTCATACAATGGCAAAGACTAACACTCGGTATTTCTAGGACTCAAATCGAGCTCCGAAGGAGGGCGAACCTAAACGTTCAGTCTCATTACCGATTACGGAATTTGATAGAGCGCTACGATCACATTCGGTCGGGCCCGATGACATGCTAGCAATTACAAGTGCTCGTAGTTCACTACAAGTTGATCCCGTGTTACTTCGGAGGAGAGCTGCATCGTCCAACAGGATTCTGAGTGGGAGAATCAGAGATTTTGATGGAGAGATAATCGGCCTATCCCCGAGGCCTGCTAGTACCCATGGACGTGATAATAATGCACCGGGGGACGATGATCCTGAGGACATCGGTCGCGCTATAACTAGCGACAGCTATACACATCGTCGGAGATCGAGGAGCCTGTCGCAGCTGCAGGATGTTGCAATAAATCACGTCCAGGTCCGGAAGCGTAGTGATGAGATTCGATATTGGAGAGAGAGTTATAACCCACCCATTTTATCACCCAATTCGTCGACTGTGAATAATGACGACACTGGCGTTGTGGACGTAGATGTGGAAATCCCAGCCAATCCACCTGAGGAGACCTCACCGAAGACGCCACCACAACCCTTTAATTTTGGCCCCATGGCCGGAATGAAAATTACGCAAGCGGCTGGTCTAGAAGATCGTATAGCTGCTTTAGAAGTCCGGAACCAAAAATTGGAGAAACTCGTATCTCAGCTATTCCAAGTCGTACCAGGTGTCAACAATTACGTACCCGACACCCCCGACCAAGCACGACCTCGGGGGTCATTCGCACAATCTATACCTTACACACCGACGCGCTCGGCTATTGCGGAGACGTCGGAATACCAGACGCCTTCACGCGATCTTGAACAATCATCAAGATTTAGTTCGTCTCGTCATTCAAACGAGTCGTTCGGTGATGGAAACACCTTCATTGGATCAATGCCCCCTTCGACGAGACCGCACCCGCGACCTACGTCGAATGCGACAGTTCGTGGTGCCACGAGCTTGCCTGCGCTCCTAGGGGAGAATGTGGGACCTTTCACTGCGGATCATTATACAACTCTGAAGGCCCTATTAGACACTGAGCGGGATGCACGACAAGCGTTAGAAGCTCGGGTGACGAGATTGAGCCATAGAGTCAACCTCATTTCTCGGACGTCACACAAGCTTGAGACCGAATCCACTTCTTATTCTACCGTGTCTGCCTTCGAGCACGACGACGATGAACCCCTAACTGCTGATGCGGAAACCGAGTCGGAGGCATATAAAACGCCGCGCGAAGAAGAGCCCGGCCATGGCTTCGGCGCTTTTGGCGAAGAACTTCGAGACGATGAGGAAGACGGTTCAAGAAAGAAAGCAGCTAGGACGCTTTCTCTCAGCCAATTAACTTTGAAGAGGCCTCCGCGGACGCAACAGGAAGCTGACGTCGACTTATGACTACATGGACTCCGACCACACATACGCTAACCGCCCGGATCTGCAGGACTTTAACCCCTTGGATGACCACTACAGCTTCATACTCGGCGTGATTTCTACTTTTCTATAACGCATTTGGACTTTCGGCATGGGAGGCTTTCTTGTCTTTACCCACCTAGCGCAACGACATTGGTTGATCCTAACGATGTCCGAGCATGGCGCTTTTTGAGATGCACGATTATACGATACGATTATCCCTCCTTTCATCTTCTATGCATTGTCCCATTCAAGTGTATTGTACGAGCGAGCGAGCTTCATTTGAGATATTGCTTGAGTTCCCGCCTATCTTATTGACCTTCTCCCATTGTCGTTTTTAACTGCATTACCCATTTAAAGCCTGCTATTTGATACCATATCTATCGTACTAGGCGGAAAATGACGCATAGCTTGTATTTTGATTCTATTTTGTGTTAAGAAAGATTTCCCCATACCTATCATTTGCGCAGAGCGGAGCATCGCAATATTCGCTAGAGCAGGGTTCGAGCACGAACGATACCACGGAAAGAGTGTACAGGGGGGAACATGGAGAGAATGATAGTGGAGGAATTCAAAAATAGCTTCGTGCAGTGGTAGTTCGTTTAATAAATGAGATGCGTATGTTGAGACGCACGCTACCACCACTCACCCTGATTTACACTTACCTTTTTACCAATGGCCTAAGCGAAGTGAGTTAACTGCCTGATACATCAATATCAGCACTGAAGAAGCCTACGAGGTTATCAAAATACCATTTCTGAGGTCAAAATCAATGGTCGCCATGCCTTCGGAGTGCCGATCATAGGATACTCCCCCTCACGACCGTAGCAGCAGCTTCTAGATTAAGAAGATACGCGAGCGCCAAGCAATGTACCCCAATCTCTTTTCGGAACTTATTGTCCAATTTCGATAATACGACGTTGATTGGACAATTCCTGTTATCGAAAGATATGTATGCGGAGGAACAAGGAGGAGTAGTGATAGTAGCTATGGCTGCTTCTCCCACCTTGGATGCAACCGAGAGGAGTAGTGGCGATGATGATATTGACGGGGAGAATGATGCCGCATAAGAAGCAACCGGCAACTCCCGGCACCGCTCTATGATCTATCTACATGCTTGTTCAAATATCTCGCAAGAGATTATAAGAGAAAGAAAGTGCTCCAGATCAATAATTCCTCTAATATTCGATCTCGACTCACTGTCTTTCAATCGGTTTGTATCCGGAGGCCAATCATGAGACTCGCCGTCCTACCTATAATGGGCTTCGCGGCCCTTACCAATGCAATACCCTTAACATCAAGCAATCCGGCCGCTGTGCTCCTACGACCCAGAGCAGAGCCACCAGGCTCTCTAGCCTGTTCTGCTTCCAGCTGGCCGCCGAACATAATCGGCGTGGCAAACGAACCACAGCCGCCGTCCGCAGACCTCGAGTCTATTCTGGCGCAGGTCGACCCGGCCAACATTGAAAACACCATCCGGACCCTAGTATCCTTCGGCACACGACACACGCTGTCAACGCAGAACTCAAGCACGCGCGGCATCGGCGCGGCGCGCAACTGGATCCACGCCGAGTTTCAGAAATACGTGACGGCGAGCGACGGCCGCCTCTCCGTCAACGCGGTAGGTTATCTGCAGGAGCCCGACGGCAACCGCATCCTGTTCCCGACGTACATCCACGACGTCGTGGCCACGCTGCAAGGCACCGAGGAGAACAGGCTGTATGTCGTGTCCGGCCACTACGATTCCCGGGTATCCGACCCGAATAACTACGAGGATGATGCCCCGGCGCTGATGACGATGCGTCGGGAGTTGCGGTTTCCCTCGAGCTGGCCCGGATCATGTCCCAGCCCCGGTACCCGCGCCCAAAAGCGAGTATTGCGTTCGTGGCGGTCGCGGGCGAGGAGCAGGGGTTGTATGGGTCGCAGTTTTTGGCGCAGACGTATGCTAATGCCACGCCGAGAGTCAACGTAGGTCAATCGTCTTTTTTCAGCAAGTGATAGCAAAGCTGACACGACGGTCCGATCATCCGGACTCCCAAATTAACAGGTCGAAGGTATGTTTACAAACGACATAGTCGGCTCATCCAAGGGCGGAGAAAACGGAGAGCTCTCCGATCCGTATGTGATCCGGCTCTTCGCGCAAGGCCTCCCGCCGCTCAACGTCGAGAACTCGACGACGCGGGAGACGCGCCTCACGATCGGCGGGGAAAACGATACCCCTTCGCGCCAGCTCGCCCGCTTCGTGAAGGAAGTCGCCGAGAACGAGGCCACGGGCATGAACGTGTCCGTCGTGTACCGCCTCGACCGGTACCTCCGCGGCGGCGACCACCGGCCCTTCCTCCAGGCCGGGTATCCCGCCGCGCGGTTCACGGAGCCGCATGAGGACTACGCGCACCAGCATCAGGACGTGCGGGTCGACCCCGACACCGGAAAACAGTACGGCGATCTGCCCGAGTTTGTCGATTTCGAGTACGTCGCTCGCGTGGCCAAGGTCAACGGTGCCGCGTTGTGGAGTCTGGCTACGGCGCCGGGGACGCCGAAGAACGTGCGGGTTGATACTTCGGCGCTGAGCACGAATACTACGCTTTATTGGGACCCGCCTGTTGAGGGATACGGCGGCGGTTACGAGGTGGTGTGGCGGCCGACGAGTGCGCCTTTTTGGACTGGGGTGATTGATGTTGGGCCTGCTATTCAGGCCACGCTGTCTCTTAGTAAGGATGATGTTGTTTTTGGCGTTCGGGCTAAAAGTTCGGATGGGCTACGCGGTGTTGCGGTGTTGCCTTTCCCCGGATCGCGGTGAGAGGCGTTGAGATGATATGTGTCTTGTGGATCTTATAATAGATAGTGGTCCTAGCTATGATAATAATAAGTCAGCTGACTTGGAGCAATCTATGGTGCACCTAATGAAATATGGCTGTAATAATCCGAAAGATGTGGTTGAGAGATCTTCGTCTATGATGCCCGCTTCTCCTACGTCTGTGGCAACGCGGGCCTCTGCTTTATCGTGCTGAACTAGGTACGTTGGCTTCCAAGGCTGGGGCAATACCAGAGCGACGAAAGGTAATACCGCGTTTAAGGTAACCGATCTGCCGATCATCGTTCGCCATGGCTGTCAGCTCGGTTGAATTGCATTCATACCTAGTATCTTGGATCGAGAGTCATCCCGTCCCAATACAAACCAGTCAATACTACATTTGACTGATAACATTATTCGCCACTTGGATCCGCTAACCGCGCCCTCTTGTAATTATCTACAGTTGAGAGAACCACTCTGAAATCCTTTCACATCTCAATTTTGTCTCCCGTGTCTCTGCTTTCTCAGGTGTTCAGGCATCTCGAGCCGCGTGGGCGTAGAGGGGGGACGATCAAAAAGCAAAATGAGTTCTTCCTTCATCCTTCCTGCAGGTGACACTTACGTCCTCCATGCTCTCCTCTTGTTTTACTTCTTGAACTGCTCAATGGCGAACTAGTATCTCCAGCATATAAGACATGTAGAGACGCCAAATGGAGAGCATTAGACCTATACGTCGTAAAAAAAATAAAAATAAAAATAAAAAAAAACCCAATCTCGTAACGGATGTGCCAGCTTCATCCCAAACGATTGTGGCTTCAGGCGGGGAAAGATAGGGAAATGCGGCAATTTTCAGCTC
The DNA here is from genome assembly GCA_002120335.1 of Hypoxylon sp. EC38. Taxonomy (NCBI): domain Eukaryota; kingdom Fungi; phylum Ascomycota; class Sordariomycetes; order Xylariales; family Hypoxylaceae; genus Hypoxylon; species Hypoxylon sp. EC38. Next base: position 1,794,187 of record KZ111236.1, on the reverse strand, counting down.
GCCATTTCCACACAGGATTCAGGGGCTTGGGCTAGAGGTAGGAAGTCAGTATCGATCTGCGTCCCCCTTCGCCGACTAAATCTACTGTTGTAGATCAATCACTTGCCATCAATGAACGAAACCCGTAGTCTATATCGTTGATTAGGCTCCTAGATCTCCAATACTCTTAGATGTGGCTTGGTACTACGTGGTGGCGCTTGTTCATCCCGTTAGCAACGCCTCATTGAATGGTACTGGGAAGAGAGTCATCCACAAGTATATAATGAGTGTGTTTGCGGAAGAGACTCTAGTCGACATAGAAGCCCTTGTTCTTTCAAAGAGAAATTTTTAGCTCAGAATGTCCGACTACTACGAGTACGAATTTGTGTCCCTCGATGAGGATCCCAATCCCCTCCCGGCCCCAACCACCGTCAAGGAGGAGGGTCACCGGTATGTGATTGAATGCACTACAGAGAGGAATGTCGTGGCTATAGATGATAAGATCATGGCTTCAGTGTGGTTCCAGACGGAGGTAAACTTCTCTACTTTCTAGTCTGGAATATTGGAACGGCCCTCAGGCTCACGCGTCTCTTTAGCCACTGACTACCGACTTTATCAATCGAATCGAGAGCATTCGACTATACACCCAATCGCACGACCAAGGTTTTGTTAGTGACCCCTTAGCCGGTAATTGGACGTGGTTCGAATTGTCCATCCTAGCCAATGGCTCCCAGCGACGTCCAAAGACCAAAGGAGAGCTGGCTCTTACATGGGAAAGCCATCGCAATTTGATGGAAACCAGTACCTACGGCTCGGTAGGTCTATTCTCCTACATATCTCCACAATGGTCAAGCTTCATTCTTACCTAGGTGACAAGTTTGACGGTAAGAAATTCGAGAGCCAACACGACATGCTCAGGTTTCTTGAGGTATGTATTCTTTATTTACACAGTTCAAGCCGTGGAGACACCAATTAATGACTTCCGGGGCAGGAAGGGGATGTCATTGCTGTTCGACTCTGCGCCCAATTCCCCGGCTGGGAAATTCATGCTAAAATGGGTCGCCTTATAATCGAGATGTCGCAACATGAAAGTAAGCATGGCTATTGTGTATGATATTTCGAAGCTATGCTAACGGCGAATCTCTAGTTCCTCGAGAGGCGCCAAAGTACGCGCCATACGTAACAGAAATGAAGGTCATGGAGAGTATCTTCGTTGAAGTCAACGAAGCAATGCAACCCAAAGAAATGGACTCATACATTCCTCGGCTCCCAGCCACGATCTTCCGTGCTGATGCATTCGATACTCCTGACGAACGTCCCCTCCGAGTTCTTTCCCTAGGTTCGTCTCTTTCTTTCTTTCTTTCTTTCTTTCTTCAGCAGCCAGAGTTGAGCTGATCAGCAGAAAAGATGGAGGAGGGGTGCGTGGTCTTGCCTCGCTCCATATCCTCAACGCTGTGATGAAAAAGGTGTCTCCCAGCAAAAAGCCATGTGAAGTATTTGACATGATTGGCGGGACGAGCACAGGAGGGTAGGTCTAGTCGAGTCAATACTGTGTTGAGCATCTTGTAGTTTACACTAACATATCGTAACAGCCTAATTGCCATTATGCTGGGGAGACTTAAAATGACCGTTGAAGAGTGTATTCTGGCATATGAAGAAGTCATGGGCGAAGTCTTCTGCGGGCCCAAATACCTCAGGTACCTCTGGCGGGGACAGTTTTACAGTGCCGAGAATATAGAGAAAGCTATAAAGAAGCTCCTCAGAGAGAAAATCGAGGATGAGGAGGCTGCTCTAATTGACGAGGACAGTTCCTGCAAAATGTACGGCCGCCTGCATCTCCCACATATCGAGTGACTTACTGACGTGCTTAGTTTCGTCACTGCTACTTATGAGCATGCTGCCAATAACCGTGGGCCGCTTATCCTTCGCTCTTATACGAACAAACAAGCAAAGTCAGAGCTGCCTGGGATCAAGCTATGGCAGGCTGCGCGCGCGACATCAGCCGCACCGGGATACTTCGAGCCGCTTACTGTCGACGGATATAGGCTTGTGGATGGGGGTCTAGGTGCTAACAACCCCCTCGGATGGTAAGAATCGTTTCATCGAGACCAAAATATATCTTCCTGTGGTATTGATTTTAACAATAAGTGCAATTAGGTTGTGGACCGAGGTGTTGAGTGTCTTCGGCCCCGTGCGCGAAACCGACTGCTTTCTCAGCATCGGCACAGGCATTGATGCGAACGTGGCGGTCAAGCAGCCCGGTCGCATCCCGACCTTCGGCACCATCAAGTCGTACGCGAGTATCGCGACGAACTCCGAAATCATGCACATCTTGTTCCGCGGCCTGATCGACGCGTTTGCTCCTCGCTCACGGACGCCAAAGTACTGGCGACTCAACATTTACAAGGAGATACCGGCGTGGGACGAGGAAAAGAAGAAATGGTTCTTTTGGCGTGAGAAGGTGCACCATCACGACGATTATGAGGATATGATTGAGCTAGACGACACTTCCGGAGCGCGTGGTAAGCTCATGGAAATGACGAAGGAATACCTGGGTAGAAAAGAAGTGGAAGAGGCGATCAAGGCCTGTGCGCAGACGTTGTGTGCTCATCTGAAGTAGCTTCAGGGATGATGTTTTCGGGCTTGGTGGTATGAGATCAACATGCCAAATCAAGGACGTTCATTAGTAGCGAGATGACGATATCTCAGCAAAGTTTAAACACGGATGCCAAAACTTCAGTCTTATAGCTTACATATAAAAAGTGAACAAAATACGACATATGATACCTTTAAGTTGACAGTCATAAATGTAAACGATAGTGACGTAGAGACTACCGAATCACGACAATCCCAATTATCAAGTACGTACCTACGTGGGGAGGTTTATAACTACCAAAATCTGCAAATATTTTCAGGGGATATCGAGGCTTTAGATGGGCAATGCGAAACCGCTGTTAGACTTCTCACAATTTATCAAGCTTGCTTCGACGGTCGCTCTTTTCAATGCCTATTCTCATGATCCTCCCTGTTTGGACCTCTTCAGATACCTCTAATATCTAAGCTCTTCGCGAACATGATCTTACGGCGTAGCTTTTGGTTCCCGCTTGGGATTGCAGTCGTACTTCTCTTCTTCTATTATTCATGGTCAATTCAATATGTATACAGATGGGCTGACTCCGGAAGCACGGCGAAAAGACTTCACTTCGACGCAGGAGTCTTCGACGATGAGGATTATTTCTGGAGGAAATTACCTACCCATTATCCCGTCCAAGACATGAAGCCCCTCCCAACAGGTACGCCACATAAGCTCCCTAAGATCCAGAAGGTCTTTGGTAGAGAATCAGAGAAGGATGCGACTATCCGGAGAAAACGGCAGGAAATTGTCAAGAAAGCGTTCACTCGCTGTTGGGAGTCTTACAAGGCCAAGGCGTTTATGAGTGACGAGCTAGCCCCTATTAGTGGTGAATCCAAAGACACGTTTGGAGGCTGGGGAGCCACCTTGGTCGACAGTTTAGATACTCTATGGATTATGTCAATGAGAGAAGAGTTCGAGGAAGCTGTTGCCGCAGCGGCCAACATCAACTTCAGGACAAGTACACTCGAGAGTGTAAATGCTTTCGAGACCACCATTCGTTACTTAGGAGGCTTCCTTTCAGCTTACGACCTAAGTGGTGACCAAAAGCTGTTGCGCAAAGCCAGAGAAGTTGGCGATATGCTTTACAAGGCCTTTGATACGCCAAATCGCATGCCGATTACGCGTTGGGATTTCGATTATGCCGCGCAAGAAGGACAACAGATTGCACCCTCAACGGCATTACTCGCCGAAGTTGGATCTCTGTGCATGGAGTTCACGCGGTTATCTGTAATAACCGGAGACCCGAAATGGTTTGATGCGACCGAGAGAATCAGGGAGGTCTTCGAGGAGCAGCAAAGAACTTCTCAATTGCCTGGCATGTGGCCATTCACGCTTAACACCAGAGAAAAGCGATTCAATTTTGACAACACGTTTGGGCTCGGAGCCTTGGCTGATAGCACTTATGAATACCTACCCAAGATGTATGCTCTGGTGGGTGGGCTTTTACCTTCATATCAGAAGATGTACGAGGAATCGATGAAAACAGCTCTGAAGCACATCTTCTACCGGCCCATGATTCCAGATATGCCGGACATACTTATGTCAGGTACCCTTCGCACTAAGAACGAAGACGGAAAGATGGCCTTGGATTTTGAGCACGAAGGCCAGCATCTTGTCTGCTTCGCTGATGGAATGTTAGCGATCGGCGGGAAACTGTTCGAGAAACCGGAACATCTAGAAATTGCTAGAAAGCTAGTAGATGGCTGTATATGGACATACAAAGCAATGCCATTTGGTATAATGCCCGAGACTTTCTTCATGGCCCCTTGCAAATCGCAAAAGGAATGCGAGTGGGACGAGTCCCTATGGAAACAGGCCGTTTTGTATCAGGCTGGCGAGCACGATCTAACGGACACGGCCAAAGCCGACGAGATAATTTCTAAGTCGAGGCTGCCGAAGGGTTTCACGCAAATCAAAGAAGCTGGTTACCTACTTCGGCCGGAGGCAATTGAAAGCGTCTTCATCCTGTACCGTGTTACTGGCCGCCCGGATCTTCTTGAGTCGGCCTGGGCTATGTTCGAGGCAATACAGGAGCACACGAAAACGCCACTGGCAAATGCTGCCCTAACCGATGTAACGGTTGATAGTAACCCCCCAAAGGAAGACTCCATGGAGAGTTTCTGGGTGGGCGAGACATTGAAGTAAGTCTGTTCCTATCCCTTTGTCTTCGCCTTCCTTATATAGTGGTGGGTTTTGGATAGCAGCTAAGTGTGAAATCGTAGGTATTTCTATTTGATCTTTAGCGAGCCGGATCTCATAAGTCTAGATGAATGGGTTTTCAATACAGAAGCACATCTATTTAGGAGATTGGTTTGATGAGATTCCGTAGGGGTTGGGTACTTACATGGGTACCTATCAGCATGGCTTGCTTATTCACTCATTTATTTTATTTCTTCAAATCTGTATTATCCGCGTACCAGGTTTCGAGGTAGAGCGGACGTAATCCGTGCGTGTTGAGGCATAGATTAATAGCCAGCTAATACGTGGCCGTACGACGTAGCCTCTCGGGTTCATGCCCAAATCTGACCTTGAAATGGAGTAAATGGCATGCTTACCTGGTATTGTATCTGTAGGCTGAAGAAACTTCATGCAGGATCAGGCACAATGTACATTAAAGAGGCGCTGCAGCGTACAACAATGGAGGCCTTAACTACCACAACAAGAGGGAAATATTGTAACTTCTAGTAGGTATGCTGTACCTGATAGATGGGCTATGTTTGATATTAATTTAGTTTTTATAAGATACCTTATAACGAATGCATCTCTCATACCTATTCAATTCCTTAGAACACATGGGGGTTGAAAAGGCTGTCGGCATTTGCAACATGGATAACTCTCAAGGCATCAAAGGGAAATTAGGTATGCAAAACTTGCAAATTAAGTTTCCATGGCACGAGGCCAACCGATGATTATGGTATCGCTCAGCACCATCAAACGTATCAAGATTTTGTAGCTAGCAGAGATGCCGGTTGCTTTATCTGCGCCTAGTTATGGGCAAAACATGTAGTGCCACAGCATACTAAGGGGCGCTGAGTATATGGTGCTGAAGAGTACTCTTACGACGATGAATATTATGCGTACTTCCGTATGATGTGTTCTTGGGCCGCCGATACTGAACTCAAAGGTATGTTCCACGCCCTCCTCGAAGCACCATGCCGTTTTGGATCATGATCGTTGATGATGGCTTAGTCTACATGGGCAGATCTAGAGGTCATCGCTCCTTTCCCCCTCTCATGAAATGGAGCGACTTGACGGCCCATCCCTGGTCTAACCTCGATCCCTACATAGGGTCAAATCAATCCCCCCAAAAATTTATGGTTGGATATCATCTTGTCAAGCGGACCATGATTGTTGCAGGCATCTTCGCCCAGGAATTGGGACCTTTTTCCTAACTCGAGTTCTCGATGTTAAGAAAGTCAGTCTTGGTATAATATCTCTACGGAATAGGGAGGAGGTTAAGACCGAGTATGAAATTGACAAAGGAATGGCCCGACAGGGGTCATCATCATAGCCTACATTGGAGCGAAGATATCCCGCCTACTGGACTCTGTCTCATCGCTGGGGAGATCCAAGTCAAATCCAGCAACTTCTTAAGACTACGGAGCAGAAGCTACGTAAAGGAATCTCCCTAGGAGACCTGTCACATACTTTCCGTGATGCGGCTCTCCTTGTTTACCGCTTAGGATATAGGTATATCTGGATTGACTCGCTATGCATCTTTCAAGATTCCAAAAGCGATTGGCAGCACGAGTCCGGGACTATGGCGGATATTTACCGCCACTCTCTGTGTAACATATCAGCAATCTCATCATCAATTGACCCATCCAGTGGCCTTTTCCACTATCGAGAGCATGAGGCAAGGCTCTTATTTCCGTTTCGAATTAGTGTACGAGCATATCGCACATTCAGAACATCAAGTACTCGGAGGCTGAGTGTTGGGCGATGGATGATCAGGAATGATTCAGCCTGGGTCGACGACGTCGAGAATGCGCCCCTTAGCACACACGGCTGGGTCTTGTAGGAACGGTTCCTAGCTCCGCGTACTATCCACTTCACAGGGAATCAGATTTACTGGGAGTGTTTGGAGTGTGCTCGTTGCGAGATTAGCCCCTGGACGAGACTTCCGGCTTTGGATAGACAGGAGAAGCGACACTCAAATATTGGCAGATACAGAGCCCCAAGATTAGAGCTGGCGAAGATGTCGGCGGGACGGATTTCCCCTAGATGCCGGGACTTTTGGAAATATAGCGATAGAATAAACTCACTATATCGATATCCGGCATTGCTAAGGCTTTACGCTCATATGATATTTCATGATTAGAGTAAGAGAAAAATATAGTGACTATAATGATTAATTTTAGTTTAGATAGCTGTTTATCGTCTGTTTGTTTTATAAGTCGTAAACGTAATGGATAATGCTGCTTTCTTTTGCACACGAGTCATGAATCCCTAAAGGTGTATCCTAGTATCCTAGGTTAGAATGACAGTCACCTTATTCAAGACGTGAGACTCACTATGTGCATAACACTTGGTGAAAAAATACATATATCTTATATGATTGGCTAATACCAGGGTTATATACTTTAAGAAGTATCTTATCTTATCAACAACCCCACCTCGGCGCCGAGGCAAAGGCTTACCCAAACTTGCCCAATTGCGACCAATTCAATTTCTTCCAGCTGGTCTCTCCTCAGCTGCGACGAGGAAAACTAAAATTGCGACCTTCCTTAGTTGACCTTCATTAGTTGACCTTCATTAGTTGACCTTCAGTTAAGGGGAACAGAGGCAGTGCAGCAAGCCTCCTTTTGCTAAACGACACCAAAAATTCGCAACTTACCTCAGGTAATTTGCTGTCGTTTCCTATCAAGGTCCTGTTAACGGCTAATATCTTACGTATTTCGATATAGCCTCCCGTCGCATTTCATCCACTGCGTCGCACGCATTGTCATCATGCCGGACAAGTGGGTAGATTGGAACAAGACCACTCGGTCCAAGGACTACCGGGGATCGTCTTCGTTCGCAACCTTTATGATTATCGGGCGTATGTTTTGACCTTTATTTTTCATGCGATCTCACTCCAAAATAACACGTAAACGCTAACAAAACGCTAACACACTATGCTCTCCAGCGACTTGCTTCTTTCTAGGCATCCTCTTCGCCATGTTCCCTTATGACTTCCCTCTCCTGTGGACCAAAGACCCAATCTCAGCCGCGTACCTCGACCAGCTCGAAACCCATCTTAAATTCATACACCAGTCCCCTCCTCTAATCGCTCGCGTCCTCAGCATCATGGTCGGCGTCGGCTTTCTCGGATTCTTCATCAAGCTGTTCCGCGCCTCCGAGTCCAACATGCTATTCGACGGCGCCTCGCTAGTCCTATACCTAATCGGAGTCGGTGTCTACGTCGCCAACATCGTCAAGGGCCTACGCCTCGTCAGTGTAGGCGCCTGGACCCGCGACGATTTCGACCCCGCTTCTGCCGCTAGCTTAGGACGAGCTGGAGGCGACCCGCTGACGGGCGGAGAGATCATTCTGGGACGCGAGGACAGCCTCAAGGTCATGGCTGCCAGCAACACGATCCTCGCGCTCGTGCTGGTAGGCGTCCTAGTCCTGCAAGCGGGCCAGTGGTACGCCGAGCGCAAGGACAACGAGGAGTACGAGAAGCTCGAAAAGATGGGCGCCGCTGGTGGCCCGTCGAGTCCGACGAGCGAGAAGACTAAGAAGAAGCAGTAGGAAATTTCTCCTGTCTTTTTCTTATATTCGATTCTGTAGTGTAGGGCCCACTTTCATACGAGCTCCTCAATTTCTTTGAGAGCTCCGGTGGCTCGATGATGGTGCCATGTACAACAAAAGATGCATTGACGGCATTTTTTTCGGATTCGGGATTGCGGATGACGGGTCATGTTGGGACAGATGGAAGCACAAGAAATGAAGGTGGTATGTCTTGAGAGAGGAACCCGAGACGTTTGTACAAAAATTAAAAAGTGTTTTTGCGTGGAGTAGATGAATCTGAGAGTGTCTACGATGCAACCTTAAATGGAACGGGGCTGGTCTATTTTGGGGTAAATTATATATCCTTACTGGCCCTTTCAAGGAGCTATGACACTCAGTTGACCTCTGCTTTACTAAGTTATAATGACAAAACACTCGCTCAGTTACATACCTGTCAACAGGCTGAACAAACTAATTATAGCTCCAAACCGACGCACAAAGACCTCATATTGTCATCAAGGGTGTCCGCCAGGAATCAGACAAAGGAACACATTCACTCATGTAATACATTGTCTTAAGGTATCTCGATAGTATCCGATGGGTTGAGCGATTAGGAATGTTATTGGTGATGATAATACCTAGACAGCACAACGTGGCTTATTGAATTTTGATACTTGGTCCAGTCTTCTTCGACTATTGTACCGAAGATCGAAACCCCTAAAACATTAGGAAAACTAATTGGTTAAAGGCATGTATCATAGTATCTACCTACATAATGCCAGAAGACACATACACAATGGCCCCTCTCTTTATTCAAAAAGAGGCAGTATGTACATACAATTTACCAGAACCAGCTCAACCCTCTCCAAACGCCCACCAAATTAACAGAAGGAAGAAAGTATTCGGAAAAATCAACGAGGGTGTCCCTAACGCCTTGCTCTTGTCTTCCCAGTATCCGTTTTGTGGTATCATGATTCCCCGCAACCCCATTATCAATGCTCCAGAAAACCCCAGATTGTTATTGCCTCTCAGAGGAACAAAAAAAAAAGTGAAAGCGGTTCCCTCATCCAGACGAGAAGAAGATGATAAGAGAGAAAAGTGTAAAAGCATATACCCGCTCATGCTATGCTATCCATATCATCCCATATCGCTACATGTATGTAAAGCGCCAAAGTTTTCGATCTAATCGGGTGCCTAAGTAGGCAAATATGTAGATACCTTGGGTAGGCAGGCAGGTAGGTAGGTATTCATCGCCGATTCCTCAAAGGCGACTCCCCTAAGTAACCCCCAGCATTCGCATTCGCATTCGCATTCGCATTCCTATTCGCGACGTCCGCCCTCTGCTGGATATTCGACCACGTCGTCGCCGCGCTCCCAGGTCTCCCGCCCACTGTCAACGGATCCGCAAAGACATTTATGCTCTCGCCGTCGCTAGGGCGTCTCAGACTTCTCCCCCTCGACATATCATCATCATCCGCCGCCGTCACGGTGACAAGGGGCGCGGGTACTGGGGATAGGTTCTTAGCCTTAGCCTTGCCCTTGCCCTTATCGTTGGCGCTCTTCTGGAAATGCGTCAGGCTCCTCAACCCCGTGATCTCGGCCGAGGAGTGGTGGCTGCGGGGCACATCCGACATCTCGCTGTCGGGGCGGCGCGAGTGCGGGTTATACGGGGAGTTCGGCGGCATGAAGCCACTGGGCCCGCCGTACTCGTACATTTCTTGGTGAGGTTGACGAGGCGGCGAGGCTACGGCAGTGGGTGAAGACATCGCGAGACTCGGCGACGTGGTTGACGCCTGGGATGATTTGGCGAGGAAATCTAGTCTCTGGGAAGGGTAGTTGGCGTGTGGCACGGGTGCGCTGATGATGTTGCCGAAGGATGAGGTTGAGTCGTAGCGCTGCAATTCATCCTTCTTCTTTAGCGCTTTCTTGCGCCGGAATCTTAAGAGCAACACGATTACGATAACGAGGACAATGCCGACTACGCCTCCGATGACCCCACCGACAATCTTGACGGTGTTGGCTGTGCTCGCGGTCGAAGTCGCGGGAGTCTCTGCCGGCGGCGCGGCTGGTGGTGTGGTTGACGGTGTGGCCGTTGTGATTCCGCTTACAGCTACTGTTGTCGATGGCTTGGACGTTGAAGCAGAGGTCGGAGTCGCTGTAGAGGAGGGGTTTGCGGAACTCGGCTTGGTGTTGGGTCTCTTGCTCTGATCGGCGTCTTTGACGCAGTTGACGCCATCACAGTGGTAGCCGAAAGGACAGCACTGCCCCCCGCACGCCTCGAGAATACCATTAAGCACCGTCGTCTTGATCTCAGCCGCGGGGTTCTTGCTAGCGTCCTGAAGGGTCAGGTCACACGTTATAGTCCCTATCTTATCACAATTACTGTTAATAGGGCAGCACAGGACCGTCGTGTTGGCGGCTAGAGCTATGCATGTTGAGCCCGACTCGCAGCAGAAGTTATCTGGTAGACCGGATTGTTGACATTTCGAGAAGTTCTGGGCACAAGTGCCATCGGCTCTCTCGAATAGTGCGCTGGGTCGTATGAAGCTGGCTGATGCAGTCGCTGCGAACAGCGTCGCAAGCCGCAAAGCCTGTGGTAGGTCCCAAAAGTGCGGCATAGGTTCATCAATCCAGATGAAATAATGCGTTTCTCGCTTTTAGTTATGCTATGGTATGGGTTCTCAAGTTGTAGGACGTTTTCAAATATCGTAAGCGGTAAAATATCGTAGAATAATGAGAATAGTGATTATTCACTGGTGAAGAGTAGAAAGTAATAATATCTATCGAAGCAAAAAAGGGCGAAATTCAAATCACGGAAAATTAGTCAGTCTCCGGGGAGGACCAGGAGTGTAAGTTAGAAATAGAAACCTAAAGAATTACGAACAAACGATAGCGTGTTCGAATATTGAATCGAATGACTATGAAAAGATGCGAAATAGAAAGGTGTAACAAAGGTCGAACAGCTCGAAAGCCTGACAATGAGTGTAGTTGATGCCCACCTATGAATCATGTTTGATTCCTTGATATCTTTGTTTCCACTTTGTTCGACCATTGTTCAATCTCTTGGCTCCCTTGGTCAGAGCCCAGAGGTAGTCATCATCTCAGTCGCCTGACTAGAGTCGATTAAGGCTGCTCTGGTCCAACAGATGCGACCAGTTGGGGTCCGTAGAGATTGATGTCCCAGATAATGCGGCGGGATGCAGATGATCGACTGGACATCTTGATTCCAAAAATAATCAGACGGTTCTATGTAGAATTAGATGCATGGTAGATCTTGCCCATTGGCAAAGTAGTAACGCCTCATACGCGCAGAGTTGAGTGGATGTAACTGAATCCAAGCTTTTCAAGTTCCGAGATGAGGCGTTGCGGGTCCCAAGCGACGAAGGAGTCCCTAGAACTAGAGGTTCTCATGAGGCGAATCGCTCAAGTCGTCTTCAGTAGTCGTCCCTTGTTGGGCGGTTACAGGGGCGTCAGTCACGGCGGTTGAGAAGGAGAACAAGTTTAAAGTATGTGATTGGTCCAGCGTTTCCTTCGACTTTCAAATTAGGCGCGACCAAGTAGAGTGCGCGTCTATGATTGGTCTGGAAGTAGCTGGGGTTTCCCAATTTGGCTCTGAGTCTCCGCAAATCTGGATGCTGATTGCGCGACACCAACCAAACCTTGTAAGACCCTGGTGGAGATCCAGTCAAGTTTGACCCTAGCAGGCCTAGGAGGTACATAGTCACTTATAAAAACATCGAAGTCTAGGTCCAAACTTAAAGGTATGGATGTAAGTTAAAGGGAAGGGTTTCCAACCCCCCTTAGAAACTAACCGCCTGTTAAAAAGTGGGTAAACGGACCAATTAGAAGCTAGTATTTTACAAGGGCTTACTTTTTTTAAGTATAAATTTAATATACTTTTCCTTTTAAACTTTTACTTTTTTTTTTTAATTACACCTTTTTTTAATTAATTAAAACGTTTTATTTAAGTTAAAATACCTTATAATTTTAACTATAATAAATTAACATTTAAAAAAGCTTTTAAAATTATTTAAAATAATACATTAATTTATAAAGTCGTTTTTAATTAAAAAATTTTAAAAACTATTTTTATTAAATAAATTAAAAGTTTTAAATTAATTATTAAAGTATATTTTTTATAATAATATTTATTATAAAATTAAAAAATTAAATTAATTAATTAAATAAAAAGTTAAAACGTATTAAACTTAACTTTATTATACGTTTAAATTTATAGTTTAATTATATAACTTTTTTAAACTAATAATAATTATAAACTTTTTAAAAAAAATAAGTTTAAACCTTTTTAATTTAAAATAAATTAATTAAAACGTTTTTATTAATTTTTTTAAATCGCGTTAAAATAAAAAAAATAACATTAAAAGTTATTAATACTTTTTTTAATCGTTTTAAATTATTAATAATTTAAAAAATTAATTAATTAAATTAGTAAAATTTTAATAAAATAAAAATCTTTAAAAGGTATAAGTTTAACAAATTTATTATTAATTAATTAAAGAAAAAAAAAACCTTTTATTAAATAAATAAATTATATATATAAACTTTTATTTTAAAGTATATTTTAATTAATAAAAAAAGGTTAAATTTATTTATTATTTTTAAAAGTAAAAGCATTTAAGCTTAATAATTTAAAAATAAATTAGCTTTTTTTAATAAATAATAATTTATTATTTTTAAAAATAAGTAAATTAATAATAAAATTACTTTTAATTAACTTAAAAAAATATTTATTTTTATTATAACTTTTATAAATTTATTTAAAAAAAAACTATTAATTTTTAATAAATATAAAAGTTATTAATTAAATAAATTTATATAAACTTATTTTTAAATTAATATTTACTTATTTTATTTATTATTTTACGTAACTTATATATTTTAACCTTTTAATATAAATATTTTTAATTAATTAAAACACTTTTATTAAACTTTATTATAAAATAAATTAATTAATATTTATTATATTATTTTAATTAAAAAAGTTAAGTTTTTATACTTTTATTATTAAATAAAATAATTAATTATAACCTTTAAAAATATATATAAGGTATAAATTAATATAAATTTTTAACTAATAAATTATAAAAAAATTTTATAATTTTACTTTATTTTATAAAATAATAAGCTTAATTTAATTATTAATTTTATTTAAAAAACTTTTATTAAAATATAATATTTTAATTAATTAACTATTTTTAAAAAGTTATAAAATATAATAAAAGTTATATAAAAATATTTTAAATTTAAATTTAATAAATTAATTAAATAATTTTTTTTTAAAAAAGTAAAAAAAAATATTAATTAACTTATAATTTAATTAATTATAATTTAAATTAAATATAATAATTTAAAAAAATTAATGGCTTAATTAAAACTTATTAAATAAGTTAAAGTTAATTTAAATTTAAATAATATTTTTATTTAAATTAAAAATATTTATTACATTAAAAAAAAATAAAAAAAAAGTTAAATTTAAATAAAATTAATAATAAAGTTTTATTAATTAATATAAATAAATTATACTTAAAATAACAGTTAAAAATCCCCTTAGCTAATTAAAATTTAATAATTTATCTTTAAATTAGCTAATATACCACGCTACACCTAAAACGATTAAACCATACCCACTTTTTAATAGGCGGTCGGTTTCTAAGGGGGGTTGGAAACCCCCCCCTTTAACTTACTTAGGTACTAAGGTTCATCAATCCCGTTGTTTTACTGCACTCCGAGAATTACCGTCGGTTCTTTATCAAATCCGGGGGGCGCAGACCTCACCCACATACCTACTAGGTACCACACACACAAATTTCTGCATGCCTAGGTAGGTAGATAACAATTACACATGTGTATCGAATCATGACGGCGTTGCACAACGTTCACTCCTTCCATGCAACTCAATATGAGACTCTTCGTATCCAGAAATCCATCAACGGGAGGCCTCATATGCACAACATTTCCCTCAGCCACAGTTCGCGGCTCCGAACAATGGAGTGTTCTGGTTCGGAGCCTCGCAAGGCTGGCGGTAGGATCCGTGGTGCATGATACATGAACTCTGTCCATCAACTCTGATATGAGACCTGATCCAAGGCCATGATAGCGGGAAGTAATCCTTGCATACCATCATCACTCTCACCGAGAAACATGTCGTTTTCTCTTTTGACTGCATCCATGTCCTCACTACGGTCATCGGTCCAGCGGTAGACATACACAGTCTTCATGCCGACCTTCCGCGCTGCTCTGAGGTCGTACGCATGGGCTGCAACCATAACGGCCTCTTCTGGCCGCACCCTCACCAGGCTCATTGCCTTCTGGTAGGCCTCGGGCGCCGGTTTATAGACGCCCAAGAGCTCGCTAGAGAACAGTAGACTGAAGGTGCCCTCCAGACCAGAAGACCGGACGAGGTCGAGTTGTAGCCTCGTGGTGCCGTTGGCGAGCACAAATAGCTCAAGCCCTAACTTCTTTTTAAGCGCGGTTAGGGTAGGAAGAACATCCGACCATGGGGCCATTCTGTGCTACGACCGAACAGCAAATTCGATGGAAGGAATAGCAGTGGTCCCGCCGTCCGGGGGAACACAGGTTGTAGTAGACCCATTGAGCCCAACAAAATAATTGCGCTCTTCCTTATAGGCCTCCCGACTTAGAAGTCTGAGTAAAGTTCTGCGATGAGTGATGTCAATGTCTTCTAGGGGCAGCCCCTGTTGGGACCGAGTATGGAGCTCGCTGAAGAATTCTTCGCGCCAGTCAAGAGCCAGCTTTGAGCGGGTTGATTCGCGGATTGCTGACGGTAAGGCCCTGACGACCCCGCTATGCCAATCTAGACACGTTCCCATGAAGTCAAAAAACACGGCCTTTATCCGCCTATTCTGAGTTGCCAACTGGGTCTCCTGCGATGCTGGTACTTGCGCTCGCGACATAGTACAAGCTCAACAAAACTCCCATGGTCCAGTCTGTCTCATGACAACTCACCGTGGCTTTGAATGGGCGATCCTTGACCCAGTCGCGCCACTATGTTTCTTGCACGGCAGCGCAAAACTTGATGCACGATATAGTATTCCGAAATGTTGGAGCGTAGGGTTGTAAGAGAAGTTTTTTTTTTCTGGATTCCTACGAGGAACTATCGGGCGCAGACCGCCGCTTGTGCATCAAGTTTTCGCTTGCATGCGGAGGAGATCATCGCCTCATCCCCTGCTTGAATGACAAAATTTTCATTCCCTACCCTGGTGGTCCCGTCTTCTGTTGGACAGAATTCTAGATTTCTGCGTAGGAGCATTTCGCGTTAGTAAAAAAGATGCCGTCCGCCGACCATGTGGCTTCGCATGTTTCAAGAGGTGGATAGAGATATCGGATGAAAGCCCATTTCAGCTCAGCAAGGGTAGAATGAAGATCTTTACATACGTCATTCTTGCCTGAGTGGAATTGAATCACGGTTTCGATGCATGAATTGTCCACACACAGCCCACTTGAACCGAAAATGCTTAGCAATAGAAACCGAGATCTCTCTATTCGCGTGGTTTTACATGATCTACAATGCAACAATATTCCATAGAATTGTATAGTATCATAGAATTTTACCCTCTTTCCCGCGACAGAGGCGCCACCACAGTCTGCCTTGCACAGAGTCTCAAAAGCAATTGGCATACATAGCTGAAAGTGAAACTCCAACATACCTGTAAGTCAGACCAAGCCATCGAAAGGTGACGACTTGAAAAAAAAAACGCCTCTTTGCCCGGGTTGCCACATACGGTAATTGTGCAGACCACGGGCTGGGCAGGGGATCTGAATCCCCCGCAAGTGAAACCGATAGGATCGTCGGCCGTTGGGCGTTGAACACCTGACTCATCCATGGACCGATCACGAGATCATTTCCCTATTCACCGCTCAGCGTGTCTCTGCATATCCAAGTTACCGGGCTCGGCGTTGGTTTGAGAAGGGCCGTTAGGTATAACAAAAATTGCGGCTTAGTTTGTATGAGGAAAACCCTTAGTCTAAGGTTAGAAACCCTGGAAAGTCTTTGATTTAATTAGTTTTACATACATGTATTTTCAAAGAACAAAGTAAACTAACAGGCTAATTAAGCCATATTTCTATTTGAGTTAAATGACCAAAGGAGACTAATTAGTTCACAACATAATTAGGCCAAAAAGAAAATTGTACCTAATGAATTCTATTATTTGCATCCATATAGGTATCTTAGGCATGTCACTCCGAAAGTGAAAGTTCAAAGACTGAATGAAGATTGTTTTCTGAATTTTTATTTTGATTTGCTCTTTGTGTTATTATATTACAGTAATAGATACTTGTTCTTACTCCTAGGGCTTTTAGTCCCTAGGAGTTCTGAGAGGCGGGGGCAATCATTAACGGTGCTCCCCGAATGAACCTCTCCCTTTCCCTTTCAGGGGCAATCAAATGCTAGGCCTTTATACCAGATACCAATGCAAAATCCAAACACACCAGATGGCTCAAATTGATCCAAAAAAAACTCCTTTGCCTCCCGACAATGCATGCAATGGTATATATAATGATTCGACGATGATATCGACAGATAGGTGAAAAAGAAAAGGAAATTGTCGTCTCTTCGTAAAGCCGTAGCAGGTTCATTACCTCCCAAATTGTGGCTGTCCATCCCCGGCCACCCCATCATCATGATATCTCCAAGCCCCGTAGTCTTTCCTGGTTCCAAGTGTCGTTCCGGTTGCCTTGCGGCATCCTCTCTCTAGTGGGTATTATGATAATGGTATGGTAAATGTGAGAAGAAAAAAAAAAGGGGGTATCGCCCGCCGTAGTCGAAGTGCAAATGAGACTGCAATTACCTGCATTGCCTTGGAAGGCACCTGCGGATGAGGAGAAGGAATACCTTCCCCAAGGCCAGCCATGAGGAAAATGATCAAGTTAGATCAATAGGTAATCCCACCCCCTCATCTGCATAACATCTCTCCAGGAGATGTAGGGTGCTTCCGTGGTCCCATTTGCACCAGGACTCGGCTGGGCGTGGTCGGCTTGTTGCCAGACTTCGTGAAGGAGCGAGACAACGCCACCGAAGCTACCGTAGTTAGCAGCATCACCAAGCTGTGCGATGCGGTCGTTGAAAAATTGTCTGAAGCCAGAATTCATGCCGCTAACAGAGCCGCCAATCAGGTACACCCAAGCAAGGCTTCGGTCAAAGCCGCCGGGGCCTGATGGGATAAAGTGTAGTACATTGGTGAGCTTCTCCACGAGACCAATACAGCTAGCCTGGCTGGGTGAGAAGCCAGGTACCAAGCTGCAGAGGTAGATGCGAGCTGCCAATCGGAAAGCGCTGGTGATGTTCTTGCTGAGCTGTTTCGGGCTGAGAGATCCGTTGGCATTGAATGGCATCTTAGGTCCACAATCGTGGGTCTCCGTCAGCCCAATCTGGTCACCCAGGGCGTGCACATGTGTGCAGAGGGTGATGTCATCCATTCCCTCCTTCTTGAGCGCCTCGAGGCAGGCGATTTCGGAAATGAGGTACATGACGTGGTCATCACAACCCATGAGCTCGCGGAGCCCAAGGTATGGGTTTGTTGTGGATAGGTGCTTTTCACGGTAGGTGTGCGCGAAGGTCGGGGCACGTCCCTGCATTGTTGCTCCTAGGATATCGATCCACGCGGTTAGGGTCATGTTGAAAGGTGTCTGAGTAAGCTGCTCGGTATTGTCGGAAACCAATCGAGGCAGATCGAGTTTGGTGACCAAGGAGTTTACCGCCTGGAAGTGCTGGTGCCAGGGAATGTCGGGGAGCGAATCGTCGTACCGGCCAACACAGCATTGGAAGAAGATGAGGCCCAGGGTCGCCTCGAGGATCTGGTGGTGGTTCTCATCCTTGTTCAACGCCTCGCAAAGTGCGACAATGGTGGCATGTCGGTGTCGCATGATGTCATTGTCAACATCCTCTCCGCGAACATTCATCGTTGCCTTGTAGTGTTGTGCCGCGATCATGAGGCAGCAGTGAAGGTAGCCTTTGTTGCTTTGCAGATTGGGGAGAATAAGGTCAGAGCCAACAGACCCGTGCTGGTTAGTTTCAAGAATGGGAAATATAGTTGGCAGCACAAATTGAATGAAATGGTCCAGTAGCCGTTGGTCGTTCTCCTCTAGTTCGATATCGACTTGTCTCGTGTTTGTAGGTAGACCGTGTGCGAAGTCGAAAAAGTTGCAATTCAAGGTCTCTTCAGTTAGTGACTCGCGACGTTCCTGGTAGACTTGCTCAGCCCATTCTCCATCTACGGGGTAAGATGGGAGGACAGTTCCCGGCGGAGGCGGCGTGTGGAAAGTGCTGAAAGTTGAAACTGTGGATTCTCTTAGAGTCGGGACGTCATTGACAAACATTTGTCGCTCGGTCTTGACATCGATCTCATAGGGAGACATGTTAAACATGAAGTCGGCATGTGACGGGAGTATGTGCGGGTTGTAAGCCCCATAGTCGGGAACGTTAGGCGGGCTGTTGAAGTTGAAGGCAAATTGCGAATCGATCGACGCCGACCTCGTCCTGTCTAGAGGGTCTGAAAATGTTGCAGAGGTAGGGAGAGAGTGCGACAGGCCAGGCGGAGAGCTGACTGTAGTCTGGATAGTGTGCGACGCCTTCTCAGAGAGCTTCTTCCTCTTGATGATCATCTTGATGTCGTCCTTGTGTTGTCGTCTCGCATCGTTGTTGCTCCACCACATTGGTCTCTTATATTCACATACAAGACCGAGGTGCTTGCATGCTGTGCACATGGGAGTACCCTCATCGCACTTCTTCCGACGTAATCTGCAGGTATAGCAACCTATATAAAAGGGGTCTTGTTAGTGTCTGTGGCTCTTGACCACCCTTACACGGCACCGACGCCAGTCCGTATAAGTGGTTGTATAAGTCAGCTATAGGGGAACACCAACCTGTTCTTGAACGGCGGTGCATCTGTGTCTTTGCTTTAGGGTTGGCATTGTTGGCTTGCTTGGAAGCAGCCTTCGACTTGGTCGGTTGTGCGACAGCCATGTTGACGGTTGCTGCTCTCATTAGGTCTCCCTGGGGGTTGGGGGGTAGAGTTGACATTTGTATTTTATGTCCTCGGACAGGTACCTGCGTCGAGATGTGTGGTGGTGGGGGGGTATGCTAGTTGCAAGCCGAGCGAAAGCGGGAGGAGACAAGGGAACCAGGGGCCCCAGTTCTAGGTCCGGGTCGATAATTGCTAGGATCTGCTTAGAGATTGCGCCTCGAAGCCAGTCACTGCCCAAAACCGCTCAATGCTCAAGTTCTCGTGCCCGGTGAATAATATTCCGCAAAGTGGAGATATGACCGGTGCGGAATGGGATATCGGAAATCGTCAAAATTAATATTATTTTTCTCGTCGAATGAATGATATGATCCAAGCAAGTGCCAGCTTGCCTTTCACGTTAGTCGAGTTTAGCGGAATAAGAAAAAGATATAAGGAGGACGGAGGTTAGGAGGAGAGAGGAAATAGTTAAAGGGAAACTGGAACGACACTTGGATCTTCTACCGTTCACAACTCTATCTCGAAGAAAATGTTTCTCTGGATTGGAGGTGTGTAGACTTATATCGTGGCCTTGTGCTCTCGGCCACCACTCTCTAGCTGCATCGCGAACGCTGCAGCGTTGATGGCTGTGTTCAAAAATAGCAACATACGCAATTTTGGGGTAATTCCTTTTTTAACCCATGACCTTTGTGGCCTAATTACAGACCACGACATATGCAAATTAGCCCAAATTGGGGTAGTATGTGGTGATTGAGCCGGATATGCGCTTACAGATTCCAATGAGGTTGGCCGGCTCGATGGGTTGTGGTCGAGTCACCCGGATTCATGGTGGGTACCGTCGACCAACTGGACCAACCAACTCCACTCCAAGAGGAGCGGTACAGCGATACAAGGGCATTGTACCACTCGGTCACACTCGCGGAAGACGGTGGATGCAAGCAGAGACAGGGATCCTTTTGCAGGGTAAAGGACGTTGAGCGACTAAAAGAGGCAGTTCCCATATGTACCTTGGCCGTCATTGGACCAACGTCTTGAAAGTCCGGTCCACGGTGTATGCACGACCATGCAGCTCGAGACCAGGGGTGTCTTGACGACCTCTAGCACTTGCAGATTTTCTAAATTGTGCGTGAGCGAGTATGGTGTGTGACCCTGCCAGCCTTGTATTCATCCTTGCGTCCAGCAAGCCCTGCCGACCAGGGTCTTCGAGTTTATTGAAAGCCGCAGGGATCTATTAGCGTCGATCGGGCTTAAGAAGAGGCAAGGAGTGAGACTGAGGTGCAGTTTGTACTACCTCCACCGGGGAGACTATTCTTCTCGAGGGAACTTTGTCATGCCATGGCGGATACAATTGGACCGCCGTCTTGGACCCGTCACGATTTCTCGCTAAGTTTGCACGTTGATGATAGACATGCTGTGCAAGAAAAAGCACGAGAGAGAGAAACCCCACGTGTGGGCATTCGGTTTTGAGCAGAATGCCAAGTGGTGTACTCAAGATAGGAAAGTAATGTAGTATGCAAGGAGCCATGGCAGCTTGCCGATTGCCCTCGCATTGACCATTGGAACGCGGATTGGTGTGGTTACTCTGCATGGGCTGACCGATAATCATAGATTGCTCTACTTTCGAGTCGCATATGCGGTAATAGAGAACCCAAATTCGTACGTATGTATGCTACGTAGTACGTAGTCCAGGTCGAAATGTATTCCCTATGGCAACCTCGCTACCTTTAGCTTATTACCGCATCTGGATAACATATCGTAAAGTGGAGAGAGTCGGCCTCGATTAATAAATTGCTCGTCAATGAATTAGGTAGACTTTTGCGAACTTGGCGAACTAGAAATCAACCCTGATCGCGAGTCTCTGCTCGCTGGGGAATAGTACGCGACTCGGTAACACATAATTGCTCTACCTCCTAAGAGTTCATTTAGGGCGTTGCCCCTGTTCGCCAATGAGTACTGAGTCCATGAATATGAGCATAAGATTGGTCATCGATATAGACCAGTGATAGTCCGGTCAACAGGGACATTAGGTCCGACCTCTTGGATTAGGTACCCTGTGTACGAACGGGACGAAGAGGTCGGGGCTAAGGGTCGAGCCGACTCTAGAGTGCCCGCAGCCGAGCCTACTAGTAGGTAAGAAGTCATGTGTTTCCAGGGCTCATTTTGATTGCAATATACTTGAGCATGGGAAAAGGCAGGTTCGTGGCTTGTCCTAGTCTGTTAGGCTCGACGTTGCTGTGGCACCGGTGAATATTTCGAATACTAGATGGCTTGAGAAATGGACCAATCAGATAAGAATATGGTTAAATCGTGATGCGTCGTTAGAGGACCCTAAGGAGCAAAAAGGTAGACGGAGCTCGTTGATTCGAGGCTCTGGGAAAGTCGGCGCCAGTAGCGGGCTTAACCGAAATCTTAGTTGATGTGACAAAGTAGGGGTTCAAGCAGCGGATTGGCTAGAGCTCGGAAGCTAGATACCTGGTCGACAAGGGATCTTTGATGATGGAGGGAGTTAGTTTAGCCAATCTCTGTTGAAAAGCTGCAAGTTCCCATTAGTGTCTATAGTGGATCTAGTGGGGTCCCATTACAAGGGTATACAAAATGGGTATGGATGAGGTATGGATGGACACTAAAATCTTAGGGATCCCGGGACGCCAAGACACGGCATCAAGGGGGGGCTCTTGGTCTTCCCTTCCAGATCAGCCATACACATACAACCACACAACTGCAGCTTCCGGCAAGCAAGGTACGTACATGTAAGCACATGTAAAGCTTCCCCATGTTCTCATTTCCCTATTCAGCTTTATCATTAAATCAAGCGGTGGCCCATGCACGCCATAAGCTCTGGCGGGGGCTGGTTGTGGCTTACCGGATTTGCATTACGAGCCGGAAGCTGACCGGCTGTTGGACTGAAGATCACCCGATATCAATTCGTAATGGGCTAATTTGCTCACTTTTCTATAATTATCCCACTTTGCATCCTTTTCAACCTTAACCGACTTAACTAAATATGGGTTAAATCGACCTAAGCTTTTACATGCAGATGCACGGCGGGCGCTAAAGAGAGTTGCACTCATTTTGCTCATTTTGCAACGGTTCACCAACATTCAATATTATTCTATTTTTGAATTAGCCCGCATTATTGCCCGCATAATGTGGGCTAATTTGTTTCTTTTTTTTTCTTGGGATTTTTTGTCTTTTGTCTTGATCTTGTAGGTACATTGGGTAATCGAATGGCCGTTCGCACTAGAGTTCTCTCTTGTCTTATCCTCATCCATGACAGCGATCGCGAGATTAGCCCCCATCAACATCATCACTTATCAAGCCTCACCAGTCAGAAATATACCCCTGTACGCAAAAGTTCTTACCGACCGTCCCGGCATTATGGTCATAGCAAAAGCAAGAGAGACCTTGTAATGCACCCTTTTTACCAACATTTTATCTTATGCGTTATGTTGTCCTAACGATCGCAAAGTTTGGCTAGTCATCATTAATCTATGCTATGCTACTGTATATTGCTGGAAGGACAAGAGTTATGGTCTCACTGCTAATGGGGATTAATACTTACCTATTCAGGTACGTGATTTTGCCTAGCATCAAGCGAATGCTACTGGAATAATAGTTGGGAATACGCACATATGCTTCCTAATCCATATCCACATGCACGTGTGTGTGTGTACATACATTAGGTACCTTACCTATATGTACACTGTTTGAAATTCGAAAGACAGCATTCCTGTGTAAGGTATCGTCATTCAGCCCCCAATAATCTGATATGATATAGAACTTTCCCCGGCTCCACCCCCGTGGAGTCGTACTCATTCATAATATTCAACTGAGTCTGTGCTCTGCTGTCATTGCTAACCCTGTCCGGCGTGTCGATGCAAATCATCATAAAAGCAAACTCTGACCCGGCAGCCAAGCTGTTACGTCCCGGTCTATCATCCGTCGGTTCACGATGGAAGGATTGCTACACCTAGAACCCGACCCTCGTCCGTCAACCGTGATTCGTGCCGCAGTGGAGACCGAATTATTGCCAAATCGAGTTGATGTTAAACCGTTCTCGATCTATTAATCATTGTGTAAACCGGGATAGCTTCAAAGTCGAATTGTGCTCTACTATGAGGTACATACCTGTAGTTACGTCCAGGGGTCAAGGGGCCCTAGCTCGAGTGAGATTACATGCATTTAGGAAGACCTGCCCTGTCCGACCCTATTCGCCTATTCACCGGTCGGGTGTCTTTCACAACGGCAAAATTGAAGAATTGACAGAACAAATTAGAGCCTCTAGATGGCATTTGAGCATGGCACAGATCTTCGTTCTACTACGAGAGCTCATTTTTGTCGGAATAAAGGAGAATCAACCATCTACCAGGTGATGCTACTCGCATTGAGGATTCCTCATGTGATAGTTCCTCAGTCCATGTTCTCGGCATGCCATTGGACCCGGCACTTTCGAATCAACTTCGCTTAAAATGAGGCGACCCTTCTGAACCTAGGGAGAAATCTCCCCGAGTCTCCAAAAAGTTATGCTCGCAATAGTGAACTCCGAAGTTGCTCAGAAACACAGCTTGACATTGGTCAAGGTGAGACGGCTCCGTTGGGACCAAGAAATGACATCTCACATTTCTAAATCCTCTAATTGTCTTGGTCGAATACCCCGTTCAAGTCGGATAGGTTCGGGATGAGTTTCCATGTTCAATGAAGTTAACCCTAATGTGGATCATGAACTACAATACGCAAGCCGGTGACAGGGAAGTAACCGTTGCTACATACTACGTCCGAATCTCATAATTACGACGGCGGAGACGAGTGTCCACCAGAGAAATCACAGCATAATTCTATATCGCCGTCCTGTCGGTCACGGACACGTAAATTGCTGCATTGCTTTCTTCGGACGAGGAACAAATTGTCTTAGATCTTGGTTTGCTCCCTTGATGGCCTTAGCTTGTTGTTGATGATCTTGCATCTCGGTTTATCAATATCAAACGGTCGGTGTATTCCGCTAGATATTGCTAGCCAACGCTAACGTAGTATGTATGAACTCGCTTCGCGGGGAGCATACGGACACAGCTCCAAGCTGCATACCGTATGCGGGAACTTACTGCTTCCAATGCAAAGTTAGTGGTGGACAAGTGTGACCCCCGCCACATGCCGTTCGTCGAGTTGATATTATCCAAGTCAACTGCCTTATTCGTCTTCTGATCGTTGATCCGATAGCCCTGTCTAAATTAGAGAAAGCGAGCTCTTTTCTTATTGACCTACTTAATCTTACGTGGCTTTCTTCTCGTAACAACTGGGTCCGAACGATTGCGAGGCATCTCCCTCGGCGAAGTCATTGAATGGACGATATCGTTTCTCTGTTCTATCATACCATCGTGGGACTCGGCCACTCACATACTTAAGATCTCTGATATTCGGCCGTCATGTGCCCGGAGCCAGGTCACGCAGACTTCTACGATATTTCATCATTGGGTACTAAAACACGGTGGATCCGTTGCAAGGGACCGTGGAACTTTCGAAAACTTGTTCCTTCACCACCGGTCACGGCCGCAGTACATAGTAAACTTGAGATTGGGTAGATCCGTAAACTAGCAAGCCGGACCGCTCCAGATCTTGACAGACTCCATGGGGGCGTTGTATGTAGTTGCAATTATCCTGTTAGGGATGCGAACTTCTCTTAGGGCGCCTTAGTGCTCCGTTATTGGCTTCGCGATATCCCGCTATTGGTGAGGGGATGCCCTAGTTTCTCCGAATACACACTTAGCTTCGAGATTAATAAGACGTTGTGGTTGGAGACGAAGCCAATCCCATCGTATCGCAACGTACCACAGGAGAGGGGTTAGGTTGAAAAGATAGAGGAATGCTGTACGGTTACCGCATGGTAGTAACCATGAAGACCTTAGGCGCACAATTCAGCAGTATCTTGCGTATATCCAGTGGAGAAACTACGGCAGAGACCCCTGGCATAGGGTCGTATTCTTATCCCCCGTCCGTCTATCCGACTAGAGCCGGATAGCGGGCCTTCTCTGTCCCTCTTACTAGCATGTGCAGAACGCAGAGTGCAAACCGCAGAATGCAGACCGACTTGGGAGAGAATCCGCCAATGCTCATTGTCATTGATAATGCTAATACCAGCGCTACCAGTGATCATTCGAGCGAGGTATCGTATCCTAGCTCACAGCATCCATCAAATTAAGCTGATCCGCAAGTCACTCACGCTAGCCCGACTTCGCGGGAATGACGATGAATGTGTCCCTCACCTCTGACCGCTTCAGTAGGCCAAGAATACCTAAATTGATGGGAATTGATGCAGTGATGCAGTGACGCAGTAGCGGGGGCTTCTCCCGTTGTACGGGATTCTAGTGGTACCAAAAGTACTACATCACACAGCTTTTGCGGAGAAGATCGAGGTATGAAATGATCTTCTCGCATGGCATCAGCCGTAAGGGGTGCCCAACATTCATATGTATGTATGTACGTATGTTCGAGGCGCTTTTCGAGGCCATCCCAATGGGCGATGGGGACGGCTGTTGGTCCCTCCGTGCAGTCTGCAGTGGTTTAGACTCTAGATGTGCGCCACTTTAGCTAACGGTTACTATCAAGACGATGCCTAATGGGGTTTGAATTCAAGAAGCCGACGAGGGCCAATACCCCTGTCCCGACCGTGCTTAGGCTACATTGTATATGTATCTGGGCGCTTAGAAGACGAAGCCGGGGTTGTAGAGAAAATTGTGACCAATGATAATTCGAGAAAGCCCCAATTATGTTCTGGTACACCTTAGTCTCCTGTCCAACCAGCCCTCTCCTTTTGGCACCCTTAACGCTGAGCATCTGGTGGGAAGCTTGGTGGGATTCGGTGCACAGAGGAGGTGCTATTATTAGGGACAGATACACCGCGAAAGGCGACTCTAACTTGGTGACTCTCCACTAGATAGATAGTGTTACTGTGCCTGCCTGCTGTGTGAAGGCCCCCAAAGACAAATCACATCGTGACAAGCTCCCCATTATCACAGGGTTTCACTTCTCCTGCATATAGTTCTCTGTTGCGATCCGGGGTTATACTACACCATACATCCCATACATATACATCCCGCAGGCGCCCGCGCTGTACTGTGGTCGGTTTTTTCCTCCCCTTTGCGACGTCAAACCTGTCCCTCGACTCCCTATAGCGAGCTTATTTCCTTTTCGTCTTCACATGATCTCGTATACCCCCTTGGTTTAGACAGGAGAGAAAGAGAATAGTAAGGCCGGCAACGGCACTGATACCAAAAGCGCAATTTTGCATTTTCCCTTTTCTAGTTATCCAAAATGGTAAGCTTATTAGCCTCGGCAGTTGTCATCTACCTCAGCTTTACTCCAAACAACACTAGCTGACCTTCAATGCTGTAGAATACGCAGTCGCTCAGGATAAGCGAGCGATCGCATAGAGAAATGCGCCAGAAGAGTCACTTACACGACCCTTTCTTCGGTCTAAAAGGGCTCGACCCACGCCCAACTTCGATAGCAACCGAAATTGTAGATACCGAGTGGGATGAAGAAGATGATGTTAGCGAGATAGAAGACGATGACCCAGACTCACCACGAATAAGCTTGAACTCGGTAAGAATTCCAATTATCTAACCTGAAATCTTACTGTGTCAATGGGCTGGAAATTGACGTAATTGTTAGTCGGGACAACCGAGTATAACGACTCTATCCTCATATGAGGAAGCACAAACACCCAGGTCGAGCAGGGCTCGCGAGGTGTATCCGTTTAGCTTCGACTCTTCGAAGCCGGTCGAGGGACCAAGAGGCCCACATCTATTCCGAGCCTCGACGACGTCGTCGTTCAACTCCTTTGAATATCAAGAGGCCCTCAGCCTCTCGCCGATAACGCCCAAGACGGCCAGACCGTTAGAGGCTGACCATCGGTTTCCTCTCACTTACGAACCGCCGCCGCCCCGTTCACGGAACAGCCCGTTCCAATTCACACATGAAAAGCTAGATCCGAGCGACCTGTCGGCTTGGTCACCCGAGAAGGTGGCACAATGGATGCTCAATGCTGGCATTGAAATACCAGTCGCTGAGAAGTTTGTCGAGAATGACATCAACGGGGCTATTTTAATTACTCTGAAATTCGAGGACTTGAAGGAGCTCAGCATTCAATCTTTTGGAGTTCGAACTAAGGTATGGGAGGAGATTCATGTTCTCCGGGACTCCAAAGCAACCGCTTCTTCACCTAGACCAGAAACCCCGATAGAAGATGAGGAGAGCAAGGAGGTAAGAAGGGAACGGAGGAGAGAACGGAAAGAGGAGGATGTCGGTCCAGTTAGCCGTAACCGAAGTCTCACTCGTTCCAAGAGTTTGAAGCGAGGCCAGAGCAAAAGGAAACCAGCCCACGAGGACATCATCTCACCTTTGGAATCCGTATCTATTGTCGGCATTGAGCAAATGATGCCGAAGCCTCATCACTGCTCGAAAGGCGAAAACTGTGCCAAGTTTAGGAGGCAGCAACGGATGATCGAGGCCTTCAAAAAGGACCACCCCTTCGTTGATGTTGACCAAGGTGGCATCATCATGGTCGCTGGAGACCCAGGGAACCCAGAGACCGCACCGGCCATCAACCGGCCCTCATCCACTGAGGCGCTGCGGCCTATGTCTGATGCCGTGCCTTCGGTAATCGCCTCGTCGGATGTGCTCGGTCCTGGCATGCCCCCTTTCCAGTATCTGCAGGAAGCCGCGCTTCGTAATCTTCAGACACGAGATCCCCTGGACAACGTCAGGCAGTTCCTTGACTTCCAACACCAGCAGGGAGGTGAATCTGGCTCAAGTGAGGTTCCACCCACACCTCCCTTCGAGATTTTACCTGCAGCAACGCGAACGCCTCACGAGGGTCTGCGTGCGTTACCTAAGCTCGCCATTCCAGGGCAACAACAGCATCCAACGCAACCTCAACGTCAATCCCAACAATTGCGGGTTGACGCAAACCGGACACCCCAACCCTCCCACTACCCGCAGCGGATGGACAGGGCTGAGGCTCTCTCGCCAGATCTGCACAACGCCCCGTACCGATTCGGCACACCCTTCTCGGATATGGACGTTCCATTGACCGCCGTCCCGCTAGGCCCTGTCGCTCGAGACGCTTCCCAATCCGTCCCTCCAGACATGAACTACCGCACCGCTCCCATGGTTGCCCGGTCCCAATCCAGAGCTTCGCGGCGCCCCTCCCTTGCACCCGTAGAAGAGGACGCAATCACCACCCCGGTCGCTCGCATCGGCCACAGGTACAACCACTCCCTCTCTCCTAAGTCCTCCTCTCCTCCCAAGGTCCCCTCCCGGCCCCAACAGCCACTACAAGCACCACCACGGGCACAGTATCCATGGTCACCACCATCCTCCCGCACCGCCTTCGAGAGGACGCAAGCACCCACGCTAGCCCAACCCGCCGCCGTCAAGGACGCCGAGGGCATAACATACCAAGGACCTGTCAAGAAGCGCAAGACGCGGATGCTGCGCCACGAATGGCACGACCAGTACGCGACCCTCAAAGGCACGCGTCTAGCGCTGCACCGGGACGCTGAGACGCGGTCCCGCGCCCTCGAGTACATCGACATCGACGACTACGCCATCGCGTGCTCGTCGCTGTCCACGGGGTCGAAGCTCAACGCCGCATTCAAGGCCATGAGCATCTCTCGGTCCAAGAACAGCAACGGCTCCGCCGCCGCCGACCCGGACTCCGTGGCTGCCTTTAGCTTCCAGCTTATCCCGCAGGACAACGTGACCAAGACGATCGGCGGGCGGTTGAGGAAGAGGGAGAGCCAGAGTATCGGCTCCGGCCCGCTGATGCCGAGTCCGCCGGGCATTGAGGGCGCTGTCAATGGCACGGGGAAGACGCACCATTTCGCCGTGCGTAGCCGCGATGAGAGGATTGACTGGATGCGTGAGCTCATGCTTGCCAAGGCCTTGAAGCAGAAGGGTGAGGGCTTCGAGGTTAGCGTCAATGGGAATATGATCTAGACCTGGTGGGCCTAGGGTCTACTACCGGTCACTTACTACTATCTTTTTACATCTTATTTCTCTTTTGCTATGCTTCCAACTGCCTGCTATATACATGGCAATAACTACAGGACGTCAAGTCAATGTCTTGTGACTGTTGTTTCTTTTTTTTTTTTTCTATTGCTCGCTCCTTGTAGAGAGTCAGGGGCTCGCTCGATGCGGAATTGCGGATTTTAAAAGGTGATGATATCATGACGACGGTGGAGAGTACTTACCTAACGATGGTGATGTTAATGGAGGTGATGACGAAGCTGGGATGGCAAGCGAAGGAATCAGGAGATATGATATCCAGGCGTTGGATAATTCCAAGCGAGCAAGCCTTTGATTTTCTGTCTCTTCGTTTTATTCCTGTTGCTGCTTAAACAAGCGAAGGCAACTTCTTTAAGGCGGTGTTGGAGCGAACGGGTTGAATGATTACTTTTTTGGATTCCTGCCGGCAAATAATGGCGGTTGATGGGCGCATGAGATACCAGCACGCTCCTTATTTGTTATGTATTCCAGGGCACAGGTAGATATAGTTATGAAAATGCGGAAAAGGGAGTTTGAAAAATATAACCCAGTTTCTATAAATATCTCTCGTCGGACTAGTAGTGATTCCATTTTTAAGCTCTAGGTATTAATACGAGTCTTCGTCTATCCAAGCACGTCCGTAGTGGTATATAAGTTCAAATTACAGAGAAGTTATCCCTTACCTACCTTAGACACTGCCACTGGATTTCCCGATACCCCATGACGTTTTACCAAGAGCAGAAAATACTGAATTCGTCTTTTATGTACCACTCACCCGCTCTTTTGGGAGCTGGTATATCATCGTTACACTTTTGGTATATATAGCACATGGCCCTCCCTAGCTATCTGCAAGGGGTTTGAGTCGAGTATCTTACACACCAAGCCGTCTAAAAGCCCAGTTTCATTCCTTTTCCGTTAAGTTAGATTGATTCATTACGTCTTAGGCGGGAGCTTCTGAAGGTTCGCTAGCCCGTCGACCTTAGTCCAGTCAATGACGTTCCACCACCTCTTAATGTACTCCCTCTTGCCTCCGACACCGCCCGCACCGATACCGTAGTCCCTCAGCCACACATGCTCCCAAGTATTTAGACACAACAGGGGGATGACATCGGTACCGCCCGGACCCGTCTGGTTCTGAGAGAGGAACTTCCCGCCAGTATCCGCGCCGGCGCCGCCTTGGTTCGTTCGAACCAGTCCTGGGCTGTGTTTTGGGATTTGATTCCTTGGCTGTTCATATCTACGCCCTGACGGCGCCAGTGGCCCGCCGTGTAGGGAGTGCCCGCTAGATAGGTGACCAAGATGCGTAAATCTTGCGACTGCGCGTTCTTGACCAGCCACACGAAGCCAGGTCCGAACATACCCATTGCCGTGGCAAGAAATTCGCGGCGGAGCGTCTCGATCGAGCTGAACTGCTTCACGAGTTCGTGCTTTAGCCCAGAAGGGATTCTATCCTCCCCTATGCCCTCTTTAAGGGATCCGTTAGCCATTACCCTCTTTCCATCCTTTTGGCAGTGTTGAATTTTACCTCCTTCTCCCGCTCTTTGCTTCGTCATGTTCAGGTTTGCGAGGTTCTTGAAAAAGAGAGCGTTGTTGTGTGCCATAGAGGCATAGTTAAAGAGGGATGCGTTTGAAGGATCGCGTGCAGTAGCTTTAAGAATCGATAAGGTATCCAATTCCGCATATTCTTTGTCTAATTCCATAATTAGCTCCAGTCCCATGATTATTTAGAGTCTTTGCATGACTGTGTCCAGTGCCTAGTAATATTGATTTGGTAGAGGATGACTGATGGGTAACGCCAATTCCAATTCCAATTCCTAGGCACTCCAGACAACACGCAGACAATTTTCCAACGTACCCGCTGTCGCAGCATTGAGTCCTTCCATAAGGTATTGCATGTACTGAGTCCACGCGATATCGAATCCTTGCGGCGACAGTAACCCAGGAACTCCTTCGTTAGGGTCAAAGTGTTCTAGAGTTGGTACACTATGTATCTGGCGGGTAGATATTGCTGGACGCCATATTCGGGTTGCCCTCGGTATCCGTAATCTGGGTCGCAACATGGTGGTTGTGTGGAATATGGGATGTTGCGATTTCGAGGTGGGAGTTCAGAGGCTTGCTTCAGTAGCTCACTTTTTTTCTTTGGTGTTAGTTAGTACCGCCCGCGAGAACTAGAGCGCTTCACGCTGATTGGCTAAATATTCTTTCGGGCTGGGAACATTGAATTTGCCGTACAACCCTAGATGTACCTAAGTACCATTCCACTTAACGTCTTATACTTGAAGGTACTAAATGCTCTTCGGTCATTCATTCACATTCGAAGCTCATCTAGTACACTCATATCGCTATTCTTTAAGATTTCATCATTGGAATTTCTATAGATGCCTATTGTGAAACTAGATATAGACGCGATTGCAGCCCTACCTATCCACTTGGCCTGGAAATAGAGAGTCTGCAAAGGTCTGCAAAGTACCTCATGTAACTACATGTACAGCCTTTTTCTATCAGCTCTAACACATCCATGCACAACGCCATTTCATGCCAGCATCAGAGTTATCGTGATGCTCCGGAGGTATATAAATTTTCACATCACTTCGACTCTTCAGCTCCGCTCTCTTTCAGCTTTAATTGTTCTGCCTTCGCAGCAAGTGCGGCCGCACGCTTAGCCGGGTCACCCTTGTCCTTCTGCTTCTTAACCTTTTGTTGCTTCTCCTCCGGCGGGTAAGCCAGTTCTGCTATTTTCTTCCATTCCTCTGACGCTTCATACTCGCTGCGGATAGGGTCAAGAAGCTCGTTGAGCGCCTTCGTTAAAGCAGCCTTGAGAAGCTGGGGAGTGAGCTGCAGAGTGGTCAGTACACTGAAAAAAGCTTAGAATAATGGAAGTACTTACTATGTCTGCCTCGTAGTCTGCCTTTAGCTTTTCAATATCGTCGTAGATGAGAGGCTCTTCGTCTCGTCTTTCCACCGTGAAGTGAGGCTTCCCTCCCGTCTTTAAGGATGTCACCCGGAAAATGACGTGTTCCACGAATGCCACCACACCATTGCCTTCGATCTTCTTAGGCACGCACACGGCCTTCTTCAGCTTCTTAGCAACAACATCGGCGGAATCCAGCAGGTCTATCTTGGAATCCGGTTCGCTAGAGCTCATCTTTTGCGCTTCTCCCAGACCAGGCACCATGCCATGCATTAAATGTGCTCGGACCTTGTAACCGATCTTGGGCAGATTTTCCAGCGCAAACGTGAAGATCTTGCGCTGATCAAGACCACCAAGTTGCGCGTCGACGTCGAGGTACTCCTCGTCTAAGGCTTGCATCAAGGGGTAGGTAAGGCCACCTAAGTACGGATCGCTTGTTTGCTTGACAACCTCGGCGCCCGCCTTTTGCGCAACCGATATTCTAGTCATCCCTTCCAGCTTGAATCGGTCCATTGTGTAGTTTTCACTCTTCTGGTAGCTGCTTCCCTTGATAAACTCGAGTTTCGTAATATCGACGCCGACGGCTTTCAGTAAACTCTTGACGATGAATTCGTAGTACTTGACTCTTTGCTCGATCAGTTCTATCGGGGCCTTCATGTTGTCGAGGTATGCGTGCAAGTCGGCAAGGAGAATCTTGATGTGGCAACCGGCGTGGAGGAGTTCTGCGATCTTGACCATTGACACGAAGTAGCCGCAATGCGGCCTACCTGTCGTCGCCGTTCCCCAGTAAACCTTGAGGTCTCGTTTCTGGTTAAGGATAACATCGTCGATAATCTCGGGGTTGAGGACTTCGGTTAGGTTGGCCTTGATCAAGGCGATCGACTCCTCGGGGGTCATGTTTGCGAATTCAAATTACACGAAGAATGTATGGTTTGCGAAATGAGCGTGCTTTAAGTCTTCACTTTTTTTTCTTACCCAATGTACGACCTGATTTCAAGCGACCGGCGTAGATAATATTTTTGAGTCAGAGGGGTAGAGGGGCATTGGACATTGACTCAGGGACATGTGGGGCAATTGGATAGCCCGCCGGAGATATCGGTATCCTCCATAACTGGGTCTTGTCATTGAAGCGGACTATAAGTCTAAGTACCAAAGTACCTACCACGGCACCTCATATTTTCAACCGAACATTGAAGCATTTGCTGTCTTGGAGTATGTCGTTCACTTATCACATCTCATCATAAGCAATTATTGGCGCTTAACCTAAATGAATTTGATTAACATTTAAATTTTTGATCTGAGGCTCGTGAATATTTCAGAATGATCGCTATCCTGACCGCCTTGATACATAACGCCATGGAAAGATGCATGAATGTCAGAAATTCCCAGAAGTGGTTACTGCCCGGAGCACCCCAACAAAATGATGGGTACCTAGTCAATGGAAATCCCCTGCTATGACCCGCCAAATTTACCGTCCGAACGCCGTTCAAATAGATCCAGTGTCCCAACCTTAAATGATTCCCCGTCACAATCATCTTCAAGCTTATTACTCTTCCATTAGTCCTAATATGTCGAGTTCTGTCTTCACCAATCGCTCGAATTCCTCGCGATCGATTCCCGACGCGCGTGATAGCATGTATAAACTCTTGATGCTTCGAGACACGTGCTGCTTTACCCCAAAGTCGCTTTGCTCTTGTTTCGCTGCAGCCGCCTCAAGCTTCTCGACCGATGCATTGGACCCCGCGCTTGAAGCTGGCCGAGGGTGAGGGTGGACTAAATTCGGATCATCACCACTTCTTCTCGAGTGAGTAGAAGGAGACCTTGGTGCTCTGGCAAGTGTCCATGCTCCCTGAGTTTCATTAAGTTCCACTTCTTCCTCGTCGCTCCCGTTTACCACCAGATGTCCCGGCCTTGTACCGAGACCTAGTGGTGGTGCTATGTCGAGGTTTGCTTCCTCGTCAGGGTCATGGTTGTCCATGGCAGGCTGAACATCGTCATACTGAGCATAGTAATCATCCTCAGCTGTAGTGCTGACACCGTGAGTGGATTGTGGAGCTGGTGACCTTTTGATAGCAGGAGTCCTCGCAGGCGTCGCATCGTATCTCGCCCAGTAATCATCGTCATCATCGTCATCATCCATGAAGGGAGCAACTCGACTACTTGTGATGCCGTTACCCTGCGTAGCTTTTGATTTAGACTCTCTAAACTGTCTTTCGGCTTCGACAATGCTCGAGACACCACCGAATGACGAAAATGGCGAGGACTGATCAGCAACGCTGACCTCGCCTACTTTCCAACCATCGCCTACAGGATCCCCGACGCAATAGACCAATCGAAAAGCTAGGCCCATATCTTTAAGAATCACAAGTGCCTGGAGAGTCTCCTCGTCCACTCGTCGATATCGAATTTCAGAATCATAATCCCAATCGATCTCTACTTCGCCAGACACGGGATGAGGCTCCAGCCGATCGCCCTTGGCGATCTCGGTCAGCTTTGGGACCTTTGAAGTGTCATAACACAATAACCGAATCCATGGTTCTGAACTGGACGATGATAAAAGTTGGACTCGCTGTCTAAGAATGGGAGAAAGAAGTGGTAAGACGTTTTCTGCCGGCTCCGTCGATAAAGCAGCGGCAGGTAGTGAGGGTAAGACGTGTCCTAGAACTTGATGAACATCCGGCTTCTGAATATTAGAGGACGTCATGTTTTCACCAGAGATTCCGGTGTTTTGTGTGTTATGTCTGTGTAAGTTGAAAGATGGTGCGAGATGTTCGTATTTTAGGCTGGTGGACGGATTCCTATCACATGCAACACCTGCGAGACAGTCCTCTGACTTCTGTTTTTTTTTCCTATTTTAGCGGCGTGGCTGACACTAAGCAACGTTGTTTTGTTTCAGGGACCAAAAAAGGCAAACCACGCAGAATTCGGAAGGTAATGTTGCTTCACGAAATGAGACTGTAAGAATGGGATTGCTTACAGTGGAATCGAAGGATGCTTACCACCGGGAGAGGACAGAGGCGATTTCAAGCGACATACCTTTATGTAGGGACCTGTATAGCCCCTCCAGAACTGGTTGCTGGCCAATGGCTTGCGTAGAATAGGTGGTTCCACTATAAACCTGGGGAGAGGACGAATGGGAGCCAGCAGCTCGGGCGGGCGGAAGCTTATCCAATAGCTGGTGACTTAATAAGTGTTCAGTTCCGGGGCCGCAAATGCAAACCTAGTGGGGCTTGGCTTGGAATTAAAATGAATATCGAAACCGCCGTTCCTATCAGCCGTCTGTTTATTTGCATTAAACTCAGTTCAACCCGTCAATACATTGACTACTGAAAGCCAGATTGGGATATGACAGAATTTGGCCCCGAACCGATGATGCTGGCTCGGAGTCTTGTTCTAGCCTTGAAATCATGTCGATCCTTCGACAATCCAGACTTCGGCAGCCCAGACATCCCAGGCTGCTAGGTAAGGCGGTGCTCCCCTTGCTCCCTTCAAACATTTACCTTGTAATGCATATAGTAGCACACGTGATAAAGGTGGCAGTATCCGAATTGGACTTATTTCAGATCTTACGTCATTCGGTTCATTTCGGTGTCGGGCGTTGATTGGCCTGAAAGCTCCACATCAGATCGGCCTTAGACTATACCAAGTTCCGATGCAAAGCGTCATTGCACTTTTGTTTCACACTAAAAATCGGCGATATCTTATCTTCAAGAGTCACGGACGAAATGTATGAGAGTTCACGAGATCGCAAGTAATTAATTGACCGAGCCCAATAGAGTTCACTTCGCTCGTCATCACGCGCCTCGAGGACCCTGCTTATAGAGTTGTCACGGCACGCACCGTAAATTCTACTAAGCCCACTAAGGCTTTTACATACAACGGTCCCCTGTAGTACGGAGAGGCGGATTGAGTCCCGTCTTACCTAAGGGTGTCCGGATAGCTACGCGAAGGGTTTCCCAAGCGGCGATACCGCATTCCAGAATACCACGTATCCCAATTGAGCGAATTGAAAAAAAAAAGGGTCGCCTAGCATTGAGTTCCCTAGTCCCGGGTAGGGCCTCTACGGATGTATGTCGAAGTCTGATCAGCGCCTTCAAGATGAGGTACGATTCGTTGTAAGATATCGAGGCATGTATATAATAAAAGCTAACATGATCTTCCTCATGAAAAGGGCACACGACTTCAAGTCGTCGCCGCTGGAGCGACTGCCGGCCTGATATCCCGCTTTGTAGTTGCACCCCTCGACGTCGTCAAGATCCGGCTACAGTTACAATCGCATTCTCTCTCGGACCCTCTATCCCAAGTCGACCTCCGGGGATCTCCCATCTATAAAGGCACAATAGGAACCTTCAAACACATCGTTGCGAACGAGGGCATTACGGCGTTATGGAAAGGCAACGTCCCTGCGGAGCTGTTGTACGTGGCGTACGCATCCATCCAGTTTACAACTTACAGATCTACAACGCTCCTCCTGGAGCGCGTCTTCGGGAAGGGTAAAGATAAGGGTCTCCCGCAGTCCGCCGAGTCCTTCATTAGTGGTGCGGCTGCGGGTGCAACGGCCACCGCGGCTACGTACCCGTTGGACCTGCTGCGCACGCGGTTCGCGGCCCAGGGCAATGACCGCGTCTATGCGTCGCTGCGGCGGGCCATCAGCGATATCCGACGAGACGAGGGGGTCCGCGGGTTCTTCCGCGGCCTGAGTCCCGCGCTGGCGCAGATCATCCCATTTATGGGGTTGTTCTTTGCCGTGTATGAGGGTGCACGGTTGCCGCTCGGAAAGATGGAGTTGCCGTGGGGCACGGGCGACGCGACGGCTGGCGTGGTGGCCAGTGTCATCGCCAAGACAGGCGTGTTCCCGCTAGATCTTGTGAGGAAGCGGATACAGGTCCAAGGCCCGACTCGGAGTAGGTATGTTCACAAGAATATACCGGAATACAAGGGCACGATTAGCACAATACGAACGGTTCTCCAGAGAGAGGGGGTAAGAGGGCTGTATAGGGGGTTAACGGTTAGCTTGATTAAAGCTGCTCCGGCCAGTGCGGTGATGATGTGGATTTATGAGCGGACGTTGAATTTTCTTGTTAGCCAAGGGGAAATGGCTGGTATGAGGAGTGGATAATAGGATACAAAGTCTGTAGAAATATGGATGGACTGTGGGCTCCATGAAGGCATTGCTATACATAGGTACATAACATAAAATCCGTTAGACGTTGCTAGTGCAACTTGTATATCATGCATTGACTTCGTTAGAAGAACGATGTTCTAAATACAAATTAGACAATCATAAGATCATTTGGACATTAGGTACATGTAGTCTCAACGTGTATGTCTCTTGATCTGGGTCGCTTAATGAATATTGTATAGTATCTGGGGTGCATGGTACAAATAGAATTTTATTATGCTCCGGTCCAATTGAACAGCTCCAAATCTCGAACAAAGAGAGTTTGTCTAATATTCATCTATAGTACAAGGAAGCATTCATTTCGATTGAAGCTTTCCTTTCTATTCATTTATTTACCCTTCTTCACCCAGCCCTCGACAATATCCCTGGCATCGCTAACCTTCTCATCAACATAGTGTTTGCCCACATCGACATGGACCCTCGCGAAACGCCAAGCATCCTGAACTCCCTGCCGCGTCTTCAAGTGCGCATCAGCAATCGTCGGGAACTTGCGCTCGTACTGCCATAGCAGATCCGACACGTTGGTCATGGTGACGGGGATCAGTAGCCAGCCGGCACCCACGCCAAAGGCTAGGGGGACCGAGGCACGAAGCAGGATGTTTCGGTTCCGCGTTATGATGCTGCCGGCCATCGATGCGACTAGCACGTATACGAGGCCCGGCATTAATTTCTCGCCGCTCTCGCGCGGAGGTGCTAACGAGGCAATGGTCTCGGTGAAGGATCGTTCGAGGTTGAAAGCCCTGTCGATGGCGCCGTTGACGGCATCCTCTGTGACTGTAGCATATCTGTAGAGAAACAGGCGGGCTTTCCCTATCTCTGCGGCTAGCCGATCGGTGGGCGTTGGGCTGTGATGATGATGTTTTTGTTCTTGTTCCGGGGTTGATGATATTACCGTAGATGCTTGTGAGAAAGTGTCCGAGTCTCGGGATGGGGCTGGTGTAGTGCTGGCTTTCGGAGGAAGGAAGGTTTCGTAGTCATCGTAGATAGGTTTCTTATTAGGCTGTGCATATAAATTGTCAATGAAGAGTTCGACAATTCACTGTAGGGAGGCGTGACTGTACGAAATCATGTGGTGGTGCTTCAGCCAGCGCAACCGAGGGAAATAAAGCACCTCCGACTAGAGTCGCGGCCATGAAAGGCACAGCTGCACGCTATGTTATTCAACTCATTAGTATTTTATTAGCTTTAGTATGAATTGGGAATAAAGACTCACCCGTCGCAGCAGCACTCTCGCAGCCATGTTGCGCTCAATTGACGTTGGCGGTATTAAGAGTTATTAAAACTTGGAAGCTTTTTTTGAGAATATTGGACTGCAACGATGATGCACAGTACGTCGTGTAGGTAGCCGGGTACCTTTTTTTTCTGCGGCGAGTTCCGGACCGGCGGACCCTCGGCGAAATTTGGACCATCAATTCCCGGCACCCAGCAACTTTAACCTAAGGAAAGAATGTATGCGACTCCCAATTCAAATACTACCAAAATGTTCTTCCACGCTTAACCTTTTGCTCCTCCCTCTTTTCTTCTTTTTTCTTGTAAATACTTAATCTGAAGCTTTACCTGGTTTCAGAGTTTCCGATGATGTTTTGCGCACTATGATTAAAACTGTGCGATCAGGTCTTTGGACCTGCTCAAGATGTCTCAGGCAAGCCGCTCGAGCTCGAGAACACCAGAAGCGTTGGCTTTCATCCGCTCCCGGAGCTGCTCAAATCGACATCTCGAATATACCGGTCAATCATTCCCCTACCGACCTTAAGCACGATGACTCTCTTTTGCGCCAGATATTCGACTCGCCGCCTACCTTTAAAGACTTTGCGAGACCATTCTTCAAGATTGGGAGTCGGGAGAATGTTGGCTTATTTAGGAATAAATACTTAACCTCGCCTCAGGGCTTCCTCGTGTTCGCCGATGTCACGATTAAGAGAGCTCAGAAGCTAGTTAATAAAGTGCTCAATGCGTCGACGTTAGAGGATTACAAGGCGCTTGTTCGAGATCTCGATCGACTGAGTGATCTACTATGTCGGGTACTAGATGTTTCCGATTTCGTGCGAGTCACCCATCCCGATGAGAAAATACAGGCAGCTGCGTCGCAAGCTTGGTCGTTGGTTTACCAGTACATGAACCAACTAAACACCGCGACTGGCCTTAGTGACCAGCTTGGAAAGGCTCTCGCCAATCCAGAGGTAATGGCAAGTTGGAATGAGGAGGAGCAAACAGTTGCGAAACTGCTACAACAGGATTTCATGAAGTCGGCAATACACCTTCCAAAGGGATCACGGGATCAGTTTGTCGACTTGTCGCAACGCATAAGTGAGTTGGGGTCACACTTCGTCCAAGATATGCAACCGGAGCAGAGGTTTCTCGATTTCCCAAGTAGCAAATTATATGGTATGAATCCACAAATAGCCCGGAGGTACACACGCGGAGGCGTAATGCGTCTGCCGACCATGTCACCCGAGGCGACGGTAGCGCTAAGAAGCGTCCATGACGAGGAGACAAGAAAGGCAATATATTATGCAACTCGGACGGCATCCAGCAGATCGATTCATATCCTGGAGGCCATGTTGAAGTCACGTGCTGAACTTGCGAAACTATCAGGTTTCGAAAGTTACAGTCAGATGGCCCTTCATGACAAAATGATGGCGAAAACACCGGAATCAGTCCATCAATTCCTCCTAGCTCTGTCTAAACGCAATGCGCCACTCGTCGAGGAAGAAGTCGCGGCCCTCCTTCGCGAGAAGAGCAACAGACAGCAGTCCGTGGCGAGTGATCTTCAGCCATGGGATAGGGATTATTATATGGAAAGCATACGCTCATCTATGAGATCACGACGACGAAATGACGATTTCTTGTCAGCTTATTTCTCACTCGGGACTGTCATGCAGGGCCTATCAAGGTTATTCACCCGTTTGTACGGAATTAGGCTTGTTCCTCGGGATACGTTACCAGGAGAGACGTGGCATCCCGACGTAAGGCGACTGGATGTTGTATCTGATACCGACGGACATGTGGCAGTTCTATATTGTGATCTCTTCTACCGAGATGACAAATCCCCGAATCCGGCGCATTTTACCGTGCGTTGTTCTAGGGAAATATCGGATGCTGAGGTTCAAGAAGTAGCAGAACAGAACGCAACCAGCGCCGAGGGACTTCCCAAATTTGACTCGCCCGTTGACGCTGCAAATGATGGGATGCACGTATCCCAGCAATCTGGTGCAATCAAGCAATTACCAACAATTGCTTTAGTATGCGACTTTGAAGAAAATAGAGGGCGGAACGGACCCGCCCTTCTAGACTACTACCAAATGGAAACACTTTTCCATGAGATGGGACACGCCATCCACTCAATCCTGGCTAGGACTTCTTTACAGAACGTAGCCGGAACCCGATGCGCGACCGACTTTGCGGAATTACCCTCGACCTTGATGGAGCA
This sequence comes from Hypoxylon sp. EC38, assembly GCA_002120335.1. Classification (NCBI taxonomy): domain Eukaryota; kingdom Fungi; phylum Ascomycota; class Sordariomycetes; order Xylariales; family Hypoxylaceae; genus Hypoxylon; species Hypoxylon sp. EC38. The sequence goes on along the minus strand of KZ111236.1, from coordinate 1,753,294 downwards.
CTTCTGCGCAGACCCCTCTGTTCTCGGTTTGTTTGCACGGCATCATGTCACAGATGAACCGTTGCCATATGAGATGGTCATAGATAAACTGCACATAGCTAGGAGATTTGAAGCATCGGACAGAGAAAACCAGATTATACTCGCCATGCTCGATCAGCAATATCACTCACCCCTACCGAACCAGGACAATTTCGACTCCACGCAGATCTATCTAGATCTCCAAAGGAGGTACGGGAAGCTTCCGCCGGACCCGCCAGGGACTAGATGGCAAGGCTTTTTCGGCCATCTGTTTGGCTATGGTAGCACATACTATAGTTATCTCTTCGACCAGGTCCTCTCCAAGCGCGTGTGGCAGATTGTCTTCTCGGCGGGCCGGAACGGGGCAGCGCTTGATCGAGCGAACGGCGAGAGACTGAAGGAGAATCTGCTTAAGTGGGGAGGCAGCCGCGATCCTTGGAGATGCCTCTCGGATGCGCTACAGGACGAACGTCTGATAGACGGAGACGAGAAGGCTATGAGTCTTGTCGGAAGCTGGGTTGACAGAGAGGATCATAGTTAGTGGAATAGCTATGCTGTGTATAATCTCTACCTTTAATGTAAAAACGTACATACATCAAAAAATACCCCTATAGAGCTAAACATTTAACATATCAGTTCCCCATTGCATATATACGACGGCTGATACGTCATACCTAAATAGCAAGGATAGGTAGGGACTATCGGGATCAAGACATACCTGTATATTATACATGTATAGGTATAACTGAATAGAAATAGACCATCACCACATATGAGTCACATTAGTTGTAGCATACCGCGATAGAACTGGAAGGAAGAAAAATCTAGGCTACCTAGTGATATAAAGTGGTTGCAGCACAGGTGTACATGTAGTCTACAATAAAAGATACATACGTGTATCTCGAACGCTTAATGTGGCTCGCTGCTTCTCACGATCACGCGGTGGTGAGTAAGAGGGTTCTGGCCTCTATTTCCTCGTCCTCGTGCATGTCTCTTTCCATAACTTCGCCCCCCTAGACATACAGTAAGAGCGAACAGGCAAGTAGCCAGCAAAGTTATAAGTCTTTCGTCCCAGTATTGTAAGCAAGATTCCATCACATCTTCACTCTTCATATCAACAACATCGGCAACATAAACAACATTAACAGAGGCTACTATGTCACTTACAACGTACGTTATCATCTTCATTTTTCTCGTTTCCATTCTCGGCTTTTCCCACTCTCCCATTGTCTACCACGTAGCCGTACTTGGAATCAATATCTTGATCGGATTGAGAAACCTCGAAAGGCAAAGAAGACGAGCAGCAGCACTTCAGTAAAAACGCTTCCGGGGTACCATCCATCGCTTCTATTACCATAAACCCCCCAATAGAAGCACAATGGCACCAAGTATTCTGCGCCTCGCCACACTGCTCTTCGCGGCTCTCTCGCCATACACGCTCGCTCAAGAGCAACCTTCACATGCCATGTCTACGCACGTCCCCGACCCCATCCAAATGAACTGCACCGAAGCCGTGACCACCATCAGACAAGTAGAAGTAGAAGGCGGCAGTGCCCCCCTCCGCATCATCGACGACGACCCCGTCTACAGATACGTCGGATGCTGGATGGAAACCGCGCCCATAAAACCCAACTCGCCCACCCTCGACGGGCCCTACCTCGCCATGCCGGGGCTCATGAGGGTCGAGCCGTGCCTGGAGTACTGCGGCTTCGCGAACAATACGTTCGACCCTGGGAGGAAGGGGTACCGGTACGCGGGCCTCGAGTTCGCGCGGGAGTGTTGGTGCGGCGACACATTATCGGGTCAGACTATCCGGATGGAGGATGGTGCTTGTGATGTCCCGGTACGTGAGACCTTGCCAACCTATGGGGTTTTTCATACTTTATTTCGTGTTTGCCATGACGTCGCTTGTTCTGGAGCGTCTCGGAGGGCATTGATTCTCTAATTAGCCCGGCTAGATTAGGAGGTTTGGCCCCGAACAAGCTTTAACATCTTGAGAATTTGCTTGATGTAGTATATGCTAACTCATGTTGCTGAAGTGTGACGGTGACAATACGACGGCGTGTGGTGGGCATTTAGCTATCACGCTGTACGGCAAGCCCGAAAATGAAATCCTACCTAGCCCTCCAGATAACGAAGCTGCCTTACGGGCGGTTGGTGTCGGCATGTTGATGTTGGTTGTGAATTTTGCCTTCGTTTGGGGCTTTTTGTGAATGAGGAGAGTAGAGTTAGAGTTGCATGTTGGGATTTTGCTCGCTTGTCGAGCTAGCGATTGAAGTATTGTCTACCTACACATTACCCCGATACTTGCAGTCCATACTTGAAAGAAAGGAACTGGCCGGGGCATTGAGCGATTGTTGAATCATAGATAGGAAGCATTCGTTTTCCAATAGAGCGATATAATTTGAATATAGCTGTTTTCCTTGTCTCATTTCGATCATACTTTAGATACGCTTATGGTCGTTGTAAACTTGAACAAGCGCCTGATCATCATAATCATATGTCAAGTGGTCCTAATCCCCTTGACTTCATCGCATTCTGGACCTCCTGCTTAACCTGCTTTACGACCTCCCGCCAGGCCTCTTTCCCAGGTGACTCGGTCTCAGTATCGCCCTCACTGTCCTCAACTAAATAAATCAGCCATTTGACCAATTTCAAGACTTTATCCATGTCCTTTTCCTCTAGTATGACCCGAACCAGGTACTTCTCAAGCATTCTGACGTCCCTCTGATGCGGGCCTTCGTCACTTGTCTCCCTGTACCACACATTTAACATATCCCTAATCTCCGGCAACGTCGTTAGTCCTTTCGCGGTAAATGTTACCTTAGGGGGCTTAGGGCCGAATTGTAATTTCGTTTGCCCGCCAGGCAGAACGCCATCCTCACCGTCGTCTGCATCCCTTTTGTAACGGTCGAGGCTGGACAGGTCTAAGCCCGCGCGTTGGGCGCGCCGTTGTCGATGGTCCGCAATAACTTCTCTACGCACTTCTTCGGGCAGCTCTGCTAAGAAATCTGGATCGAGCTCTTCAATTTCGCTTGGTCCAGCATCTTCTGCTTGGATTTGCTTAAATGTGGTCTGAACAACTTTTGCGTTGGCGTCTGCCTGTCGCTCTCGTGCTCGCGCAAATAGGCCGGGAACACGACGTTTTGTTGGGGTCCTTTGCTTTGGTGGCTGGATGGTACGCGGCGATTGAGGAAGCGCACTTTGCTGCCTGCTTCGGGGTCTGTATTGTTCCAGGATTTCAGCTTTCATGTCGTCCGGCAGGGCATTGAATACTTCCGGATCGATCTCGGGCGGGATTTCATCCGCGAGAGCTGGACTCTGGGTTCTCGATTTTGCTACGGTTGAATCGTCTCGAGTTTCTGAGACAGTCCTCCGTCCTTGCCCCATAAGCCTTCTTCGAATGTCTGGAGGGAGTTCTGCAACAACGGCAGGATCTGGGTTAGATGGCATAATGAATTGAGTCCCGCCAATATTTAAGGGTGTATTTGCTTTAGCATCTTTTTCGCTTATTCGAGATATCGCGAAGGCCGGATGATATGCATCTGGCTTTGGTTTCCGGGGAGTCAATGGACTCTCCATGATTGGGTCTGATGGCTGACCTCGGCCTTGTCTTGGCCCGGTTTCCTCTGTACCAGTGCCATCTTGGATCGGCTCCAAAGCCGGTTTCTTTCCTGAATTAGGAGCACGGAAACCCCCGAAGGTCAACTTCTTCTGGCTTCCATCAGGACCTGATAACGACGTCTTGATTGGTTCGAGTTTAGTCAACTGCACTCCGAGACCGCGAAGGTCGCCGGGACTAAATTTGTAAGAGCGGAGGATTGAGACAGCCTCTTTCCCTAGTATCTGGTAATCATGGGTCGCAACGCCAAACATGACGCTTTTGTTGAAGGTGTCACATTTCCCGTGTCCTAAATGTTTTGGTGGATCAAGGGGCGCGTCGAGAGAACGCCGCATGATCTTCATTGTGAGCTGCTTGCCCTTGACTTGTTCATTGAGCAGGCGTTTTTCCAGCTCTTTGCACAAGTTAAACACGAACTCCTCGGCTTCCTCCTGGCTAATAAACCGGATGCCCCAGTTGACTTCAGCTGAAACTGACTTCCGTATTGGTTGCTCGCCAACTTCCGTTCGGTCGATGCCACGAGCATATTCCCAAAGTTTCTCGCCTGTCTTCGGTCCAAGAGTATTGACCAGGCGCTCTTTAGAGGTCTGCCGAATGTCATTTACGTACTTGATTCCAATCTCCTCCAGCTTACCGGCTATGCTATAAGCTACTCCGGGCAAGTCATCGACTTTTAAGTCTCCGAGGAAGCTTAGGACCTCTTCTGGTTTGATCTGATATTGCCCCGCAGGTTTTGCTTTTCGAAGGGCGACCTTCGCTAACAATATATTACCACCAATCCCAACGGAAACGGCGCATCCGGTCTTCTTTTTGATATCGTCTCGTAAGGCTAGTGCCATTTGATCCGCTTTCTCTTGTTCTCTCCATATACTACCTTCATTGACCCCAGAACCATCCGAACCAGCTGCGGATAAGATGACCGAGGTGATATCCACAAGCGCCTCATCAATGCTGACGCTTTGTACGACGCCACCCACTTCTAGGATGCATTCGTAGAATGATTTGCTAGCTTCTTCATATGCTGGAAAATCGTATGGGAGTACCTTAAGCTCAGGGCACAGCTCCTTAGCTCGCTTCATCCACATGCCGTTTTTGACGCCGAATTTTCTTGCTGGATAATTGCAGCTGGCAATTTCCGAACCGGAGCCCGTCCCATGCGCAACAACAGCAGGCTTGTCAACGAAATCAGGTGCGCTTTTCAGCGAGACCGCGCAGAAAAAGCTATCGAAATCTACATGCATAATGTATCTTCTCGCACCTGCTCTTCTTTTAATCGGCTTCTTTTGGGGACCTTTCTCAGCTGCAAGCTTCTGCATTCTTGACTTCAGTTCAGCTTTCCAAGTCGATAGGTGATGTAGTCGACTTTCAGAATAATACTGTTGTATGAAATCCGGATTTGCCGTGGAAGACTTTCTCATTCGAGGATCCTTGAGTAGTAGTGCGTTATGTTCTTCGGAAGTCATTGCATTCCGTTGTTCAGTTGATAGCTCTGGTAGGATATCATCTTCCACGTTATCCTTTCCCCTTTGCTCTAATGTTTCAGGTGTTGCGGCCACGGGTTCGGGGTATTCCACCAACATTACCGCGTCGTCATCTGATTTACCAGAATTACCTGGCGAGTCTCGCGGCCCTTGTAATAATCCCGGAGGCGTAGTAGGATCGCTAGGTGCAGTCGTACGATTGTCTTGAAGGGTTGGCCCTGGTCGGCTAGATGAAAAATCCCCAATATGCTTGCTGTCGATAGATTGAGCAATATCCTTCAGCCTGCTAGTATAGAAACTATTCTCGGTTTGTTCTCTATATCCTGCGAGAGGCGACTGTGGGCTAGACTGAGTGGATATCCCATTTCCATTTAGTTTCAATGTTTTTTGCCTTGGTGTCTCCTCTATCACTCGGTATTCAGACCATGGGAGAAGCTTCCCAGCTTCGATAGAATCCGTAACCCAGGCAGGTTTCACTATCCTGTACTTGCCAAAATCAACCGCCTTTTTAGGTGGGAGGTTGGATGCTATAATGTGGGTTGCCATGGTCTTGGAATCCAAGTACTGGAGAAACCCGGCGCCATGTTGAACCAAATCACGGTGAAGAACTTGGAGTGGCGGCTGAGTATAGCCCATGACATGTGCGACTACCCCTTTGAAGATCTGAGGCTTGTCATTGGACGAAGCTCGCAGTTCGGAGTCAAGATTCTGTAGCTTGATTTTCTTGCGACGGAAGTAATCTCCAAACCCTCCGAAGGCACTTGGCTCATACTCCTCGCCGGCCTCATCCGAGAAGGTATGGTTCTCTATGCGTTTCCGCACAGCATTGGAGTTACTATCGAGACGACTCCCCATTTTGACGTATTTTGGGTTAGTATCAAGAAATGATGCCTCTTGGTCTAATGGAAGAATCTACTCGATTGCCTGTGGCGATCTTTCGATGGAGGGTCATTTTGGAAGTGACGACGTTGCGGCCGAAGTAACCATAGAGCAATGCTAGAAGAATGGTTCAGATTTTCCGCAACTCTAGAGAGGCCTAGATTGAAAGACCATGAACATCGACTTGCTTACTCTCGTTTCTTGAAGGCGGCTGATAGATAAAGAAACGCGTTCAAGAGCGACGGGAGGCAATTAACAAGACGCGGTCGACATCACGTCATCCCGTGACTTAATACAGGCATTAATTGAAATATGGTTAGCGCCGGCCCCGACCCATTAATAAAGCACTTATAGTTGCATTTAAGCCTACTAGGTACATGCATATGCATTTATATGAGCATTTCTTTACTAAGAGTTAAATTAGATAAGCCAAAAGGGTGAAGCATTCATTACGTAAATGTACCTGTACCTTCGTCAATTTCCATCATATCAACTTTAAGATCGCGACGGAGTCAGTTGAACACTCAAACGTGTACCATTATCTAGTATTTATCGCAACATCGCGACAATGAACAACGAACAGTTCCGCCGCCTTGTTGCTGCCAATACCCCCAAACCTTCTACAGACAACAATGGCGCATCACCGGGTGCAGCCACTCCACGAGGAGTATCGCTCGGGTCTCGACAGAGGTCAAGTATTCCCATGACACCGTAAGCCTCCTATCTACTATGAAACTTCCCATATACATATTATTGACTAATCTAGGCGCTCAGTGGGCCTTCATAAATCCGATTTCGCGCGACAGTTGGCAGAGCAGAACACGGGCAACAAGCAATCCAAGAAATTCAAGTCCTACGATCCGAAAGGCAGCAAACTAGCTGAGGGCTACGTTGACCGCTCCCGAAACAGGACTTCGGAAGAGGAGGATGAAAGAGCAGCTCGAATAAAGGCATTGGAAGAATCTCTGAAGAACGAAGAGATCGACCAAGAGACTTTCGACAAGCTTCGAGCTCAGATCGCCGGTGGAGATTTATCAAGCACTCATTTAGTGAAGGGGCTTGATTTCAAGCTCCTCGAACGAGTACGCAAGGGCGAGAATGTCTACAGTGCAGATGGCGTGAAAGAAGAGTCTCCTGAGAAGGAAGATGACGTCGATGAGGAATTTGAGCAACTAGAAGAAAAGGAGGTTGCAGCGGTGAAGAAGGAGAAAACGGTAAAGAAAGGACAATTGTCGACGGCACCCCTGAATCCATCCAAGAAGCGCACGAGAGACCAGATCCTAGCGGAGATGAAGGCGGCAAGAGAAGCCGCGAAAGCAAAAGAAGATACCGGCCTGGGATCAAAGTTCAAAAAGATTGGCGCCAAGACACCTGGTACAAGGATAGAGCGAGATAGTAAAGGCAGAGAAGTGCTGATAGTGGTGGATGAGGATGGCCATGAGAAGCGCAAAGTGCGGAAAATCGAGCCACAAGCCGAGGCTGAAGAGCAACCAGCAAAACCAGCAGATTTGATGCCTGATAAAAATGCCAAGCCTCTGGGAATGGAAGTTCCAGAGCAATACAGGAAGCAGGTTGAAGAACCGGAAGATGAGGACATCGATATATTTGATGACGTCGGTGATGACTATGATCCTCTCGCAGGGCTAGAGGAGGAAGATTCAGAGGAAGAGACAACCGAGAAGAAGGCAGAGCCATCTGATGCTGAGAAGAAAGACAATGTTGCCATGCCACCTCCGCCACGGCCTGCCACTACGACGGAGCCAAGGAACTACTTCAAAGATTCCAAGACGGGATTGGTATCATCAGAGTCACTCAAGGCACCCTCTTTCTCTGATCCGGCTATACAAGCAGCTATCAAGAAGGCCGCATCTATGAAACCCATATCCAAGCTATCAGAGGAGGATGACGCGGAAGCTAAAGCTAAAGAAGAACGGCTTAAGAAACTATTACAATCTCATGATCGCGATGCAGAGGATATGGACTTGGGCTTTGGCACGAGTAGATTCGAGGACGAAGAGGACTTTGAAGAGAAAAAGGTCAAGCTGTCAGAATGGGGACGTGAAGATGGTGAGGGTAGTCACGGTGGAGGAGGAGGCGGTTCTAAGCGTAAGAGAGGGCCTAAGAAGCGGAAGGGGGATGTCAATAATGCTGCTGATGTACTACGAGTCATGGAGAAGCAGAAAGCTGCTAAATGATTGCTCAGCAATGCAGAAAAGGCCGCACGGGTACTTCGCTTGGTAGATTAATAAAAAGATGCATCTATATCGTTTTGGATGGTATGACAGCATGATATGTTTGATGGATTCGACCTCTCACGAATGAATGGTGATGCGAGTACATTTATCACAACGCCGACTTTTCCGCCCTTAGTCCCACAAAGAATCGCGTATCACTTCTGACTTGTCCATTTTCCACTTTTTACTTTTGACCGACACTCGTTGCAAAAATATCAATAGAAATAACAACAAGACCTATAAACTTAGAAGACCCTTTGGAAAGTTAAATTATCAAATATTATCCAACATCTCACAGCTACATAGAGTTATCGAGTTGAGAAGTTGAAAATGCCGGAGCCTGTCCCACTTTGGCTGGACTGCGATCCGGGCCACGACGTGAGTTGAATTCATCCACCACCATTTACCAGCCAATCAACCATGAGGCATTTCAAGCGAAATTCCCATGATCCCTTTTACACCGGAGCCGATGCCGTGCCGCATTCTAGCGGATCCCGTTCCGCGTTGGAGAAAAATTCAGGATCAGCTGGAGGCGGGCACCGGACCTCCGCCTACGAATTCTGAAGCCCAACCCCGCCGACGCAGATGATCTCAATTATATTTAAACACCATATTATATACCTAGGTAGCTAGACACATAGACGAATAAAATGCTAATAAATCACAGGACGCCTTCGCCATCCTCCTAGCCGCCTACCACCCAGGCATCAAGCTGCTGGGCATAAGCACAGTGCACGGCAACGCATCCCTCGATAAGACAACCCGGAACGCGCTCTCCCTTCTCGCCGCCATCGGCAAGCAGGACGACGTAGCCGTGTACCCAGGCGCCCCGCACGCTCTGCACCGCGCGCCCATCCACGCGCCCACCGACATCCACGGGGAGTCCGGGCTCGACGGCACGTCGCTGCTGCCGCCGCCGCCGCCGCAAAAGCTAGCCGAGGTGACGTCGCCGCAGCGCGAAGGCGCCGTCGACGCTATGGCTAAGGCGCTGCGCGAGTGCGCGCCCGGCACGGCGTGGGTTGTGGCTACGGGCGCTGTGACGAATGTCGCGGCGCTGTTTATCGCGCACCCGGACCTCAAGGCCCGGGTTAAGGGCGTGAGTATCATGGGCGGCAGCGTGGGGAACGGGTTCACGCCCGCGGTGATGGGGGTCGTGGACGGGGTGCCGCGCGTGGGGAATTATACGCAGTGGGCTGAGTTCAATGTGCTGATTGATCCTGAGGCGGCGGCTGCTGTGCTTCAGGATCCGGCTCTTGCGGCGAAGACTACGCTTGTGCCGCTTGATCTTACGCACCTTGTTTTGGCTACTAAGGAGGTCCAGGATTTGTTGTTGTATGGGCCGCCTCCTGAAGAGGGGAAGGAGGGTGTTTCGAGGGAAGGCAGGGGGAAGTCTGATTTGAGAGTCATGTTGGTCGAGTTGTTGAATTTCTTTGCTACTACATACCGGTGAGCTCGTCTTTGTTTTTCTTTTCTCTATATGTGGGCGTTACTAAATCCAGTGATGTGCAGCGACGTTTTCGGCATCGTAGAAGGGCCACCATTACACGATCCGCTGGCGGTAGCGGCTATATTGACGGGCACCGAATATGAGATCCCCTTCTATGACTATGACCCCAAGAGCCCGGAAGGGCCAGGACGCCGGGAGCGCTTCGCGGTCGAGGTTGTGACGGAGGGCACGCTCGAGGACGCCAAGCATCGTGGCGCGCAGACGGGTCGCACCATTGTCAAGTTACTTCCGCCTGGTAGTGAAGGTGTTCGCATACCGCGGGGTCTGGATATCCCGCTGTTTTGGAAGGTGATTGAAGAGTGCTGCGAGAGAGCCGATCAGGCGAACAACAAGATCCTAGCTAGACCTGCAAATTAATACGCAAATAGATGGGCCTCACGAAGATCGGGGGTTAAGGATAAGAAAAGAATAGAGCAGCAGGCTGCTAATAGAGCGCCAATAGAACTGAGTAAATGGATACGAATAGATTATAGGTGTGTTAAGTCTTGTACATGCTTTCTTTCTTCTATGAGAAGATATCCGTAATCTAAAACTATGCCGACTCACTGAACCATATATTCCCTCAAATCTATGCCTTATTAACCAAAATATATCCAACGTCCCCTTATCAATACTATACAGAAAAATACAAGTTATAAGCACCTAAGCAGTCAAGAATCTCGCAGTACTCTACCATTTCCGTTCCCACCCTAAGAATTTAGTCATCACCAGTAAGGTCAATGACTTCGATGTACTTGCGCTTCGTCCCAGCGATGGGATTCAGAATCATCTGGGAAGGCCTTGACGGCGTGCTGCTACTCGGCTTCGACGTAGAAGACGGTTTTGGTGTCGTTGAAGAAGGACCTGCTAGACGAGCTATCTCCGCGTTCAGTTCCCGGAGCTGATCGGCAGAGTTATTCAGAGCGCTTGAATGTCGTATGGGAGGATGGCGAGACGACGACAACGATAGAGAATTACCAAACATAGTAGGTTGTTCTTGGCACTCGAGAAATTTCATACTCATGATTTCGTCGAATTGGTTGTCCAGAACGGAACGTAGCAAATCCTGGTCAAAAGTTTCAAGCTGGTCCTCGGCTAAGTTTCGTCGCCACCACCAGGTGTCAAGCGCCGCCTCATACAGCTTCGTCGTCTTCGTCACAACTAATGTATATGGAATGCCTGATCGTTCTGTATGGGCGGTACAGTCTATATGAGCCTGATAGAGCTTAGTTTCCAGATGTCGTCGTCTTTTCTCGCCCATCCGGAAACGGCCGATCCTGTTGGAGCTTGTGAGGAATGGATTAAGATCCATCTTGCAGTCTGCGCAGGAGCAGGATACTCTTTCACGAGACATGTTCGTTTTTAATGGTTTATCCTTGACGTAATTCTTAAGATAGGCCTTGAGAAGAGTTTGGAACATTCGTATCCAATGACCTGCAAGAAGGTTAATCTTTTGTTGTGCAAGCATTGGCAATAGCGTCTGGAAGAGCGGTATCCAGAGTGCGTTGAACGCTTCTCCATTGATTTTCTCTGCTTCGGAATGTAGTTTCTCGGCAAGCAGCTCCAGGTGCTTTTCAAGCTCCAGAGAGATGAGAGTAGAGACAAACTTGAGCATTGAATCGTATGTCATGTACTGCTTCATCGATCCGGCTTGTTGGGTTTCCTTGACCCTTTGTGACAAAGGAATATCAGAAATGGTGAGAGACGCCAGTTTGATATCTTGCAGCGCCAACCGCGCTGCATATTCATACATTGGTTGTGCTCTGTCCTGGGAAATCTGCTGGCGCTTCATACTTTGGTATAGTGCCCTGATAAACCCCAGTACGAATGCCGTGCAGTAACGCTGTGCTTCTACTATGGGTAAGACGCTGAATGAATAAGCGTGAGTCCTGCGTAGGTCATCGGTAAAACTTACATTTCTTCCAAGTAGCTGAAGTCGTGGTAGTATAAGGAGAGGTCAAAAAGTGCAGGTCCATCTTCCTCGAAAAGTGGCCTGGATTTCGGATAAGAGTGTATACACTCGTCTACAGCTCGAGATATAATATCATGTATCTCATCGGTTGGATCCATCTCTCCCTCTACGGCCAGTATGGCTTGATATTGCTCGCTAAGTGTGGCCTGAGTCCGAAGAGCATGTAAAAACCTACAACGGGTCAGACTGAGTGATAAGTGAGCTTCGTGAGTACTTACCCTCTCTCAAACTTTTCCGTGGAGATATGGGAGTTATCATGTTTTCCTCTTATCCATGCGAAGAAATCAATTGGAACTTGAGCTTTGCTCCTTGATAGGATGAAGTCAAGCAGCTCAGGCTTTTGGGCAAGAATGGACGCTTGTAAGACTTTGAGAAGATTGCCTCCGGCCAGTCGCTCAGCCCCGTAGGGCGATAAGCTCGGGAAACAAGTCGTGCTCACGAATTCGTAGAGCTGTGCAGTCGCTCGTTCAGAGGCTTCCGCACATCGAGTAGTAAAATAAGTGCAGAGAGCTTGGAAGTCATCGTTGCTTGGGTAATTGGGTATCAAGTAATTTGGATCAGTTGAAGAAAGAAAAGACACAGTCCCTCGGCAAGGAATGATAATCACAGCCTATTGGCGGCGTTAGCATGCCAATTCTAATCATGATATGTTACCTAAAGAGTGTCGGCCTACTGATAATCTATACCAATGTGTTGCTGAAGGACCCTAGTTATATACCCAGTCAGTGCAATGTTAGCTATTATGATCGATATTATTTACCGAGTTACCCATATATCCTTCATAGTCTTCTTGATCTGGCTTGTCTTCGAAGGGATCTTCATGCAAAATATTGTCGCTATTCAGGGGCACATATGACACCAGCTCATTACCATTCAAATCGAAAATATATTTCGACCAGTAGGACACATCATATACTTCTTCGAGCAGATGGATACCATAGTCGTCTTTTTCGGATTCATCGTAGCGATCGTAGCGATCATGGTAGTAGGGGTCAAATCGGCGGCCTTCTGGTAAGCCACTCTCTTCCTTCTCTAACGTGGTTAGGAAAAGGTCAAAGCCCAGCTCGGGGCACACTTCGCGCAGGGATTCTACAACGTTGAGATCTGAAGGCTTCAAACCTTCAAATGAAATATTTGCTTCAGTATATTTGTGATTGAGCACAAAGTAAAGGGGCGATGCTTTTCTCGAACCGTTATTGACCTCTTGCGACCATAACTGGAGGACCCTGCGGATTTCTCGGTGGTCAACAAACCCACTAGCCCTTGGAACATGAGCAGATTGCTCTATCGCAAGGTTATACGTCAGAACCCAACGATATCCTCTCTTGACAGGCAGGACCTCATGAGAGACGTCTGAGAACCTAGGAAGCCGTTTGATTAGGCCTGGACACCTTAGGTGCTTAAGTCATCTGGGAGGGCTTAACCAACCAAAAGGCACAAGCCATAACATGCTGCGAAGTCTCATATCTGCGCGAATAGCCTTTGTGAGTCACAATGACGTCCCCACCTTCGTGAGATGAAGGAAGGCTGATGACGAGCGTCCCAAACATCCTGGGGACTTTCTCCGTGCTGTAATCCGGTGAGTTTATAAGGCCACAGTTTAGTGACATAACATCACTCACTCAGTATGTGCTTTAAACATGGCACCCTCTTCATATAGAAGCATTTTGTATAACTCGGCAGAAATAGGAGATCTAATGGCTAGCTCCTCTCTCACATAGGCTAACACATCATCCAAAAACTTGGACCAGTCTGGCGCTCTAATCTCGAACTGATCCGGGTTCAGTTCCCAGGTATTCCGCACCGACGTATCTACAATAGTCTCGCTGCCTTTCCCATAGGGTGCTTGATGTGATTTAAGAGCAAGTTCCTTCGCTTGTGTTTCTGAAAGAGGTAGGTCTATCCGGCCAATATCCTGAACGAATATCAGAGGGTCATGAAAGTTAACAGACGCAAAGCCCGAAAAACAACTGGTGGAATAAATGGAATCGAGGGCGCTCAATAATTCCGACTTGTCGAATCTCGCAGACGCAAGATTATTCCGGTTTGCACCGCCCGAATCCATTTTGTACAGGTACTAGGGGTGATCCCCTCAAAACATAGAAGTCGGGTATAAGACACAATGAGGCTTTACGTCATATAAAAGATAGACATATTTAAGAGGCGACTATGAATTCTAACCCACGATTTTAGTAGTATATGTACCTAGGTATGATTATCGAAACGCGACTAAGCTGTGAGACCGTGTTTCGCGCCGGATAAAAGTGGAGACAATATCAAAGCTATGGGCAGATGCTGTGTCCTACACTAAGCCTCTTTGCTTATTGCGGAACGGCGCGGTTCCAAGTGATAGAGAATTATTATTTTCAAAGGGGGAGGAAACTACAAGTCATCTCTCTGAATACTTTCATGTTAGTTGAGAGGCCATCTTCCCTCAAATCCTGCTTTGATCCGACTTAGGCCAACTTTCTAGCTGCATGCCTCTTTTAAAGCCCTAAACACCGTTACAAAAGGCTAGGCTGTCTCAGTAGACCTCCAATACGAACTCTTTGGATTGAGCCCTTAACACCTCCGACAGGACAGTCTCCTATAAACATCAAGTCATGCCATCGGCGCAGGAGGAGGTCCACACGGAAATACCGCGTCTACCACCTATAGGTACCGTATTTGGGACCTCGGCTGAACGACCCGAGGACATGGTCCGCTAATGTCGCGGTCAATTCTATTGGGGTTCGCCCGTAACAACTCCACTTTTCTCCAGTAGTACCTGAAATATAGACAATTCATACCTACCTACCTTAGATACATATCCATGTATAGTAGACCACGCCGCTCGCTGCTTTTAGTTTATGTGTAAAATATCATATATACATGTACCTACTTCCCTAATTACCCCTAATGTACCTAGATTTGCTGTCTTACCACTTATAGAACATAGACGGAAGTGCTTATCTAACGGCCTCACTCTCCCTTACATACAAATGTAGTAGATGTCTCAGAAATTTGCTTTTTTATGTGCTTCCCCGCTGAACTTTTAGATATAGTATCAATTAAGACCACATAAAGTTAACATAGTACAGATGTCTCACTTTAGCGACAAGAACGTTCCTTGGCCTGCTGACATACAAGTCTACCAACCTGGTTCTGAGGATTTCACCAATACTACGTTACGATGGTCTATCTACGAGGCTCCGAAATTTATAGCATCCGTCACGCCAAAGAGCGAGGAGGAGGTAGTCAAAATTGTAAGAAGACCCTAAACCTTCAGTACTTAGTGATACTATACAAGGTTCATTATGTTAACATTTATTGTCCAGGTCAAAGTAGCAAAGGCTTCCAATATTCCTAGCTACAGGAGGCCGTCACGGCTATGGGACACACTAGGTAAACTCAATGGCGGTTTGGCTATCGATCTTACCCAGATATGCTGACAATCGAAAGCTGTCGGGTCTTGTCCTGGTGTTGGCGTCATCGGCGTGACGGTAGGCGCTGGCGTGGGACTCTTCCAAGGCCTTTTCGGCTTGATGATCAATAATCTTATTTCCGTGCGCCTTATTACAGTAAATGGTGATATTGTGGAAGCATCTGAAAACGCAAACGCGGATTTGTTCTGGGCTATTCGTGGTGCGGGAGCCAACTTCGGCAACCTATAAGCTTCATAAGGCTGTTAACAACGCACAAGACTTTTCTGCTGATGCTGTGTATCCAGCAAGTGTAAAGTCGGCCTATTTCGATGTTTTGCAGTCCTTTGAGAACAATATGCCTCACGAACTGGCAATGGCTACTCTAATTGTGTGGGATGCTAATTCCAATGCAGTAAGTAATAGGTCTGGCTATATCCCCTCTAGACAAAGCTCACAGGCCATGAAGATGCAGATCGTCGCCATATTCATATACAGCGGTACTGAAGCAGCTGCTCGCCAAGTGCTAGCACCCTTTTTCGAACTTAGTCCGCCGGTCTTACGCGCTGGTAGTGTCCCATACAGTCAGGTGCAGCAGACGATACTCTTTGGCTCGTTTATGACGAGTCCATCAGGGGATATTCACGACATTTTCTCTGTGAATGTTCGTAAATTTGCAGCTGAAACGTTGAAGGCAACCTTCGACAAACTTGATGCCTTCTATAAGGCACATCCGGATGGACGGTCTAGTGTTGCCGTGTTGGAAACATTTTCTAATCGAGCCGTAGTCGCTGTGCCAGATGATACCACAGCATATCCGTAGCGGGATGCCAAAGGCAATTTGTACGTCAAATCAGATTGCCGTTTCTAAAACTCGATAGCTAACCCATATCATAGCATGTTCCAAATGTCTTGGCCTCAACTAGGAAACCGTGAGCTACGTCAAGACATTGTTGCTACGTCAGGGTATCCTGAGCTGACAGTGTACGTTAACCACGCCCACGGTGATGAAACACTAGAGCAGATTTATGGAAAAAGCAAGCTTCCTGAGTTGGTAAGGTTAAAGAAGGCATGTGATCCAGACAATGTGTTCAAGTACCACCATGCCTTGCCAACAGAATATCCATAGGCGCCGAAAAAACAAGGATCAGATGTCACTATCTTTTATTCACAGTCTTGGCAAATATAATAACTTTTACGAGTTTCAGGCACAGTAGATATTTTACCGCTACCCATAGGAAAGTTATCCAGTGCATCTTGGTATAGCGCCGGTTACGCCAATTCGTCAGAGGCGTCGCCAACGTCTGCCAAAGTCCGACTTTTAGGCGAGGATCGGCGAGCAAAATCGGGCTCCATCTTCAAGTTAAACGGAGTTATTACGGCAGTTAATTCTTATCCCGCGACTTTGTATTAATTCGATTAAACTCATACACTGTCATATACACGTATTAAACTAACAGGTAAATTTTTAATTAATTATTTTCCTTTTATAATAAGCTATTTTATAAAAACCGCTAACTCGTTAAAACTTTAAAAATTAATAATATAAGTTAATTATATTTAAAAACCTTTTATATTTTAAATTATAATAACTTTATAATTAAAAATTATATAAAAATATAATTTAAATTATTATATATATAATTAAAAATTTTATTTATAAATATAATATTATAAAATTAAATTTAATATTTATAAAAAAATAATTAATTAAATTAAAAATAATATTTTTAATATTTTAAATTAAATTATAATAATTATAATAATTATAATAAATTATAATAACTTTAAAAAGCTTTAAAAGTTTTTATTAAAGTTATTAAAATTATTAAATTTATTAAAATTATTAAAATTATTAAAGCTTTTAAAATTTAATAAATATTAAGCTTAATTAATTTTTTTATATAATAATATTTTTATATTTATATTTACCTTTTTTATATAAGTTTATTATATAATAAAAAAATATAATATTTTTAATATATATATAATTTTTTAATTATATTATTAATTTTTAAAGTTTTAACGAGTTAGCGGTTTAATGCCAAATGGCCAGCCGTCCCTTTTAATGACCAATTGAATGCGTTGCCGTACCCCTGGTATGCCATATGATTGGCGAAGCTTGCACAGTAGAGTATGTATGTAATGTACCTAAGTACCGAACCCATATTGATGATACGTACCACTGACGCCCACAAGCCTTAAACACCTATATCAGACAACCGTTCTACTAAAATGTATTATCCCGGTTCGCTATAGAAATATAGAATCATGTTGCAATCGTACCGTCGCATCGAGCTTAGATATATTCAGTATAGACCCACAACACGTTGTGGGGAAGGGGACGTTTCATTATCTACGGTAGCTTACTATTCGACTCCACGTCATTTACCTAAGGTGTACTCTCGAGGCTTGGAAATACGTAAGACCAGCATCAGTCATTCTTCCAGTATCTCAAGCATGGCTTCCGCTAACCTTCGCTCCGAATCAAAGCTTTTTCAGCCGTTGGATATCGCAAATGGAAGCATCACTCTCAAACACCGCATCGTACTTGCTCCGTTGACCCGAAATCGTGGGACGCCGTATACCCACTCAACCCCGAATAAACCGAACCGAATATGGGTACCCAACAACCTCATGGCCGAATACTATGCTCAAAGAGCTACGGATGGCGGTCTTTTGATATCGGAAGGCATCCCGCCTTCTCTCGAGGTATAAGTCAACGCCCCTGGAAGCCTTACACGACCTCTAATGCATATTCTCTAGGGTAATGGTATGCCTGGGGTCCCTGGTATCTTCATTCCAGAACAAGCGGAAGGCTGGAAAAAGGTTGTCGATGCCGTCCATGCCAAGGGTGCCTATATATATGCGCAACTGTGGCACTCCGGAAGAGCAAATATCCCCCAGCTGACAGGTTAGTCAATTGGTTCTCACTATAATAGAAACGTTGCTTGTAGTAGTGGAATCGTCTAACTTTGAGGATTATAGGTACACCAATCTTATGCCCGTCCAGCACGCCGTGGGATGACCCAAATGAATACTATTGTACGTAATTTCTGATTCTCCTATCCCTAATTACCAGGTAGCTTATCTTAATAAGTGTTACCCACGCATTGAAGATCCGAGTCCTATTATCTTTAATTGAAGCCATAGGAGTCTTCGAGCCCCTGAATCTTATGAGAGATCATTTGCCAACTCCAAGTGTCATAGCATACCCGCCACCCTATAGTACTACCCGAGTCAAACTTGTGGATTACCCACCATCTGAGATGACCGTTCCACAAATCAAGAGTACCATTCAAGACTTCTGCAAGGCGGCGAGGACGGCCCTAAGTGTCGGGTTTGACGGAGTTGAGTTGCATAGCGCTAATGGGTATCTCCCCGAACAGTTCCTCAGCTCCAATATCAATCATAGGACCGACGAATACGGTGGAACGCCCGAAAAGCGCTGTAAATTCGTCCTGGAGTTGATGAGCGAGCTGGCTAGGACCATCGGCGAGGAAAATCTCGCAATTCGCTTGTCGCCATTTGGGCTGTTCAACCAGGCACGCAGTGCACAACGCCTGGAGACCTGGGGGCACCTGTGCCGTGAACTAAAGTCAAACCATCCCGAGCTATCATACGTCAGTTTCATTGAACCACGCTTTGAACAAATATTCACGGAGGCGGAGAAGCAAAAGTTTCTTGACTCTTGGGGGTTATCTGACATCGATCTCGCCCCTTTTCGGAAGATTTTCGGCGATACTCCTTTCTTTTCTGCTGGTGGATGGGACGATACGAACTCATGGGGAGTCTTAGAGAAAGGGGACTACGACGCATTATTATACGGCCGCTACTTTATAAGTAACCCCGATCTGGTTGAAAGGCTTCGCCATGGATTGCCGCTCGCACCATACGACCGGTCTCGCTTCTACGGACCTTTCGAGGATAATAGCGTCGGATATACTGATTATCCCACCTACGAAGGAGGTATTCGTAATTGATTTTAGATTATTGTCGTAGGATATACTCTTATTCATACATGTCATCCATAACCCATTACCTAATTTCGTTACATTCATAGACCCCTATGCTAAAACCGGGAACTCTCTCATGTGGTTTTCTCTTCACAAAACCATAGGAGCTAAGACACCGGCAGTCTGATCATTCTGTGATGTCGGCCGACCAACAAGCACTATCTGAAAAGACTCGCGAGTTTCGATATCCCGCTGTCATATTCACGTAAAATCCAACTCCTTAGCAAACAATGGAATACGAACGAGCTAGTAGGTTTGGGGAAGATGCCAACAAGTATTTACACTACCAACTGCACAAAATCTTATGGCTCACGCTACACAGCCCCTTATCAAGCTAGACCAACAGACAGAGATTTATGAGTACCATTTCCATACTTTAACTGATTGGGAGGTTGGCGGGTACTCTATTGTCGTCCTCCTTTTAAACAACAAACATGTGCTTCCCAGCCACTTTCAAGGTCTGATTCTTGACATTTATCCCCCCAAATACGTCCAATTAGTTTTCCTTGTCATCACAAATGGCCTCTAAATTGACACTCGATGGCTGCATCGCCTTGGTGACTGGGGTAAGCGAACAACCATCATCCCCTACTTTTTAGAAATGCCCTGATAATGGTGCATTGAAGGCCGCACGAGGCATCGGCAAAGAAACCGCACTTGCGTTTGCGGAAGCCGGCGCTAAGGGAGTTGTTTTCGCGGACATCAATCACGAAGGCGTCAAGGCGGTCGCTGAAGAGAGCCGGAAATATGCTAAGCACGCCGAATACCGAGCGCTTGCCGTCAAGGTCGACGTGACCGATGCTGAGAGTGTTCAAAGTCTTGTCACGTCGACGGTTAGGGAGTTCGGACGCGTGGACTATGCCGTTAATAGTGCTGGGGTATCTAAGCCTCGCTTATTACACACTGCGTGCCAATTGGGATGAAGTTGCTGACGATTATCGCTAACTAGATTGATCTGGAACATTATGGGTCTTTTACACCCGCCTTAGATCTAGATGTTTTCTCTAAGATCAGTGATACGAACATTGCGGGAGCGGTGCGGTTTATTCGCGCAGTCATGGCGGCCATGGCCCAGCAGGAGCCGCTTACATTTCCCGGCACCAGCCGTCACAGCTCGCGGAGCCTTGGAAAGGGTTCGATCATACTCCTAGGTTTCCATTTCCTCATTGATCGGGACGCCGGGAATGATCTCCTATACAGCAGCCAAACATGCCATCATCAGCATCACAAAGTCTGCCGATAAGCATCAAATTGTCCATTGAGTTTTTCGCTGAAGCAACTGCTAATGGTATCATCTATATAGCGGTCGATGCCTTGGCATTGCAGAATGCTATCCGCGTAAATGCCGTCTGTCCCGCCTGGGTGGATACGCCAATGGTATGGGATGCCGCTGAGAAGAATCCGTTGATCAAGCATGCCATTGACAATATTACACCTCTAAAGCGGGCTGCCACTGTTGATGAAGTGGCCGACTATATTGTCTTCCTGTGCAGTCCTTCTGCTAGTTTCATTAACGGTACTGCGCTGCCCATTGATGCTGGTTTTACCTTACCTGCGCCTCCTGCTCTTCTGCATTAAAGTAGTAGCATGCAGATTTCTGTTGATCGAGCATTAATTTCGAGACAGTAAAGTTGGCGTTTAGGATTTTTATGTCGCTTTATCGCTGATGCGATAGCTCTTGAAGCCCACCTGTTGGTTCAATTTTCTGTCCAGTCTTTCGACACACCTTAACATTAATTAAGTACCTTGCTTGCCAACGCAATGTTCTTCCTCCAAAGACGCTAACGATCCATGTTTTGAGGCCACAGCTTTGTTCAACCTTACATATAAGTCATTGAGCTGTCCTGCCAAATTATTGGCTGACGGTCTCTTGTCCTCGTCGACTTCGAGACAAGACGAGACAAAAACGAGGAAAGAGAGTAAGCTCTCGCGTAAGGGCGGTTCAAAGCTGGATGCCTTGGTCTGCAGAACCTCGAATTGCTGCGTTATTGAGGGATTGATGCTAAATCTTCCGTCATCTAGGACGAAGAAAGCATCGTCTTTTACATGTGTCCGTCTATACAATGTTAGTTGATGCGGCCAGGGATGGAATATTTCATCTTGATGCTTACCTTTCTTGCTGAAACGCTTCCACACCGTCCCGCCCGGAGAGAAACCAGGTCGTAAACTCCAAAAACACGCACCCAAGTGACCAGACGTCGTATGCCCGAGACACTTGCCGGTTCGGTAGAGGCAGGTCATACTCTGGGGCTCTGTAAGTCGGTGTGCAAGATATTCTGGAGGTCTCCGCGTTTCGGTGCCACCGAGAGATTCCAAAGTCAGCAATCTTAAGGGTGCCAAAGGTTGATACGTTGTCGGAATTCCTGAACCAGAGGATATTTTCTGGCTTGATGTCGCCATGTCGTCCATATAATTTAGACTCTCGACCCGATGTCGGAGGGATTTCGTCTGGGGATTTATTTAGGATACTGTGTATTTCCCCCAACCCACCAGCAATCCTAGCGCATTGTTGTGTCATCCAAAGCCCTAATTTGTCGTTTCTACGTCCCGATAATGATGTCTGGGGGTGCTCCACGGGCCTAGTCTGTCCCTTCCAAAATTCCCTAAGATTACCAGAAGCCCAGGGAAAGATAAGGTAATATTTATTGTCGAGTTCGAAGGTCATGAGCAACCTAATGATACTATGACGTGGATTTCCGGCGAATTTTCTAAGAACTTCCATCTCGTTGTGGGAAGCTTCCTTGTCATTGTGGCGGAGTCTCTTGCATGCAAACGGCCCCCGTGCGCCACAGCCGATGAAGAAGAGAAATTCTGGGTGAAGCTTCACTTTATATACGTCGCTAAAGCCTCCTTTCGCAATTAAGGTCTGCTGGCAGACGGGTAAAGAATCATTACGACCGAGGATAACGTGAGGTACATTATTTGGGAAAGATAGCGGCATCCTTGTCGTAGCGATTGGTATTATGACATCTCCTTCCTCACACCGGGATGCTGTCGTTTGAGCTATGAGGTGATCATTATCCGGCGAAGTGGGCGGCGCAAAACGCGCTATAACCTCGATAGAGATGTAGAAACCCTCTTCCATCTTCTCGAGTGCAGCCCCTAAGAATGTCGAGGTAAATGGAAATTTGTGGTCCTCGTTTCCACATGCCTCGATGGTACAGTTGACCAGAGAACCCTGGTACGATCTGGGATCAATACCACCAGTGAGCAGGACTCGGTCCCGAACTTCAAGAATAGAATCGCTGACATAGTTGTAGTGATCAGACACTTGGCCGATAGGAAACTCAACGTGATCACTTCCGACCTTCTCCACGAATACGAGAATAAGGGATTTTCGTAGACTCGAGTCACTTTTAGGCATCGGCTCCGAGACGTCTTTGGACTGGGCAATCAATGATATTGTAGTTGCGAGAGTCGAGCCAGTTGCGCACGCGCCAGATGAGTCGATAGTGACCTTCGTTGTATCGGCTGTTGACGCCTCCGATAACAGTTGAGGGGGACATGTGGATATTCCCCGGTGCTCAGTCTTCCGTACCTCAAGACCGATGTTTCTTTCGGGTTCTAGAGATGAATGACCCTTTTCATAATCTCCTTTAGTATAGTACGAAGTGTCAGCGTCGAGATCTCCGGATTGACTCGCGATGGCGTTGGTGGAGGACGTTGACGCGGCTATGTCTTCCTTATTCAGGGTGACAGCCTGCCTCCAAGAGGACTCGCACGCACGGCGATAGACCTTGGTCTGGAGAAGAATCGGGTCAAAAGAAAAGCTTTTGATGTCTATGAGACAGGGTTTCCCAGAGGAAGGGATGCATGACGAGTTGCCAATTTTCGCTGACATCGATGATGCTTTTTCGAACAACTTTTTACTAGAGTCTTGCTCTAAGACCGATGTCATCTCGTCGTTTGATCGCCTACCCAAGATTAGCACGAAAAATAACGCCCTCGCAGCGGATACACACAACTGTGCTACCTGGAGGAGGAGGGACAGAGCTTGAATCTGGACGCCAAGGTTGCTCTCCCATTGAATGACCTTATCAGCACGTCGAAGATGTAGCATCTTGCCCTTGCTTGGTGACCTCTCTGCTTCGGTCTTCACGGATTGGACATGATGCTGGATCTGCCCAACGACCTCGTCGATTGCGGCCATGGATTCCTCCAAACGTGATGCAAACGATGGCAGAAATTTATTCGGTGATTTGTTGACGAATGAACATATTTCACGAATAGCAAAGTCAATGGCCCCGGTCTGTTGAGCGATGTTCTCGACATGGTCCAAGGCTCCACTGAATTCTTGCTGAAGATGCCGCAAACCAAAACCCAGTCTTGTCACGATATCTGCTACTCCTATAGAACTAGCCACAAGTGATACAATATCCATGATGGAAAACACTTCCAATCGCAGATCAACCAACGATAGGCAAAGGTGGATCGAAAGGTGCGGGAATATGAGGTAGTAATGGCCTTTATCAGGGGCTGTCAGACACGTAGCGGCGTAATCTCGCAACTGGGATACGTCTGGCTATAAATGTTCTGGCGCAATGGAGGTGGAAAACGACGCCCAATTGGTTGTCGGCGGGACGATCAAATTGGGCTTTGCCAATTGGAATCGCTTCCACCTCGCGCACGCTATTTACTTCATGTAGACTTGAAGATAGTTCATATACAGCACGAATTATAGCTTTGATCACGGTTACAATTCCAACCTAATTCAAGCATAGTGCCGCAGGCACGGGAAGGCGAAGCAAGTGTTCCCTATCTAATCAAATGCTCTTTTCTTACTTGCGACGAAAAGAGATCCTCATTAGAGATTTGAGTGGATACTTCAACATTTTGAAGCTATTCACGTACATGTAAGTGACAGATCCTCAAGTGGATCGGGTGGTTTACTATAAAGTGAGATCGTTCGGTTACCATAAACGATGCTATTCACTCTTGTTTTCGCCCTTCATATGAAATCATACATCCAGTAAGCAAAATGAAACTGAAGAATTGGTTTGGATTAAGAAAGTGGTTAGATTTGGCCATATAGCAAAAGTTTACAGATGGAAAAGGTGACCATTTCTTACCAGTCAACATATACTTGTCCTATCGAACCTATACCTGCCAAGCTGACGCAAAAAAAAAAAAAAAAAAAAAAACCGGTATTACGTAAATGACGTTCATAGGTCATCCATTCGGCCGTGGCCGTCTTTAGCAGAATGTGCGCTGTAGAAGGCGAGGGGGATGGATCTAGACGTCTACAAGAAATATTAATTCTCTATTAGAAATCTTAGACGCCATTGAGCCGGAGTCCGGGAGACACCAAGCCCGCAATTCCCATCCACTCGTCTTGGATGCTTCCGTAGACACAGCGAACATATCGTCCGGCCCTTCCCGGTCATTCCTAAGTAAAACACGGAAGTTGTCATGTAGCAGCCATATTCAACGACTAGAGATACAAGCAAGCCCTTACGGTATTGTCTCCCATTTCACTCCTTCGGGCCTTAGGAGGTATATTCCATGCTCTCGCGGAGATGGTAATCGCGTGGGACTCTACTTGTTGGATTCGGATGAGGGGAAGACAGTGTCGCTCTCGTTCTTCCCCTCGGTATTGGGTCGCGTATGTACGCGCGGACAAGCGATGGGTCGAGGCTCGAGGAGAGCAAGGACGAAAAGGGGGTACTTGTGTGGCCGCTTCAAGCGTACGCCAACCTTTCCATCTAGAATGTCCAACGTATCATTCATTGAATCGCACGAACCCCACCTTACTCGGGTACTGAGTGCAGAATTCAAGCACGTCATGAATGGTGCGAAGGAAGTAGGCGCAGATGGCGTGCTGAGAGGCGTTGAGAAATGGAGAGAAATCAATTTGGAGGCTGACTTTGTCGGTTATGCTGCTCATGTGAGTCTGTTAGGTGCCAAGATACCGTACATATACCCCTTTTATCTAGCCACCGACATTCACTTGATCGAAGCCTAGAACTTACCGGTCGTGGTCCCTCCTCCCCGTGTTGTTGCGTAATGTGCGAAGTTAACATTTCGTAATGGGTAGACTATATGCGGATATCCTCCATTGAGAACGTAGGCGATTAGAATAGTCATAACTCAGCTTCTGCACTGACTTGCATTCCCCGGGTTACCCCGGCATGCAACCAACGCCACCAACGCCAGCGTCAGCTACCTCTAGATGAACCGAGATGGGAATAAATTGGCAATTACCAAGACTGCAAGATCAGCGCACTTTGGTGTAACACAATCTGCGAGTTATCGTTCCGACTTAGAATGAAGCAGTTCGCGTAACGACTCTCGCGTACTTCAACGATAACTCCAATGTCATCTCTAAGACGTAAAGACTTTCCAAAGCTTCTTGGCTCGAATACCGCAACATTGTGCCTGCGATTTGTGTTAGAAGCCTTTAAGCCGCTCAGCCGCTCCTGACGTTATGACGCCCGGAGGATGAGTCGCGCGACGCAGTGACTAGACCGGTGAACATGCGGCTCGCGAGCTGCATGCTTGGCACTCCCGCCAAGATCGGGGACTATTGAACCGCTGTATATGCCGATGTATGTTTTAGCTACATCCAGCTACGTGCATAGAAACGAAAGTCCGAACGAATACGATGATCGCGTGTGGCAGTTAATAAATCAGTCCGGCCTCCCGCGTCTTCTCCCTAAGATGTTTGTGGGGAACCATGTTAGTCTTACAACATCGGGTTTATCAGATCTCCAAATCTTCACCTTGGCAAGAACAACTTGGACGACAAGCAAAATGGTTTTTGTGACGGTCACATCCTTTAGACATGTCAGTTAATCCGCGGAGGAATATTGTCACTAAAGGAGAGTTCTGCTCAATAGCCAGAATGTCACTACTACATCGCCTATTTCTGGAGTTGGCATCATGTCGATAAGATATGTTATGTGAATTCAGACCTATCGTTTTGGAGATTTACCCCTTTCGCATACGTGCGTATAGGAGTATCATTCGGGCGTGATATTCGGTCAAATTGAAGCCCAAGATAGATGAAAACTACTTGAAGGGGGGATAGGTTCTAAGCGTGGTAGGTTTTCTATACAAATTGTCGTTGAGAGTGGCTTAATATTGCGTGCTTTTTCTCGGTAGACTGCAGGCTTATCCACGAATATCACGATAATATGCACATCTCCTGATTTATGCGTCCTGCGGTTCCCATTGCTATTCTTAGGAACTAGCAAGACATAAACGCACCCTTCATGAACTGGGTAATATCTGGGCAGTCGATGGCTAGCTGAATGGCGCCTCCAGTGATACGGTATATGTCTAAAGGAAGACTTTGAATCGGAGACTTAGGATTGGTTTCTGATATGAGAGGTACCGGTGCTGGATGATACTAGGGATACGTTCGCTATCTGCTTCGCGAAGTATAAAATCTACCGTTATTCCTCTAGATGCTGCCAGATATCAACAGGCTCATCATCACATAAACCTAACTGCACACAAAGCTTCAGATCCACTCAAAGAAACTTGAGACTTCTCAATCATGCCCTCTCTTATTAACAGTGACCTCGCCGCCGTGTCGACAGGCTCAGGTCTGTACCTATACTATCAGAACGACAAAAGCCTCCACGAGACCTATTCCGCGGACGGAAAGTCGTGGACGGCGAGCTCCACTACCGTCAGTGATGATCTTTCCGATGAAGGATCGCCCATCACTGCGTACTACGTAAAGTACGACGGGAGCATGGATAAAAAGGAAACGGTATGTATGGAGTTACACTCCTCCAAGAGAAGGTTGTACCTAGGGAACGCAACCTGTGTTGGCTGATAATTCCTTTCGAAAGATTCACGTTGTGTATATCGACCACCAGCACACCCTCCGTGAGAAAGCTAAGGTACTCTCTGATGGGGGCGAAGCCCAATGGGTTGAGATCGACGTGCCAGACTCTCTCAAAAAGGCCCCTATCGAGACTTCAACCCTCGCAAGCGGCGTCGCTAACGATGACACGACCTACTATTCGTTTCAATGGGTGTTCTTTGTCGAGTAAGTTTCTACCCATTCTACTTGAGGATAGTTTAGGAATAGGTTCAACTTACGGGATGACTGACGATCAATGCAGATCTCCCCCAGAAGAAGACATCCGTGTGGCTGGCATCATCCGCAATTCGAAAAACGGGTGGGTTTGGGAACACGCCGCGGATCTAATAGAAGAACCAGCTGCCGCCCTGCCGGGGACGGCTTTAGCAAATTACGTGACGACCGCCACATCACGAGTGTTCCTCCAGGACCATAAGGAGAACCTTGTGCAATACAACGGAGGTTATGGGTCATGGACCAGTATGCTTTCAAGCAATCCAATCACCTATTATCTTGTATCACATGAGAGTCTGACATATACGTACACCAACCTAGATAAAGAAACCATCGTCAGTAGTGACGGGGTCTTGATTAGTACGCCTATTGCCGCCGCGAGCTCTAACGAGACTGAGCATCCCCACGTTTTCTATATTTCCCGTCCCACAGATTCAAACACCGCTGCGATTCAGGACTACCAGGGCGGCACGTCAACGCGGATAGGTGGCTCTTACGCACCGGGAAGCCGTCTCGGCGCCGCGACGCTGGGGTGTGATACCGTCTATCTATTTCACAAAGATACCAGCAGCCCGCTTGCCATCTCGTCGGAGGTATTCGATGGGGGGTCCTG
Organism: Hypoxylon sp. EC38; assembly: GCA_002120335.1. Lineage (NCBI taxonomy): Eukaryota > Fungi > Ascomycota > Sordariomycetes > Xylariales > Hypoxylaceae > Hypoxylon > Hypoxylon sp. EC38. Next base: position 1,725,525 of record KZ111236.1, on the reverse strand, counting down.
GAAATCCAACGGGACCGTTGTCCGTTCCTCTTGATAAAAGGATATTCACATTGGGATTCTACTATTATGGAATGAGGATAAATTGAAATGCAGAAGAAAGATCGCTGGACAGTTATAAGACACAAGCAACCATTTAGGACCCGCGTTTGTGGTGGACTGTTGAGTTTTAATAAGTCTATAAGAGTCGTGTGCAATGTCCTCCTACTCATCTCACTCCTTACACTGCTTGTCTGTTCTACTGAATCTTACCACCGGGGGAAAAGGATACTAGTCCTATCTTGAATAAAAATTTATATGCGAATCTATCTAGTCGTCACAGCCACACAAACCTTTCATAGTTATGAATGATCTATCCTCGTATGAGCGGCCTACCTTCTCATTATCCCCCGCAATATCCTTAAGCTATCCCCTAGTCTAAATGTCTCATACATTCTACCCGTTTTCAATAAGACACGCATTTCTTTTCAACTGTATATTATTAATAACTCTCTATAGCTCTAATGCATATCTCTTATTTCGTTAAAACCCAGTCTTTAAGCCCGTTGCATGAAATGACCAATCTAGATTTCCGTATCATAGCCTATCAAACCAGTATAGAGGTTATCATTGGGTATTATACAGCAGTAAGACTGAACTAGCGATGAGATTGTCCAAAAGCGGATTCCGCTTACCATATCCCTAAATTCGGCCGAAGACAGGCTTAGAATGGATTCGTGGTGGAAATGATCTACGCCAAGCTTAAGAGGTCAGCACGGCTCCTACATATCAATATGTGTAAGCCAGCTTCTCTTTGCACGGACGGCAAATCTCGAGGGAACTTCGTTATGTCTTCTATTGCGCAGTCTGCTATTACCAACTTGAAGGAGGCTGGCCTGGGGGATGTCCTATACACGCCCGGCCAAGATGCTTATGAGGCACGAGAGGCATCCTACTGGTCGCTGACGCCTCAGCTGAAGCCATCGGCTATTATCCAACCAAGAAACACGGAAGAGGTCTCCAGGATAGTGAAGGCTTTAGTCGGAACCGCTGGCTGCCAGTTCGCCATCCGCAGGTGAGTAGGTATTTAGCTCTCGCTACAACTTTTGTCTGACAAACACCTGGATAGCGGGGGCCACATGTCTTGGATCGGAGCTGGCAATAATATCAAGGAGGGAGTGACTATCGATTTTGGACTCATGACAAAGACAACTTATGATTCTGCGACAGGACTTGCATCTCTAGAACCTGGGGGTAGATGGAAAGACGTCTATGTAGACGTAGAAAAGCGTACGTGATAATTGAGACCTGCCTGGGTTTGAAAATGTTGACCTAGTGGACTTGCAGATGGCGTGATGGTTGCTGGCGGTCGCGAAGGTATGGTTGGCGTCGGCGGTTTCTTAACTGGCGGCGGTCTCACTTTCTACAATTGTCGTTATGGATGGGGTTGTGGTAAGTGGTACCCGATTCATTCTCCCCGTGTTCGCTATCCACCAAGTATTCAGCTTCCACGGCGTCTCGCGTGTAGGAGCCTGGTGCTTATATGTTGGGACGGATAAGTGGATTTGTTTCAAAGAATTATCGGGTCAATTAGTAGAATATATACGACCACTTACTTACACCTTCGAAATGGCTAGATCAAGTTGAGAACTATGAAGTCGTGTTAGGTGATGGAAGCATAGTCGAAGCCAACAGCACAACGAATCCCGACCTCTTTCGCGTGCTGAAAGGAGGTCACAACAACTTCGGCATAGTGACCCGATTCGATATGAGAACTTTCGAGGCGAGGGGTATTTGGGATGGCAACATCATCATCTCCCCAGATCACAATGACCAAGTCATCGAAGCCTACGTTGATTTCTCGAATGACCTTGCCAAGAACGCAGATAGCCACATTCTTGCAATGTGGACTTTCGTGCCATATGCGAAGGAGCACTTCATAAACATTGTGCTGACAGACCTTGATGGTGTCGAGAACGCGCCGTCTTTGCAGAAGTTCCTGGCTATCCCGGGCCAGCAGAACATGAGGAAAACAACAGTGGCTGAAAAAATAAAGGAATTTATTCTCCCTTCAGGGAGGTAGTAAGTAGTGCTTTTTGATGAGATGGTGAATCTGACGACGAGTAGGAGCTAATTCATATCATTAGCGATGCCTGGTTAACACTTACCTTCAAGCTCGATAGTCGGATCATCCATAGAACAGTCAAAGCGTATAAGACTCTGATAGAAGAGTTGAAAAAGTCTATCCCTGACAACAACTTTAGCGTTAATATGGTCTTTCAGCCACTACTCGCTTCCTGGGCTCAGCATTCCGAGGCGCGCGGCGGCAACGTGCTCGGGCTGGATCGAGTGTCAGAAGATTGTGTTGTGTTAGTTGTGGGACTTGAGGTTGAGACGCTCGAACTATTGAAGGACGTAAGCGAGCCTGGCTTGAAGAGGATGTTTGACGAGGTCGAATCGTTCGCCAAGTCGCTGGACAAGAATGTCGATTTCCTCTATCTTAACTATTGCGACGGTTCACAAGATCCCATTCGAGGCTACGGAAAGGAGAATATAGAAAAGATGAAGGAGGCATCAGCGAAATATGATCCTGCCAGGGTCTTTCAAGAGCGAGTTCCCGGTGGCTTTAAAATTTCTCAGGCGAAATGAAGATTGATCTTCAATTTTACGAGACAGTGGCGGCCTTATCGTCGAGCTATAGGTGCTTATGTCCGATAAGCCGGGTGGGGAAATTTAACAGTCAATTGACAATAATGTTGGTAGAGAGATCAATTATGCGGAAATGCTTCGTGGTGTGAATTCATCTTCGTGTCCGATCTCACATAAAAAACCTTGAAAACATGTGCCCCCTTCCGATCTCCTTAGTTTCAACGAGGTAGAATCGATCAGGGTGGACGATGGATGCGAACTAGAGTTACTATAACTTAGCTAAGCTTAATAAACTTCATAGTAAGCAAAAATTACATCCTCACTGGTGAAAGCCCCCCCGCCTCGGATAAGAAGCAGGTCAGTTACAACGTGAATATAATATTATAAGGTATCTATAGTCCTGTCCTGTCAATGATCGTTCGAGCCAAGGGGCCACTAGGATGGCATTTAGAATTCCATGCGGTCGCCAACCCCATCTTCCCTTAGTTTTCGCCCCACTTCATCCCTCTCCTCCACCTCCTCCTTGATTCGTTGTTCCACCTCGTCCCTGATAGGTCCGAGGTCCGGTGGGATAGTAGAAAACTGTACGCTGGGCGCGGCCTCGACGAACCGCAGCTGCTCACTGACGTGCTCTATAATATCATCCAGCTTTTTCTTGGGATTCTTGTTCTGTCGCGGCTCGCCTAATATCTGTTCCAGCGTAGGTAAAAGTGTGTCTTGTCGAAAGCGCTCGCGCCAGGGCGTGTGAAGAGGAAGCTCGGTTGGGATGCTCTTGTTCTGGCCGATAGCAACGGCTGTCTCGTATGCCCAAGCGCGGGCAACATTTCGCGGCGTGTAACCGCCTCCGCCGAACATGAGTAGGGGAATATTGAGGCTTTTGCAGTACTCCACGCACGACGCGTGGCCTTGAACGAGCAGATTAAACTTACCTAATCTGTCGCCAGCCAGGGAGTCGGCGCCGCACTGCAAAGCGATTGCGCCAGGTCTGAATTTCTCCACGCATCTGGATATGATGCTCTTGAAAAGCCATTCGTACTGCTCGTCGGTGATGCCGTCATTCAAGGGTACATTGATGGCATGATGCGCTCCTGGATTATGCTCACTCCGAGGGCCATTGTCTTCTAAAGCACCGGTACCAGGAAAGAAGACCATGGGGTCGTACTTATGAAACGATACCGTCATGACGCGATCAGTAGAGAAGAAAGCTTCTTCTACACCATCGCCATGATGTACATCGATGTCTATATAAAGGACCCGGGGGTGGACGCGCAATAGCTGTAGTATACCAAGGACAATATCGTTGATATAGCAGAAACCTGATGCCTCCGACTTCTTAGCGTGATGCAGTCCTCCGCCCCAGGATATGGCGATGTCAGATTGTCCGGCGCATAGCTTCCTTGCCGCATCTAGGGAACCACCTGCTGACATAGAACAATAATCGTATAATCCCTCAAAAAGTGGACAGTCACTACCTCCCAGGTTGAACTTTAGATCGGGATGAGAATTGTCAACGTCTAGCGGGAGTGGTTGAGGTGGGACCGAGGCGAGAAATTCGACATAGTCATCCGTATGGAAGGCTGTGAGCTCCTCATATGTGGCGGCGCGGGCGGTGTAGTTATCCATTGCGAAATTCATTCCGTAGGACGAAACTAAGCTCTTGGTAAGAGTTAATCGCCAAGGTTTCATCGGATGGGTTTGACCAAAGTGGTGTCTCTCCATGTCAGGATTATAATGAAACGACACGGTGTAGCCTTTCGGCTTCGTGATGCCATATTCATGAGCGAAGCGCTTGATTTTGTTAAGATACGCGGCATTTTCGAGGTCGCTTGGCCTGTCTAAAGGCTTGTTAAACTTCTTTACCACTGGCTCATCGACATCGACCTTATGAGGGAGGTAGTTGGGTTTCGGTAGCCGCAACGAATAATGATTCGCTGGGTCTATCTCCATCGTGAACAGCAGATAAAACGAGGTTAGGTAACGTGTATTATGAGGTGAAGTATAACGTGAATACGGCCAAAAGTGTGACTGTTTCAACTAGGAACGACTAGCGATATCGTAACCGTGGTGTCCGGGCTCGTGCGACAACCGTTTAGTACTCGACTCTCGACATGGATACTCAATAGGACGAGTTAGATGAGAAGGAAAGACGCAAGAAACTCCTAGCGTTGACCGTTATATAGCCTCTGTCCAAACCCTTTCGTTGATTATAGAAGAGTGTATATGAGAGGGCCTGAGTTGTATCATAAGAATCAAGTATTCAACAAGTTTAGGTCCTTTTTCTTGAGTAACGATGAGATTGTCTTTAATTTGTCATGAGGTTGAAGATGGATGAAGGCGACTTTCAGCAGTGCCACCACCAGGATGCTGTAGATGCCGGCTAGTCCTAGCCCCACTGGCTAAACGATATGCAAAATAAAATGAACCAATCCTGATGTGGAATGGCTCAGATCGGTACCTAGATAGATGGGGTTGTCTTCACTCCACTTAAAGTGAGAACGACCCGAAAAACTTTACTACGGTACATGTACGGTACATATGCCTACATGCTCCGTGTATAACAGGTGTGTACACTAAGGTACAAACCCATCACCTGCCGCCGCAATCATCAATGTAAATACATGTACAACATTACATACATGTACATATGCCATGACAATGTAACCCAATGCGGGATGGCAAGCAATACTGATACACGGCCTTGAAGATTCAAGTACCCTAGACATACATGCATATAATCTTCTACGGTAGATATCTACATGTAGGTATTTATAGCCTACAGGATATATATGTATACTATAGCTTTATATACGGACAATTACTTCAAACGTATGATAATATAAAGAATGGAATGTACGTAAGGAATAACGCCTATGTATATACGGTACATAGATATATATTTATGTACATAGTTACGCTCCTGAGAGCCTCACACCTTCTGTAGTGTACATATTAGGTAGGGCTGGGATTTTTGGTATAGCATCGCTGCCATGGGATACATGTATGTACTAGGTACATATAATGTAGTTATTCGTTACGCATAAGTACCTCCTTGTAGTGGACATATTTATTCCTATATTAGATATAGTCCTTCTATAATTACATGTACGTTACGTTAGGTCGGTCTCTTCTGACCGTATTACGTAACTCAACGGTTTAATACTTTTTGCCCCTACCATATTCCTGCTAATGCTTCCAGTTCTCTTCCATAATTTTGTTCACTACAAAGCGCTCCCCACATCTGGGGACTTTTAGGACCACCTCTTAATATGTTTGCACTGCATGTGCAAGCCATTTTTGTACCCGCGATTGCCTAACGACGCGATAAAATAATTCCATTTTTACGCATTCTCAACCGCTCCTCGTATAATGCGTCGCTCCTGACATGGGAGATATTTTATCGTGATAATTCTCGGGACTGGTCAGGAAGGTGAGCCACAGCTCAAATTCACAAAATATCACAATTATATGCATGTGATTTCCAACTATCTACAACCAACATTTCGCCATTCATGACCCCCCTGCAGATATCACATTCTAAGACGGCTTCGTCGTAAGCAACAAAATAAGGACTGGGAGATCAACAAATTTACAAGTATAAGCACATGGTGGGATTTTAAAAGAAATAACATCGAGACCGATTTCAGAACAATTTCACCGTAACACTCCCTTCTTCCAGTCGTTCCCTGAACTTTCGTTTGGCATTGTGTCATCACCTTCTCTAGACTTCCTTTCACTGTCACCTACTCGATAGCGCGCGCCTCCGCTTAGAGGGCCAGGTTAACAGCGATGCCTAGAGACGACTTGTCCATAGACTTCGTCAAAAAAATGGCGCCATCGGCCGAGGCGCAAGACCCCGCTGCCATCCTCGAAGACTTCATATATCGCACTGCCAACCTACCTGAAGAGATTCGCTTCATCCAAGACGAGATTGCCGAAAAAGATCGGACGTACCAAGAATGCGTTAAGACGATTGAAGAGTGCGATGCTAAGATCCAGCGCTGGATTCGTCTGAATGGCAGTCATCAACCCTTCCCGCGTGAGCAGGGGTTGCGGGACATCATCCGCGAGAACTATAACAAAGCCGACAAACTCGCTGACGAAAAGATTGCCCTTGCAGCCAAGGCGCAGAACCTCTTCGACAAACACCTTCGACATCTCGACCTCCAAATCAAAGCGTTAGGCGACCGAGGCGAGCCTGGTTTCACCGAACCCGACGAAATCCCCTCCGTGGTACGACCGAGCGCCGCAAACAACAGTAACACCAGTCTCAGGGTGCTGGCCGTTTCGACGTCTAGTTCCACACCGCTTAACCCAATCACTAACAATGCTACCCCAACCGGTTCACGCGCCGCCAACCCTCAAATTCGAACGACGCAGTCACAAGCCCACATCTCCAGTTCTGCACCCACCTCTCCAGCCGCGAGCATGATCATGAGTAACCGCAACCAGCGCGAGTCCTCTGCTGGACCGTGAGTACTACTGCCTCCACCCTCGAGTGTTACTTAACACTCTTTTGAGTTTATCTTTTGAACTCCTTTCCCATTCTTGCGTTTGTTCTTGCTTTCGATGGCTTAGCTCTCTGTCAAGCTATGATCGCTACTTACCTACTATGCTTTATCTAAGAAATAGTCATGACTAACTAGACATTATAGTGGAAGTGGTGTTCCAAAGAGAGGACCACGTATAAGTTCAGGTTTAGGTAGTCTACCGGTAGCATCGAGCAGCTTGGCTCGACATTCATCTCTTGGCCCCGGAACGCCCAAGGCAGGAACGCCAGGACTTGCAGCGAGGGCGGGTAGTGCTGGTCCTCGAGCCAGTTCGAAGGCGGCGAGCGTTGGTACTGGACGGAAAGGAACACCTTCTGCAGGAATCGGTCGCAAGAAACCCCCGAATGCGAAGTCGACACTTTCACGGGTCAAAAGAGCGGGTGTATCGAAAGGATCGCCGGCATCGACGGCAGATAGTGAGCTTTCAGATGCGGAGTCTGTCCGATCGTCGCGGGCTGGATCTCGGGCTGGTAGTGGCACGCCGGTTCCTCGCCCGCATCATCACCATAAGCATCATCGCACACACGCTGACGGGGACGAGGAGATGCCAGATAGGGGCTCCGCATCAGCGGGCTCGGGAGCTTCGGACGAGGAGGAAGATGAGGAGGGAAAGAAGTATTGTCTGTGCCAACACGTGTCCTACGGTGATATGGTGGCTTGTGACAATCCAGCTTGTCCCTATGAGTGGTTCCACTGGTCGTGTGTAGGCCTCAAGTCTGAGCCCGAGGGCCGTTGGTACTGTCCCTCGTGTACCGAGGCTATGAAGAAGAAGGGCAAGTAACCCATTTGCGTAGTTGGGCGATTACGGAAGGGCGATACGTTTCAACATTCAGGATGACTACAACAAAAATAGTTATACCACAAGATGCGGATGACTATTCGCCACCATCGGTTCGTCATGGATGTTCACCCATCGAAGAGGGCCTGACAAGGTATCTAAGCCAGACGGGAGCCATAGGTGACGAACGAGCCCGCCAAAAGTTCCATTAGGACAAGTCAGGATTGTTCCATTAAGGAAAGAAAACCGGAATTCAAGGAGAGATTACGAACGAAACAGTTTGATACGGGGACGTATTGCAAAGTAGGTGGTCTTATTGACCACATAGGTAACACATCGAAGACGACCACGAAAATATGCCATTGAAGGCCCATGAGACCATGGGAAAAGTAACCGAGTTAGGTACATACTTAACTACTTACATGTAGTCAAGTCATAGCAGCAACAACAACTTGCCTTATAAAATAGCAATGCAGCAAATTACCAAGAACTAATGACACACTGCGTCTAGCAAGCCTTGCCATCATAATGGATAAGGCAACAGTCACCTCGTTTGTATGCACACCTATTACCGTACTCATCAAACACTCATTCAAAGGTCCCCTAGTACAGCATCATAATGCATCTGTTTCGGTCCGAATGTGCTACATCCATATGTGTGCCTTTTCATCGCATTATGATCCTGGCGGCTACATGAACACGCCCGTCCACGTTGCATACATCATTCTCTCTCTCTCTCACAGTCAGTCCTTGCTCATTATCTGCAACTAGCTCTATAGAAACCCCCTATAATTCCTGACACAAAAAGGGAATCGAGGGGTTTAGACCACGTCTCTAGATGAGAAACGTACAGGTAGTATGTAAAAGGGGGTGTGGCAAACGCTTATCAACACATAAGGTTCGTGGGAATAACAACAAAAAACAGTGGTAAATCCTATATGTCCCACAGATTAATGCTCCAACAGACGCAAGCTACCTTCGACAACCACGTTCTCGAGGATAGATCCCGGAGGAATGTCGATTGTCGAACCTTCTGTCGCGACGATAATGACAGTTCCTTTTAGCTCCACACCACGATGCAAGTTGACATTACCAGTGATCGTGAGGTGGTCTAGTTCGATAATCTTGGGGATCGACGGGATACGCTTCTGGAAGTCCGACACCTTCTTGAAGTCGCTACCAAGCTTGATGAGCGGCGCGCCACCGAAACGGTTAGGGCTCATCTGTAATTGACCATGCTTGACGGTGTACAGGTCAGATTTGACGAGCATGAGATCTGAGCACGTCTTGACGGGCAAGAATCGGCGACGAGGGACGTTGACACCATGAGCATTCTTGAAGTGTCGGATAGCAGCACCGACGGCGGTTTCAAGCTGGAGAATGGAGATGTCCGACTCGCCCTTCTTATCACCAGCAATAGTCTTGCCGTTGGGGATAATCTCCATTTCGAGTTCGTTGTTCTCAACCACACGCTTGATAGCCTTGGTATTCATCCAAATGTTGTTGGTATTGAAGTACTTGAACTTCTTAATGGACTTGAACTCGTTGGTGTGTTCCTTAGGTACCTGGGCAATTTCTAGCAGGCGGACAGATCCCTCGTAGTCGATAATGGTACCACCCTTAACATCAGCCTTGGTCTTGTTCGTAAGCTCCATGATATATTCAGAGTTGGTCTCGACCATGTGTTGCAAGATGCGTAGATCGACCACGGCACCTAAGTTGTCAACGTTGGATAAGAAGATAATCTCAATACCTCGGTCGATGAGCTTATCAAGAAGACCGGAATTGTAAAGAGACTCGAAAACGTCACCGTGTCCGGGAGGGTACCACTCGTTGATGGGCGAGTCGAAGCTCTTGGGGACGGGTAGAAGCGAGTCCTTGTAGATTCTGGGGTATCTTGATTGGTTAAAGGTGAGGATGTCAACATTGTGCCCCTCGTACTTCTTGATGATGGCGGCGGTATCATCGTGGGTGTTGAACGAGTTCATCAGGATGAAGGGAACGTTTGTGTTGTAGGTTCGGTTCAAGTACTCGACTTGTCGTACGGACATGTCAAGGAAAGACATGCCATCGCGCACCTCGATGACTGACTTTGGGCCGACGCAACCCATCGATGTGCCCAAACCACCATTCAGCTTCAGAACGGCGAGCTTGTTGAGGAATCCAACAGATTCAGAGTTGGCAAGATCCTCATAATCAACAACCTGACCCTGCGCAGGAGGGGCAATTCGGTCCCAGTCACTATTCATGCCAATATTAGCTGATTGTTTAAACGCCATGTTCGATCGTAACGGCGACAATACGTACACAACATTGCCTTTGGCCTTGTCGTTGAGGTATCGTCGGAATAGACTAAAGAAGTTGTCCATTTCCGTCTCGAATAGCTGATAAGGCGTGTTAGATGAATGTAGTGAAACTATGTATGTTTGCCATCTGGGCTTACCTTCTTCTGTTCAGGGTCCTTGACGGTCTCGGCAAGCTCGTTAAGAGCGTTGCGCATTTGCGCCGCGGCAACGTTGGTTGAGGCATTCTCGAAAGCCTTTAACCCGTTAGTTAGTAATCTGGCCATATTGCTAGCTAGTAATGAAAACAAATGCGCCCCATGAATAATATAAGGGAGGCGGGTAAAAGTGAGACGCGATAACGCGGATTAGAGATGACATGAAATTCGTGCGAATAAAGGCATATATCAAGATATGACTGAAGAGCTCTCTGGAATATATAGAACACTAGTTCCTGCCAAGACGACAAACAGTAGAAGAGATACATATGATTCAGGATGTTGAAATCTCTCTGATATCATGTGAAGTAGTACGCGATTCATGTTTCGTTTTGGTAAGCAAACTCTCTCCACGTAAGAAGGCGAGGTAGGCAGGAACTTCATCTTGACGTGCCATGCGAAGCTCTCAGGCCGACAACACGTAGGTTGTGCAAGTTATTTGTCGTCGAGGCATCGGAGAAACAAGGAATACAGAAGTGCGGATTTCGTGTCTCCGTTGGCTTCGCAAGGGGAGGGGGAAAGTCCAGTGTGCTATTAAATTGATCTAAGAGGGAGTAAGGAATCTGGACTTACCATGTGTGATCGTGTCTTGCCATGATGTCTGCCAGCGAACTCAGCGTCCGCGTCTTTGCCCCCAGGCTTCAGGTGGGAGGGCAAGGCGCTCTTGATTGCCTGAGCCATTGTATGCGTAGTATAGAGAGAAGAGATATATATTCGAGGTTCTCGAAGAAAATCGGAATTAGAAGGAAATGAACTGGCCGCGCCTCAATCTGTGGTGTCGAGGTTAACGTTTATAAGGAATGGGGAAGAAGGTCAAAATTTACTTTCGAATGTTGGGATGACGATTTGTCTTTCTCGACTTGGGGGAAGAAATGGCGGGGTAGTTTTAGGTAGGTTTTGGTTGGCGGCGGAGCTTTGACAGCTACAGTATAGTTTTGTCCACCTAAAAAAAAGGGGGGTTAGCTCACTTCTGCAGTGGAAATGCACCATTGACGTAATGCAGATTAAACTAGAACGAGTATCTTCCTTGCTTGCTCGCTTTGGTGCATTTTGCCTTCAACTGGTTGTAGTGCCCTCGTCCAATACAATCCAAATATCCCACATCCCATCTACCTCATCAGTCCCATCTCTGAGGCTAATGACAAAAAGAAAAAGACTCTGTAACCACCAGAACTTTTGAGATTCTATGTCGCAATCTCTCATGATATCTCGGCTTGCTGTGGCTTGATTCCCCTCCTCCCTTTTGGAGCAGGCGTTGAATCACATGCAAGACTTTGAGCGGGGAACATGAAAAGACCTTAAGGAAAGAGAATATGATTGAACATACCTGATGGTTTCCCTGCAACCCAATTATGCGCAATCTGGCCGAATCAGGAGTGTACGAGGAGGAAAGGAGGACTGAGCGAATTATCAAGGGACTTCTCCTGCCCTTTTATTTAGTTTCCTGCCAACTATCGTAGCCCCTTGATGGTTGCTCCAGGAAATTATCGGTTGCCCCATGGTTAACGATCAAGCGGAGGTAAATTCGATATGCGGTGTATACTTTCCCTTGTACCTGACCACGCCTTCCAACATTGAACTTTCAAACAAGCCGCGCTAGCCCTGTTCTGGTATTTGTTGGCAATAGGCTAAACCTTGTCAAGTTAAGCGGTTAAAGGTCCTCCACCATTAGAATGCCGGTATCCCAACCCACGTAGCCACGATATACCTTAGCTTCACTTCAATGTTCTTAGCTACATCAATGTATCTCGAGACGGAAGATTGCAGCGGCCTTGATATTGAAGAAGCCTCATTCTTCCAACGTGGGGGACACCATTGTTTTTTTTTTTCTCTCTAGAGTAGGTTGAGGTATCACTGTGGCGTCAATACGATTTTCAGCGTGCAGACTTCAAAATTGCTCGGGGCTGAAAAGTTGCCAGCAAGACCTGTCACTTTTTTTTTCCTGCGTCCCCGTTTGACACCCATGGTGGGTGGGACAAAATGGCCTAGGCTTGCATCCGCTGTGAAGTCTAGCCCATGACTGGACCTCAAATATGTGTGGGTAGTATTTTCAACTCCGTTCAGTACCTGTAGTTGACATTATAAGCGGCCGACAAATACTCTGTTTGGTCATTACTAACGTGATATAAGCGACTCGGTCCGCGTGGCCTCGTCGAGACTCTTGCTATAGTACAATCTCAATTACCTTCGTAACCCAATCTTAGTCGAGATTGTCATGCTAGATTCCTCATGTAGCCAGTGTAGCTTTCCCCTACTAATGATCAATTATGTACGTATCTAGAAATGGCTCATCTAATATGCAGTATTCATTATAATCTGAGGGGAGTTGAATAAGCCTTGATTCTAAGCAATCCGGTCCATACATTATTAAGCCTTTCATATTAATCGAGTTCTCTGGATTCGAAGTCCTGGTATCGAAAGCCGGTGAAGACTACTAAAGCGTCGGTTGAAAGGGGGGTGTCCACCGGAGCATTTTATCAAATCAGATGACAGCAAAAGGTGGGCTTTCTCTTCGCGGCAAATGGTACAACGGCCGTTTACATTAATCGGATTCGTGAGGTTATAATGACGAGACCAACCACGTCAGTTTGTAACAAATAGATGGACGGCAGGTTTCCACGTGGGGGGCACGGTACAAGGGGAATCAATTAAATTGTATTGACTTCTTGTATAACCCCAAGGGTTTCCCGAGGGTTGGTCGAGATCGACGTCTTCGCGACTACGATAAGAGCCGCATTCCAAGTTTAATCCCTACTAGGTATCCCTACCGGATAAACAACTAGTTTCTTTCGAAGATTTGAGAATAATCCCAAAAAAGAACACCGCCACGGACGGTGGTTACCTGCATAATGTAGGTAGCTTCGGTAGGTATGTAGTGTAATGAGCATACAACTTCAAACCTTCCAAGACGCATGTTTTCCCTCGCATCTCATAATGCAGGTACACATTGTTACTAACCTCGAAAAGAAGCTATCGGATGATCCCGCGGTAGCGTTTGCAGCGCCTACGTGGCGTTTAACATGTCAGCGTCGACCCAGCTCCACCCCTGCTGCCATACTGCGGCTGATAACCTGGAATTCGTCTGCACCTGTCAGCCAGCCAAGATACCCCTAATGTTCCTTCTATAGACGCATCCGCCAAGCTCTATACTTCCACTTCCGCATCAGCCCTTTCCGCCCTATGTAGTAGTATCGGATTTATATATCGTTTATAAATAACACCCGGAATATTGACAATACTTTGTCGGCTCTATCGGCCTCATCTTCTTAATTGCTTTCTAGTCACCGCCTATCTCCAGAGAATCCCGCTGATTGGATCGCTTACATTCGCCAATTTCTTCCCAGTAGCTGGAAACCAAACTATTCGGAAGGGGTCTTTTTTCTGTACAACCACTCTCAAAATACGAGATGGGGAGTATTGGGAATCTACCTTATTGGCAGGTAAACGTACCTGAAAATGAGAGAACAGAGGAGTGTCCGGAATTTCTGCGAAGCCTGAGTGTTAAAGACATCGGGATTATCAGTACGCCGGATTCCGAGTACAAAAGAGCCACATGGCCCGAAGTCCAGAAAATTGTGGCGGAGAACCGGCTAGATGCGTTCCGGAGGGTTCCGTCAGACCTCAGACGGTACCTGGAATACACCTGGAAGTTGAAGCGGGACTATGGGAGCGTCATGAACTTCGTCCTAACCCAAAGGCTGCATTGGAAAGCACCCGTAAAGCCGAGGGGAAAGCCCTTCGAGTTCGATGACGATATCGAGATCCTGTGGAACGACTGGCCATATGGTATCGATGAAAGGATAGTCCATCTAGTCGTCTGGACCAAGTTCGAGTTGGCTGAGGACCCCGTCACAACCGACCTCACGGACGAAGCTCGAGCAGAGATTGACAAATACGTGCGAAAGACATTTGGTTCTAGGATACCGCAGGATCGCGTAAGTGTGGCTTTAGTGTCTCTCTTTTCTCCTGCTCGCTTAGGCTAAGACTCTAGGGTAGTACATATGGTTCAAGAACTGGAGATCGTTGAAGTCTGTCCACGCCGTGGAGCATTTTCATGTCATGCTCTTCGACCCAGATCCTAAGTTCGTTGATGAAATTACTAATGGCGACGTCCCACTTTGCCGTAAGATTTGATACTCTCTTACATTTAAAGAGTGCCATCTACATGATAGACCAATAGAGTATAGATACCTACTATAAGTTCGTCAGACTTTCCATGTAGTCCCCTAGAAATCTGATTAGTAATACGGATGCTTTCTATCCAATATAGATACGCCGTCAATGTTTGCCCGTCACTCCTGAGTTAGGAGTCAGAGTCTAGCGGCAAGCGTGAGCTCATTAGCAATATACCTACGTAGGAAGATAGCATTGCCCATTTCATAATTCACCTACTATTTGTTTAGAATACAGTAACTAGAGGTGTAAGAAACTTTCATAACTAGGATCATGTAATCAACAAATAATTCACAACCGTCAGAACATGATGAATATAAGCCGGTGTCGCAGCACTTACCCCTTGAGTGAGTCATGGTTCTTCTACGAACACCCTTAAATGCCACGTACAATGCTATATCGCTAAATGATGCATTCTTGACCTTAAATCATGACCCCATTGTCACTTCTACAGCAGGACACTCTGCGAAAGGCACTGCGATCGGCTTCTCTAGACAGACTCTGACCTGCCATCCTCGCTCCTTCATAGACGCCCGGTTATCACCAATCCTAAAGTCCGATAGTATCTTATTCGAAAGTTGTGACGCGAGAGCCTCGAGAGTCTCAAAAGACGAAGCCTCCATCGTCTATACGGGTATATGAGCACAGCCTCAACTAACATTAGACAAATTTGACAACTCACCTCTACTATAGTCCTCTCGAGGTCGCTGTAGATGTCGTCCGCAACATCAAACCTATCGATCTCGACATCGGCAACAACCATCTGCTTGGCATTGCGCTCATTCGAGTTGACGCCTATCAGCGTCGGGACATGCAGTCCCTGAATCCGCAAGGCGCGAGAGTACGACTGTAGCGGATTCTTACTGCTGCTCTTGCCGTCATCTTTCTTATCGCCATCCTTCGGTAAATCATTCCTGAAACTCGCCGTCGTCGTTAAACTGACTCCAGCACCGAGCAGTGATGCCTTGGGCAGACTCATGGTCAGCGAGAGCGACCGCAGCTTCGCCGTATCCAGGAACGGCAGTTGATCAAGCGGCAAAGCGATGCGGCTCCCATCGACCACGCGCCCCGTCATGCGGACCCACAGCAACTCAAACACATCAGCAGTCCGCGGTGTCTTGACCTCGGTCTCGGAGCCCGTAGCTACAACAGCAGACGCCGCAAGACCAGAACTTTCCGCACCCCCGGCGCTGGGTTTCCCCTGGCCCCAGAGCTCGAGGCTGGAGAGTAGCGTCTTGCTCAGATTACCATAGTGCACAGTACCGGTGTCGAGTTTATCCGTATCACCCGAGGCCGACACAGAGGAGGAAGAAGAAGAAGAAGAGGTGGCATTGCCATTACCGGAGAAAGGCTGAGCGAAGGAAATTTCCGACGACAGGAGAACAGGTTGCAGCTTCCCTTCTCGGCCCCAGGCGTCGCGGCCGACAGGGATGGCACCCTGCAGGTTCCGCACGCGGACCACGGCGACGGGCTCACCCGCATCCGCGCGGACGCGGAACGAGCTGACGAGGGGTGCTGGGGGGTCTGTTGTGTCGTTTGTTGGAGGGCCGCCCGGCATTTTGGTTGGAGGGGGTGATGCTTTCCAGAAGGAGGATAGCATTGCAATAAAGGGGTACCTAAAGGAAGATTGCTTTTGGTTAGGTGCACTGATTGCTAGGAGATGTGGCTTATAGTGAGGAAATGACGCAAGAGTGGATGGGTGCAGAATGAGTGGGGTTAGGTTTGGAACTGAAGCACTTCTACATACAAAGTGGGAGACTGAGCGTCTGAACTTTCAAAACTGATTTAAGCGATAGTTCCAAACTCTCTAAGACAACATTGAAGGTTTAATCTTTGCTAGATTTAGGAGAATCAGACGAAACTTACTATATCCACATCCAGTACTTTTCGAAAAGTGTTGGGGTAGAAGGATGAAGACCTAAGATGAGATGATGTACTGGTGTTACCTATAAACCCCACCAAATCTCCAGTCATTAATACCTGTAGTATGAGTTGTCCTTGTACAACTCAACTCATCATAGGTATTTCAATGAGGCACTTTATCTATGGTGTAAACCCAAATTTATTCAGAATATTAAGGCTTACCAGCACGTGCGGTTATGTATCGACTAAATACTGATAGTACCTACTACATGTAGGTACATGCAAGTATCATCTAACTTGTAAGAACACTAGGCGGCTTCAGAAGGGTCCCATATCATCAACCAGTTGACATGATTCTCTGTTGCCCCCCACTTTCTCGTGTCAATAGACATATACTCAACATCGCGGAAGCCGCACTTCTTGTACAGCTCATGGCCAGCCGGCGAGGCTGCGAGGTAGGCAACAAGACCTAGCTTCTGGGCTTCCTCGATAGTCCGTCTTACCAGCATGCCGCCGGCGCCTCGACCCTGGTGCTTGGGATCGGTGTGGAGGAGTGAGAGGTCTTTTATTACATTAGAAGCACGTTATCGCTTATCTCCCTCTCATCTAGATCAAACACTTACAGACATACGGCTTATCCTCCATGATGCGCGCTCTCTGCCGCATGAGACCATTGAAGAACAGCTCACATGCCTCGGCGTTGCATCCAGGATCGAAGGTATGTGGCGTTAACAGCGGCCTCTCGAGGTAAATATAGACTTTAGCAAAAGCGACCATCCGTTCTGGGTCGGGCAGATCCGTATCAACCACCTTGAACCATCGTATCCTGGGATCCTCCTTTAGCTCAGCGACTCGCTGGCCCGCACGCCTGTCTAGGGCATCCGGCGAGATCGGACCCGGGAATAGGATCCCGGTGAATGGGTCCGGCGCATATGCCGCCACTTCGATGTCGAGTGATCGACGCGCGTCTGCCTCGGTAGCAAGCTGTAGTTCGAGAGGCATGGTTTACGCGTTTGATGATAAAGGGGGGAGATGTTTTAACTAATTGTCTAGGTAGGGAAGCTAACTCTCGACCGAAGTAGGTAGGTATTGTCTAGTCTTTAACTAGCATCCGGGCCGACCGCGACCTTTCGATACGAAAAGGATCACGTTCCAGATTTCGTCTCATTTCTCAAGACAGTATTGTAGAAATCTACCTAGTTCGATAGCTTACGAGCGAAAAGGAATATCATACTACGGACAGTGACTCACTAGGGTAAGATATATCCATATGCAGTGTTAGTCTACCGGTCAGAACCGACGGATCCTATTGGTTGATTCCCTTATAAAGTCCAATATTTCCCAAAGTGAAGTTATACTGAAACCACCTGCCTAGATACGCATACCCTATAATATAAATAACTGCCCCCTGTGTGATTTGAGGTAATTGATAGCTCTCACTAAAGCCACGCGCCCGACTTTAGCAAAATTTCTCTAACGGGTAGGGACTTGAAACCCGAACCCGACCCAATACCCAATTACAGTACAATGTGGCGTATGCATGTATCCATCTACTATACCCGCCCACACACCGCAGTTTTGACGTTGTGTCCATGAAGCTTGTTTGTAGTTACTCGTCTGTAAATTTTCAACACTTCACAAAGCCCTCTATTTAAGCAAAGTAAATGAATCAAACAGTTCTAATAAGTAAGAAATAGTCAGTCGAAATGGTGACCTTCCCACCCGGCATGGCTCTCGGCGTCGAAACCGACAGGCGCGGCCGCTCCGTCATAGCAACGCAGACCTTCGGACCGGGGGCCACCATCGCCGTGATCACGGGCACCGACAAAGACAACCCCAGCGTCGCCATCCCCGATAGTCCGCATCTAGCAGATACCTGCCATTACTGCCTCACGGTTAATAGCAATAGCAACAACGCCGCCCCCACCTCACAACGCGCTATCCGCGTGCGTGCATGTACCGGCTGTAAGACAGCGCACTACTGCACCACGACATGCCAGAAAGCCGACTGGGGCCTCGTGCACGGGAAGGGGGAATGCAAGACCTTCAAGCGGGTCCGCGCCGGCCTCGAGTCGCAGTCGCTAACCGAAAACTGGTCGACCGGGACCCTGCCGACGCCCATACGAGCCCTGATCCAGATTCTCCTACGCCCCGAGATGCTAGCGGCGACTGACGAGTTGGAGGGCCATTTTGAGAGGGAGCGCACGCTGGCCTCGGGTGGGACCGAGGCCGATATGATGTTTCAGGCTCGTGCTGCGTTGCATTATATGGGTCGGGAGGAGAGCCATGATAGTATAATGGAGGCTATAGAGGTGTTATGTCAGGTGAGTGAGCGAGTCAAGACGTACAATTACATAGTTCAAGCCACAATATTCAATTTAGGCATTCATTTTTGTTTATTTGTGCCCTTATTCGACTTCCATGGATTTCGTCTAATGGTAAGTAGCTCCAAGTCAACTCCTTCAACAGACTCGACGTAGACACTGGCCAGAGCGGTGTATACGTTAACACAGCTCTTGCAATGCTTAACCATTCATGTATGCCGAATGCATTCGTGCAGTTTGTCGGACGGAAAGCCATCTTGCACGCATTTCAAGAAATTAAGAAAGGCGAAGAGATTGAGATATCTTATATTGGTAAGTTCAGCAACAAGCAATCTTCCGTTCATGTTGCTAACAGCCCGTCCCATGCCAGACGTCACATTACCACGCTCGCAACGCCGGGAAGCCCTGAAGACACGCTATAACTTCGACTGCGTTTGTCCTCGGTGCAGAGAAGATCTGGACGTCTATCAAGTCTGCCAAAGATACCCGCATCTTGAACTAAATTCGTACAGTCTAGTCCCTGATATAAACAAACTACGGAATCCTCCCGTCGAACGCTTACACTCAAATAAATCACTGCAAAAAACCGTCGAAGAGCTATCTTTAGCCTACTCGACATCATTGCAGGGGTTGAGCTTGGCAGATCGGTATAAACAACTTGGCGAGCGTTGGGATAAGTGTCGGCCACTTCGAAAAGCAGATTTATACGCCATTGACCCTTTGAATCAAGTGCTCAATGAAGCCAGCACCCATTTCGTCGAGCAAGGCGAGTTCGCATACGCCTTGGCTATCTCATGTTTCCTTGCCTTGGAGAGTGATCCATATAGAGCGCCCATGCCCTTCGGCGTGCAAAGAGTGAAGGGTTTGTTCAAGATTGCGAAACTTTTGTCCAACACCGCTACGACGGCTTCGACAGCTTCGACGGCATATCGTTCATCAGATACAAGTCTGCCCGCTAGGCTTTCTCGTGCTCTGAGCAAGGTGGATCAAGTTACTCTGTGTCAGGCTGTACTGACAATGGGTATTCATTATTGCCCCGCAGCCCATTCGACAGAGTGGCCTGTGTATCACGAAGCGAAGGACTTGCTCAATGATATCGAGAGTCTACCAGGTCGAGACACCGAAAATGCGCTGGTCAATGCCTTCAATAGGAATCCGAGTGGCTCGGAGGAGAAGAATTTCTTCAAAATCGCAGTTCTAGAACCAATCGAATACCTAGCAGGATTCGCCGTGGAGATTATGGAGGCTGAATTTGGCAGGTAATCATCGTGTAGTATTCAGGATTCCACTATTACGAGGCACATCTTCAATCATTGGAGATTTTGTCTTGTACCGCCGCTGGTTTCGAGCCTCGCCTTGAGCTTCCCCTCAGATACCTTTTATCAACGCTACCTGACTTAGTGAGACGTGGAGACTCGGACGCTTTGCCGTCTGATTTCTGGGCTTGAATTGGCGGTGTCAAGTTTATAGAATCGCGATTCTGTGAAGGGGAGCTAGATAGCGGTGCTCGCATTGGTCTCTTGCCTGAGGAGGTAGTTAAAGACGCGTCTAAACTGAGAGCCCCTTCCGGCTGAGGGCTATGCTTCCTCTTCCGCCCAGATGCTCTGGGTTGAAATCGTGCGAAATTTCTGTGTTGTGTTTCTACGTCTGTTATGTCTTGACTGTTAGGCGTGCGTGTCTTCTCCATCCTCTGAAGTCGCTCTTTAAACAGTTCAAACTCCATCTGAAGAATATCAACCTGGTTTGCTTTCTGACCAATCTTGGTGATGTTTGTTGTCAGTATATCTATCTCTCGTGATGGGAACTCGGGATCCGGAGGTGGAGGTTTCTGTGATCGCTCTTGGGCCAATTCTTCTCTAAGCTCTTTTAACTCAGCTTTCAGTGCGACTATTTCCTTAGCAGAAGCCTTTGCTGCTGAGATGCCTTCCGTTGTATTCTTTCTGGATCTATCTAGTTCTTCTCGAAAATGTCTTAGATCGCGCTGCGCCGAGTTCAACTCTGAAGATATTGTTTTATGCTCTTGTTGTCCTTGAGCCGAGTTGTTAAGATATTTACTTAGAGATAGGCGCACATCCTCGATTGCCTGCTTAGCTAGAGCAAGTTCGAGCTCAATATTAGAATAAGATGATGACATGACCTGCGACGCCTTCTTTTCTTCGTCAAGGTCATTTCTGAGTGAATTGACATTATCATTCATGCTGGCGGTCGAGGAACGATAGGTTTTCAGGTCCTTTTGCATGCCTTCCATACACTCTCTCAGCTTCTTAATATCGCCTTCGACACGGAGCACGGCATTATCGAACGACGAGACCATTTGAAACCCCGATCGGTTCAGCCTCTGGATCTCTTCCCCTTGGGAGTCTATTTGAGCATGAAGGTGGTCTAGGAGTTGTTCACGTAGTTCCGAAGGGCCGTTATTGCCAGTGAATGTATGCGCACTGCTCTCGGAGGCCGGGGGTGTGTTAGCAGTGGTGGACCCACTGCCTGATGCTTCCTTGAGCTTGAGTGTTCTCTGGATGGTCACCTGAACAGGATCATCGCCATTTGTGGCAGTAATCTTAACCGAGGAGAGCCGCAGGAACAATTGGTCACTATAAAATCAGTTAATCATGACCAAACAGTTAAGCATATATGCAATACTCACTTGTGTAGGACATGATTAGCAGGGGTATCTAAACATCGCAATCCAATGGTGGTAAGGCAATGGGGGCATGACACGTCCTGTATATGGCTACATATGAAGGGGTACCAATCAGCTTAAATAAATCGTATATGGGGTTTTTAGAATGAGCCATACCAATTTTCTATCAATGTCTGCTCCTCTCCGACTCGTATACGGCCTGTTTGTGGCGCGCTCAAGTTCTCACCATTGCCGATGACAGGACTGATGTAGCTTTTGCCAATCTTGATCCATAGGTTGAAAAGTTGGCCGAGGCGCCGGTCGCAACTTGCACAGTCGCAACCTACTTGCTCCATCAGAAACAGACGTATTGATGTCACCACCTAATGCGCCTGATCCTGAATGCGGTCGCTGTAGTTATATAGATGAAGCTTTTAGGTCCAGATGTAAGTTAAGTGAATGAAGCCCACAACGATCGGGTTCCTGCATGAAAATATGGGACTGCTATTGTACATGTACATAGGTCTTGCATTAGGTAACTTTAGGTACCTAAGGTACCTAAATCAATGCTACCGATAAGCGATAGGAGATCCCGCTTAATACTGTACATAGTGGCCATCGCTTTCGAACCTTCAAATCGTAATATAAAACTACATATAATGAAGTATATTACGCCCATTAGCTATATGTGGTTTGCTACTATGTATATAGACGAGCCTAGATATCATGTAATTAATTTCTACTGTATTGGGGGTAAGATGTAAGTATCAATTCAGCTTCTACCTGTGGATCTAACCATCTCAAGTGTTCCGCCTTTATAGGAACCACGTAGTTTAGACACTTCAGATATCCACAAGGATGGGAAGGATTTAATACCTATGGGTAATCATCTCACATCGTATTGAAGTGAAGTGCTTAGGCAGAAGAGGGTACAAATAAAGATGGCCAAAGCCCGCCAATATATTGATCGTCGTGTCTACCGTGTATTCATAAGACCGCCTAGGTACGAAATGGGTATCACAATCCCAATGCCAAAGCATGTTCGTGACTCGTAATTCATATGCCACCTTTTCACCTTCTCCGTTTCCTTCCAACTATCGTACACTCTATATAAGGGCCTCCCTAATACGTATCGTCGCAAGACGCATGCATATAGCTTCGCCCATCTCATTTCACGCCTATGAATCCAATGCCGTTCCGCGCAATGCCAACTGCCTTCCTCAACGCTTGATCCTCAACGTCCGTCCACTTGACGCTTAGCTTATCCCAATCGCTGCCGGGAGCTTGGAATTCCTTCTTGAACTGCGCCTGCATAGCTTGGAGACGGGCCATCTCACGGGGGTCACCCGATCCGCTGAACACGATGAAGCCCGTACAAGGAGGTAGTGAGTCGTGGACGCGCTTGATGCGTTGAGTGAGATTCTGGACGCAGGTCTCGAGGGACATATCGGACAAGTCAGGAGGAGGCATATCGCTTTTGCTATTCCACCATCCTTGGAATGCCTCTAGTTCGCGGAATCGGGCAAAGACGAAGTCGACGCCACCAAACGGTATCTCTTCGCCAACAGGGTCGCCCTTAACGGCCCGTATGATGCCTTCCAGTACCTCTTCATCCGATTTACACCCAATAGGGAATGTCGAAGCGGCCCCAGCGCCCTTCATCGGGTCACCCCAGTCAACCATAGCGCTAGTCTTTCCAACGTGGACACCTCCTTTGGCCTCAACCCCGCCATTTGCGCGGTATGACTTACCAGTCCGGGTCAATCGTCGGAATAAATTCTCGCCTTGGGAGTCATGGTTGCCCCAGGATTTTCCCTTCTCGCACTTTTGCTTTACCAGATCTAGACACGCTTTTGCGTCTTCTATCGAGTCATGTCCTGCGGCGCCTTTCTGAATTTCGCGTTTGAGAAAGCGCTGCGAAAGAAACTTGAGACTGTTCCTCAGGGGCGGGCCTCGGTTATGAGGGAAGAGGATAGAAGTGTCGACGATAAAAGGATGAGTGAGTTGTAATGCCTTCAGATCTGATTCTAGGGAATGTCCTACAAGTATGGTGCGAGGGTGAAGGATCTCGAGTAGCTTGGCCTGGATGTCCCTAAGGGTTGTAGTCACGGGAGCCAGCATTTCCTCCGTGATGCCTGAATACCGGGTCAGATAGTCGGTGATCGGCTTGTCTGGCTTGACAAGTTCATCGAGGATGATGGTTCCGTCCCAATTTAGGAGACTGATTCTTGTGAGCGAGAATTCTTCCGGACCGGTCATACACATCTCGCAGTCAAGGGCGAGGACTTCTCGACCTGCCGTGATACTTCCTTGTTGGATTTCCTCTTCCGGGACATCACCGTCTTCGAAATTTCCCACGTTGGTGTGTACCCAACCTTCTGGATCCTGGAAGTGTCTGCGTCGTTCCGCCGGTACACAAGCTGGATGTAATAGATATCCATTCGCTTGGAAGTCTTCCGGCATTGTGAGGAACTCTGTTATTCTAGTACGCTCGTCTTTCCAGCCCTTTGGTTCTTTCGCAGCCTGAATCCCTTTCTGAGACTTCTCTTCCTTAGACTTCTCGACTGGTGCCGTGAGTATCGTGCCCATTGGCGAGCGTATGTGGCCGAACTTCTCATTGCCCGGCGTCTTGACCGGCCAGAGATGGGGGAACATGTCTGCGAAATCCTTCAGAATATCCGGCAGCTCGTTCTTCTTAAGCAATCGAGGATAATAGTCGTCGGGAGATGTCAATACTCGCGGCTTCTGGTCGAGATCGAGAGGCTGGTCGTTGTACGTAGCGAAATCAACGTCTTGTTTAAACATTGCTTCCTCCAGTCCTGGTACCATGATTGCAACAATCTTGCGAAACTGAGGTCGTTGGGAGATAGCGACCCATTGCGGAGCAGCGCCCTCGGCGAAAATGTACAGGATTAGATTTCGAAGTGAATCAAGGGCGATCTTGGACTGGAGCTTGGCGTTGTAGTTGAATGTTATAGAAGGGTAATTGGTCGATTGTGGGTTTGGAATCTTCTTCTCTTTCTTTTCTTTTTTAGACTTCTTGGGCGAGCGATTATCTACAATCTGCCAAGCTTCGTCGGGGTCATCATGAGGCTTAGAGCGCTTTAAGCTGCTTGAATCACTGGAGCTGGTATGAGTTGACGCGTCCCCGGGCAGGTCGGCATGATCCGGCGGCGGAGAAGCCTCTACACCGATGTCGAAGGCATGGGTGGGATCCGTTATTGACAAGGGACCATCGACGACGGGAACATGAAGGGAATCAGGTAGAAGCGCTTCCTCTGGATGCGCGACTATGTTATCCATGGTCGCGTTGTGAATTGGGAACCTGTTCTGCAGGGTTTCAAGTTGACAAAAATTTGGAAGCGACGCCAAATTAGTGAGAAAGGGATTGTTGAAGTTAGCATTTGCAGGCCAAGAATCAAAGTCGGCGTGTATGTGGGAAGGTCGGAGCCCCACCTGGAGCTTGAAAACGGCCAATGTACATATGTACACCGGTACTATGTGGGGAGGGGCTGGGATTCGACAATCACAGATCGTCGGCAGACCCCAGAAACTACATAGATACATATTATATGTACTGTGCCCATATTGGTAACCCCGCCATTACCCTCAGTATGTACATGCATGTGCATGCTACGCGGCTAGGTACGTGTGTATATTATGTGCATATTGATAACCATTGATACAGGTAAAATTGATAATAAAGCCCTCTTCAATGGACAAGGAATGTATGTAGAGCTCACTATTCGGGAAGCTTAATCCAGCCTAGATGCTCTCGTATCTTTACAAATCTGGAGACGGTGATGGTTACACGATAAAAATTGCGACTTATAACAAATACCTCCTTACACGTAGGACAAGACGCAATGTTAAAGAGTTATAAATATGTACCTATTTTAGCTAAATGTATACAAGAAAGATGACATCCGTCTTGCCTGTCCGCTGGTATACATGGAATACTTGTTATTAATTAATTCTTCGCCCATTTTGAACGCCTGGGGATGCAAATTCTATGTCTCCAAACTCAGTTGGCGTAGGGATTTACAGTATTCTATAACTTGCTCTTAATCGCTTCTAACTTCCCATCCTCAGATACCACTACGACAACAACA
The DNA here is from genome assembly GCA_002120335.1 of Hypoxylon sp. EC38. Classification (NCBI taxonomy): domain Eukaryota; kingdom Fungi; phylum Ascomycota; class Sordariomycetes; order Xylariales; family Hypoxylaceae; genus Hypoxylon; species Hypoxylon sp. EC38. The sequence goes on along the minus strand of KZ111236.1, from coordinate 1,699,983 downwards.
CAGATATCGTCGATCTTGCCACCGTGCCAGTTCTCCTGAGGGTAGTATTTTTGAACCTCTTTGGCGAACGGCCCATCAAGTCGTTGGTTGGTGCTAGCCAGTTTGGCAGCCCCTGCGATTTCCACAGCCAATGCGCTCTGAAGCGTCAGCGGTCGCTGTGTTGAGTCTTCAGCCTGGGTATATGGCTTCAAGTTGTCGGCAACTACTATGCCACCGTCCCTTGTTTTCCACGCTCCAAGGCCGACCATTAATCGGCTCGCGATTCGAAGTATGTCTTGGTTGAACAAATTGTCCCACACCCCATCGCTCGCGAAGACTAGTATGTCGCCATGCTTTAGTGTGTGCTGTGTGACATCCGCATCCTTCGGATAGTCGCACAGCTGAGCCCCACCAAATGCTGCAGCGCGTGCGAGCATGCTGGCTGGCACTATGGACAGCTGGTAGGGCGTGTTGAAGGCGTGGGTTTGTGGCTCCGAATAGGCATGAACAGCATTTAGACGGAGGTGCACAAACCCCGAGTCTCCCAAGTTAGCCACTTCCAACTTGCCATCCTCACTCGCAATGGCGATGGAAGCGGTACTACCACCGGCGTGTATAGAGCCGTCCCTGCATACATCGTCATAACCCCTCTGCATCAGGGACCTGGCTGTTAGTAATAATTCGCCCCCATCCGGTTTATGCTCGTACGCCGCTGCAGCCATGTAGTCGCAGAAGCTATGTGAGAAATCCGCCGGGTCGACCCCGGAGTCCTCCCAACCCCCGACACCGTCGGCAATGCCAAATGCGACAGCATTAGTATCGCCTACGCGGCTTATGAAGAAGGCATCTTGGCCGCTAGCTGGACGTTTTGATTTGGGCCTCTTCTGGGTCTGGATGCGGTTGTAAGGATTGAAGTGGAAGACATGAGTGATTGGGTCAAACTTTTTGTATTTGGCAGAGAATGAGGCTGCGGCATGGTAGGTAAATCTGCGCGTAGCTTCTGCTTGCGCTTGCTGTTCCTGTGATCGGAGAATGGGCTGTACAGAGAAAGCCCGCACGCGATGGTTGCGCTGGCGTGGCTGACGTAGAAGAGGTACAAGAGAGAATGCCGGTCTTGGTTGATATTGAAAACACGCTATTATAGGTCTGGATGATATTCCATTATGTATCTTCGAGAGCATTGTGGTTCAACTTGACGAGACGAGGTGACTTTCCATCAGTTGGTCACAAACCCGTTATGTATAAATCTTTCTCACACCTTCCTCTCACCTCGGTATTATCCTTATCCATCTATGTGGCGGAATCCGTATACTCTTTTTTTTTTTTTTTTTCCGTTGAGGGCCGTGCTCGCGGGGCAAATACGCTATGTGCCCAGCTTATCCAGGTGGTAGATACCAGTCAGATGGCAGCAGCTGTGTACCCCTCCTATTTCCGGAAACCGGGACTATTAAGCCGCTTGGGCGTGACCTTGGCACGTGCTGACGCGCAGTTTGTTCCTGACATTTCAGCTGTGGGCAGCCGCGCGTAATAGTAGGCTGTAGTCTCCGCGTTTCACCTTTCTCAGCTGGTTTTCACTTGAGCAAGATATCCATCCCTCCACTACTCGACTAAAACATAAACTTGGATCCATTCGACACGGTCGTTTGTTATCTACAGTTATCTACCACTGTCATCATTCATTGTTGACGAAGCCAGGGTACACACTTGCACGCATTTACTTCGACAATACTGAGAATAGTATCGAAAATGCCTTCGCCAAATCTCACCACTCTTCCTGTGGAAATTCTCATCCAGATTGCCTCATATCTTGATACCCCAAACTACCAAGCCTTTCGTTTGACTTGTAGAGGTATCGAAGATTCGCTGTTCAGAGCATTTGCCCAGCAATACTTCCGCAAGATTCAGTTCATGAGAACTGAATACAGTCTACAGGCCCTAGTTGACATATCGAAATCACGTCTATCTTCTTACCTTAGGCATGTAGTTATTACAACCCATCTCCTCGGGCCCAGATCCCCCAGTGCTAGGCCACGACCGTGGTCCATTGAGTCGGACACTAGAGAAGAGAAATATAGCCGAATGTGCGATGACCAGGCAGTGTTCCTCAGCATTGGTTACGACCAGGACATGCTTGTTGAAGCATTCCGCAACCTCAAACTCGAAGTAGTGGGAATCCACACACAGCCTAGTCACTACCCTTACCATGGTCCTTCTAGCTATGGGATCTCTCATATCGAAAGAGAGACTTCTATCAATATAAGACACGAAACTACTTTTCCTGCAGAAACTGATCGGCGAACAAAGCACGCAGGCTGTGTGCAGAATGTGCTAATTGCACTAGGCAAATCTGGTTCGGCGCCAAAACGATTCGAAGTTGACATGTACAATTCCAAATTTGGCGATGATGCATTCAATATCCCGCCCTTTATGGAAAAGGCGGTTTCGCCGGTGCTCTCCAACCTTGAAGCCGTTTATGTCCGGTTTCACCCGTACGCTGCACTGACGAAGCGCTTGATCGCACCCCAAGGACAGTCCCCATCCAAGATTGAGACATATCACTTGCGCATATTCCTCTCGTGGTTGACACAAGCCAAACACTTACATATACAGTCCCCGCGACAGCCTCAGAGATTCTTCGAGTGGTTCGCAGCTCCGGTATCGAACGAAGATTATGACGGCCCGCCTGGACTGGAACCGCCCAGGTCCCCGGCATTACCGATGCTATACGAGCTTGAAATCAGTCAAGTTGAGCTTCATTCCTTCCACCTCCTTGCCATCGTGAAAAAGTTTTCAGCGACCCTACGAAAACTAAGTCTCAGCAAGTCACTTTTGATCACCTGTGATTCCGGTGCAACACACGTTTACAATGCGTGGCCTGGATTTATTGCTCAGTTTTCCCGAGTTGGCAGCTGTCTTACCGAGTTGTTCTTGAACGAAATAGATGTAGGGATAGGCCGTGGACTTGCTGCTATGAGATTTAAAGACGGTAGCTACAGCTTCTCTTATACCGGTCCTGACATGAAGACGGTACTTGGGGATCTAGCTACTTCAGTACACCTAGAGGCCGACTCCTCAGAGCCCGAAGATGGTGATGGTGAGTTGAATATATTCATCTATTGATTACCATATACACTGATATGTACTGATATATTCGAAGAAGACTGGAGTGGGAGCGAGTACGAAAATGGTCTCGTAGATTTCGATTTTGAAGACTTCGTCGATGAGTACGACGATCTTCTTGACGAAATTGACCAAGATTTGAACGATGATATGAACGAAGATTTTATGATAGAGAGTAAGTCATTCGGCCCTTGGCCACCTACATCCCCTACGAAACCCCGTATCGGTCTCGTAGTTTGTCGTAATCACTAACATTCCATACTGTAGCATTCTTCGGTCTAGGACAGTAGTTAAGATCTTGGGGGATTCCAGTAGTTTCATGGCACTCTCTCTAATTAGGGAGCGGATAATCATACAGTGGGCAATGAGGCGTTAGGAGCTATCTATCTTATTAAGGCACAAAGGTGTGTATTGCTCCTTAAGTAATATGGCACGGTGCCATGCGGATGGATGTAAGAAGGTCAACATTTAGCCTCGGGATAGTTAAGCGTCCGGTATCCAGTGTTAAGAGGGAAAATAAAAGAATATGGCTATGGTTTCTAAGGAAACATTTCCTTATCTTAACTAGAGGTCTCTACTATTTTTTTATTATAACAATATGAGGCAAAACTCTCTAGCGATATGTTTTATGCTGTGAATACCGAACTCACATTGACGGTAGGTACGGTAAAGAAGTAAAGATAAATGATACGTACTGAAATACTGACGTACATGTACCTAATCTTACTCTACCGTAAGCCAGCCCTCATTTTGACACACAGCATGTAAAGAAATCAAATACGTCTTCAATTATTGGTCAGATTGAGTTGGTATATGCTCCAAGTGGCTACAGTGCATCGTTGATGATGCGATTTAATCAACTCGTTAATTGGTCCATACTAGATAGTGAGAAAATCGCTCGGACGGGTGGCTCGGATGACACTAGAGGCGGCGGGGTCCACATATGGAAGCTCACACGGAACAAAATACGGCCCGTGCGAGGTTGATTAATTGAAAGCATGTGATTGGTCGGAATCTCACATGCCAATAGCCGAGGGCAAACCGGGTCGGGTGGAAAGTGGAAAGTTCGATGATGAAGACATCCTTCCTTGCAACTATTCCCCGTAACAACTTTCGACGGAAGAAATTGACTCTGCGGCGCGTTTCACATTATTTTAATTTCGTCGACGTGGGAATTCCCTCTTTACCAAATATTCTATCTTAATTCAATACATTTTTGCCTCCACTGACAGGCAAGCCGAGGCAATCGACAAGTCAGTCTCTAATTCTCCCGAATTCGCCCGCGATGGCAGCTCTCCGCTCTACGCCGTCTCGGCTGCTCGCCGCGGTCTCGTCGCCGCGCTCTGCGACACTTCCGGCTATGTTCGTAAGATCAATGGCGACGGTGGGTGGCGCTACTGTTGAAGCGAACCCCAAAGGCAGCACCGATTCGCGCATGAAATCGTTTCAGATCTACCGATGGAATCCTGACACCCCGACCGAGAAACCGCGGATGCAGACTTACACGCTGGACCTGAACAAGACAGGACCCATGGTGCTCGATGCTCTGGTTAGAATCAAGAATGAGATGGACCCGACTTTGACTTTCCGCAGAAGTTGCAGAGAGGGCATTTGCGGTAGCTGCGCCATGAACATTAACGGAACGAACACATTGGCTTGCTTATGTATGTGTTAATTCGGCGATACAGAAAGAAGCAATTGGATGCGATATGTGACTAACATGGTTCTCGCAGGTCGTATTCCCACGGATACCAGTACCGAGATGAAGATCTACCCACTACCCCACACATACGTAGTCAAGGACCTCGTTCCCGACTTGACGCACTTCTACAAGCAGTACAAGTCCATTAAGCCGTATCTCCAGCGAGATACTCCCTCACCAGATGTACGTCTTGGCCTTCCTTCTCTTCGAACCAAGTGCGACATATTGAGATATTGAAACATTGAAACTAATGACCATGATCGTATAGGGCAAGGAATACCGACAGAGCAAAGCCGAACGCCGAAAGCTAGACGGTCTGTACGAGTGCATCTTGTGCGCATGCTGCTCAACGTCGTGTCCGTCGTACTGGTGGAACGCTGAGGAGTATCTGGGCCCTGCCATCCTGCTGCAGTCGTACCGATGGTTGGCCGACTCGCGAGACGAGAGAAAGGCGGAGCGCAAGGCCGCGCTCGACAACTCGATGAGCTTGTACCGATGCCACACTATCCTCAACTGCACAAGAACCTGCCCGAAGGGATTGAACCCGGGTCTGGCGATTGCCGAGATTAAGAAGGAGATGTCCTTCTCAGGATAGTGAGAGGAACCATGGGATGAAGGCAGAGGCTATGAAGGAAGCACTAGGGGAAAGAGGAGGGGGAAAAACCAATTGTACAAAGTTCAATAACGAAGTAATGCGTGCTACGGGGTTATTCTCTCCAATGGCGGTCTGTTAGGTCTTTGGCCGTGTTCATTTTGTCTGAGAGCATGGTTGGAGTTGTGAGTCTTATCTTTGATTTACCCTAGCAGCAACAACTTCCAACTGTGATATCAAATACAGCATTTTTACCTATGTTCGACAGACACTGTGCATTTTCCCAATATGTCAGAGCGTATGGGGGGTATCTACATACATGCGTAGTTAGTGGCCGATGATCGCGTGAGCGCTGAAGTTCTATGGCTTGGAGGAACGCTTGTACACAATAATGCCGTCGTCTACTAACACCTACTAACCTAGATCTCCACCAGTTTCTGCTCCTCCTGTGCAGGTGGCCGCTCGATCTTTCTCTCTCCCTGGACAGCGACAGCGACAGCGACTGCTTTGCTCTGTTCTGCTGTATCTTTCTTTTCCGGCCTGGGAATGCTCGACTGTGCTCCTCCTCCGTTCTTAGCATCTACGCCTTTCCCCCCCTTTCCCACACTTTCCTTCTCCCTGCCCTTTTCCTTTTCCTTCTCCTTCTCTTTCTCCTTCTCCTTCTCCCTTTCTTTCACCTCCCTGTCCCTCTCCCGCTCCCTATCCCTCTGCGCCTTCTTACCCCCTCCACCTCCACCACCGCCATAGTGCCGCGGGGGAGCATACCACGCCCCTCCTAGCCCGAGACCGAACCCGCCAGAGCCGTACGCGAGGCTGAGGTTCATCGCCGCCGTCCACCACGCTGGGTGGTGCGTCAGCCCGACCTCGCGCAGCCCTTCGGGCGTCGCTGGCATCGCGTGCGCGTACCGGCACTGCGCGCCCCAGCGGCAAGTGCCTCGGTGGCACCAGTGGCGGCAGTATATGCTGTCGGTGTTGCTGCCGTTGCTGTTACCGTTGCCGCCTCCTACGCTACTGGGATTGCTCTTCTGGCGCGCGGTTGCTGCGGAAGATGGCGGCTTGTGGTGCGAGGAGGGGTGCAGCGGGTTGTACCATGAGTGCAGCATGCGGTCTGCTGGGTGCAGAGGCGACGGGGGATGAGCAATTGAATAGTGGTGGTGGTGCTGAGGAGGAGCAGGGGGTGGATAGTGGTGCAGAATCGGGTATGGGTTGCTGTTGGCTAGAGGCGTGCTGCCTATTGCGGTGGGAGAGGGGACACGCGGGTGCATGCCTATTGCCGTGCTTGCCATGCTGGAGGGTTGCTGATGAGGCGAGTCGCTAATCTTTTGTCTCCCGGTTCGGGGGTCGGTATTGTTGACGCTGCCGTTTGCCCCTATTTTATTCCCGCGACCGTTGCGATTTCCGCTGACCGACGCAGCGGCGGGGTCCATACGGGAAGTCGATGCTAGGTCCGCCGTCACTAGGGCTTGCGTGGATGGGGAGGCGGTTACTACTGGCGTGTCGATGGGTATGAGTGGCCCGTCGTTTTCATCCCCAACTGTCGTGGTGCGATGCTGTCGCTGCTGTTGTGTCTGCACCTGCGTTTGCTTAGTCTGGTTCCTCTGTCTAAGGCGTTGGTTCATATCTACCGCCGTAATATTCTCTGGTGATAAGGGCGATGGGATTATTCCGAGATCGTTGCGCATGTATACTGTGTAGAACTCGGGGTTCCGAACAACTGTGCCCAGGTTGGTGAGGCCGACAGTCTGTTCGAGACTCAGCTCGCGCGGCACTCCAGACAGGTCAAGCCACTCAGGGAGTTGGTCCACAGCCACGAGAGGTACAATGGGGCCTGGGGTTGTTACTGTGCCTGACGCTGTATGCTTTGTCACGCCTGGGCGCACGATGAAATGTTGCGGTAGCGGGACCTGAGTTTGGTTCTGGCTCTGGGTTGAGGAGGCAACGTTGTTACTGGATTGAAGGGCACGAGGTAGAGGGTTGGAACTAGGATTGTTCGCTCGATGCTGGCTAGTTGATGCTGGTCCTGCTGTCCCTACTCCGCTGCCGCCTTCGCCAACTAGTTGGTTGTTCATGTTACTCATGATCCTGTCTTATAGGATTTAGTTTCATGCTCTAGACTCCACAGGTTTTAGGGTTGAGCTTGAATGATGGATGCAGTGATAACGACAAGATCGTAAACGTGGGCTGGAAATTTGGGTTTTATGTTGGCTATATGGCGACCTTAGGGACAAATACCCATCTATAACCTATAACGTTTGGGCTCTTGTATTGCAGCCGTTTGCTGTTCTGGTAATGCAAAGCATCCCCGTTTGATAGTTATGAACCGGCCAATGAAATTGCATGTTTGTCGGACATCTCTGGAACGGCACGATGGAATATACAGTGAGTTGTCTTGCTGGGAAGTATGTACAACTCTTCACCGTAGAATCCGGTGAGATTGTTTTAGATTTGCTTGACTTCAAATGTTCCTAGGGCTTACATCTGGATTAAGACGGTCTCACCGGTTTGCTTTCATCAACGAAAAGGAAGCCTGGGCTAGCTTACCCTTCGTCATCGAAGCTCAACCCTGATTCTTGCTTCCAAGCCATCAACGCAGAACCCAAGCTGTCGGGGCCCGTCTTGCAGCTCTACCTCTCGCTTGACCCACTTACCCATCTTCCCATCCGGCTGGGACCTCTCACCCAAATCTTCGGTATCTTCCACCTCCCCCCTCTTCTCTTCCTCTTCTTCTTCGTCGCTAGTATCTTCTACTTCGTCATCAAACCCTGCCACCGGATCCCACTCCCCTGTTTCCCAAATCAAACGCAGCCCCAACGGTCTCGTCCCAAACAGCTTGCCGGCAATGCCCTTCACAGCATAGATGTCGAAGCTCTTTGGAATTTTGGTTGTTCGCTCCACGATCTTTACATCTTCCTCACCGGCAGAAGAGAAAGCAAAATGCACCGTGACCAGCCTAGCTTCCAGGAAAGCGGGGTTGATCTCTTTCCGCCTATTGATGACTGGAGGCCCATACAGTTCGCAGAGCTCTGCATATCGTCTGTGCTGCTTAATGACCTCCGCCTCTTTACCTTCCGGGACCGCAGCTAGATGCTTGCCAATGCGGGCTAAGTAAAACATTTCCGCATCCTGGCGATCGGTATTCGAGATCGTGCCGAAATTAAGGGATTTGAGATTCGCTAAGCGACCTACTGTGAACATATACGCTTCCTCTGTGGTTGCCTTGGATTGTGTAGAGAACTCAGGGTCCGGGTTGTCATAAATAGGGTTGTGAGAGATGCGGAGGGATGTCAAGCCTGGAAAGCAGGTCGGAAGCGCGTCGACGAAGGCCCATGATGACACCTGGTTGTATGACACGTCCAGATACTTCAAATTTGTCGGAAATACTGGAAGATTTTGAGATGGGTCCTGAGTTATGGTTGAAATAGTATTGCCTTTCAGATGTAGATGACGAAGAGTGGTCAACCTGGCCAGACTGGCAACGTCAGCGATAGTAGTGAAGTTGTTAAACTCCAAGTCCAGAGAGACTAAGGTAGAGGCCAATGTTCCCAACGGCGTTTCTGGCAAATAAGATAGCTGGTTTGCACTAGCTGAAAGTGTTGAGAGACTCTGAAATTTGGTCGCAATGTGGCATATCTCTTCCCAGCTCATAAGAGTTTCTTCAAGAGCTAAGTCTTTAACCTCTTTTAATGAGCTCTGAGCATTTTCAAGGCCTTCATCGGTCGAAATATCCCGAAATCGGTTTCCACTAGGCTCTGATTAGTGACAACTGTTGAAGATTCACATTTATGGGAGACTTACTTCAAGCGTAAGCTTCGTAAGACGGGCAATTCAGAGCAGATGGCCACGACCGTGCCCACCCTCTGGAAGAGGTTTCTGCTTAAATCTAACTCGACTATCTTGGGGCAGATTTGACTGATAGGGTTGTCACCCTCCGAATAGGCATATGCAATACGTGCGCCATCAACAATGACGACTTTCAATTCGGCCAATTGGGCCTGTTTGCGATGAATTTTATCGAACCCGACCTCCTCGGCCACTTTATTCGAGAACTTTATTACAGTTGTCTTCTCCAGTTCGGAGGCGTACTTCTCGGTCACTGCATTCACGAAACTTTGCGGCTTCTCTGCGGGCCGTGTTGGTCTTACGAAGGACGCGGCGGTGGGCGATTTAGATCGGCCTACTTCCACTTAGAATTCATTCATTTTGCCAAAAAAGAATATTAGAGACTTACAAGTGAAGTATCTTATTCCTTTATGAGAGCCATCGTGTTTTCCTCGACCCGGATCGTCCCATTCGACGCCAAGCCAGGTGCCGGACGTGCCACTGACTTCGCCGATATAACGGACTGTGCAGACAGCCCCATCATAAGATAATCGGTCGCCGACCTTTGGATTTAACCCCATGAGAACAGAAATATCGCTACGAGACTGTTTATTGAGTTTCGCCTGGAGGAACAGGCAACTCAATTCGGTCGGTGCTGTAAAAGTATGGATGGAAGATGTGGTAGGTATTAGGCAACAATTTTTTGCTCGTTACCGGAATCGTTACGGCGTCACAGGAGACATGTTACGGACTATCAAATATAGCCCCCGAAATATAGCCCCCGAGTTACCAACAGGCCAACAATTTCAAAATTCGAAAGATCCAACCATATTTAAATAGGCTAACTTAGCATTTACTTTGATTTTCGATTTAAAATATACAGATCATGATTTATTCAAGATCAGTCAAGAGTCTCGCTTATAGCTTGCTCTTAGATTCTCCCACCACTTTCATCAGCGCCCTCCCGTTACTCAAGCAAACCTTTCCACCTGCAACCTTCACTGAGAATCTAATCTCCTCCCATTCACCTTTCATCTCACCTGTTCTCCATACAGATGTAACCAATTTATCTCCAGGTCTCACAGGGCTTGCAAACCGAGCCTGGAACTCCTTAATATTGGCAGGGTCACTGCCACCTAGCTTCTGCAACAGGCCATGGGCAGCCGAGTTGAACGAGAATAAACCATGGATGATAACACCACCAAATCCCATCTTCTTTCCTGGCTCTGGGTGCGCATGTAGAGGATTATAGTCGCCGTTGAGGCGATACAGCAGTGGCGTCTCTGGCTTGGTCTGGACCTCGAATTCGACATCGGGCTTCTTGTCTTTGGGTGGGGGGAAGTTCTCGGTCGCAGGACCCTTGGGACCGCCCCAGTTACCCTGAGCGACGTAGAACGAGCTGCCAATGGCGCGCGAGTAGACCTCACCAGTACCGGCGTCTACCAGGTCCTGCTGGATCTCGACGACGGTACCGGGTCGCCCTTTGTCATAGACGCCCAGGACCTTGGAGCGAATCTCGAACTTCTTGCCGGCTGACGTCGTGGGGAGAGGCTTAAGGAACTGGACCAGTCGCTGGCCGTCGACGACACGGCGCGCGTCGAACTCGGGCACGCCGGGGATTTGGATGGCTTTCTGCGCGGCATAAAAGTCGATGACTTCTTGTTCGTTTTTCTTGAAAGCTAGGTTATTGTTAGTCGTACATGGTTCAATTGGCCTAGCTAGCCAGGAGCGCTTCTTACGGAGAATAACCGGATAGGTCGGAAATACGGAGAAATTAGGATCGAGCTCCTACTAGATCGTTAGAAGAGAGAGAGCAGGAGTCGCAGTGTGTATAAGTATACTAACGTAGAGGAAATGAAGCTCGTCAGCAGTGCAGCCTATGGTATTGGCAAATAGCAAGACATCGCGCTTAGTCCACGACACCTCGGTGGGAGGATATTCGAAGCCAGCTCCTGGTCCGCTCATTTTCGGTTTTGCTCTAAGAGAAAGCTATCTAATATAGATTGAGGGGATTTGGAGGCAATTGGGATTATGTGAAATAGACGCGATGCAATAAACTCGGGGAGGGTATATACAATTTGCAGAACAATTGGGTCTATATAGCTCTAAATCAAACACCAATGCGACAAAGACAAACAAGAGACGGGGTCCGATATTAGGAATCTCCAGATCTAACATTACGTGCAGAAAAGCAAGCCGAGGTTCATGGCCGTATTATTGTGGGACATTTCCCAAAATGATAAGTCTTAGGTTTAAAGATCTATCTCACCGCCTGCCTATATTATCCTATCAGCGTATCTAAGAGCCGATGGCACCATTCATTCGCACCCGCCGTCGCTATGGGCAGAAAAGACCCCGGGGAGGAGCAGCCTCACGGATGGATACCTAGGTATCTTCCTAGGCAAATATACATGTAGATATCATGGACAACTTCGGGTAGTATTATATTCTTCATATTTCCTATTCCTAATAATTTGAAAGGAACATGGGCATCGATATGGCTAACACATTTTAATGATGGACGAACTAGCTGGAATTTGGCTAAGGAGAAAGAGAGAGAGAAATGAAGAGGGTAGCGTTGGAACTCTCACCTAGAAGGGCGCCACATTACTTCCAGCCGACTTCGAAGTGCGCATTCAATCCGCACCGTCAAACAGGTATTAGTCAGAGTCACGAGATAGTTAATTATACTAAATCATAATATATGCCAATAAATAAAATGTCCCACTTCCGATGTGCAGACATGTTAAACACCAACAGTCCCGAGCGTCGTGGAGAGGACGGCGAGGTTTACGACGGGAACCAATCAGATGTAACGACCGTACGAGGTAGGTTGCTTTGCTGAATAGATTACCGTCCGTGCCGCCCAATTATATAGCGAGATCCGCTTCGTGCTGGAGACAGCCCCCATGTGATTACTCCTTATAGCCCAGCATTGTATGTAGATTCATATCAAATCGGCGTCTCTCTCAACTTACAAGTGTTGTCCTTTTTTATACAAATGAAACGAGTGCCGTCAAAATGCTCGCCCAACAGCTTTCTTATTCTAGTATACTTCTAGCAGACCATCTGCTACTACTGCATCTCCTTATACGGCCTAAGCAACCGCTGGCAGCTTCCTTTCTAACGAGCACGCCATGGCCTCATCTTCAGGGCCAGACCCTATAAGTACCGCCGTGACAGCTAAAACGCCTGGTGAGAATGACCGTATTGAACAGAAGAGCCCGATTCTGGAAGGACCCCAACCTATCGACGATGGCCCCGAGATTAACGTTGAGGTCAAAGAAGACCCAATTGCCAATGCTCCCCCATCCACCATATCGGCCACGAATAGGCCATCTATGGTAAGACAGATACCGGCCATGGAACCGCTCCAGGGGCTGCCGCTCTACGCAGTCCTTGGGGGAGTGTGTGTCGGCGCATTCTTGATGTCACTTGACGTATTCGTTATTTCTACGGTCAGTATTCCAACCTCACGCCGTCGCTTGCTGTTAACCAGATTCGGGTATTAGGCCATCCCATCGATAACGGCAGACTTCCACGATACGTCGCAAATATCCTGGTACCCAGCTGCTTACAGTTTGGCAGTATGTGCCGTAACACCACTGGCTGGCAAGATCGCCTCCGTATTCCCGTTACGTTGGGTATATCAATGCCACTTCTTCATATTCCTGGTCGGTAGTCTTATTTGTGGCTGCGCCTCGACGAGCCCGATGTTCATTGCGGGACGTGCCATAGCGGGCGTCGGGGCTTCCGGCGTCGCTAGTGGAGGACTCACTATTGTGATCACGATTTCGGACACTAAGAAGAAGCCGTTGAATATGGGGATAGCTAGTGCTTGCTTTATCCTTGGGCTGATACTCGCACCCATTGTTGGCGGCGCGTTGACTGAGAAGGTAACTTGGCGCTGGTGTTTCTGGATTAATCTGCCTGCCGGTGCCGTCACCCTTCTTGCTATGTTCTTCTTCTTCCACCCGCCACCCGTTCAGCGAATCGAAAGCATTACTCAGAGACTCCGAAGCCTAGACCTGGTGGGATGTGTCATGTTCATTCCCGGAATCTTCATGGTGCTTCTTGCTTTGGAGTGGGGTAGTACAAAGGAGAGTTGGAACTCGGCGACTATCATCGGGCTGTTCGTTGGGTCTGGAGTCTTGTTGCTAATCTTTGCGGCATGGGAGATTTGGAAAGGAGACGACGCTATGATTCCAGGGCGCGTGGTTGGTAGAAGAACAGTTGCTCTAAGCACCCTTTTCGCGTTCTGTTACATGGGCTGTCTTTCGGTTGCATCATACTATCTCCCTGAATGGTTTCAAGCCGTCCAAGGAGTCAGTCCGCTCGAGAGCGGAATCAGAATCCTCCCTTCTGTCATATCCCAAATCTTGGGGACTGCAATCGCTGGGACACTAGGTAAATTATCTCATTATCAACGTAAATTGAGAGCTTAATAAACTGACGGACGCATTTAGCTCTGAGGATAAAATATTACAACCCTTGGTTGTTCCTTGGGTCACCTTTGATGTGTATCGCTGGTGGTTTGTATACCCAGTTAACGGTTTTCGACACACCCACTAGCCAATGGATCGGTTTCCAGATCATTCAGGGGTTCGGGGTAGGTTTCTGCATGCAGATGCCGTCGTTGATAATACAGCTGGCACTGAAAGACTGCCCGAACTTAGTACCTATTGGCATTGCTCTCGCCTTGTTCGTACAATATCTAGGGGTTACTGTCATTCAGGTCATTGGTGGCACTATATTCAACACCTTTTTGAACCAGCAGCTCACTCAGGCTGGCCTAAGTCCCTCTCAGAAACAATTACTGCTCCAGGGCGGGACTCGAGATGTTAGGAAGATTACCATGCAGTACTTCCCTGAATTGTTTGTGCCCGTCCTGGAGTCCTATAACTATGCCATCACTAGGGTTTTTGTAAGTCCCAACCGCTTCCATAAACCATATTTGTATGGTCTTCGAGGAAATAACTTACACATTCCTAGTTCGTATCCATTATCGCAGGTGGTATTGCTTTTGGCCTTGCCTTCGGGATCGAGTGGAATAAAATAGAGACAGTTGCCAGACCGGGGGCGAACCCAGAGACTCGAGGTGCAGTCTAGTTCAGTAGGATCGTGATTGAACAATGCAACTCGCTCCACTGTACCCATGGCGCAGGAAGATCCATGGCTGCATTTGAGGTCTAGCAACGCTCATAATACATATGCAACCATTACATCTTATCATGTATAGCTTACCGAGAGTGCAGGACCTGCGAAACCCGGACATCCAGGTTGCAAATATCTAAGCTTACCCTAATATTTTTATGTTGTGAGACCTTTACCGGAGTTGACTAGACTAACCGGGGTCCCTTTTCCTCGGAAACGTGAGGATTGGCCTATAAGATGACTAAACCCACCCGAACTCTATACGGAAGCTGATCCATATGTTTGCCGGGTCGCGGAGTATCTGGGTGAGACAAAAATGTATGTTTAAATTGATATATGATCTGTAGAAGAGATACATTGGCCCTAGATTTTCATCCCGCAGAATTCGATTTCGTACATACTACCCATACGCACGCACTTAGGTACCTCTAGCGTCGCATAACACCGTTTGGATCTACCTACATACTATGTAGGTATGTTCGTCATGTGCCACTTCCAGCTATTTCAAGCCAGATGGGTGTAACCTTGGAATCGTGCCAATCAGAAGGGTTAGACCTGATGATAGTAAAAAAGGCGGTCTGGCGAGATTCTATGATAGGAGATGGTATGTGTGATTTCTTGGTGGTGAGCGCCGCAATTTTTTCTGGCCAACCAGAGTGCTCAGTTAAAGCAGATGCTTACAGCTCCAACGAAGTAGCGCAGGGTGAAGGGGGAACGCCGTCTATTATTGTCTAAGCAGAAGATATGTAGTGGAGTGTAAATGATTATATGTATGTATCTAGATACACAAAAAGTAGCCTATCTACGCCACAACTTACGATTTCTCAGTAGCACAATCTGGAGACCGAGAGATGCATTCCCTCATGCCGGACTTGGGATGCGGGATGCTAGTTCGGTTTTTCTTCTTCTATGTATTACATGAATTGCAAATGTATGTAGGCCTACATACATGCACTACTATCCACACAGCCACACTACCAGGTAGGGTGAGTCTGCAAATGTCAAAAAGGGTAATCCTTAGGTTACCTACCGTACATGTATGTATGTATGTATGTATGTATGTAGGTACCCCCCTAAAGTTAAGCTAGGACCAGGGTAGTAGGTACATCATATACCACCCTATGATGTAACTGCATGCTGCAGCTTCCTGCAAGTGTAAGTAGCTGAGGAAAAGAAGGGAAGGTACGCTGTATACCGTACATGCGGCGTCGTGGATGTCTTCTCTCAGCAATCTTGCTAACCTTGCTAAAATTTCGTCCCATTCCCAGTTGACGTTGAAGAGTGTATCATTCGCGATCGTGATGGTGTGCACCAGTGATCAGTGGTCCCACCTAAACTACTAGATTTCTCCCATCCCTGTTTCGCAACGCCTTTTATCTTCGCAGTCAACTCACCTTGTGCCGTCACGCGCACACACGAAATAAGCTAGTCCGGTTGGCGAGTCTATTGCACTTGACCTCTTTTGGGTCACCTCAATGCCTTTATATCTTTCGTAACCGACTGGCGTGGAGGTAGGGGGAATTGGAGGTGAAAATGGTTCCTCCCGCGAAGGAGATGCTTTCCTCGCTGTTGCGACCAAGGCAGGCCGCCCGGCGCGTCGATCCCGCGCGTCTTTTCGACTCAAACCCCAATACGCCCTCCCCTGGTCAAGCGAGTCGCAATTATGGAGAGCAACGGCATGCAACTGCCGATTTCACTGAGGCGGACGACGACGAAGATGAGGATGAAGACGATTTCGACCTCGAAGACAGGCCGTCAGGGCCTCGCATAGCTCGACCTTTCCATGAAACAAATGCACGGAGGAATTCAGCTTCCCTTATACCTCTGTTTTCTGCTAGTTACCTTGGTGGGTTTATCCTCTCGATGGACCGATTGTAAACTCCTAGAAAACGACCTAGAATACTTACTAGCAGACTAGATTCGATACCCGTGTATAACGTTGTTCATGCTATCAGAATTATCGTCCAAACCCGAACCGAGACTACGCTGACCTGGGATCAAATTCGATCACCCCAAGTTTCCCAATTCCTCGTCAAGCCCATGCAACAGCAGATTAGGACCCAGCATTTTAGTCGCGTAACGCTGTACGCCCTTATGGCAAACTGTCTGCAATTTGCGAAGGAGGCACAGTTGTATCCAGGTAACGCAGGTACCAGTATGACACGAGCGATGGTCTGCGAGCTGTTAGCCTTGAAACTCTTGAAGGAGTACAATACGAGAGAGCTTATCGATGCTTTGTCCTATGACTTTTACCCACTGACAGGACTTCAAGAAGCTCCCGAGACAGAAACCTCGAAATCTCCCGACGGTAAAGGCCGTCCGACTGCAGCGCGGTCTTCGACGCTCGAGGTAGCTATCCGTGCTTCGGCCAAGCACTTCCTAGCCCATCCGCTGGTGGTCCAACAACTCGAGGCTATCTGGAACGGCGCGATTAGCTTCTATTCGTCCCAAGATAACCTTCATCGCGCGCCATCCACAGATACTCGAGGTGGTTCTGTAGATGATCGGACACCACTTCTTGGACACCAATCTGCCAAAGAACACTCCTCCTTGCCATTGCATGCAATGCCTGTTCGACGAACTGTCAATCTGTATGACCCACGCCAAGCTTCGCCTCTGAAGTTGTCTAGACTCCGTGTTCCACGGTATCGGCAGTTCTTGTCAACGTGCTCTCTACTTGTCTTGATAGGTCTATTTCTCGCGGTCTTGATAGAACGTTCTAGTCGTATTACTGAACTAGAATTGATTTTCTGGTTCTGGAGTGCCGGTTTCATGCTCGATGAAGTTGTAGGCTTCAATGAACAGGGCTTTTCTCTGTATATCATGAGCTTCTGGAACATATTCGATCTAGGCATTCTGCTACTGCTCATCATTTACTACTGTATGAGAGTTTATGGTGTCTTCCTCATCGATCCCTATCATTGGAACGAGTTAGCATATGACGTCCTGGCAGCAAACGCGATCCTCCTATTACCGCGTATTTTCAGCGTGTTAGATCACTATCGATACTTTTCCCAGCTTCTAATTGCATTTCGACTCATGGCGGTAGATCTTGCCGCTGTGTTTGTCCTCGTCCTAATTAGTTGTTCTGGGTTCTTCGTGTTCTTCACACTCTCCAGGAACCAAAACGATGCTCCCGAAGTGGCTTACAAGATCTTCCAGATTCTCATGGGGTTCACGCCAGCTGCATGGGATGTGTATGTTTGAGATATCTAAGAATCCTTGATAGATGTAACTAACCATGAATCTTAGATGGCCGGAGTACACATACCTAGGTAGGACGCTGTTAGTGGTCTTCTTGATCATGTGCCATTTCCTCGTTGTGTAAGTTGATCTATGACAATTAGAATATACTATTCTAACACTGTGTAGAACAATATTGATCACTGTTCTCACCAACTCGTTCATGGCAATCGCCTCGAATGCGAATGAAGAGCATCAGTAAGTAATATTGCCTTGTTCAAATTCTGAAAGTGCTTACGCCGGCCCAGGTTCCTATTCGCGATCAACACTATTTCCATGGTTAAGAACGATTCGTTATTTTCTTACATTGCACCTGGAAATATCTTCGCATGGATCTTGACGCCATTCAGATACGTCATGCCTATAAGACAATTTGTGATTTTGAACCGTACGGTTATCAAGCTCACTCATTTCCCTCTGCTCTTCTGCATATTCCTCTACGAAAAGTACTTTCTAGCTTCGTCGATATATGAGCCTACAGATCTGGTCGAAAATCAAGGACGTCATAAGACTAGGGGAATTTCGTTCACCGACCCTGCTAGTAGGGGAACAGCGCTCTTCAGTCCGAATTTGCGAACACGCGAGGAATCGGTTGCGGGATATCAAAAAGATCGTGCTTTAGAAGAGGTTTTTCGTCGACCACCTGATGCTAGCACAATACGGAGCCAGAGGAGACAAGAGAGGAGGAAGACGCAAACAGCTATCCGGAACTGGATGGATCAGAATGATGAAATCGGCGAACGTCTATCGCATTGGCCTACAATTGACAGCCGTCCAAGTTTTTCGCAGCGGCGAATGAGCATGAGTCGTGACTTTCCTAAGAGGTTCAGACGCGTCTCCGATGTTCGATCGGCTGCGAGTGACCCTGCGGATCTTGCGTCAAATAGTGCATTTCCCGTTTCCAGCATCAGAGAGCTCAACGGTCAAATTGATGAGCAACAGGCACGATATAAGGATCAGACGGAAGCGGATGGTGATGATGAGTTTATCACAAACGATGAGGATGAAGAAGATGAAGTAACTGCTGCCAGTCGCCGCGCCAGCAAAGTTGAGGAACAAGAGCAGGAGGATTATTTTACGACTCCTACATCTTCGCGGCGTCAGCCGTTAGTCCCCTCCTCTCTGAGTTCTTCCTCACAACACCAGAGCCCCGCCGTCGCGTCACCCAGAACAAGCAACCAGCCTCGTCGCCAGGGTCTACACAGTCGTACGCTCTCTACGAATACCATCCTATATGCACCGCAGGGAACTACTCGCCATGGATTAAGCCCGTCCTCAATTTCCGAGGAACCATCGGGAACTCGTTCCCGGCCGCGAACAAGCCGCCTAGCAACAACGGTAGAATCCTCTGAGCCGAACGGCACACGGTCACCACGGAAGACGCAAAATGCGCTCCCGGTTCGACCAAGAGCGATTCCCGCAAGATCAGCACCCAGTCGTCCACCCCTCCTAAACGTCGATCCTAGAATCCGACACTTATCTTCTATCGATGTTGATATCAACTCTGATATGGGGCTTGACACACATAATGAATTTGCTAACGTGCCATCGTCCTTCGCTACGCAAATGGCTATGGCGACCGGACAGTTGAAAGCCCTAAGCAGAGGCACCCAGGATCGCGACGACGCGGATAGGATGAGTCGATTGGTTCTGGCCAGGATGAAGACCCTTGAAGAGAGCTTAGCAGACGCTGTCAAGGAAATGCGGGTCTTGGCAAGCACGGTACCCACGGCGCAGAACTCGGGCGATGACGGTAGTTGGAGGACGGGTACGAGCAGCGAGAAGCCGTCGATCAGCAAGAAGAAATTAGGGAAGATAATGAAGAATGAGAGGAGTCGGCCCGGAAGTGCCAGGGAACAAAAGGTTGGCTTAGGAACGGCAACGCCGAGGAGTCAGAGGTCTAAGGGAAAGGGAAAGGAGGTCGCGAGGTCGGAAAGTGATAGTGAACCGGATCGGGGCGGGTTTAGGAGAAGGGGAAGTTCGTTTTGATACCTAGGCTCAGGCGGGTGTTTGTCGGCAAAAAATCTTGCATTTTGGCGTTTTCGGTTTGCCTCGAAGTTAGGAAGGTCAAGGTGGGTGAGCCTGAGCTCTGGTGTGGTACCATCAAGAGAAAGGAAGTTGAGGCAATATATACCATTTGTGTCTCCTACGGTATACGATGTGCTGCGTAGTAGCTTGTACGATTAGGTGTTAGGTGGAACTAGGTTGTGTATAAGAAGCTTATATCAGAGCTTAGCTTCATTCATAAACGCGGACGGAAATACATTGGCTTGAAACAAATTTTCTCTTTATTCTGTTTACGCCTTTCGGTAATCCTGCTAATTCCAATGTCCCCAACTTCTTCGTGTAGTGTAAACGAAAGTCGGCCATTACCATTCCGTACATACGTACATTCATACGATCCAATTATGAAGCCGATTGCACCTACTACTCCTTTATCGTAAAACATGTCTATAGTTCATGAAGCATTCATCCATCCACTCAACCTCAATGCCTACATATTTTCAAGCCTTCTCAAGCTTCCTCTCATGTCTTGTCTCTCTAGTATATACGGTCCCTGATTAGCTATAACCCGTACCTTCGTTCTCGTTCTCGTCCACCTTTTACTTCCGGCCGAATTTAGATGCCGCCGCCGCTCCGCTCGACGCTGACGTAGAAGTTGGGGTGGTCGGGCGAGTTCTTCTGGGCCCTCTCGTTGCGGGTTAGCGCCGATCGCTGGTATTGCACGGCAGAAATGACGGCTGTCGCGGCGACGGCTGCGAGAGCAAGGCCCGGGTGGCGGGTGCTGTTGGTGTTGGTGGTTAGTTAAGTGGGTTTCCTTTACGTGGGGTATATTGGAAGTGAGACTGATTCAACTTACATGTTGAAACGGCCTCCGTTGGTCATTCTGTTTGCTCGGATTGGGTCCATGGCCGGCTGTCTTGAGTTTTGCGTCTGGTTCGGGAGATACAATACTATCTCAGCAATCCCCAATGTTTGGTCTGGTAGCAGTGAGTGTGCCTCTTTGTGTATGATTTACAAAAGATTGAGGTCTCGTCTTGCTTTCGGGAACTGGTCTCTGTTGAAGTGTGTAGTCTGCGTCATGGGAGATGAGATCGCTTTCGACGGAACCGGGGAGGGAGATAGAGTTTATGTATTCCATGTCTAGCTCCTTCTACTGACCGCCACAACATCTACACCTGTGGTAGCCCCAACCCCAAACCGATAAGAAGTTCTCCATTTTATGTCATACAAGGGACCACTAAAGCTGCCTAGCCGGTCTAGATTCCCCAGATTTTTGCGGAAGGGTGGGCAGGTTGATGGTGAGGAACGAAAATCTTAAGGAAAGCTTGACCGCATCGGGATAAGAGACACGCGAGCGAATGGGGTAGTACCCAATTCCTGGGAAACCCTGATAGACAAGGAGGATTTGGAGTCGCACTATCATCAGGCAGGAGTGCCCTAAAACATTCGATGTACCTGTTCATTAATGCGGGGAAGGGACCGTTCATTGTTTAGCGTTTAGCAGCAGGGGCAGGAGAGACCCACACTCTTTTAATGCAAGACTGTTTAACAACTGGACTCTACATACATGTAACTAGAAGCCTAACAACAAAACGCAACACCTACATGTATGTAGTCTGTAGTTAGGCACTCTTCGGGGGCAGTGCCCAATGAAAGCAGAACATATTTGCGCAGCCTGATAGGACTCTTCAGCTCAGCCAATAATGAACACCACAGACGTACAATATAGTAGGTTCGGTATCTTGCGTTGTGGCTGAAGAGGCGCAGGCCGTAGTACAGCGTTTTGCCACTTCGAGCTTCTGAGGCATGGATGTTTTGCATGTAGGTTAGAGCAGTCAGTCATCAGTTCAGGCAGCAGAGGCAGCAGAGGCAGCAAAGACAGTAACTACGGCAATCACAGCCTCGTGTCTCTTGACGTGTTTTTTTTTTTAATCCGTCAACCTTTTCTTTATATTGTCAGCCAAGTTCGTACTATTTCCCCGTCATTAGTACGCGAAAGGTCATCATAGGGAACATCACAAAACACGGACCTACGTACCACTTTCTCTTCAAGTGTAGAGAGGCTTTCTAGCAATCATGAGTTCGCAACCTTTTGTTCAGGAGGCACAAGAGGCACAAGAGGCATCAGATTCTCCGAAATTGCCTCGCCGAAAAAATAAAGCTAAAGCTTCTCGGCATTCTCTACTTGATGCTGTTGTCAATCAAATGCTCAAGGAGCAACCCAACCAAGCTGACAGTAGCTACAACTCTGAGAATCGAGAGCAAGGAGATCTTTCCCTCGTTCAACAGGTTCACTTGGAATGCACATCCGGAGATACCTTAATAATAGTTAATTTCCCACCAGGTCATGTAAATTGCAGATGGCATGAGGTAGGCGAACCCAAGAAACGCCCAATATCATTAAATTGCAGCAAGGTGGCTAATTATATCGTGTTGTAGTGGACCCCTAAACGATTCTGCACCCAGTCGGAAAAACTTCTAGGCACTCAGTCGAAAGTCTTCACAAATCTATTATCACCGGAAAGGCAAGCGCGGCTTCGGAGGAGGCTAGAAATCCAACATCCTGGTGAAACCTTTCCGCAGAAATTTGTGATTGATCTTACTCCTTCGACCGAAGGAGACGAGCTGGCAGCTCAGCTCATGGAACTCTCTCTGCCTTCTAGCGTGAGAGACTGGTGGATGTCCAAGGAGAGGCTCGGCATATCCCCCTACCTCGTTTCAGGACACGATGATCACTGTCCTCGTCATAATGAGGTCCCCATCGACTGCCAGAAGACCGAGGATTACGGCAAACACGATTCGGGGCGAGATGAGTTCTTTCCGAAGATTGACCTAGCGGATATCCAAATGCCAAGATCTAGAGTCATCGAGGACTATTGTCCTATCCGTCATCGTGCTAATATTATTCGCTTAATCCTAGCAATTGAAGGCTACGACCTCGTCTTAAATAGCGCGCCGCGTGTATATACCCTCGCCGGTATTGCCAACATATTAGATTGCACTAGTGTCATTGTAAGTGAGAACAGCGCCTATGAATTATCTCCCACATGGGCGTGTGCTAAATCTACTTATTCTAGAGGGACTCTGTGTGTACTTGGTTGATGGCAGAACCTAACAATGAATTCATTGACATTAACCCCGAAGCTGCGCTGAAGATAGCGTGGACAATGAAGTTACCCAATATCACTCGAGCTGCGTTCCGCATCCTCGTAGTTGAGAAGACCCTCGAGACCCTGGCTCCTGAGCCTCAGGCGAAGGGATCTCGGCGCACGGTTTTCGGCCGCCCTCGTGAAGATCTACCCGATGATCTACAAAACCCTATCGAATATGCGGCCCTCAAGCTTGCCGACCGTGTTCAGCAGACGCTTGCAGGGTTGAAATCAGACCAATTCTACGATCACCCCCAGTTCCTGGAATACCAGAAGCTGATTCAGACCGGCGATCTCATCAGGGCCACTCTTGCAGGTCTCCCGCTCCCAAGCGCGAAGAAGCTCGTTTCGGAGGCAGAGACTACACGGTTCGTTCGACTAAATGAACTGTCCAATCTCTTCGAATCTCTGAAGGAGAAGCTGTTGGAGTATAAGGATTGGCTTGTGCGTGAGTCATTAAACGCCGCGCCAAACATTGACCGACAGAAGGACGCCGACCGTGACCGTCGATGCTATGTTTCAAGGGTAGACTGGAATCCCACTGCCACTATCTACAGCGAGTTTTCTGATGCCCAGCGTCTGTTGACTCTGTCCTTCTGGGAGGACATAATCTTATATTCCTTCGCGGTCCCCAAACTTGGCTCCGTAAACGAGCAACTAGAAGTGCTTGTGAATAAATTCAACCGCGCGATAGATGAGACGATGATGCAGTATCTTCATCCCCATGAAGGAAAGAAAATGAACCCCCACAGTCTCCATTTCAATCTCCCCGAATTACGCCGCCAACTTAATGTTGTTCTGGGCGACTTATCCTGGAACTGGACGAAGCCCGTTTTAGAAACCCCCCTCACCCGAACGAGACACTTAGCCCTAGCGCTATCAGACGACGAATTCAAGTACCTTCCTCTCTGGGCCGACGGTCTCGACGACGGAACCGGCGGTGTCTTCGAATCCTCCGTGCCGGATGCGGACTTGGGACCAATTGGACCGGGCCCGGCTTACCGTACGGGCAACACCGTGGCAACAGATACCTCGAGTATCTGCCAATCCGAAATGACCCCGAGTCAAGCCAGCACCATTACTATGACCGCGGGCCAGTCGATAGCAGCCGTACCTTCTAATACGGGATTTAGCACTTCACACGACGGAGCATCCATCGCGAGAAGCCAAAATTATGCCATATCCACCACATCTTCGGTTGTCATGGTGGACGCGCCAGACATTATGGAGCAAGATGACGAGGACGACGCGTTCGATTTCAATGATAGCGACGAAATCAGCGATGAGGCTTGGTCTCAAGTTGAAGAACCCTAAGAATATTACCCTGAAAACTTAGGGTCTTGACATGTTTAGTAGCCACGATAGACCGAGTTAGATTTGAGACTTGACCAGGGCAACCAGGTGTGAATCAGGAGCATAGCGGAGAAGTTGATTTCTTGATGCCTTTTCGGTTACGCGAGGGATATGAGCCATGAATGATGAATGAGGTGATCGGAGGGCATATCTGCCCACATACGGTTGGTTTCCATTAGCATAGGGGATTTGTACGCATACCTTAGGTAATCTTACGGCGGCCTTGTCATACGAAAATCCTTTTGCCTGCTTTATGGAAGGTCGATAGAGAATAGATCTCTCAATGATACCAAGCAGTATTGTGACTTGTCGTCCCCTAATACAGTGATATGGTTTGGATCCCTAGGTTTAAATACCCAGCCCGTGGCATCATAACTGAGACAGATAGTGAGGAGTAAATTGACGATTGCCGTACCTACCTCTAAGACATCTTAGTGATACCCCTTTCCCCATTTCTTAAGTGGTTAAGCGGGAACCGCCCAAGGCCTACGTTCGATTTGATCTACTTGATATGCCACATCATTCACCCGGAAAAACACAGCAAGGTGAGGCAAAATTGATCTTAGTCGGAGATATCAAAATCTCTATTCCACCTCGGACTATCTGCGTCCACGGGGGGTTCAAAGCTAGGTACCTAGGTAGGTAGCTAGCTGACTAGCACAACAAAGCAATATCGACATGCCACCGTTAAAGTAGGTAGTTGGTGTACAGAAAGCAGATTGAGGTATCATCGCAAAAAGCAACTCTGGACAGCCCACCTAGTGATCATTCCCCTTTTCGTTATTGAGCACCATGCGTTTAGAAGTCCACGCATATCTCAGGTAGTTGATCAACTCTTCTCCCTTATCCCTTTTAAACGCCATTTTCCATGCTCATGAATGCCATGCTCTGCCATGCCATATGGTTCATGCAGCTCTCTTTTCTGCCATGATGATTTTTCGGTCTATGCGTGACAACCGGGTTATTAGCACAGAACTGAAATTATTTATGCACCACGGAAATGTTCTAACGGTGACAGTAACCCCCATTAAAACCATTCCATATCACCATCTAGGTCCGGCTCCGCCGCTTCCATGCTCTGCTTCCTAGGCCGACCTCGGGGTCTTGGTTTGGAATTGGACCGTGCTCTCTTCTTTCGTCCGCCAGTGGCATTCCCAGCCTTCCTCTTGCGACCACGCGAATCAGGCTCAGCTGCATCTTCGTCTCCTTCAGCGTCTGGAGATGTTGGTTCTTCTAGATCGAATTCCTCATCTTCATCTGGGACCTTAACCTCGTTATCCACGTTTAAGAGTTCCACAAACGCACGGCATTGTTCCATCATGCGCTCCGGAGTGTCCAATCCAGACATGATCCTGGAGATATCCTCCCAAAATTTGTCCCCAGTAACACCCTGAACCTTGACTGGAGTTTTGGTGAGATCCTTTGGGGCACTCTTGCCCTTGCTCTCACGCCGGTTGGAATTAAGCCCATACAACCGGCGAAGATACGTACGTGCTTCCCAAAGGGCAAGAAGGATGGTTGAGCCAGCTGCTAGTTGATAGAGTCGTTGCTGATCTATAGTAGGTGGCGTAGGGGCCACAGGTTGTTCCTCACCGCTAGGAGGCTGCTGCGTGCTAGACATCGGGTCCATACGTACATGGAATATTTCCGACTCTATAGTCTGGGCGATACCAGACCCCGTCCCAGTTACTATTTTCTCCATGGCAGTAATGGTGGTTTGCAACTCGCCGATAGTAACGAACTCGAAGAAGGCAATATTCTCAATAACGAAGCGAGAAAACTCGACTTGTGAAGGCAAGGCCCGATCTGCAGGGAGCTTCGTAGGGTCGAAGTCAACTTGTCCAACAAGCTTCTCGAGAAATCGAACGCGGTTTTTAGATTTGCTTATCTTCAGCACTTCAATAAGGAGATGAAGCTTCGAAGTAAACGGATGTTCAGTCGCGCCTCGGGGATCCTTGATCACATCGCGCTGATACTGGAAAGCCGATTGAACAGCTTTTACGTATTCCCTCTCCAAAACACTCTCATATTTCTCGTGTAGTGCCCTATGCTCGTGATAGGCTAGTTCCGAAATCTTGGGTACTGGGCATGTCTCAAGCGTAATAAGTGTCACGCCAGTTTCCTTCGGATGCACCAGTCCTTGTCGATTGATACTTGCCAACACCTCCATAGCTAGAAAGGCGTGGTCATCATAGGTCGCTAGGGCAATGCGAGTGATGTCTTTGAGAAACCGCTGAGTGGTTGCGCTTGCAACATCATCAAAGCTGGTGCCGCCCATAACCTTCAAGTCCTTCTTGACGGATTCCTTGCCGGAAGCCGCCGATGAGGCCGCTTGTTCAGATCGTTGCTCCTCTATCAAAAGAAATTCCTTGAAAGATCGAAGGATCATCGACTCTAGAACCGGCACTCTCTCATCAAAGGCCTGTTGGAATGTTGTATAGACATTAGCTGAAACGTAATTCCTAGGGTTCGATTGACAGATAAGTCCAATAGCATCCAATGCTGGCCGCCTCACTTCTGTTGGTTGAGAGGGGTTTGCGAAAGGAACGAGAGCGTCCACCATGAGTTTAGACATGGAACCCTTCCACTTTGGTAGGTTGGCTTCAGACTTGAAACGTTCCCCATGGCTGTCGAGATTGCAATGTTTGCCAATCATGCCGATTATTAGAGAATATCGGTCGAATTGTCTAATCTGCGTCCGGTCAAGCGAACCTTTTTTACTCATCGGATGGATACCTTTGAGGCATGATAATAAGAGGCGTGCGAGAGGTTCGGATGTCTGAAGGAGCTCACTAATGATCCAAATACATGCCACGACGTCGTCGAGGAGTGCTCTCGTAACTTTAGAGGTGGCAGGCATGAGCACCTTTCGGATATCAGAAAGAAATTTCGAATGTACGCTCGAGACCTGTGGTAACACACGACGATATATGACAACTACTGCTCTTGAAACAGCCAAGTCCTCGCTCGTGCTGACACTGGCAATGTGGGGCTCTAGTTGTCTGATTTGTTCAAAAGTGAACAATTTGGGGTCAGCTTTTGCGAAAATCATGAGCACTTGGAACGCGTCTCTGCTGGATGGGATTGAAGGATCATCCGAGTCGGGATTACCGATAAGGTCAACCAAATTTGCGACAAGTCTTGTGCAAACTCGGGAGTTAGCTTCGGCAAGCTTCGAATCAGGCGAGAGTATTGTCTGGAAGACCTTGTCGAGGACGAGCGCGGTGTTTCCGTGTTTGACGGTTTGAACCATAAGAGCGACGTGGTCTGTAAGGGATTGTTTGA
Organism: Hypoxylon sp. EC38; assembly: GCA_002120335.1. Classification (NCBI taxonomy): domain Eukaryota; kingdom Fungi; phylum Ascomycota; class Sordariomycetes; order Xylariales; family Hypoxylaceae; genus Hypoxylon; species Hypoxylon sp. EC38. The sequence continues at coordinate 1,672,583 of KZ111236.1, read as the reverse complement.
ATGCCACCGAATCATCCTCTTTGTAAAAAGGGGAGATCCAGATTTCTTCTATCATCTGCCTCGCGAGCTCTCGTACACCTTCGTCCGGATCCTGTGTACGATGCAGCAGTCCATTTGCAATGGTACTCCGAACTGCTTTACTGTCATTGCCTAGGTAAATATCCTTAGCTAGTTTCATTGCTCTCTTTCGCACGCCTATTCCAGAATCAATGAATCTCTGAATAACCGTAGGCGTCATCTTCTCCTCCAGCCTGGGGCGCATGCTCATACACTTTCCGATGAGGCCCAGCGCCGAATCACGTACTTGAGGCGAAGGGTCGTTGGAACATTGGAGAATTAGCTGAATGAAAACGCTATCGCCATCAAGAATGGACGGATCCGTATCAAGTACGAGGTTGATACTCTTCAAACTGCGGCTGCGTACAGTCGCTTGATCTGTAGTCATGGAACCCATGAGTATGTTCAGGATGTTTTTGAACGACGCACAGAAACTTGATCGGAGCAAGATGATTGAGTGAGAGAGCTTCGCGTGGTTAGCGACAACCGACTTGAAGCTGTATTCTCGAGAGAGCCATTTCGGGTCCTCTATCATGTTGCGGAGACGAAATGCAATCCTTCCAAACTCCGAATCTCGTTCCTCCGAATCATCACTGCCGACAGAATCGTAGCCAAGGCTGACTTGTGATCCCCAATCTGTTATTAGGTATGAGATGGCTCCTTTAAGATAGGGGTCATCACCCAAGCGATCCTGCAGGTACTCTAGAACAACACGATATGGGCCGAGCCAGCTAACCGTTTTTTCCAGTGACATGTTGCCCTCGAGAACGTTGAGGGTTAGATCAGCCAACCACCGACCAAGCTCATCCGAGTCGGTACCTTCGAAATTAGTCGCAGTTTTCCGAACGTGCGATCGCAGCCTCGAAATAGCCGCAGCCATAACACCAAGAAGCTCCAGGGCCATATTTCTTGCCGGTGCCGCATTCTTGTCGCCATCCACCTGCTGGAACATTATGTACATCGTAAGTCGAAGTAGCAGCTCTGCCGCAGGCCAGTCCGGAGAATCTAGACAAGTAGTAAAGTCTTCAATAAACAGATCCAGTAAGTTCCGATACGGTGTATCCCCCGACTTGGTGGACTTTAATGCCCGCTTCACTATGAAGTTGACAACATAGGTAGCATTGCGGTAAGCGCCATCAGCAAGCGTTTTTGCAAGAGCCTGTAGCTCTTGAATAGCCGTCGAGTGTTGAATAGCAGCAGATTCTTCCGTTTTAATCGTGTAACTAGTCTCCATTTTCCCATTGGTGCCATGAGTAGAAGAGGGATCATCGTCTCCGTCGTCTCCTGCTATATTCTGCATCATTTGACCACGAAGCTTCTCCTTACGATCATCCACTTTTCCAGCACTCGCTTGGATCAGTCGCATAATCAGTGCTGAGACGGGCTGTATACTTTTGCCTTCCGAAAGCTTAAACTGCCTTGCACTCTGCTTGCCAATAGGCAATTTCTCCAGGGACGTTAGGATCTCATTGAATATACCTTCTCTTTGAGCAGGATTCATCAAGAAAATTTGTGATAACACATTCATTGCGACCAGGCGGAGCGCATCAAACTTCTGGACACCTACAACTGAATCTTTCTCTGTGTGAGCGTTCTCAACAAATATGAGTCGCGATGCTACAAACTCCAGTGTGTTTACAACGGTTTCAGAGAGATCAATGCTGACTATTAAGTCTGACATGAGGGAGAAGACTTTCTGGCAAGTGGTAAAGAGAGTGCCAATGGCCTTCTTATGTGTCGTAAGAAGTCGAAATAAGTTGCTGGTAGGGCCAGTGCTCCGCAACTCCGCGGTAGGGATGATAATGTCCCCTATGACATTCCTAAAGAGATTCAATCCTTGTTGAATGAGGTCTTCGGAGTACAACTGCTTCTCCTCTCGGCCCCCACACATAATACGGAGTGATGTGCGAGCAGCTTTGAGGCCCATCTCGATATCATGAAGCTGCTGAACCCAGAATCCGACCTCGGTTTCTCCCCAAGTCTCATCCAGTTTGAAATCGAGAGTATCGGCGTGCTTCAAAGATCCCTCACTTAAGCTTTGGATTCGAAGCAGATCATCTAGGGGCGCTTGGCGGAAACATCCGAGGCTAATAGCTCTATTTATTTGCTTTTGAGCTTTATCATGTGCAGCTATTGTCATAGTAGGCTCTTGCTCATTCGTCAGCACAACAAGATGTGATGCGCTGTTATGCCCATCTGATAGGCGATCCTCGGCAGAAAATATCTCCTGGAAACATCTGCGCAAGTCCCCAAAAGCAGCATTTGCGAGCTCCCGTTGATTAAGCTCACCCCCAAGGGAATCTTCGAGCTCATCATAAGCAGCACGTTTCCTCTTCACCGATAAGTGTGTCGGAGTATCCGGCGAGTCAGGGACTACGGCAAACTCATCTCTGTTAAAGCTCGCTGCCGGGAGTTCGATCCTAATGCTGCTCTGTTTCGAGGGGGTCAATGAGGATCTTGGTTGGGTTTGGTTCGCGACATGAGGCGGATGTGCGGAAGCCTCCGGTACCTCTGTCTTTGGTGTAATAACTTGGATTAGCTTCGGTGTTTCGGGTTGTACCTTAGCCATTACTGATGAAGAAGGTGCCGGTGGGACTTGTGAGACCGGGAGATCGTTTAGTTTTGGTGTTACCATTAGGTCTGCAAGGGAGACTGTCTGAGACTGGACATGTGTTGCGGGAGACGGAGATGAGGCTGGAGCGGGAGTCGTTGTCGATCCATACAAAGATGCAGCAGAATCAAGTTCTTTGCGGGTGGGGAGATGGATTTCGATCCGAGACTTGTTGTGAGCAACAGAGTGCACATTTGATGTAGCTGGATTGTGCTTTACGATCTTAGGTGGCTCCTGTCTACGTGCCTTGGGCGATAGCTTCTTCATGTTCCGGGGCGACATACCGTGACCGTTCGGAGTCGGTGTGTTTGGATTTTCAGGAGTAGAATAACGGAATGATATAGCTGTATTGTCATAAACCATCTTCGCAAATGGTGAGATCCCATCGGCGAGGTTGGATGACTTGTTGGCTGGCAAAGCAGTCTTTGGCGCGGTCTTAAATTGGCTATCGCAATTCCTGTCAGCAACCAAACTGCATATAGCCGAGGACTTCGTTGCTAATGAAAAGCAATGGAGATGCTCACAATTGTGTGATTTTATCAGCTTTGAGGAGGTGCTGTACGAATTCGAGGCTTCCCTCCACACGCTTCGAGTGACTAGGATTCTCGGCTTCCTTATTCAAAGCATCGTAATCTTCTCTAGAGACGAGGTCGGCAAGGGATGGCGCAACAGGTCCCGAGCCTATTGTGGGATTGCTGATGATATCTTTCGAATTTTGAGTTCTCGTTAGGTTCAGATCACGCGGCAAAGGGCCTGATGTTCAAGCACATAGAGTGCAAGAGCGAAGGAGAGCGAAGGAGAGGTAGGAAAGGGAGCCGCAACTGCAGGCGACTGAAGCTTCGACTCACCTGGTTCAAAAGGAAAGACCGATGTGAAGGGCGTATATGGAAGGGCTTCAGTCAACGTGAAGGGCCTCGAATTATCCTGTTGCTGGTACACGCCGGGACTAGGCTGAGGATAGGTTTGCTGATCAAAATGAGGCGCGATGCCATTTTGATTCCTGGACTGCGGGTTTGCCATGGTAATTCAAATAACACCCTACTCTTACTATACACAGCGATCGAGCTACTTGGTCTCCCGGTCGTGCTGAAATCGATATGCTACCTCTCACTCATTGCAGTTTACCTTCTCCGTAAAGAATGAAGCGGGAGCGTGAATCGGGCCATGCGTAGGTAGTGTTACAAGACGGACTTTATCGGAACATCGAAGTTCGGCGCAATGATGAATGGAACTAGGTACTAGCACACACAAATCGGGTATGTGAAGGACCCGTGAGAATAGGTAAGTTCGAAATACCGAACCGCGAACCGGATTGTCAGCCTGCCAGCCTTGCGCAACTCGGGAACATTTAGGTAATTTGATTGACCATTAAAAGAGCGGGCTACGACTTGCCCAAAACCGTCGGACCCGTCTTGCCTTACCATGCCAGCGTGCTTGCGCATTCCACCCACAGCTTTGACCCACATGGTACGAAGTATCTAGGTACATTCTAACTCGAGTCTTTGTTATCGATAAAAAAAAAAGAAATCATTCTTATTGATTATTCGATCACTGATTAATTTCTTGGCAAACACCTGCTACCGTGAATCTTGATCAGCTAGGAAAGCAATTTTTTCTATCAGAAAATCTCATCCAGAATAACAAACTCCTCAGTCAATCGACAATGGCGGCCATCGGATCCTTGGTTTTCTGTACGGACTGTGGGAACCTGCTCCCCGTGTCCAAGGGCAATGTCAAGAACATTCTCCATTGCGAATGTTGTGGTGCTGAAAACAGAGGTATGCTATAGCAATGCCTACAACAGTACTTTCTCCATACCAAACATTAGTACTTACTAATATGATAAACCGATAGACACGGCATCGAAGACGACTGTTACCCAGAGTAAACCCTCTGATTTTCCATCCTTGCTTCGACAAAAACTCTCAATCGTCCAATCAGTTAAGCGACACGATGTCCAGACAGAAGCTGTCATCAACGAGACGTGTGAGAAATGCGGGCGCACTGAAGTCAGATACACAGCAGTGCAGCTACGCAGCGCCGATGAAGGAAGCACTATTTTCTTCACCTGCGATTGTGGTCACAAGTATGTCGCTCCCTACTCCCCTATCCCCGTCGCATATTTGAAACATGGCTAATTCGGAATTCTTGAAAATAGGTGGAACACCAACAATTGAGATTTTCCTAATAGAAACTATTCTATAGACTTCTCAAGTAGTGGTGATAAATCCGAGACCGAACCGTGTGAAATAAATGCGCATCCCTTTTGGTATCCCCCAGCCAACCCCAATGTAACGCCAGTCTACATTCCAATCTATGCCGCAACTTTTGGCGCCTCGGGTATGAGCGCATACTCTGCCTGGTTGGATTGCTCATAATCGGCCATATCCAACGCAACAATGACGCTCTCGCGCACGACTTTCTCATCGTCGTGGAGGAAGCGCTTCAAAATCTCTTCGACTCCCTCTTCTTCACCGAGACTTCCGAGAGCCTCAGCCGCTTCATGTCTGACCATGCTAGCCTCCTGGAGGTTGCTCAACGCGGAAGTGAGAGCTGGAATCGAGGCTGGATGCGAAAGCTGGCCAAAGACAAAAGCAATTTCATGACGGAAGAGGGCTGACGAATCTGCGAAACCCTTGGCAAGGGCGTGGACGGCCGGGACTGCGGTCGGAAGATCAGGCGGCGATGCAAGATCGCGGAGTGCGAACATGGCGCGGTATCTAAGGAAGAGGGGCAAGTTTGTATCCATCAGAGCCTTCTCTAAATCTTCGACTGTCTTTTCGGAGTCGGGCATCGGAGGGGCCGGATCGACTGAAGCGAAATCGCTATTCTCTCGTAGTTAGAATGTAGAAATATTACGCATACGGGGAGTTTTTTAGTCAATGATGATTTGTACCTTGGACGTAGCTTTTCTGCCTTTCGTTGCTCCGAGTTTTCCCATTCGATCCTGTCGATGGCAATTTCGCAGGTTTCCTTAATAACAACGTCTTCTCCCTCGCGATCCCGGAACTTGCGCAGAATCTCCAAGTTTCCAGCGTCGCCTAGAGCACCCAAGGCCTCTGCTGCTTCATGTCGGCACATGGGATCTTCTTGCAGATCTGCTAGGACTTTCTGAAGGTGGGGAACAGCAGCTAGATTAGCCGACTGGCCGAGACAGTAAGCCAATTCATGTTTGAGCAGCGCGGACGGAGATGCGAATGCAGCTGCAATAGCGTCTATGGCCGCGAGGGCTCGGTCCCCTGTCTCGTGTCGTGCTAGATGCTTAAGGGAGAAGAGTGCGCGGAATCGGACGGGTAGCGGGGTAGCTTCGGAGCAGAGAGAGTCGCGAAGGCTCGCGATGGTCGTTGAGTTGTCTATTTCAGACGCCATGGCAAGTAAAAAAGACAAGCTTTCTGAAGTCAATAATTTCTTAGAAATGACGAGATCTGAGGTCAGAAAAAAAAAGCAGCGAAAAGAACGTCGGATTAGAAGATCAAAGCCTGGTAGAGAAATTTTGGGCAATGACTTCCCTAGGTTAGTTAGTTTGTTATCGAGTAGCACTGTACGATAACGCAGGCAACCCCTCCATCGATTTAAGATCCATGGATGGATGAGAAAATTCTCCATACTAACGACCCAAGCCTGTTTCGGTACCATGTGGGTCAGGTAAGTTGCACTTTCCATATATCGCACGAATGGAAAGTTTTTGGCAGTCATATTGGAACATGCGGTTTCCTGGTGTAATGGCTAGCACTGCGGATTCTGATTCCGCCAATCTGGGTTCGATTCCCAGGGAGACCTTCACATTTAATTCTCTAATTTGATCATTTATTTTTCCTGTCCTTTTTATCTCAGTCCAACAGAGAGCAAAATATGACACATACAATGCCTCTACTCTATAGACATGTACCTAGAAAAGAGTACCCGCAAAAAGTTTACTTTTACAAAGTGCGCTAAGAGGCTTCCATCTCAGACCCGCTCCGCAACTATCGTACGGTAATACTTCAGTTTATCGTGTGAGCATTGCGATTCCTTTTCTACATTCAACAGATTACACGTTCAGATGAGCGTTGAAACACGGCCGTTGTAGTCCCATGCGCCCTGTCCTTTCAGGGTTATTATTGAGTAAGAGCAGGATGGCTTTGCATTCCGCGAATGTGGGCGACAAACTTATTTGTGTGTGGCGCCATCAAACACAGGATTTGATCAGTCCGAATACCTACTGATTACTCATTAGTTGCGCCAGCGGGCAAAGAAGCCCACGGGCAAGCAGAACAATTCACAAGAGGCGTATTGACTCGCTCTGACCTTGACCCTACTTCACCTATTCGCCAGTTTCATAAATGGTTCGCAGCAGCACAACGGTCAGGTCTTGTGGCGCATCCCGAGACATGCTGCCTAGCTACTGCATCGTTACCCTCTGGCCGTGTCTCCTCCCGCATAGTCTACCTAAAGGAGCTAGATTCTCTAGGCTTCGTTATCTATAGTAATTTCGGGACGAGTAAGAAGGCCCGGGACCTCGCTACAAATCCATGGGCTAGCCTTACCTTCTGGTGGGAAGATCTCGAACGGCAGGTGAGAGTAGAGGGTCGTGCAAGCAGGCTCACCCGCGAAGAGAGCCAGGCATACTTCGACACGAGAGTCCGTGGAAGTAGGATTGGTGCTTGGTCAAGTCGCCAGAGTCAGGTCTTGGAGCCGGCTGGAGGCGACATCGGCGAAGGTGAAGATGATGGACGAAAGGTACTCGATGGGTGGGTCAAGGAGACCGAGAAGCGATTCGAGGGACAAGAGCATATCCCGGTCCCCGAATTTTGGGGGGGCTTAAGGATCATTCCCGAATCTATCGAGTTTTGGCAAGGACGGCAGAATCGACTGCATGATCGTTTTGTTTACGATAAGAAACTATCCACAGAAGAAGGCTTAGAGGAATGGACACTCAACAGGCTTAGCCCGTAGACGTTATTGGTCTATCGCAAGCTCATTTAACATGTTTCAAGACCAGCCGCAGATAGCAGCCCGTAATACGAAATCCTCGAGACCTATTTCCGTGGCAAAGGCTAGGATGGTATAAATTGCCGAAGTGATTGTCATCATGGCGCTTTTAGCGTTATCTTGCTTGCATTGCTGCTTTCCCTCGTTCTCCTAAGACAGCCTTTCACGATCTGTACATGATCAAGATGCCAGGTTGGTATCCTACCAAGTTCCTAATGATTCCAACAACCTATTTGCCCTCGTGGATACGCCTATCTGAGTCGATTACTTGACAAGACCCATAGATGTTCCTAGTGACGCTTATATGCTCAAAGGGTGTAATTAGTACACAAATATTTATTTATTTCATGCCTTCCTCTCTTATCTCGCAGCATTCATCGCAAGCCAATCCTCATTCTTAGACTGGCTATACTCAAGGTAGTCTTAGTCCACTCGGTAGCCGTGCAACAGCTTCACTCTAGGCATATCACACGCAAGTATATGATGCAATAGTACGTTTCTGGCTTAAAAATCTTCAAGCCCTTCATTCTCAAGCGTAGGTAGTCATACCATCATGCAATATGTGAGCAACTCGATCAAGATGTGCGTCTAAGTTCCCGTGACACCTTCTCCTCGGATACCTTCGTCGATACACGCATGCAGCCACCGATCACTTGCAGCTCAATTCCTAATATACTTGAAAGTGGCTTGAGATATATGCAGTTCTCTCTTGTAGGTTAAAGCCAACAATACTACTTACCTACTCAGGTAGATATGGCTGAAGAAACACGCGGAATAGAGAATTACGCAAGTGGCTTCCTTGCAACTCGAAGGAGCTTCCAACAACGGCCCTTCTTCCCCAACACGTTGTAATATCTCGCACGACCTTGCCATCATGACATTCTAGTGAAACTTGGGGCGATTCAGTGGCGGAGTGTTTCGTTATCATGGTCTGCCGTGATATAGATGTCTCTTACGAAGTGGCTGCTTTCAGAGCGTTGAGTTAATACAGAGAAAATAGCTCCATTTGTTGTGAAGGCTGCAAGCCCAACATAGCTAACCTATAGGCTTCCCACGATCCTTAGTCACACGCCAACGCACATGTTCAAGGAAATCATTCGATTTTTGGGTCTCCTTCCCGAGCACACCTAAGGGGGTTTGGACATTTTTATGAGGCTCATACACACCTCCCGTTAGGGAAATGAGGCTGTTTTTATATGCGACTAATCGTTGTTATCGACGAACGATCTATGTTTATAATGAAAAATTCTCCTGGTTCTCTAAATCCTTCAACGATATTATAGATCTCTCAGCTACCTGTCTATTATCGAATTCTTAATTGAATAGTCCTTTCAACTAGCCAACTCCTGTGCCTGTTGGGAATGCTCTATTACCAATTCGTCCCTGGGGGTCAGTAGACGTTTCGAAATAACTAGTATGGGATCACAGGCAAATCTCGCCAGGATTCGGGATAACCAGAGGAGATCACGGGCTCGACGTAAAGAATATGTCGCCGGTATGTGTTAAAACATGTCGTGTAAATAACTTCCAACCCCTTTGTGTAACCCTATCACGATCGACGAAGTGGCGTCCGGGAAAACAGCTAGCTTCCAGAGCGGGAGACATTGCTTTACTAACAGTTTCTAATACACGTAGACCTTGAGATGCGATTAAAGCGATTCGAGCGCCAAGGTGTTGAAGCTACTTGGGCAATTCAGCAAGTCGCTAGGAGGGTTGCAGACGATAATATAAAGATGCGGGCACTGCTCAATAAGATGGGGTTTGACAACGAAAGAATCACGAGTTTCCTCCGAACTGGTAGCCTCGATCTTACGGAGGCTCAAATCTCAAACCTCTCACAAGAACAGGTGGATATGATCCAAACCTTGGAGCTTCTTTTAGCGTCTCATTATCCAGAGCGACATGGTCCCGAGCCAGATACATCCTCATCCTCATCTACACCTTGCTCTGTCATGCACAAAGGTGTTGAGAGCAACGTTAACTCCTCGACTTATAGCCAAGGCAAAGTCGGGACACATGATACGGCCATTTACGATAATATTCAATTGCACGAAAAGCCATTATCGAACGCTAATATGCTCGGGCTTGAATCACAAGGCTACTCGCAATGCTCGCCACTGGCCATTTCTGCCGGTAATATTCAGGATGAAAGTCTAGAGCATTCCCTAGGCTTGCTTGAGCAAAATGACAACTTCCAATTTGACCAAGCGATTCAATCCGATACGAATTTGAATTGTCAGGATATCGTATACGACGGAAATAAACTGAGCATGGGCCAGCTTTGGGGGGGATATTCTCGAATATGTTCGCCTTCCGCCTCTAGAGAGCCTAGCTATTCTATCCCGATTGGGGACACGGTACAAGATCCTCTATACCAATGCAGCGGGCTTCCTTACCACGCCTTTACTAGCCAATGCATGGACAATACAATGGCATCGTAAGTTATCTGGCATTTTAGCTAAATGCACATTGTCACTCATCACCATTGTAGGAGCCTATCACCTTTTGTTTGTAATAACTAGTAAAATAGCTAGTGAAAGGGGGACCAGCGCAAATAGCTCTTTTATAGATGTCTGAGAAATAGATTAAATTACTTCCTAGGTAGGGGATACCCTACTTGCAGGCTGTTCGTATACTTTTATAACAGCATTCCAGAGCGGCCACTACTCCATTGGCCGCATTTGGCATTCCATCTCTCGAGAAACGAAGGCTCTCTTTGTCTAGTTATTAACCAGAGAACTTTTTGCAAGCGATAACAATGCGAAAGAAAACAGCTCGTCGACTCTAAGTCGCTGTTTTCAGCGCGGACTGAGGAGAGAGTATATCACACAAAGCTGGATGCCAACCCTTTGTCGAGTTCTTATTATTTACACGAAAGATAGTTTAATCAGTTCAAATATGCTGTTAGCAGGAGTTGAAAGCAGGCTTTAACAGCTTCTTGTTTAGTTGTGAAGAAAAAATCACCTCGTAAACCATTTCTTCTTGGCTGATTTGCATATAAGCATCAATCTACGACGCTGGATCAATACGTCAAACATCCAAAAATATCAATAAACTACTATATTATCAAATCAGATCTATAGTGGGAAATTAAGCCACGCGTAAGCTTCTGCCGTTGCGCATTTCGTTCTAAGTCGCGATACGAAGAATATCGCTACATATAGAGACAAATTCGGATTTAATATCAGTAGCATAGCCAGATCTATTTTACCAGACTAGATTAAAACTTCAACACAATCTGCGAACACTCGTCCTCAGACAAGCGGGATGTCGAGATCTGTTGGAACCCCCTATACGGGGAACGCGAATACTAGAACCAGTGGGGCACTCAGTAATAACGATGTTGACAGCTCTACGAATGGACTAAATGGAGACTGGAGTGCTCCTCCAACGTCTTCTTATGTACCTGAATCTATTCCAGAACCCTATGACGACGAGTTCAGTAGCGGCAGTAATGCCGGGGACTCGGATGGCACTTCTATCACTGACTACAGGTACCCAATACAGCCAGTAGGTTCGAATCATATTGGGTACCCTCTGGTTGCTACTGGTATAGGAAGACCAGCAGAAGTGCCAAAGCTGGGAGCGTGGTATGGTCCAAACAAGGACAAGCTCTATGTCAACAAGCGGTTCCGAGATATCGTCCTCGAGAGCATACAACACTTCGCAGCAAACCCGGGATACCAGGGAACGAAAGAGCAGACACGACTAACCCACGAATACCTCAGACGGGGTCTTGAGTCGATCGGCTTTGGGGATAGACTCCAGCTTATCAAGACGACCGACTCTATTCATAGCCCACTTAAAAGTACTACACTCATCTCCCCCGCATTTGTCAAAATAACACATATCGAGGTCAATGAGAGAATAAACGATACTGAAGGATGGGACGATATTAGATGGAAATTACAGGCAGGTCCCGAGGAGATAAACACCTTCGGAACCCTTCGAGGTGGCGCCACTTCGGTTGACACTCCTGGCCCGGAAAGACGAGAGTACATAAAGAATCTGAAGAAGGGGATCAGCATTCGGTGGACGCAGACAACAAAAGAATGGCATCGGCTCGAACAAGATGCAGAGTTGCCCGTAGAGCCGCTGGCGGATGATTTCAAATCCCTTACGCCAAAAAGATCTTTTATGTATCCTGGTAATGACATGGATAAAGAGCTACGCGATAGACATCGCAGCGAGTTACAAGCGGTGATTGATGCTCAGAGGACGCAGTACGATACCATCAAAAAGGAGACAATGTCCCCAAGACTCAGAAACCGGAAAAAGAATAACGAGCGAATGATTGGAACGTCAAGAAAAGCCGTTGAGAAATTTCTGACCAACCATGTTAAGAAGACGGAAAAACGCAATGCCCGGTTTCTATTTGCGAGTAGGAATGCTGGAAATGAAGCATTCCACAAGGTGCTGCAAGATGCCTGGTCTGTGAGGGTGCTGAGTTTCCTTCAAGTCGTGATCACGAATAGGCAGTTTGAGCAACACATAGGAGGGGTCGAGATTGGAGATATATTACAAGCGGAATTAAACTATCTAGAAGCGCTGAAGATGCATGAAGAGGTTTGGCGGGAGTACGATACTTACCGCGTTGCCTTTTGGATAGCGGACGCGAATGTGAGCGCAAAGACAAATGCGAATAATCGGATCAAACTACGACGACACTTAGACGCTTACTGGGATATGCAAATTGAAAACGTTCAAGAAGCACTCCAAAAGGCCAATGAAGGCGAACTGCAAACACCCATTCCGCAAGCACCCGTTCCGCAAGCGCCACAGCAACCTACGACTAGTCAGCCCGAGCCCGAGGTAGAAGTAATCACAGAGATGTCTCAATTCAAGAGCGGTAGCCATGTTCCTCCACCAACACCCCCGGAGGAAGGCAGCTGGTCGAAGGAGGAGAAAGGTCCTTCACCGTTGATTGACGAATCGCCCGATGTTGAGCTTCAGGACCAGGGCGAAGAAGAGAGCAAGAAAACCCCGATTGTGACTTCTAATGCAAAACGTACGGATGATAAAGAGGCGATCGAGAAGCGCGCAAGAGCCTTAGCTCAGGAGTACGTTCTCGAATTTCTCCAAGAATCACGGGGGTTCCAAGCGGATCTCATCGAAAAGACTAGAAAGGAGAACGACGAGCTTGATGCAGAAGACCCTGGAGATCACCACACCATCCAGTTAAATAATATTAACATCATGAGCTCAAACCAACAGGTCTGGCAATTAGATGTAGCGATAGAGAACGCACGGAGCCACGACTGGTTGGAAGAAGGGAAGGGCTTCGCTTCGAAGCATAGATACGTCGCAGCGCCCGCCCACGAGTACTTTAAAGATACTACGAGGATCCAAGGGCCTAAGGACCTCCCTACTAACATCACAAGCTACGCCCCCGGTAATCTGCCTGGCGAACATCCGCGCCCTGGTCTGACTAGAGTCCTTATAGGTGCTGTGCCCAATTTTGGTGGGGAGCCACTTCGACCTGATGACTCCGAGGAGGACAACAAGACCGAAGAGACCAAGGGGCGTAAGAAGATCGAGGGTATCGACATACTACAAGGCGTTAGGCCTGATGAACGGCCTAAAGTTGAACCTCAGCAGCCGACAGCACCCCAGCAGCCAACGGTGGTGCCTCGACCACCAACGACACCAGTTCGACCACCAACGACAGTGGCTCAGCCTCCAACGACAGTAACTCGGCCGCCAATAGGTACAGTACCTGGGCCATCGACGAAAATACCTCTGCCGCCAGCGATAGTATTTCAACAACAGACGAAAGCACCTGTAACGACTACAGCACCTGTAACGTCTACAACACCTGTAACGTCTACAACACCTGTAACGTCTACAGCACCTGTAACGTCTACAGCACCTGTAACGACTACAGCAACGACAACATCCCAGCCACCGTCTGGCGATGACATTGGAGAATGGTTTGAGCGCTGGGAGTCAATCACGTACCCAGAATACCTCGACACGTTGCGGAGCAGTGACAAATCCGATCCAGCCAAAATACAGAGAAACTTTAAGGAGATGAAAAAATTTGCACAGCAATATAGAGAGACTCATACATTAATCGGCAAAGCCAAGGCTAGAAAGAAGGCCTCTAAGCTCAAGACTGTGATCCCTGAGTCGAAGGCCCCTAAGCCAGAGTCCCCTAAGCCAGAGTCCCCTAAGCCAGAGTCCCCTGAGCCAGAGGCCCCTAAGCCGGACGCTCCAGCTCCTAAGCCAAGTTGGGACTATCGGAAGCCAAACAGGAATCCTTCGAGGCCGCAGTGGGATCCGCCGTCAGGGCCCATTCAACATCGTTCGTGGTCTATATGGGAATTAAAGGACATGACATTTGACGTCTACTTCAACAGCCTGACGGTAGAGGAGCAGGCAGATAAGAAGAATGCTCTAAAGAACTTTAACGCTCTCAAGCGCATGTCGGCTGAGTTTCAGGCCGTTCATGAAAGAGATGAAACCGTGACCCCGACAACCCCCGCCCAGAAAGAATATATGGACAAGCATCCCGAATCGTGGACCTCGGAAGAGTGGAAAGAGTTCGGAGGGGATTTCGACGCGTATAAGCGTGCGATGAGCGAACGTGGCCAGAGGGTCCCGGAGGGTGCTCGGAAGGAATTCGCGTCCTGGAGAGACAAAGCACAAGGAAAGTCAACTCCTCAAGAGCCGCCAACCCCTCAGAAGCTGCCAATCACTCAAAAGCCGCCGCGGGTTGACGACGCTGAGAATGATAGTGATGATAATGATGTTCCTTATACCCCCATTCGACGAAGGCCGGCGACTGGACCACCTGATTCGCACCCGACAGGCCCAACAACCACGTCTACGCCACTCTTCCCCGTAAGCCGTCCCGAAAGTAAACCCTCGTCTAAGCCACTTTTCCCCGTAGGGACAACCATAACTATGCCGACCTTGCCCGTAGGTACAGCAACGTCTGGCCCACTCTTCCCCGAAAGTACGACCAAACCTCCGTCACTTTTCCCCGAGGGCACAACCACATCTTCGCTATTCACCCCCGTACCTCACACCACATTTTTGCCGCTCTTCCCCGAAAATACAACCACAGCGCCGACCATTCCTGCAACGATACCCGCGCTAGTGCCACTCTTCCCCGAGTCGGAACACACAAGAACGACGACATCCACCAAGTCCAAGCGCCCGCGCCCAGCTCCAGACGTGGAAGACGAGCCGCCGTTGAAGAAGGTGAAAGAGGAGTCTAACCCCTCTATCAACCTGATAGACGTACTCACGCCACCAAAGACCCCGGGCAAGAATGTGAAGGAAGAGTCTAAACCCTCCTTTGACTTGATAAACATGCCATCGCCACCAAAGACTCCGGCCAAGAAGGCGGTGAAAGAAGAGTCCGACTCCGACGACTACCTGATGGATATACCAACTCGACCGGAGACCATTGCCAAGCCTCCGACGACAACAACAGCACCACCAACAACCACGGCGCCACCGGTTCCCGAGATTGGACCCGACGAGGTGGATCCCAACTCGGACGGCTGGCCCGACCTGAAGTACCTGATCCGCTCGTACCGCACGGCGCACCTCGCCGAGCAGGTACTAGGTCAGCGACGCGGCGAGGGCGCACCTTACGCGGTGCCCCTATCCCGGGGCGAACCTGGATACCCTGTGCCGCTCTATATCAACGGTTATGCTGACTTGTGAAGTGGCGCCTTTTTCTACTCGGACGCGTCATTGATGGAAGAAAAGGAGTGAAGTAGAAGATCATGTGGAAGGTGCTTTTGCCTACCTAATTCACTGGATGGAACGTCTGCTTCGTAACATTGGAGAGATAAATGTACTGAGAAATGTAAGAGATGTGGAAGATAAGAATGTTGAGAGAGTTCTGTAGATGTAGATGTAGTTGGATGCTTCTTAGCATGATTGTAATTCTCTATTGAGGAGAAAGAGTGTGCAGGAATGCTTCCAACATCTACTCAATAGTTATGTATTTTTCTTCTTGTCTAGTTTATTAATACAAACTTTGGCATCGCTATCAACTCCACTTGGATTCGTCTTCCCTCGCCAACCGTAGTGAACTACCTAGTGTATAGCGGGAAGGGGTAAAAGGAACAATTTTCGATTGACTATGATATGTCTTTGCATGTGCCATGCCGACAAAACCAAAGTGTAAGTACCTACTTAATCATGCATGAATCCGAACAAAAAACCATATCTTAACCCTGCCTCCCAAAACTCCATCAGGTATCATACCATCGAAGGTAGCAAAATGCTGTTAATGACCACCTGAACTTGATTTTATACAATGCCATCTTTATGCTAGGAACTTCCCCCCTCCCCCTCCCCTTTCTCCCAACCAAAAGGTTCTACAAGAAGTAATCTGCTACTGGCTTCTTAGCAGGCATACCCCTCGAGTCTTGCGGCGCGGCCTGGAATACGCGATACCTCCTTGCCGGCCCGCTTTTAAGCCTCTTCTCGCCCTCCATATCATAACACCCTCGACTCCGCCGCCATCGCTCCGGCCCACATCACCGTTGCTGCGCGCGAAGAAACTCTCTCCAGTCGGGTCCTCAGACAGCTCAAGAACAGCCGCTACGTTACCGCATCGGTAGCAGTAGTTGGGCGCCGACCACACCGTGACGATACTAGCATCGAACATTTCCTTGAATCCCTCCATGACGAGTTGGTGAGCGCGCGCTATGAGCGAAAGGTCGTTCTTGTGGTTGAACACTTTCACAATATCCGCGCCGAAGAGGAAGCCGGCACCCCGTGGAGACAAACCCCATCCGTCGATCTCGTCCGGGTCCGACCATAGGAGGTCACACATAGCACCTTCGTGGGGAACTTCTTGTTTGCGATCTAAGAGACGGATTTTATCGACGGTGTCGATGAGAGGCGATAGACCGCCGTGTACACACAACACTGCCCCCGTCGGATTGCCGATGGTGCCTCCGCTGGTTCCCGATGCGCCCGTCCCTGGAGGGCCTGTTTTCGGTTGAGTTCCGTTAGGACTCTTCCTCTCGCGTTCCGTCGACTGGTCGCTGTTCCGTCTCATAAATCGGCTCATGATGTCTCCGTCCGCGTTGCACACCTCGATCTCGATGTCTTGCTCGAGGTACTCCTCGCTCGGAGTCATCTCGTTGGGTGGCGAAAGGGTATTCGACGCATTAAGGACGATAGCTCCAAGAGCGAGGTAGTCGAAGATATCGCAGCAATACCTCCACACGTTGGCGCTACCGTATTTCCTCAGACATTCGTCGTAGAAACCGTATACTGTTGTTATTTGGCGAGATTCGTGGTTACCCCGAATAAGCGTCATACGATCGGGATACCTGACTTTCAGGCAGAGGAGGAGGAGGAACGACTCCAACGAGTAAAAGCCACGGTCGACGAAGTCGCCTACGTGAATAGGGTTGATTAGCAATATCCCCTCATAGGGAATGGACAAATGCGCTCGGTATGCGTACCCATGAAAAGGTAGTTTGTGTCCGGAGGATCGCCTCCAACCCGAAAGAGTTCCATCAAATCATGAAACTGGCCATGTATATCACCACATATCTGGGCGCATCTGTCAGATAATCATTGTGTACCCATATTGGCCCCCCGCCGTAGTGAAACGTACTGTAACTGGAGCTGTAACTGTGACGACGTTCCCTTCCTCGATTAACAGTTCTCGGGCTTTGTGACAGAGTTCTCTGACTTGCGCCTCGGGTATCGGACGACATGCTCGGAGTTGAGCGATCGCTCTAGTTACGCAAGTTTAGTAAGTATATCGCGCAACACAGACTCCGACAAGGCACCTACTTATCGAGGTCGCTCATCTCTGTGAAAGTTGAAACTAGAGGTCGTCGAGATGGGCTAGAGAATGGACTGAGGCCGACGTTAAAGCTAGCGCAAAGCCTGGGACTGATCTCTTGATTCGGATGGTCGCTTTCATAACATCATCTGCTATATTGATGAGATTGGCAAGTCCCGTAAAGAAGTCTGGGTTGAATTGTCGGTTGGCTGGGGAGATCTCCCTTGTCGTGTGAGATTGTTCGCGATAGATGGTTCGTCGCGTGCGGGATGCTACAGTCGCCCTCCAAAATTAGAAAGGTACCAACTGGGCGCGAATCGGGGACTGCACTAAATTTCTGAAGTCATTTCAGTGGGTCTCTTGCGGTGGCTTGCAGCTTTCCCCTTGTTAGAATTTGCCGTCCTAACCTGCAACTGAAAAGTGATGACCTGGTCCAAGCTTCTCGCGGCTTAAACTTTAAGTGTCGGCCAGTCGCATCATTCCACCCGTGGTAAATCCTCGGATGATGTAAAGCCGTCAAATCAGGTCGATTGTATTTGGGATTGAGCTAAAACATCATGGGCATTTCTGCTACCCTATGCGACAGGAACAACAGAGCGCTAATATCCTAGCGTCACTCTCCTCATAAGCTCCAACCGAAATGCCGCGGGAACATAAAGGTATATCATAAGTATGAGTCTCCCTCAATTGCGTCAATTGGGAGTTGCAGACCAGATTAACTGACATCACCACCATAGCTCCCTAATAAATACCTCCCCGCTGCACACCATGCCACCGCATCTCCACCCGCGGTCGCGGATGACCTCCTCGCTGTTCGCCACGACCGTAGCGGCGAGCTTCTTCGTAGTAGCTCTCCCGCACATCCTACCATGTCCCGCGCCGCGCGTAACATACGCCGACTCAGAGAAGGCCGCAGATGGCACTAGACGGCGTCGGCGGAGGAAACCGGAGCCGGCCGTGGTGAAGGACGGCATAGTCCAGTTTGAGAGCGCCAGCGAAGACTTTGAGAGGATAACTACCGAGACACGCGGTGCTGCTACGAGAGCGAGAAGAGAAAGAGAGTGTCCCGTCCCGAAACCGGGAGGCGTCATTGGGGAGCTAATGGGTTTCAATACCTCGAAAGCAAACGAAGAAAAAAGAGAACCAAACGACAATACATAGAGCAGTGTCGGATTCAAAAGCGACTGGGTACATAAAACGTCGGGTGTATAATTACCATGATGTACAAAAAACACATGCCTATGATTCCACCTCTCTATGGTGGACTTACCACCAAAATATCAATTACTTTATCTCACTCTATTATATCCACAGCTGACCACCTCTGAGATATTTGTGGGTAAGCAAGAAGGCAAATCGTAGTAGGGCATTATATTTAACAACCTCTAGCTCGAGACCTTGTAGGAATTCAGCCAATAATGCAAGCGTCCAAGTTCGAGTTGTAGCTTGTTTGGACTATGGTACTATTTACGTCCCTACGGGCTTAAGAGTTATCCACTGGGGAAGATTTTCGGTACCAATAGTAAAAATGCAAATCAACTTTTATTGACCAACAGCCGGTGGGTAGTGTCCGGCAGATATAGGACTCCGCAAAACTCCTTTCGTATTCCCCGTTCCTCCCAGGGAGCTACCGCGGGGTTGGTAGCCGTAAAGACCAAGCCGTTCCATCATCACGATGAAGTTTATCCACCTCCTCAATGACTGCTCAAGATTTTGACCATGCCAATCCTATGAGTCATCGCAACTATTTATCGTCCCGCATCAACTAATGATTAAAGGAGCCGTAGACCTATCCGAGTCCAGAATGCCTCTTCATCCCCCCACCTCTGGACTTCCGGGACAAAGAAAGAGAGAATTAGACGTAAGGAAAGTCGTGACTAATAGTATTACAGGTAGGAGAGGATGGATTGCAGAAAGGTATCGCCGAACGCAGAAGAAAAAGAAAAACGAGTTTCGCCTCTCACGATGCTGATTGGGGAGTGGGCACTTCTGTTTCTTCAACTTTCGACTCGTCAAGCTTTGGCTTCTTCGCAGCGCGTTCGGATTCCGACTCCTCCAGCTTGCTCTTCAGATCCTGGTTCTCCTGCTCCATCTCATCGAGACGCCTCTTAAGGATGTTCTCCCGTCTGTGACTATCCTCTAGCTGTCGCTGAATCTCTTCGCGTTGCATACGCTCTGTAGCGGCTTCCTTCGCAGAGGCCTCGGCAGAGTGACGGCAGTTATCAGCGTTCTGCATATCTTGTTCCAATTGCTGCAATCGCCCTCTGTACAATTCATTGACGAGCTCCAGCTCACTAACGCGTGTCTTAAGGCTCGAGTTGGCAGCAATGAGCTGCTCGTGGGTCTGCGGAACATCCATCGATTGCTGATCACCATTCATGGGAGATTGGTGACCAGGAGAACCGCCGGGAAGTGGGTACTGAGGTAGACCGTCCGACTGGAAATGATCCATAGCTTGGAAGGCAGTCAGATGGGGATCATATATAGACGGAGTCGCAGTGCGCGACACGGGCGAATCTGTACCATGACCGTGTCCGTTTGTTGCCTTCTGTTGAGTCGCGCGGACGGCGGCAAGGGCAGCAGCGGTTGCATTCTCATGAGTCTGGAAGTTGTTGCCATTGGTACTGGCGGCCGCAGGGAGGCTTTGCTGTATGAAATTGTAAGCATCATGATGGGCGGGCGGGGACTTGAAAGGGGGGCGATGTTCTTTACCTTTTTCTTAACTTGCATGTCAGGGCGCATTGTCTTGACGCGATTTCGGCTTTTGATAACATCGGTCTTCAATGATATCGGACGCGGGCGGCCATGCAGCTTCAAGAAGAGACCGCAGGCATTGCATAGGACGGATCCTGTCTCGTCGCGACGCCATAACGGAGTGGTCGAAGTGCCGCAATTCTGACAGGTTGGCTGTGTAGACGGAGTATCACTGTTAGCAGCCGCTGCAGCGGTAGGGTGCGAGGCCATCATCTTGATCTCGAGTTTGGGGGTGTTGTTCAGATGAAAGAATGGGTGTATCAGTGGGTAGAATGTCGGCGATGGGAGACTGGGGGAAGATATCGATAGGGAAGGATAAGTTGATTGATAGATTGATAGAATTGATAGACGGGAAGATTGAAGAATTTCCAGAAAGTGGGTGCTGATAAGGCCGCAACCAATCAGAACAGTGCACAGACCTTGTCTGTACCAGGGTGGCAGCGATTTCCCAGAGCCAATGCACGAATTGAAGGAGGAGAAAAATTTCCACCTTCCATGTCAACGGCAACTGTAAGGTTTTCCCGTACTATGTACCAAGGTACCAATGTACCCACATGTAGGTTCCTAAACTTGCAGAATGCAGCAATTCCACACATGATGGAATGCTCATCGCCTTTTTTTTCATTTGACGGAGGAAATTTTGGGGATAGGTGAGGAAATATTTCGCGCGTTGCTCTAAGAAATGGGGTACCGGGTAGAAGAGAGAGAAAAACCTTTGAATGACTTACCAAGTTACCAGACGCAGTTGGCGCGTGCGCCGCAGGAGAAGAGCCCGTATTCATTAGGGGCATTGGTGTATTCGTTGCCCTAAACATATTGTTCGCCAATATGTTAGTCAAGTTGTTCCCTAGGAAAGATGTATGTAATTGATAGGATGTATCTTGGGTCGAGGTTGTGTTTGGGTTTGGTAGTGACATGGTTTTCCACTTGTTGGATGATGTGCATTCGTGACTTCCTAGGGTTACTTCGGATGAGAGGTAGGTGAAACTCCAGACTTTTGCACTGCTAGGCGCACCCTTTTTCACGAATGGAAGGTGCATTGGTAACGCTGTTTCCAAGTGCACACACCCAATCCATCTTTAGGTTCGCCATGTCCTTAGGTCGCAAGACACGCAACGCAAGGCGCAAATCTTCCCAAGTCTTCTCCTAGGACATAGAATCATCCAATTACACCCGAACTCGTTCTTTCTTCTTCCCCCTCCCCCCTCTCTTCACAACTAGTTTCGGTGTAATGGATGCAAACATTTATTGCTTGGTCGGATACGAACTCACCTTAATTGTGGTGAACTGGTTGCCGAGCCCCCAGCTGCCAGCGCTGAGACCCCAGGAAGCTGCGCAACCGAAGCTGTTGTCGAAGAAGTTGAACTCGGACGTGATATCGGTTCAAGAGCTGCCGGTAACGGCGCTGTGCCTTCCTCCATGACTGATCGGATGGGCGGTAGTGCGGGTGATGCTGTACGTGTCGGGATCGGTGAGGTGATTGGTGGCAGATTGCTATCTGCTTGCAACGATGCCACTGTGGAAGACGCCGTGATGAATAAATTTTAAGGTTCCGAGAAGACTCGGAACTAACGATCGTGTGGGGAGGACTCGGGTGTGGGTATTAATCGGCACGAGTAACGATGAAGTTACACCTAGATCGCCGATGATCTAGTAGTATATTAAGAATAAGATATATAAGGAAATACTTCCCGTTGGCGGTTGTGAGAGACGATAATGAATGGATGGGAGGTATGAACTAAAGTAAAGTCACTTTCGAGAACCCGCTGAACGTAAAATCGTACACCGTAAATCAAATCAAATAAAGCCGATTGGCAATTAGATAGTGGAGCAGTAGAATGAGGGTTTAAAGATAGCAACAACTCGTGAAATTCGTCCCATAGGTGAACTCAGGTAGGTAGCATTAAGCAGTCACGCAAATACTGAACTAGACGGCAGAGAAAGTGAGGTATGTAAGATGGCACGCGGCGTTGGAATCCCCTGAGCATTAGATGTAGGACCAGACACGTAGAAATTGCAGAAAAAAATATTATTACTATCAATCTTACCCTGAAAGGTACAAGGTACACTGCAATAGATATTAGCTGAGGCAGGTACTTACACAGATATTACTCCCTGCATGCTTTTTCCTTACGTTTACATACATTTATTCGATCCTATTTGCTTGGCGGCGGGAGAACTGTACCTAATCTGGAGGCTAGGAATTTTCAGATCATCCAGCCTACAATTGGCCGAATCCCCCTGTCCGCGGAGTATGATGGGAGATTATCAGTGTGACAGGGACAGCCCTACGCTAGAATGGGTTCCGATATTCGCGTTGGATCTGTTCAGTTAAGACTTATCAGGTTAGTACTATGTAAGTAATTATTTAATCGACAAAATGACCTCGCAATACTCGGGAAATCTGTGTGTGATTGGTGCTGTATCTCGTGCCTTATTATAATCCAACTAGGTAAATACCTACATACAATACCTAAGTATATGTGATACGACATATAATCGATAAGGTAAGGTAGGCTACTGTGAGAGCGAGGCAAGCTGAATGAACTGATAAAATGAGGGTCTTTACCCCTAAAATTTCAATGTTCTAACAACGCATTGTCCCTCACTATCCATCGAAGCGCCATATTAATAACTGCAGGAGGTCGTTCCGGGATGTGAATCATATCCCTATCTCCTAGGATCTAACTTGCTAAATTGACTCTCGTTCCAATGCTGCTCACACCGAGTTGATGTCTATGTAACGGTCAACGTTCAACTACCATTTTGTAGTATTCGGGTACCACCAGTACCTAATGCAGCAGGGACAGTATACCAGTCGCCCCAATACAAATGAGCAATAATCTGCAATAAGTACATAGGTAGAGTTTCAATGAGGGAAAAAAACACCCGTCTTATGGGTGACAATGTCGGAATATTACCCCACAAGTCTATCAAAAGGGGGAGGGCAATACGCCTATCAGCGTCTTCAAATAGAACTTTACTTAACCATGTAAAAGAGTAACCTATCCGAATACCTTGTGAGACAACTAGATAGAATATGAAGCGTACGAAAACCTATATTTCCTTCGTTAGATTAATCTCGTCCCCGAATAAAACCCCCTTCTGCTATTGTTGAAATTCCAGTTTATAAATTCCCCATGGGCTCGCGAAACCCGTGGCACCGAAGGGACCCCAGGGTAGATATCGTGTATTGGGGATGGCTATTCCGGTTCGTCCGAGGAGTAGCACCTCCTGAACCCCATATATCGAAGCAGAAATTAGAAAATACTCTAAACACCGCCACTCAAATTTAAACACCAAAGAATCCACACGGCCACGGGGGATGATCTAGCTATATAGGTGCATATGGACAGGATTCTGGTTGGTTGTGATTTCTGAAGGTCAACCTTGCAGCATCTTGTGTTACATAATCAATTCCGCCTGCAGTTGGAGGGGTCTAGGCAAGTGGCTCCACATAAAAGTCCCGACTACCGATATCTAAGGAAAAAAAAGTTAACTGCAGGCGTTCACCTATCTCTTAATCAACATTCAATTCTGCGGAATTGCTCTACAAAACACCATATCATCTCATTGCCCTCAAGATGCCGTCTACGCACAAGAAAGATAAGCCGTGGGATACCGATGATATAGGTTAGTACCCAAGCCTCAGAAATTATATTCTCATGCGCCATAACTAAACATGAATTCTAGACAAGTGGAAAGTCGAGCCCTTCAAGCCGTCGGATAATGCAGGTGGAACTTTTGCCGAAGAATCTTCGTTCGCAGTGTAAGTAGACCTCTTTGAGACGCAAGATGTAATAGTCATTGCTAATTTCATTTCCAGTCTATTCCCTAAGTATCGCGAAGTCTACCTTAAAGAAGCTTGGAGTGGCATCACGAAGGCCCTCCAGCAAATTGGCATCGCTTGTACTCTAGATCTTATCGAAGGTAAGTACCAGCCTCTCATATCCCTTCCTAGGTGGATTAGAATTAACATGTTTGATGGCAGGATGCATGACTGTAAAAACGACGAGGAAAACATGGGACCCCGCCGCTATCCTCAAGGCTCGCGACCTCATCAAGTTACTGGCGCGTAGCGTCCCTGCTCCGCAAGCGCTGAGAATCCTTCAAGACGACGTTGCGTGCGATATAATTAAGATCCGGAACTTAGTGCGCAACAAGGAGAAGTTCGTAAAGAGACGGCAGAGAATACTCGGACCTAATGGTCAGACCCTAAAGGCGCTAGAGCTCCTCACACAAACCTATATTCTCGTGCAAGGAAATACTGTCAGCGCCCTGGGTCCGTACAAAGGGCTGAAAGAAGTCCGCAGGGTAGTTGAGGATTGTATGGCAAACATACATCCGATCTACCAAATTAAGGAACTCATGATCAAGCGAGAACTGGCAAAGGACCCCGAATTAGCGCACGAGAACTGGGAGCGGTTCCTGCCGAACTACAAGAAGAGGAGTCTTAGCAAGCGAAAGGTGCCCTACAAGGTCACAGACAAGTCGAAGAAGGTCTACACACCCTTCCCGCCGCCACAAGAAAAGAGCAAGGTGGATCTGCAGATCGAGGCAGGCGAGTACCACATTGGCAAGGAAGCCAAGAAGCGCATCGCGCAGGAGGAGAGAATGGAGCAGCAGAAGGTCAAGCAGGAAGAGAAGAAGAGGCAACGAGAACAAGATTTCATCGCGCCCGAAGAAAACCCCGCGGAAAGAAAGAAGAAGAAGCGGAAGACTAAGGGCGAGGAGTAGTCTTATTAGATATGAGTTGTATATTACTTTTAGCCATCGTCTTCGGAGACCTTTACGATACCCACGAAATTCAGAGCACATCAAGAGTACCTGGGTGTCGAGTTGAATTGTGACATTAGCAAGGATGTTACCCCGGTCGGGTTTGATTACAGCTCAGTTCTCACATTACGCTCGTTGCATATTTTGCGCCTTGAAATGTACGTAGGAACAAAGAGAGACACTAGTGTAACAGATTTCCTATTCAGCTGACATGTGTACATCAACTACTCTTACTCCTGTGGAATTACTAGAAACCGTAGTTTATTTTGAAGCAGACGTATGGAATAGGAACAGAACGCCTAGAACACCTATGTACCGTTCATATCTCCATTGGTATCACGTCTCGTATGGTTGACAACCATTGGGTCATTCTTCAACCATCAACTATCATAGTGTCATCTCCGTCGAATGTCGGGTTTGGTTGTTCTGCCGGTACTCCCCGCCCACGTCCAGCCAGCAACTCCCTTCGGATCTCTGGGCCAATCTTGTGATGCCCATGCGTTAATAGGAGGTCCAAGAGAGCCTCTCTCTGGTCCTCGGTAATCTCATTCCGATATCTCTGCGCAAAGGCCAATAAGCACTGGTGCCAGATTACCGGGAGCTTTGCCTGGGTAGCCGCCCGCTCGCCACCAATTTCCATGGCATCACCTTCCTTGATAGATGCGGGGTCTACGCTTCGGAAGCGTAGGAAATGGAATACAAGAGAATCGATAACCTGGTACGGTAAGGCGTATCTCTTCTCTAGAAGTGTCTTGATAAATACATTCGTGGCGCCTCCACCTTCCGTTCCTGCGGACGCCTCTCGCGCCGCAATATCGCACAGCCCTTTGATAGCCGCGCCGGAATGAAGGACCGGTACTGAAACTCGAGCCAGAACGGCGGAGATGATGGTGGCTTCTCTTAAAGTGCAAGTGCCACTTTCCACGAGCGGGAAGAGGAAGCCCTTGAACCATGCCGCGGGTTTGTATAGTGCCTTTTTCAGGGCGTTGAACAGGTGTACATTCAACTTCTTTGTCTCATGGATGTCTTCTCGTACGCGATCAAGTAGAATCATCTCCATAAATCTTCGGACAACGATTGGCTTGCTAGAAACGAAGATCCTCGTTGCCTCGTAGCATGCGTTCGGCGTCCATTGATCGGGCTTTGTGAGCTCAATGATATCTTCCCAATGCGGCACTGTTGGAAGAATCTTGAAGGGTTTCGGTAATTTTCCGGATTTGTATCTTGAGAGTATTAAGCCAATCCTATGGGTTGTCAGCATAAGCCATGTAATGTGTTGCGGGCTTGCATGACATACTTAGTATACACCTCTACTATCTTCGGGGATAGTTCGTAGTCGTCATCTACGGGTCCTACTTCCTGTCTTCTGTCCTGTCCAGCTTCGTGTTGCGCGATCCTCGTGAGAATCAAGTCGGCAAGGTTAGTGCCTGATCCTTGCTCCCCTGCGGATGCTTGTCCTCCCCAACCATGTGTCAATAACGGGTCATCGTCGGTAGGTAAGAACTTGTTGAATGTATCCAAATCCTCAGGTTCAACCTCAACTTCTTCCACAACCTCGTCATCGTCGCCCCATACTTCTTCGTCCTCGAACGGCTCGTTGTCTTCGTCATCCTCGTCAAACCGTGAATCGAAGCCAAATGCATTAGACTCCTTCGGCGGTCGTGGCGGCGCAAAATCAATCTCCTCGGCTAACTCTCGACCAATTCTCAAGATCTTTTTAGACGCCTTGGAGTCTATGTAATTCTCTTGTTCCTCCTCATCGTTGCCTCCTTTAGACTTTCTCTTGGGAGCTTTTGCCCGGAGAGGTCCCGTAGCCAGGAGGTCATCCTCGAGAGGATTATGCCGCCGCCCTTGGCGAACAGAGGTTGGGGTCGTGGCTTTCGGCATCGTATTTCTGAATTGATCGGACTGCCGAAGACTCGGTATGTGAGATTCAGGTATCGCGACGTGGGGCGCACATGAGTTTGTCTGAATTTCTTTGGAAATTCAAATTTTTTTGAGGGGGTGGGGCGGAATGATTCCGCTAAACGAATTAGCTCCCTGAGGCTTAAGCTGAGTTTAGGGGTCTTGTTACTTTATAAGCTGGTTAATTGCAGCAAAACAGTCAAATATGCATTAAACCATGTAAACCACGTCATTTTTTCACTTTGATGCCCCTCCATACTATACAGAGCTACGAGACCCCTCCAACCAAATTCATCACATGGAAAAATTCTTAGTCTGATAGCATTACATCCTAACTCATAGCTACATGTACCTATCTGTTGTAGCTAATAATTCTTTAAATACTTCAGTAAAAATGCCTACAGAACTAGAAGAAGTAAGACTATTAAACTCACTTTGGACTTTCCCCGTTGCTAATATCCAGCCAGTTAGTTGGCTTCATTGCCGATCCCAAACCAGAGATCCGAGCTCTTGCGACTGAACATTTAGTACCCTATTCAACATCTCAGCCCAGCATCTTCAAGTCAGATAACCTCAAACCCGTTAAGAACTTAAAGCTTTTAGTGAAAGATCATCCAGTATAATATATTTCTCTGCGATTATATAGTAGCCAAAAGTTGTAACTAACAGCAAGCTAGAAAATCGCCGAACATGTTATAACAATACTCATCAACCTCGCGGCCGACAGAGAGATCCTAGAAAGTCTAGCTACGGATGAAAGATTTTTAGATGAAATCCTGAGGCAGATTATTGTCAGTAGATAATTATATGACTAACATCTCGGTTCATATCTCAGCTGATTTGTCGATGGCTAACTAATGCATGAATTAGGTCGCCGCCGAGCCTAACGCAAATCTTCTATCCATGCTGCTGGCAAACCTCGCAAAATGGGATTCGCTGAAGAGGATCGTAGAGAAAAAGCAATCGTCACCTGGTGAACTTGGATCGAACGATTTAGTCATGAATCAGCTGGTCGATCTATTCGTCAAGGGTGCAGATGGGACATACAACAAGAACGCTGATTTCGATCATCTAGCTTACCTCTTTGCCGATCTAACAAAGCATGCTGAGATTCGTCATTATTTTGTTCAGAAGCAAGAATATGACGGTGTCATCCCTCTTACGAAGCTCAAGGTCTTCACTGAGTATAAGTCGGATATCAGGCGAAAAGGGGTCGCTTCTACCATCAAGAATGTCGCCTTTGAAGTTCCTTCACACCCACTATTTTTATCAGAGGACGACATCAACATCTTGCCATATGTCTTGCTACCAATCATGGGGAATGAGGAGTATGATGAGGACGAGATGATGTCAATGCTTCCTGATCTCCAACTTCTCCCCCCCGACAAAGAGCGGGATGCTGATCCGAACATTATTCAAACACACGTCGAAACGCTATTGCTTTTATCTAGCACTAGGGAAGGCAGAGATCGAATGCGTGATGTCAAGGTGTATCCAATCATTCGGGAGACCCACTTACGGGTCGATAACGAGAGCGTTCGAGATGCCTGCGAAAGATTAGTCCAGGTCCTGATGCGGGATGAGGCAGATCCAAAGAAGGGGGGTGGTGTCGAAGAAGTGGGAGAAGACAATAACGAAGACGACGATGACCAAATTATTGAGGTGTAAATCGCGCACATAAGCGAATTTGCTTGTATGCTATTGGTGACGTTGTCACGTACCGGTTCAAAATCGTTCGAGCCCAGATCGTCACTTCAGCCTCCTCGGCGATGCAAAAGCGGACACCGCGGGCCTTTCGAGAGTAACCTTGTCGCCACAATTTTTTTTCTTCGAGTGGGCACACCCCGTTAAGATCACGATAGCCATAGGACCTAAGGCGATTCCATATGCGGCAAACCTGAAAATGGAGTCGTGGCTAGCCAGTGGGAGGATACCTACCTCAGCCATGCCCGCGCTTATAGGGGTTCTGCTGCATTAGCCAAGGCAAATCACGCGGTACAGATCGCCGTTCCCGGTTCCTTGGAACCCGCCAACTGTAGCGAATGGACTGTCCGAGCGGGCTGAACAGTTAGCATTGGTTCCTAGGTATGAATATAATACCGAAATCGACACCGAGATCAATATCGTGAGAGCAACTACACGTAAAAATTATGAATCTCTAGCCACCTGCTTAACAGATACTATTGTCTAAGAGCCGAAGTCTAGACAAAAGTCCACTCACGTTTAAACGTTTGATTAGGTATTTATGATTTCGAGGTTCGAGAGAAGCGGTTTCGTAGCAGGGCTTTACAAAGTACGAACGAGGTACCGAGGGTTCAGGGGCAACAAACGTCTGCTAAAATGGTATTCGTGACTGGCTAATCCGAAACCCGTTGTCTTCCTACCTACTAAGCTAGAACCGATTCGATCAGCATGCGTGAAGACTCGGAATACTCAAAGATCAAGAGCGTGGATGAATGCTCAGGTTTCATTGGCCCATTTAAAATATGCCACTAAACTGATCATAACAGTTTCTATTACTGATGATGTTGAGAAGCGTTGTTATGTTAGCTAATAGTACGTACGATCCACCTGCGATTTGGAGCAAGCTCGGTCAAACCGGGCGGATGTCTATTTACGGATTCCATTATAATAATGCGAATTTAGAATAGGTATGTAAAAACTATTTACATATTTCTAATACGGGCTAGGTATGAGGTAGGCTACCAAAGCCAAGAGATCCGGCGCATAGCCCTACTTCCCGGGCCGCATAGCTTAGCCGTGTATGCTGGAGAAATTGAAAGCTTATTTTTACATTGACACAATGAAGAATAGATCAAAAGCATATACTATCGTCTTGTCGTCGAGTCTTGGATGCTTGGTGAAGTCTTATTTCGACCTTGAGACATCTTGGCCGATCACAGGTGGAAACGAAAAAAACGAATCAAGGCTGGAACGTCACTTTTCAATCCTTGCAATGCGAGATGCATGGATCCCCACATTACAAGGGTTGGCAGGGTTAGATGCAATAAAGAGCCTTCGGCCCTTAGCATTCCCCCTGCTGTACCCCACCGATTTACTGGGTAGCACAAACTGAGGCGTTACCAGATTTCTGTGCTCCTTCCGGACGAATCAGATGCCGAGAGCCGCAACATGTGCTCTAAGCTTCAACTCTAATTCGTCTTCAACCGCATCCGACTTCTACTCATGAAAAACACCAATTAGCCACACTTCGTTTAATCAGCCTAGCCTCGTTCTGCGCATCATTTGCGAAAGCAAAGTCAAAACTCCTCGGCTTCCGTTCCCCTTCCATTTAGCTTTTATGCATTGGGGGTCCTCAGTGTCTGAACCGATCCATCCGTGGTTGGGTTCTTTTGAACGCTAGAGAACTCGTGCCTCTGAAACTATAGGCCCGTTTCCCACCTGCCATCTCGATCTAGGCATCATTTCTGTTGGAGCCACCTTACTAGGTGCTTCATAGCTGACAATAGTCAACATCGAATCTCGCCAGTCTCGTCTGATCTCTCGAGACACGCCCACGCGTGGGATTGTGGTTACCGCATCGTCATGGATTGAAAGCAAGATACCTGCGGGCAAACGGACCTGCGGTAACTCTAGCCGCTTTAAAAATGGTGCATCATGGAGGCCTTTGACCAGGCGCAGTCAAGTCTGTCAGTCCATCGACACTCCATAAAATGATGCGAAGATAAGTTTTCCGGTGGCCTTATTAGGCTCGCCTGCGCTCTGTGCATATATTGTTATTTGTGATACGTAGTAGTTGGGTCTAGTTGTGGACACCGATGTGACAGATCAAGGTGGTTTCGTCCTGTCTATCCACCCACGCCGAGTTATTAGACATTGACCCATGCAGCCTGCGTTTATCTTATGTTAAACTGACTACCAATGAGCATGTCAGGCCGGAGGGACCGCCCAGAGTGGTGGGATTGCAATACTAGGGTCCCGTCCTAAACTTTACGGGCCACACTTTGTGCTCACGTCTAGACGCAGTTGGTTGGATGGCTCGGGATCCCCCTGTAACAAAGGGCTTTCCTTAATCATGGCCTGTCTATTACACATGCTCTGGGCCACTCGGGAATATACGAGACTTACAAAAGGATCGAACATCCCTTCGGCCTCATTTCTTTTACTCCCTTGGTTTTGCTGTTATCAAGTCCCTAGAAGGGTGTCAAGCCACACGCCTCCCTTGCTTACATCTATTGCTTGTCGGTTCCCTCTCGCATAGATAGCGAATTGGCAGCACGTTCCCTTCTAAACATCATTTATCACAGAACAACCCCTCAGGTCGATCTCCGAAGGGCGCGGACAACGCCTTTTCGTGCTGCAAATATGACCGACGAATCCGCGCCTGTCACGGCGCCGCCTCATGTATACGCTGAGAAGACATCTGGTGGGAATAACGCGTACCATAACTTCCACAATGACTTCGTGCACATCCAGGATCCCAACGAGCGTCGTCGCCTTGCGCTCGCCGAGATTGACAAGGCTCCCTTCGGATGGTACCATGTCAGGTAAGAAGGTTCCATCTAGAGTCATCGTAGTCTCACTGCGAGAAGCTGACCAGCCGGGAACAGAGCTTGCGTCGTCGCAGGTATCGGTTTCTTCACAGATTCATACGATATCTTCGCCGTCAGCTTGTTAAACACCATGTTGGGAATTGTCTACTACCCAGGCAAAGGTCAATTGCCCACCTCTTCTGATAACGCCATCAAGCTGTCAACGTCCGCCGGTACTGTTATCGGACAGCTAGTGTTCGGTTTTCTTGCGGATCATGTCGGGCGAAAGCGTATGTACGGTCTTGAACTCATTATCATCATCTTTGCAACCCTCGGCCAGGCCCTTAGCTCCGGTTCCCCTTCGGTCAACATCATCGGCATTATCATCTTCTGGCGTGTCCTTCTCGGAGTCGGTATTGGTGGAGACTACCCGCTGTCAAGTATCATTACTTCTGAATTCGCGACTACTAAGTGGAGAGGAGCCATGATGGGTGCTGTCTTTGCGATGCAAGGGATTGGACAGTTGGTCTGTGCCTTCGTCATGTTGTTCGTCACCCTCGGCTTTAGGGAGGCGCTATCAGCTTCGCCATCGGTCAGAGAATGTGATGGCTACTGCGCCGTTGCGGTCGACAAGATGTGGAGGACTCTGATTGGTTTCGGTGCTGTCCCCGCCTGTATCGCCCTCTACTATCGTCTGACGATTCCCGAGACTCCGGTAAGTTACACGTTGTCGTACGAAAAAGGGCATACAGCTGATATAGCTTTAGCGATACACATTTGATATCGGCCGCGATGTCGAGAAGGCTGCCGACGATGTTAAGGCATACATCTCTGGAAAGCACGAGGGAAACCCCGACGACATTACCCGTATCCAAGCCCGCGAAGCTGCCCAGACTCAGATGAACATTCCCAAGGCTAGCTGGAGCGACTTCTGCCGTCATTATGCCAAGCCCAAGAATGGTCTACTTCTGTTCGGCACGGCTGGCTCATGGTTTGTTCTTGATGTTGCTTGTAAGTTATACTCAGGTTTGTTAAGCTCCCCAGGCTAACATCAATCCCTAGTCTATGGTCTGTCTTTGAACAACGCCTTGATTTTGCAGGTAATCGGGTTCTCTACTACTAATGCGACCAATACCTACCACTACATGTACAACACGGCCATTGGTAACCTGATCATCGTCTTGGCCGGCGCAGTTCCGGGGTACTGGGTATCGGTTGCCACGCTTGACACCCTAGGCCGGAAGACCATCCAGATGGGTGGATTCATCATCCTAACCATCCTCTTTGTGATTATGGGCTTCGCCTATTACCACATGTCTAGTAACGGACTTTTGGCCATCTACGTCCTTGCGCAATTCTTCTTCAACTTCGGCCCCAACATGACGACTTTCATCGTTCCCGGAGAGGTGTTCCCAACCCGTTACCGATCGACCTCGCACGGTATCTCAGCCGCCTCCGGCAAGATCGGCTCCATCATCGGCCAGGGCGCCATCTCCATCCTGCGCACGAGGGGAGGCACCCACGATAACCCGAACCCGTGGATGGACCACGTGCTCGAGATCTACGCTCTCTTCATGCTTCTCGGTGTCTTCACCACACTCTTTATCCCCGAGACCAAGCGCAAGACCCTCGAGGAGCTCTCGGGCGAGGATCAGCCCGCTCCTCTTCCCACCGCCTCGAGCAGCATCAAGGGGGGCAAGACCACCGCCGAGTCTCTGTGATGGTTTCCTCCTTTTTTTTCTTTTTTTCCTTGTCGATCAGATAAATTGTGTATGCGACGCGTGACGAGGTTCGGTGATCTAGAGATGATGTCTAGCGGATCTAATCGGTCTACAACACTGATACAGACAGACAACTTGTTCTTATGTTTTGTGTGTATCATACTTAGATTAATATACCCTGTTCAATCGCTGGATCACGTTCCTTTCGTTCTTTTTGTTGGGCTTTTGGTTTAGATGGTAGCTAGGTCCACTTTACAGATGTTGCCAGCGATTGAACTTGGGCTGTTATGGATAAGATTAGGTACATTTATATTGTCTTGCTTCGCGTGTGATGTGGATCACGTTGGACTTGTAGCTAAGCCGTTAATCTAGGGCTATAGTGGACGTGGAGACTTGTATGCCCGCTTTTATGCAATTCCATTTCGGACCTATCTGTTCATCATCCAAACGATTAGTTCGCGGTCCGATACGCTAAATTGTTATCTTCACTCTCTTATATAGGATTGCCATAGCGTTTCCATGGAAATAGTAAGTTTATTTATCATAACATGTATATATAGTTGGACGAATGCGCTCTTGTATCAGTATTTTTATGCAGGACAGTCAGAGTTATATATCAACAGGGTTTATTGTGACAATATCAGAACCTCATACGGCTGTCACGTCCACCTTCGTTTTATCTAATATCACATTAGACTCATATCAAGTTGAACACGTCAATAGTGTATGTTCCAATAAGGGGAGACGCTTACAGAAAGCTACGTAGTCCTTGATATGCTTCGCCTTGCCGAAAGGCTCAGGGTAATACCACGCGGCATTAGTCAGCTCCTTGTCTGATAGTTATATTCCTGTTAGCCGCTGGGACAAATACATAATTTTTTCATCATTTGTCTATTCGTACCTCCAACTTTAATCGTATAATAGCTCGCATCGCCCTTCCAGCCGCAGTGCGTGTGCAAGTCCGCCTTGCTGAAGTACTCGGGTTTGATAGATGACGGTGGGAAGTACACATTACCCTCGACTAGCTCGTAGGTATCGGACTCGGCAACAACCGTGCCATCTACAATTGCTTCAACGTGTCCGGAAGGCATTGTTTCTTCAGATTATCACTCTCCGTGGTATTAAATGAGTTTATTAAAGTTACAAGCAATTTACAATAGCACCACAAGGTAAGCGTCATAGTACAATGCCGTTTATAAATACCTAGGTATCTCGACATTGCGGGGTCATTAGCTGCGAAGAGTTCTAGAATTACATAGGTAAGGTATTCTTATGTAATTCTTGATGATTCATAATAACTCGGTGACGAACAAAGCTTTCCACTATAGAGAAATCTTTTGAGCTACCTGCCGAGCTTAGGTATGAGCTACCTATGACGAGTACCTTTCATTGAATACATCCATGGATGTCTTATCATACAACCGGTTGTACAAGGTACCTAATACACCCACTTATTCATCAATTGAGTATTTCCATTAGAGCGAGTATACTCCTTTGCCGTATGAATCTCTAAGTTAAAACTGTGTTATGTATAGTCAAATAGGTGTAACAGTACAGTACAAAGAGTTCGGCTAGCGAAAATCTACTATAGCGAGTAACGGTGAAGGTATTTCCAAAAGCGGGACCGCTAGATTTTCTCCACTATCTCCATGCTTTCTCCAACTTGCTTGGACCTCGTTACAACGCTAACCTTATTAGTCACTATTCCACCAAGGAACCGAATGTCGGCATTATTTAAAGCCTGTGAAGAGCCTCAGTGACCAATTCTACTTCATACGTAAACATTCGTCGTGTTACCATTCATTGTTCTTGTTGTTGTTGTTGTTGTTGTTCTTGCTTTCTCGTGGCTCCTCTTACGTAGCAAAGCATTGTATCAGCAGCATCTGAATACCCTTCTGTTTCGAATTACGGTGTAACGGGTCCTACGTCATCACGGGAATATTTGGAGTGAGCGTGGTCACAATGGCGCTTTCTGGAGTTGAGGTTTCCAAGCACGACAGCAAGGAGTCTTGCTGGGTCGTGATCCATGTATGTCTTTGGCATATGAATTGATTTTTGGCTGGTTCACACTGACTTAATTGCTAAGGGCAAAGCTTATGATGTCACGGAATTCCTGCCAGAGCACCCTGGTGGAATGGGTATCATCTTGAAGTATGCGGGTAAGGATGCGACTGAAGAATTCGAGCCCATACATCCTCCGGATACCCTAGATAAGTACTTGGACAAGTCGAAACATCTAGGACCTGTTGATATGAGTACTGTTGCGAAGATCAAAGAAGAAGAGGATCCCGAGGAGGCCGAGCGGCAACAGCGTATCGCGGATAAGCCATTATTATCGCAATGTTACAACTTGATGGATTTCGAGGCGGTTGCGAAGAGGGTTATGAAGAGAAGTGCTTGGGGTTACTACTCCAGTGCCGCGGATGACGAAATAGTAGGTTCTTATGTATCCCCAGAGTTCCTTGAATATGATCTGACTAAGTCGATGAGACATTACGAGAAAACCATGAAGCATTTCATAGAATATGGTTCAGGCCTAGAATTTTGGTTGATGTTAAGGATATTGATTTCTCGACTACTATGCTGGGCACTAAAGTTGATATACCCTTCTATGTTACCGCCACGGCTCTGGGAAAGTTGGGACACCCTGAGGGCGAGGTTATATTAACTAAGGCCGCGAAGAAGCATAATGTCATTCAGATGATTCCCACGCTAGCATCGTGCTCATTCGACGAGATTGTGGATGCGGCGGAGGGAGATCAGGTGCAATGGCTACAGCTGTACGTCAACTCGGACAGGGCGATTACTGAGCGCATTGTGAAACACGCCGAGAAGCGTGGATGTAAAGGCTTATTTATTACGGTCGACGCGCCGCAATTAGGTCGAAGAGAGAAGGACATGCGAAGCAAGTTTACGGATAAGGGATCCAACGTTCAATCCGGCCAGCAGACAGATAACTCACAAGGTGCCGCGCGGGCCATCTCATCATTCATTGACCCGGCGCTGTCCTGGAAGGACATTCCATGGTTCCAATCTATCACCAAGATGCCCATCATCCTGAAGGGTGTGCAGCGCGTTGAGGATGTGATTAAGGCGATTGAGTATGGCGTCCAGGGTGTCGTGCTGTCGAATCACGGTGGTCGACAGCTCGATTTTGCACGGTCTGGTGTCGAGGTATTGGCCGAGACCATGCCCATTTTAAAAGATCTTGGGCTGGACGGCAAGATCGAGATTTTCGTGGATGGTGGCGTCCGTCGTGCGACCGATATTATTAAGGCGTTATGCCTTGGCGCTAAGGGCGTGGGTATTGGCCGCCCGTTCCTGTATGCTATGTCGGCGTACGGCCTCGAGGGCGTTGACCGCGCCATGAAACTCTTGAAGGACGAAATGGAAATGGGCATGCGGCTAATCGGTGCCGCGCGCATCGATCAACTCAACCCGTCGCTTGTTGATATACGGAACTTGGGCGCGCATATCACGGGCGTGCCGAAGGATCATCTTGGTCATAAGATTTATGATCCCCTTGCTACCCCGGCTTTTAAGGCGCCTAAGTCCAAGTTGTGAAGAGGGTACTAGAAAGTGCGTGTACGAGAATAGAAAAGAGAAATTCCTTGTCACTTATCTTGGAGATGCCTACCTTCTGAGATTTTATTCGCTGGAATTTGGGTATGCCTATTTGATCTATGTGTGTATTATAATATACGCAGGTATCTACTTAATTTTATATATATTATAAAGGTACCAGCGTTAAGCCTCGCCTTATTGCCCAGTACTCTCCTACCACTACCACCTCACGACTAGGCATACATGCAGGAGAACTTTAGGCTGACCGTTGGACCTACGCCCCAGCCTTATGTATGTATATGGTACTTAAGCATCTTCACTTCCCCAAAATTTCTGTTTTCTTCCCTCCTCCTCTTCCTTTCAAGATTCGTAATTCTTGCCGTCTTCGAGAAAGCCTCAACACTAAAAGTCCTCTCTTTCTCTGGCGACAGATACCATGGAAAGCCTTAGACAGGAGGCTTGCGAGCAATTTCTCCAGCGGGTCGAAAGCGAACGCACGGTATGCGATGTGCTCGAGATCTCCGGCTCTGGTGATAATATTGTCCATTCGGAAACCACGATGCCCCTGAATGAGGTACAGGGATACCTTAGAATTAATCCAGGACGACCGACTTTCAAATTAATTCGGTTCAGTGTCAAAATATGGTTATATAATAAACCGGTACCGTTTAAGGAGTTCGCTTGGTTCCCCGATGCGATTACGGAGCTGGGCATCGAGCCGTATCTGACTGGGCGAATCAGCCGATTTATATTGGAATTCGAAATGATCGAACGGGATATCCGAGGAGGAAAGGTAACCAGCCTATATTTAAATCTTCGAGGCTCTAGAATAATTGGTACGTACAAATCACGCGTCTAAAAGTCTGAACATAGAGATGAGAATTGGGCAGCTGTGTCATTTCAAGGGTACCATCGTTAAAGCCATTCATTACTTATCGCGTCTATTTACTAAAGTCCTGCTAGCTTCCTATAGTCCAGAAACTAGATCTACAACGTGCTTTATGTTTACTCTACAACTTGACATAGCACAGCGTAATTTCCAGTACATGGTCGGGTATTTGAAGCAGAATGAAAGACTCTTCCAGAACAAATGCTTCTTACCGTTGGTCGTTATGACCACGGTAGTATGGGAAGGTTTCTTCGATGTGACAGTTCTTGGAGACCGTGCCTACAATAGATTTGACGAGGGCTCCCTTCTAGCATGGGAGAAAAGCCGCACTGATCTTCGCTGGGCCCAGTACTTCTTTTCTTTGGCTACCGACATCGCCAGCTACATACAAACATCTCTAGATGGAGGCACTGAAGAGGGAAACTCTGTTTCCCAGGCCATTGCCAATAATTCTATAGAGATAAGAGAGGCATTCAACATACTGAAGCTAGAAATCGCTCCAGCTAGGAAGTGCGTCGAATGGCGACTGCAGATGAATGACGACTACATGGCTCGGGTAAGACAATCAGTTTCCTAGTCGTTCAATACGGTTGTCTTTCAATGGTTCCCATCTAACCTAAAATGCTGCTTCAGGTCTCACGGGTATTAATGCGCAAAGATACCTTGGCCAGCATCGAGCTGACCAAGACTGGGATTGAGCTCACCAAATCGGCTAAGATAGATAGCTCGTCTATGAAAGTCATCGCCGTAATGACGATGGTGTTCTTGCCGGGGACCTTTTTCGCGACGCTCTTCTCCGTCCCGTCTCTCCACTGGGACAATGCAGTTGTTATGGGGGAGAATTTCTGGGTGTATTGGGCATTTACAATTCCTTTCACCGCACTGACTGTCATTCTGTGGCTTGTCATTACCCAGCGCAAGCAGATGAGGAGTGCCCTCAATATGAGTATGGAACAATGGTCTGCTCAGAGTGCGCGACTAAAAGGGCGATTGCGCAAGAGTCAATCGGTGAATGCTGAAGATGTATGGATTTGAGGATAAGAGGAAGGAAAAGGGGTACACATGTTGGCCAGGTTGATATTTAGGATTTTCGATCTGTCTGTTCAGTTGTTACGGTTGAATGATGGATATGACTGTGCGTCTAGGGTGATCTGATATACGTCCAAAGTATTCGATGTTGAGGAAGCTGTGAGGTCAACCAATTTTGGCTATGTTGCTGTGTGTCACTCCCTACTAGCACTTACAGTAGTTGAATATCTAGGTACTATAGTAAAGATGGATTACAGGGTGAAGGTTGCTCCATCGTGATTAGGTACATACCTACCCATACCTTAGGTACATACCTAATTGGGCAATCACCTGAAGTTCTTAGCGTCTTTCTTATCTATATGTACCTGGGGCATCACGTGAGCCCAGATATTTGCTTTTTGTGAGCTTAGAAAGAAACAAGGCTTCACACCTCATTGCTTTTGTGATGTCGCAAAACATTTCCAAGCATGAACGCATGAAGGCGATTAAAATATTGGGGAGCCATACTTCGTTCATTATATTTTATTATTCTTTCAAATAATAAGACTTATTAATTCTCTCACTTCTCTTTGTTGTCCACTACCTACGGTACTTGTTACGTACCTAGGCATCTAGCGAGGTTCCGCCTCGTTGACAACCTGGAAGCGCCTTTCCCACCCCTCAGGCTTATCCTAGCTTACCCCAGCTTATTAGGTCATTCGTCATTCTTCAAGCAGGGTGTGTGACCAACCATGGATGACGAGTCAGCTTGTACCATTCGCTGAGGTCGATAAGCCACTCCAAAGTCTAAAAGAGGTCCCAACGAGCCTCACTGAGGACCCTTGTTGCATATGTACTGTAACAAGCCTGGGCTATTATTCCTATTTTCTCTCATTATTCTCCTATTTATCATATTGAAATTTAATCCTATTATACTCATACGAAGTGCATCCAATGGTGATTAATTATAATTATCCAACTTACGCATACTAGGACATAATACGGTACTTGATGCCTTGACACCTGGCATCATCCCTACCTATTGAAAGTACCGAATCTCGACTACCTTCGTTTAGGACGATCCATCCCCTTACAATCGCTTTCGAGAAAGAGTATGACGATCCTGATCCAGACCCGCAACCCCAACCTCGAGCGGCGAAGTCACTCATCCTAGCATCATCCGGGGGTACCCAGCACCTGCCTTCCGACGTGTAGAGTCATTACTCGCATAATTCTCCCGTTGAAACTTCCTCGGTGGTGCAATTCAACACTTCGCACTTTATCTCAACACGAACCTCTGCCCATTGTAGCCCAACCTACATCATACCCCCCAACATGTCCTCCCTCGAGGCCAAGATCGTCGTCCTTGGCTCCCAAGGCGTCGGCAAGACCTCACTCGTCACGCGGTATTGCAAGGGCGCCTTCAATCCTGCGCAGACCACCTCTACCGTTGGCGCGAGCTTCATGACCAAGCGTGTTATCGACGGCGACACCGACACCGTTGTCCGTCTCCAGATATGGGACACAGGTATGTTCCACACCACACCACTCAAATATACTACCAACCCGTAGTTTGCAAACTCATACTAACAAACACGACATAAAGCCGGCCAGGAACGTTTCAGATCTATTTCTCGCCTCTATTATCGCGGCGCGAACGCCTGCATCCTGTGCTACAGCATTACCGACGCGCAGTCCTTCGCCGAGATGGGCCTCTGGCTAACGGAGCTGCGCCGCAACTTGCCCCCCGACATCGTCCTACACGTCGTAGGCACCAAAGCCGACATCGTCGCGCGCGACCCCACACGCCGCGAGGTTCCCTTCGAGCGGTGCATCGCGTACGTAGCGGAGAACCTAGCCCCCGGCCTGGGTTCCACTCCTCCGCCCACAGCCACGCCGACGGGGCTATCGGGGCTGTCGATCCCCGGACCGGGGGCCAGCCAGTCGAGCGTCGCCGCCGCGACGCCGGCCGCGAGCAATAGCGCGCAGGAACCGCGCAGCCCCAGTAGTAAGAGGAGCAGCGGGTTCTGGGGCCAGGAGGTAGGCTGGGATGCGTGCCACGAGATCAGCGCCGAGAGCGGCGAGGGCGTCGAGGAGGTGTTCCGCGTCGTGACGCGCAAGCTCGTCGAGCAGAACCGCAAAATGCAGCAGGCCATCTTGGCTGCGACCGCGACACCCGGTACCCCGGGTTACGAGAGCGGTGTCGATGGGAGTACCGGTGCGGGCGGGTACTTCGACGGAGCGAATCCCCGTGGGAGTTTCCGAGTCGGGAGGGATCGTCGGAGTTGGTTGTTCTCGCCGAATTTCTCGCCGGCGGTTACGGTTGATAATCCGGTTCATGGAGGTGCGGAGCAGCAAAGGCAGGGCGAGGAGCAGGAACAGAGGGGGAGGAAGTGCTGTTGATGCGGGTTTTTCAAGCTTATGGAATCCTGAACTACTTGATCGAAGGTCCGGTTGGTTTAGGCGTGAAGGCATAAGGTGCCTATAAAAAGGGCGTGAACGGGTGGCGAAAAAACATGATCGAGTTTTACTCATTTCTACACATCAAACGACAAACGACAAACGACATCCAAGATACCACTCCTGCGGGCCTGGAGTACGTTGATTTCATTTTTTGTTTTCCATTACTGGACACGGCGAGGGTATACGAACGAACATGGCATCAAATCATAGGGTCGAATGGGGGTTCATTGTCTATCGACTATATATGGTATACGGTACGGCGTTTGGAAATGCATATTCTCGGATCGGCATAGGGGTTTGGCCATGGCGTTTGTTGTCCTTGGAATCATATGAGTTCGCATTGGTCATGGTAACGAAGTACAAGGATTAAGTATCTATGTGCTCCAAGAGGGTTGTAACGAGATATAAATGAATCATGGACCCCTTTTCGTCTTTCTTCCACTATTGTTCTCTCCGTATGCCTAAGGTGCTCATTCTTGAGGTGTGTTAAATGTCTCTTTAAAATGATTTATATTGTAAACGTCTAGGTTCGTAGACGTAGTTTCACAAGTAATGAGAATCCTACATTAGACTCATTACAGAATGCCATCGGCATTTTCATTTCTCATATCAGGGTTTTCTCTCTATGTTACCCTTCCTTTATCTATATTTTCTAAATCCCATACACTCATGCCGAACTCCCCTGCCCCTGCTGTCCTACTTTCTCTTTCCCCTTCCCCTTCCCCTTCGACTTATCTACATCATCATCTACCTTCGGCAGCGCCGGTATCTCCACCCCCATGACCCTATACTCCATACCTATATACGCATCACTCAACACCAACACATCAACCTTCCTCCCATTACCATTACCATCCCTATCCGGCTCAGGCAATCTCAGCATCGTCTTCGCCGTCGGTTTAGTCCCCACCTGTAACGTCTTCGCACCAGGCCCCTGACTCCAACCCGCTCTCTTGATACCGATGATTTCGTCACGCGCCACATCGCACACGATGACGAACCAGCCCTCCGTCTGCGGCTTGGGGTATCTTGGTGCGAAGATGCGGGCGTCGCGCTCAACGACGGGGTTCAGACGCTTGAGGGAGACGACGAGGGATTGCGCCGTTACGTCCTCGACTCTGACGCTGACGTTAGGGAGGATGGAGGCGGCGCGGACGAAGCTGTTTTGTTGAGAGTTCGGGATGTTGAGTTTGCGGGCGAGGTCCTCGACTTGTGGTCGGGGGGAGGTGCTTAGTTTCTGGAGGGTTGTTTTGTTGTCTTTGAGTTTGTCGGGGTCGATCCCTGGGAGAGTGGATAGAGGGGCGTCTTGAGGCCAGCGGGCGGATTTGACGCACTGGAGTAGCTTGATCATTTCGAGACAACTGGATAGGTAACCGAGTTCTGTCAGAACATCGATTGATGCTTGGATGATACGGATGGCTTGGTCTAGGACGCTGGTCTGATCGCCGACGTAATCCGTGATGGGAAGATCGATACGTGCCATATGTGCCTGGAGGAGGAGGAAGGCCTTGACGTGAGGATCCCACATGGGTAAGCCGAAAGTATTACCTGGAAATGGGAGATTGTTCGACAACTCTGCATTGATAAGGTCTTCGTTATGTCGAACGGGAAGCTCGTCGTATTCCGTAGCGCGAGACATCCATGATAAGATATCCAAGAAGCTAGCCTTTGGCTTTGCATGCTTGACAAGATGACGAATTGTCTTGTGCGATAGGTAGTAATAACTCATGATTTTACCAAGGGGCGTCGGGTCCACATCGCCATTAGGGTAAATCTCAACACACTTCGAAGCCGCAAGCTCGTCTAATGACTTATTAACCATATCAACCATGAAGTCATTCGCAAGCTGCTGAGCAGCGATAGTGTTGTGCTCTTCGGCAGAGATCTCAAGTCCATAGTACGAAGGGTTCTTGTGTAGGCGGCGGAAGAAAAAAGTCCAGGTCAAGTAGTCGAGTGCATCTTGCTTTGTGGTAATTGTTTCGGCTGATACTTCTGCACACAAATGGTTGTCGAGAACTATATGTAGAGATGACTCGACCGGGAAACCTGTGTGCAGGAAGTGCTTATAGAAATCCTTCTTCGAGTCCTGAGTAAAGATGCGTGCAACACCAGAGTTGTCAAACTGTGGACGGCCAGCTCGACCTAACATTTGCAAGACATCCGTTAGGTCCATGTCCTTGTAACCCTCGATCTTCGCGTCGTAGAACTGTGTGCCTTTGACAACGACGAGGTGGGCGGGAAGATTAACACCCCATGCTAATGTACTTGTCGCAACCAAGATTTGAATTTTGTTGTTCAGGAAAAGCTCTTCGGCTAATTGTCGATCTGATTCAACGAGACCTGCGTGATGAAGCCCGATTCCAAAGTTTATCGCCTCTTTGAGTGCATCATCTTTGACTCTAGCAAGATTAAGCTGAAGATCCTCCTCTGACATATTGACAAACCGCCTAGGGTTATCTTCCATACCACAGTAGTTGATTAGGTCCTTCGCGGTAAGTCTGGTCTGTCGTCGCGATGGCACGAAGACAATAACGGGCTTATCAGGACTATGAGTCTTGATAGCCAGGAAAGTTGGCCGGTTCATTGATTGCATTAAGGGACAAAAACCTCTCACTTCTGGGAATCCGTCAATGTACAACTCCAACGGGACTGGTCGAACGGAATGGCGAAAGTTGAACAGTCCTTCCTTAACTCCAAGCCAGTTCGCAAGATCTGTTGCGTTCGCACATGCAGTGGACATTCCAAGTAGTCTAACGGAGTTCTTCGTCGATTGGGCAATATAGTTCATACGAGACACGATGATCTCAAGAATCGGGCCTCGATCTCCAGCAAGCAGATGGATTTCGTCAATTATCACAAGAGAAACTTGACGAACGTACCCTCTAGTCTGCCAGCTACGTGAGATACCGTCCCATTTTTCAGGAGTTGTTACAATGATGTCGGCATCCTTGATAGTTCTTGTGTCTGGTGTATTGTCACCTGTCAACTCAACCAGCTTAAGACCCAATGGTCCAGAAAGTCGAGCGCCCCAATCCTTTACTCGCTCGCGAACCAAGGCTTTCATCGGGGCAATGTAAACTACCTTGGAGCCCGGGCGTTCTCGGAATGCCCACCACATAGCCAACTCTGCAGCAACAGTTTTGCCGCTGCCAGTGGGTGATCCTAAGAGAACGTTGGCCGGTGTATGGTAAAGGGTGTGGAATATCTGCGTTTGCATAGGGTTGAAGTATTGGAACCTCTTCGCATAGATCTCTTCTAACGCAGGATTCTTGAGGGCGCTGATCGGCAGAGGTTGCAAGTTGAGTAGATC
Source organism: Hypoxylon sp. EC38 (assembly GCA_002120335.1). Lineage (NCBI taxonomy): Eukaryota > Fungi > Ascomycota > Sordariomycetes > Xylariales > Hypoxylaceae > Hypoxylon > Hypoxylon sp. EC38. The sequence continues at coordinate 1,628,292 of KZ111236.1, read as the reverse complement.
AGTATACACGCTTTCCGTGTCAGGGCGAATTAGATGCTGGAAGGAAACGGGGTTGACCGTCTCCGCTCCAAGCCACTTGTCCGACACAGCCCTGACGTAAATCTGGTTGGGTAGGGGATCTGATAAAGGGATCGTGAAATTGAGCTCATGATCATCATAGAGCTTCTTCCTGTTAAGTATGAAAAACTCGTGATGATAAATTTCAGACGTCTCTGAATTTTCAACCCAGATGTAGAAAGACTCAGATGTTCCATGTATCTGGTCACTCCATCTGAAGTCTGGAGTGATATATAGCTTTATCCTCAACACATCCCGATTCAAAGGAGCTATCTCAGCATCGACAGATACAGTTGGGAAATGCTCGATGATTTTGGCTATCTTCTTTCCAGCGTTATTATTATGTACTAGGTTCCCAATCTCGGCTGCTTCCATATCGCGTAGCGCTTCGATGGTAAGAGTATGCTTCGCATCGAGTTGATTGAGTACCGGTTTGGGCAAGTCAAATTGATGTAATGGATGTCGGAAAGGCCAAACACGTTTCTCAATAGACTTTGCTAGGGTTAGCAAGACCAGACACTGATGACCCCATCGCCGGTTCAATGCAATCATGAACAGAGCGCGACATATTCGTCCGGCTTGCTGAGCTACGTAATTCAAATCATTCATCAACGTAAAATCTTCCGGCTGTGCCCGAGAAATGTATGTCTGCAGCAGAATATTTGTTTTTGCTTGAGGCGTATCAATGCCACTGCCAACGTCGCAAGGGGTTATATTGTCATCATTCTTTAGCTTTGTTAGCTCTTTAGCTTCATTATCTCGAGACTGAATGTTGTCAAATTCTCCGCTCTCGCTTATCATCTTAAGTATATCTGCTTCCGTTGAATAAGGCTGCATCAACTTATTGAAGATTTGTATGCTAGACTGCTGGATGTAATACTGGCTCGCAATACGACCAATGTCTTTGCTTCTAAGTTCCTCGGTGATCTCATTGAAGATAATCATTTGGCTTTGCTGTAAGACCCGAGCTGCCTGAATAGCAAGCTGTCGTCTTCTCTGAACGAGCATTGGATCATCTCTGATCTCAGCCCATTCGATCCCATATGTCATGGGGCTTCTCTGCATACGAACGAATAGATACGAATAACCGATCCATTGCACTGCTTCCGGAATCGAAGTCACAGTGCCCAACGCAATCTCGGCATTCAAATTGTCGACTAATTTGGAAGAGAATTTGGACTCGATTGGTTGCTGTGCGGTAACAGCCATTCGGTAATGCGTTAGCTTGTCGTGAGTTGTACAAATCATACCAATGCCCACGTCTTCAAATTGAGGTCGTCCAGCACGACCAAAAATTTGAAGCACATCGAGAATACCCAGGTCCACAAACTTTCCATCTTGGGCACTATAGACTTGAGTTCCCTTAATAATAACTGCGGCAGCTGGTAAGTTGACACCCCATGCAAGTGTTGCCGTGCAGCAGAGTACTTTGATGACACCTTCAGCAAATAATCTTTCCATGAGGTTTCTATCCGATCGGGTCAGGCCGGCATGGTGTATGCCTAGTCCCTTCGGCAGCAGGTCCCTAAGCTCTCGTGCCTTCGAAGACTTCATGTCTCGAACGGCTTGATCATAGTACGGATGTCCCACCGGGTCGAAGAGGTCTATAGAATTGTCCTCTGTGGCTTTTTGGTACAGCATTTTAGCAGTGAGAAGCGTGTCTCTTCTGGAATGAACAAACACCATGATTTGATGGTCTTGTTCTAGCATGTTCTTGACTTTCTCGAAGGCTACTGTGTCGAGATTATCTCTAGACTGCCTTGAGCCGGCTTTGCCCTTGACACCGATGAAATGTTGTTCAAGAGGAACTGGGCGAAATGAGCCGTCAAAGTAGAAAAGCCCAGCATATCTGTTGACTTTGAGAAAATCGGCCACATCGATATAGTTCGGAAGAGTAGCACTGAGTCCCACGATGCGAATTAGAGACTGCGTACTCTCAACTTGTCGTTCTGTCCGCGCCACTAAAGACTCCAAGACGGCGCCTCGTTCATCATGAAGCATGTGGACCTCATCGATGATGAGCAGCCTAACTTTCTGCACAAGCTCGGTGTCTCCAGTACCCTTTCTCGTGACAACATCCCACTTTTCAGGTGTCGTGACGATGATTTGCGTTTGCACAATTTCAGACTTTGTAAGATGCATATCTCCCGTATATTCACGACAGCGAATACCAAGCCATGCAAGACGTTTTCCTAGCTTCTCGGTGATTTCCGCGGCGAGAGCTTTCATTGGAGCAACGTAAACAATCTTGAAGTCCTGGGTATCAACGCCAAAGTCTGTCGCCTCCGTATTTTCGATGGGATTTGGTGTTACATATTGGCTAATCGTTTGTAGAATGGTCAACATAGCCGCATCCGTCTTACCTGCACCGGTGGGAGCGCAGATTAACATATTCTCACTGGACTTGTAAGCTACTGGATAGACTAGACTTTGCATTCTGTTCAACGTCTTGTAGCCTTTAAACGTTCTCCGACAGAGTCCGTCCATATCCGCGATGTTGACAAGCTTATGACCAGGAAGAAGTGTGCCGGTCTTTCCGGCGGGCACGATGAATTCCTCATACTTCTCCTTTTCTTTTCTCTCAGTGCCAACCGGCATACCATAAGATTTTCCTGTATGGCTCAAGGTATTTCCAGCGTTATACGCCTTGTATATGTGCGGATATTGCACTTCTTTATGCATGCTAGGGGCTAGAGTAGCATTTTTGTGCTCCCAGTCCTTTCGCCGTAGGGCTTCATCCCTCTCAGCTTTGGTCAAGAGTCGGCCGGTCGGCTTTTGTGCTTCTGGTGCATTAAAGGTTGAGGTGATTTCATCCCTGTGAGATATAACTTCAATGACGAAGTCGAGATCATCAAATCCGATCAGATCAGTGAGTTGTGATTGTAATTCATCATCAGATCGCTGAGAGCTCAATATCTCCAGAATTTGTGCTTGAAATGCATCTAAAGACAGCCCGTTCTTGGCAGCGATGGTAGCACACTGTTGAGGAAACCAGGATTGACCAGACTGGAAACCATCAGGTTGGCCGTCAGTTTCTTCGATAAAGTCACTACTATATAAGTCTTCTTCGCTGTCGTCTATGAAGTCCCATATATCGTCACCGCTATTACCAGAGGTGAAGTCATCGTCGTCTAAGTCGAAATCTAGGCCTAAATCGGCCTCGATAGGAGGATGTTTGCTGGGTAACTTTAAGTCTGCCAGAGCGGTTTTCATAGCGGCGAATTGCTCGCGCCATCGGGCTTCTGCCTCGCTCATAGAGGATGACATTTTTAAGTGCGACTATGAACGAAGGTTCAATAGCAGACGAAGCGACAGACTAATCGAGTGACCTGGGGATTTATGAAAGCAGATCATTTATCAGAATGAGCCTGAGAAATTCTGTTCAAATATACAGTCATGGATATGTGAATAGGCTAGCTTGATGACTGTTCGCCGAACCACTTTGTTAGTGCTTAGGCGCCCTATCCGATAGGTACATTGTAACGCTTGAAGGTTGTTGATTAGCAGTGATTCCCCAGAATTCAAAGCCCCGCTAACAACCTTGGAAGCGCCCAAGGACCCCACCTAGCCACTAACCTGCACTTCTGAAAAAGGAGCAGCCTGAAGAATGGTACATCCGTGACAAAAGGCTGTGACCGCTGACCTCACCTACAAACCCATGTCAACATTACTGCTTGATATATGCGTAAAAGCCCACAAGTTTGTTTCAAGGCTGCTCCCCTGGTTTTTGATACCCATTGAGAAGAGACAAACTTCTTAATATTTAACAAACAACACCATCATAACCCGTCATCTCCGACATATCCACCCCGTTTACTTGCCGTCTTCTATCTATCGGTCAACATGAAGCTGCATTACATCGGAGTACGTATATTCGTCCCGGTCGCTCTCCGTTACCCAACGGATATAGCAGGCATATAGCAAATGTACACATGTACAATAGAGGCGTATTGACGGAATTGCTAATTTCTATAATGTTTGACTTTTATAGATTATCAAGAACGACATCAAACCTGGCGTCGAGATATGCGCTGAGAAGGAGCTGAGCGCCTACTCGCGCTTTACCCGTGCAAAGTACGAACCGATCTCCCGCCTACGAGTCCGATATAGATGAAGAGGAGACTGACTCGGATGTATCTAGCTATGGCGAATTCATGACCATGTTTGCGAAGACGGTAGCGGAACGAACGAGACCAGGACAGAGACAGGATATTGAGGAGCAAGGTGCGATTTACTCCGAATCCCTAGCACGGAACTACTTTAAACCACAACTGCAGACGAACAAACGAACAAACGAACAGAAAGCTAATTCTGGATAATTGTCTAAACACAGACTACACATTCCACGCGTACGGGCGCACAGAAGGCGTCTGCGGGATCATAATCTCGGACCACGAATACCCAGCGCTAGTAGCGCACCAGCTACTCTCGAAAGTCGTCGACGAGTTCCTCGCAGCGCACCCGCGATCGTCCTGGGCGTCGGGGCAAACGGTCACGATGCCGGAGCTCAAGGAGTACCTGGCCAAGTACCAGGACCCGCACCAGGCGGACAGCATCCTCAAGATCCAGCGCGAGCTCGACGAGACCAAAATCGTGCTGCACAAGACCATCGAGAGCGTCCTGCAGCGCGGCGAGAAGATCGACGACCTCGTCGCCAAGAGCGACGGCTTGAGCAACCAGAGCAAGATGTTCTACCGTACGTTGTTGTTTGTTGTTGTTGCTCTTCTATATTCTATCTTATCCCTTGGACCCTTGACTCTTCTTCCCCTAAGATGGCTTGGCCCCGGATTTGTAGGAACGATGCTAACTTCAACCGGTGCAGAACAAGCGAAGAAGCAAAACTCGTGCTGCGTTCTGATGTAAACATGATTCCTACCTAGGTATCCTATCACCGGCACTACATGTAGTTAAGAATGATTTGAGCATCTCCGTTTTTAAGCAGAGCGGTGAGACCCAGTTGGTTTGGAGGCTATGTGAATGGCCATTTTATTTTCGTCTATCTATATCCGAGGGCGTTATCCGCCCGAGCACTTATAGGGAGTGGACATAGTCATTCGTTGGCAAATCAGGAGCATTGACGCCCAGGTAGAGAAGATGGGTGAACTTGGAGGTTACGCAGACATGCTACATAGACACACAGGACTTCCGAGAGACAGGTGGGCAAAGCAGGCATAATATGAACGGTCACATATCTTGTAACGAAGTTTATATAGGGGAAGAGGTGGTTGCGTGTTAACAACTACCAAAGACTGGATTAGACTTGACTTATGTATCGCGAAACACGATGTTATCCTAAGTAGTCCCATATCTTTTATCCAGTTTTCCTCCGTCGAATTTGACGTTCCGAATATTAGGGTATCAAACGATTACCATCAAGGCGTATCGTGCGCTCTCTCAAGCTCCTCTCTCCCCCCCCACATACTACAAAGTAAATAATTGCAAGATAATGCGAGTCGCAGACTCTTGGATCTCTATACTCCTAGGGTATATACCAACAAAATGTCCCTTTCAAAATCCGAGCCGTTCTAAATGCAAAAGGTGTGTCCAATGGGAGGCGCTACCAACGACGCCTCGTAGAATCAAATGTGCGAATATCGCCCAAAAAATGCAATGAAACGGTGTTAGAAAGTAATCGTATATATTATAGGTAAAGGTGTGTTCGAAAGTTACGCAGCATTATGCTTCATCCAAAACGACGCGCTCGCTCTTCCGGAATTGTGCCCGGTAGGGGTTATTCGTTTCCTCGGGGGTAACCAGAGTTGGCGTCTTGGTTTTCGCATCAACAAACCTCTCGTCCTTGCCCATTGCTATCTTGGGCACCGGGGTCTGTTTTGAAGGTGTCCTGGCCGAAGCCGTTCGCAATGGCTTTAACATTTTCCGCTGTTGTCTAGAAATCGAGATCTGTCTTGCGATCGACAACTCCACCGGGTTCATCTTTGCACTGTTCTCAAGGATGTCGTCTTCGTCGTTTGACGTCTTGCTTGAGTGTGTCGACGAGGCGGGAGAAGATGGCGGCTGCTTCCTGTCGCTTGTCAGAGACGACGATGCCGTAGAAGGCGTATGTGTAGGCGGTGTCATCATCTGCCACTTGGGCTCCTGCATGTATGAAACCCGTGGTCGAACAGCCTCTGCTTTGACTACTTCGAGCTCAGGAGATGACAAGTCCGTTGGAGATTCTAGTATTAAATTTGATGAGTCGGGACTAAACTGATGTTCCCTTGCTACAGGGTGCTGATCCCTTGCTCTAGCTAAAGTCGCGATGGTAAGTTTGCCCTTCTGGTAAGCATGGGTGGGAGGTTCCTTGTAGCGGTGAGTCTTCGGTTTATCATTAGGTAGTTGTTTCTGTTGCTGAAGCTGCTGGTGTTGCTGTCGATTGGGCGTAGAACCATGTTCGAAGGCCACTTTTAAAGGTGAATGAAGTTCCGCTGGAGAAGTGTTGGATCTCATGCGTGGTGAGGCGGTAGAAGACGGAGCATGTACTGGTTTCTTTGCGGGAGTTGGCGGAAATAACGCAAATGTAGGCGACCTAGTTGCTGCCGGTGATGTTGCTCTCCTTGGAAGATCGCGGTGCTTTTCCTCCTGTAAAAGGCATTAATACTTCGAAGGCTGATAGACACTCATGATTGCTTACTTGTTCTTTCTCCACTGCATCTTCAATGCTCTTCAACCTTTGAACCGTAGCCTGCCGCCTAGCTAAAAGAGAAGGTTGTGACTGTAAGACACTTCCAAACATCACACTGTATCTTTCCATAGTGATATTAGGAATCTCAACGTCCAATAAAGGTCCAGACGAATTCTGATTAGTGTCCAGCGCTATTGGTATCCTCCCAAACGTTTCCTGAGTCGCGTCGTCTAATCTTGACTTTGATTTTGACCCTTGAGCTGCGGACTCAGGATCGTACGGCATCGTTTGAGATCTGACTACAAGAGGTTTATGCTTCGGTGTTCCGCGTGTATTGACAGTGTTGCTCCTCTCCACTCTCGTGTCATACCATTGTTGAGACGCTATATCATGAGGCTGATCCGGTCTTTGCGTGCCTTTCTGCTCGCTCGATGTTGCAAGCGAATGATCTGATGGCTTCTTTCCGAATCTACCAAACAACTTCCACTTTCCCGTCGGCTTCCTGGTAAGAGATCCTGTATTACTTATCCCGGATGCCGGCGAAACCAGAGATGGTGTTGGAGCTTGTTGGGCCCGAAGCGTGGCTTGCGGCGTTAGCGAGACCCCGTTTGCCGGGTTGGTTGTAGGGCTTCCCAGCGCCATGCCTATCTCCGCAAAACTTCCCTCATTGAGCGACTCGGGGGTAGGCATCCTAACAGTTGGAATGGAAGTTTTTCGTGGAGGTGAGTGCCGCGGACTTGTTTCTGGAGTGGGCAGCTGTCCTCGTGCAAAAGCATGCGGCTTAAATCCAGTTCCGGCGCCCGCTCTAAGGTTGACGAAAGAGTCGTCTCTCGAGATCCTCTTATCGTATTTAAAACTACTGCTGGCTGAATTCTTGGAACCTGGGCCCCTAGATGAGCTCGGCCTCACTGACATATTGACTTCGAGCGGCGGCGTAACTGGCAGAGGACGAAAGTAACACGAATTTGCACTTGCAAAGAGGCCTGGGTAAGGCGCACCACTGTGGTTATAAGACGGTAGTGGTAGGGCGGGATCTGATACACAACCTAGTCCCCTGAGGTCGGGGTAGTCGGGGACGTGCGTCACGAACGCATCCGGACCCTCCATCGGTGGTCTGGCAATGCTACTAGCTAGGTACATGGGCTCAAATTACAATCCCTAAAGGATCCGCGTATGAGCCTTAAAACTTGGAGGATAGAGTTCTGAGATGGTGATGCTGAGAGGCTAAATGTGTTCCGGTTCACGGCATACGAAACATAATGTATGAAGTAGACTCACAAGACTCACCGTTCACAGTTTTAACTGAGGGCAGGAGAAAGTAGGGTTCGAGTTTATTGAACCATTGTTAGCTGACCCTCCGTGAATCCGAAGGGCGGGGGTTTATCGGTGATTCTGACCTGATATCGTATTTAGACCATTGGTGGCATACCATGCAATCAAAGAACTATTGGCAATGACGGCTGTGGCGGTTTGGGATTCTGTCTTTCCTAACCGATGCAGAATAACGACAGCGCTGACGACTGTTTGAAGTTGATGGATCATGGGACGGTTATTTTAGAGAGGATGATCAGCATCCAGGATTCAGCTCCAGAATGCATTGTGGAAGCCATCAAGGGTGGCCCTTGTCTCCCTGGGTTGTCCGGGATGTTTTTGGAATGATGCGAATGGATCCCAGGGGGGATCGCGGGATTATTGACGGTGTCGTGTATCAACGCCAACGCAGGCATTGATGGAGTCCCTTAGCCTAGGAGCCTATTTGCAACCAGCTAGCTTGGCTTAGAAAGGTGATACAACGTCCCTCTATGTCATATGTACAGTATAATGTGAAAGAATAGACGGGCGCATTGTCTATATTAGAAAGGTTCGAGAAGGTTTCCGATACGGGGTTGCATTGTTTGCTGTACTATCAAGGGGTGCTCTGAGGCAATAGTACCTTGGCGGTTCGTCCCTGTTCTGTTCAGTGGCCCGATAGACAGGGAAAATGGACAGAGTCTCGGACGAGTCAAAAGGCTCGGAGCTCCAATATTCATTCAATAATAGACAAAATATGTGCAGCAATTCTTGAGAATAAACATATTCCTAGGTATGTTACCAAGACCAGGAAATGAGAGGGAGGCTCCTTTCATCTAGCCTGCAGCGTTGCGTCGGGTCTAGGATTGCATGTTCTATATTGCGACGTCGCAGTCTTCCATCTGATAGGACAGAAAACACGTTTGGGTCAGCAGGCAAATCTTGGTCGAACTTTTGACTTGACAGATCCCTTGCACTCGCTTCTTCCAATGGAATTATTTATCTGCAATAGAACGATCTGCAGAACCTTCTGCTCATTTAAAAGTTGTTCCAATCAAATTTTAAGATTCGAGGCGTTCATATCGGGTATTGTAAACCAGCGATGAGTAAGAAATTTACATGATAGGGGATTATCCTGGTTGACGATGGAGCATCTTTTTCAGTTGTGTGTTATTGAAGCTCTCGTGACGACGCCGTTGTTCGAAGGATGTGTGATTGATAGACGTGGCACTTTAGCGGTCTGAATGGATTTTTCCAAGTCGAAGTTGAAGTTCACTCAGTCTTGTTTAGGTAATATGCGGGCAACTTGGTAGCCATGGCTAGCTGTATCCCGTTAGGTTGAAAAGGGGGCAGAGGGGGGGTTCAGGACCCTTGTTAGTTTCATATTTCTCTAAATAGTAAAGCGTGGTCTCTGAAACATGGGAGCTTGCGAACCATCCCACACTCTGCTGAACGTCCGTGCTTCGTTCGGTCCCGTCCCAGAAAAACAACATACTTGGAAGTATTTCTAGAAGTCTACGGACTATCAATACCGTACACTACATACAATAGCACTGTGGTCCGTTATGAATTTTATTTTCGACGCGTGGCGTCTAGGACTGCTAACTACTAGGTAGTAGAAGAGGGTCATGCCAAAGTCAGCGGCTGGAGGACTGTCTTTATCCCGAACACGCGATACTCTTCTCCAAGGACTTGATGTCAGGCCAGCCTAGGTCGCATCAAGCCATCTTCATCTAGACAGCAACTGTTTGCGATCCGTCAGTGCGGTAGGGATATACAGTAGTCCCAGACGATCTAGCTTAGATCATTTACGATCGACGTGACAGATCGTTCAAGGCGATCTACTGTAATTCACATTGTTATCCATTCTAGCGGTTAAATGGTTGAGGCAGCTACGCAAGGTTGAGCCTCGATATCATCCATCAAGGGTACATAAAGCTTAAGCTATGGTCATTAACACCGCTATCTTATAGAGGTGGCATTCGAAAACTTGAAGCGATCTTCTTATGCGACGTTACAAAATCAGACATTGCCAGCTCTTTTGCTCCTATATGTTGAGCTAGTAACACCGATGAGGGAGTTTTCCAAATACTCCTATTCCCGGCGGTGCATATGCTGTTGCCACAGGCTCAATTATCCGCATCATCGGCGTCCGTAGCGTCCAAACGGTGCTATGCTGATCTTACCGTTTCAGTGTAACACGGTGTATGCACCTATATGTATCTCGGTAAGTACTCTGTAAGTGATTTAGTCCCGAGTTACCCATTAGAATGGCATAGTTTGCGAGGCTCAAAATGTTTTGCCATATACACTATGTAATGGTAGCATTCAAGGTTGTAGTGGAACCTTCCTTGCTCTTATCACACCAGGACTACATGTGATATTTATTGCTGATAGTAGAAAACCCCAGACCCACTGATGGTGTCGAAACGATGAAATCGAGAATGCTCTTATTCAACAAATTGGGTATCGTGATAAAAGAATTCCTCTTAGGCCCTATAGCTCAATCAAAACGTATACATCGTCCCACTGAGCTGTGGATTTGTGCTACATCCTCCTACCTATACCGCCGTTCAAGAACTGCGCCTATCATCATTGTTGGGGTTAAGGTTTCGGGCTACACTTCTGGCTTACTACATCTACAAGGCTCTCCGTGCTCTACAGTTATGTCCTGGCTGGGGTGTTACAGGTATGTAGTTTTGTGACCTATGGCCTAGTGAGGCGGATGGAATAAGTTGTTCCTACCAACCTAATTCACAAGTAACAGAGCAATGGCGTAAATGGTGTTTTAAGCAAGCAAGAAGAGCGGGTCGATTATACATATACAGACGTATCCTTCGCCGTGGATACATATTTGTTAAACTCACTTTTGCCTTATTTGGGTTATCTTCCCGAATCTAGTTCAACCTGGTTGTGTGCCGGCACATGAGGGGTGAAATAGGAGTTGAAGGGAAGGTTTGTGACAACCCCGGCGACCCCCTTCTTCCACGAAAAAGAGTATAATTCGTGGTCACGGGCTCCGCAAGACGAGATGAGAAATGTTGGCGGTGAGTATGCCAAAGGCAATAGGGTCTAACAGAGGACGTCGGATCGTCATTATGCGCGAATCCAGTGTGGGGGAAACTCACCGCTGGCATCTGGGCGGCCAGCTCAAATAGGATGGTCGAAATTACATTTGACCCCTAGAGGATTCTATATTCTCCAGATAATGGAGCAAAGCTGGATGGAAGACGGACAGAGAAGCCGGTGTGTGCGTGTAACCCATAGCTCAAGATGGGAACTTCGCGATACGATCCGAGAAAAAGGCACAAGTACCAACCAGACGGACACTGAGACAATAGCCTGTCTAATAAATATGTCGAGCAACTTGAATACGTGAGTATGAGTTATTATCCTGCATAGATGATGAGAGTTTCGAGTGGCACAAAAATCACGAAATGATGTCTTGTTGCCTATTCATATGCTGAAGCCTAATGGTGACCTCAGTTTCTATTATTCATGTAGTGTAATTGGGACTGACGCACGATGGCGGGGCGATGATGAGTTTTTGAGCTGTAATGTGTGGCTTGAACCCATTTGGCAAATTGTTAGGAATTGTTAGGCCAACGAATTGATGGCCCCTCAGCTGAGGGTTCTAAGAAAGCCACTCAGCGCACCGCCTCAGGTGGGCAGGCGGGCAGGCGGGCAGCAATCATTCGAAAATGATCCAACCCGAAAACAGCCCCTTCTGCCCCTCCTTCTTCAATCAGACCGCGCATCCGTTCATGCTGGGGAACAACCTATTCATTTTTTTTTCCTTTGACATCTGGAAGCTCGTGCCAAATCTACTGTAAACAACCATTTCTTCTTCCCCCCCTAAATCCTTTTTGCTACTCTCTCGCCAACTCTCTACCTACAGACACACACATAACCACATCAAGCAACCATGTCGTGGCAAGGTAAGTAAATATTTAAGTTCCCCCTCTTCAGATGAAACCCCACCTTTGTTAGGGGAACAGGGCTGACTTCGTCACGGATAGCATATGTTGACTCCAGGTAAATATCTCGAAAATCACTGCAGCGTCACGACAAAATGACCACAGCATTTACTGACTATTATCCCTAGCCTTGTCGGCAGCGGCCATATCGACAAGGCTGCTATCATCAGTGTTGCGGGTGACAGTGTCTGGGCTGCCTCGGATGGCTTTACGGTATTTAATAATCCCTGTTCTTTATTCGCTCTCCCTTGTCGCAAACTAGATACAACATGATGTCAAGCACATGGGCACATGGTTCTTTACTATCGGTATGCCAGGAGGAATATGAACTGATTTATCCTCGAAATAATAGGTTAAGCCTGAGGAGATGAAGAACCTCGTCGCCATCTTAAATGATACCGACGGCGCCGTCGCAAAGGCCCACGCAGACGGCATCCACGTTGCAGGCGAGCGATACGTTGTCGCCCGAATCGAGGACCGGAGTATCTACGGACGACATGTGGGTTAAGAGTCAACCCCTAACATGCAGGAAAAGGAAAATTTATTGACCGGATATGTACTCTAGGGCCGGAATGGTATCGTTGTCGTCAAGACGAAGCAAGCGATCATAATCGGTCACCACGGCGAGGCCCAGCAAGCCGGAAACGCGACCCAGACTGCCGAGGCGCTGGCAGATTACCTTATCAAGGTCGGATACTAGACGGAGCTGTATTCATCGAGGGTACTCCATGTGCCGCGTCAAGGAGGAGGCAGTAGACCAGGCTCGCGCGTGTGGATTACGCCAGGCTAGGTGGGGTTCATGCTTGCTGTTTTGGGACCGCAAAGCGAAGAGTTTAGCAAAGAGAGATTTTCTGTTGATGATCACATACAACGCCATGGTACGGCGGCTCAGATTGTTTCGTTCTTTTTTCCCGAGACACAAACCATCATCTTGCCGTTTCCCCTAGATTCTGCATAGGCAAATGATAATGGGCCCTTTTTTTTCTTCCTTTCGCACGTTGTCTTCTCTTCACATGTAAAAAGTTACACGGCGCCTCTTCCAGGGGCTGCTGCTAACGGCGATATTAACTCTTCGGTGGCCTTGCGGGCTCGTCATATGTTCTAATTTGCTTCTGGGTATCCCCGAACCTAACCGCAGTTTGGCGTGTTCCAAATCCTCTATACCGCCATATACAATATCATACAGACCTATCATCCACTTTCCCCTTAACGCCTTTCGCGTCCAAACCATCAGTAGTGTGACATGAAGTATCTCATAGCTATAACTCGTAAATCACCGTGTGTAACGTGGACGAGGGAGACAAGCATTAGGTACGTAACCCCCAACTGTACTTGGGGGTAGAAAAGGGACACGATGTTCGTTCAAACCGGCAACTCAGCGTTCCGCCGATTCCCAAAGCCGGGCACGCGGTCAATGAGCATGCCAATATAAGGACCGACAACAGGGGCGTTCCGCGCAAAACTCGCTATCGTGCCGAGGAAGTCGCCGAAGAGAACCATGATGCCGTATAGCTCAACGCAGAAGCCAATAAGTGCCCACCGCATCAGAATTAATAATAATCCTAGGAAGAAGGCCGCCGTGCCCTTGGCTTTTTGCTTGCGCGCGAAGAAGAGTAACGTCTTTTGGGGACCGATGATTATTGTGAGGCCGATTAGGAAGAGGATCTAGGTTAGACTCGTTAGGGCGGGCGTTGGAGCCAGGGAGTTGGTTTGCGAATATGGAGAGAGGTCATGGAAGGGAGAAGGGGTGGCATACATTGCCCATCGCAAGCCTGTGAGTGCGCTCTGTTAGAGGTGTGGATAGAGTATGTGTATTCGTAGGCCACTTACATTGCTCTATCAAAGAACAGCATAACACCTCCGATTAGGAAGAAGCCTCCTACATAGCTCACACATATCGTATCAGCGCCGCCGTAGAACTCTCAAGGGCTCGCGCACAAGCTAGCTACCCTAATAGGTAGGAGGCACACGAGCGTAGAAACAGCTTGGATCCATGGATATCACGTACCGCCAGAGCAGAAAGCGACCCCAATTTCTGTGTACAGTGTCAATGGTTAGCTGGCGCCATTATATCCCCTGAAAACTCCATGTTCCCATGTTTGCAAAGTCTTACTTTGGGTATCCGACAACCACATCGTAGGCATTTTGAAATCGGTAGATTAAAGAGGACGAGGATAAAGGGAAAGCTGATGGTCGCAGAGGTCTTATTAGGGCCACCGTAACGGCGAACACTGGATTGGACGCTCGCTTGGCAAGATATGGGCGTAATTGGGTTGTATCTCGAAGCTTTCAAGTGTCGCAATATTTATTTTTGAAGACATTCGATATGCTGCAATCAGGGGATAGAACACGAATCGCGGAATGAAACCTGACTCCCAACGCGACAGCTGTGGTTTTTGGTGGACAGCTGGTTAACAGCTGTTATCGATAACCTTTCTTGTTTAAATTCGATAAGAGAATTTTAGTTCTCCCTCACTTCTTTGCAAGTACCACATCCATCGATACAAATGTCGATTTTTTATTCAGTACTACCACTGCTATCAAGGGATGAGTGCTCCAAAGTTTCAAATATAATAGCCCTATGAGCACTTTGTATCCCCTGCCTAGTTTCTCTTGCTCTATTGGAGATTGATTCCCTGAGTTGTAAGGGTTCTCATCACTGAACGCGTGGAAGGTAAGATTAACGGAGAGGTGAATCAACTGTGAATATGTTTCCGTTAAACGCCGGCAAACCAGCCAGTACTTTATTGTATTGAGGGTTGTACGGCAAGTCCCTAAAGATCACTATAAGACCCTTAATATGATATCCCGCCGCGGCGTCCTCAGCTCTCGAGCTATGGTCACTGAGATTGATCCTCCCCATTCATTCTCGGTACCCGTCAGTCACAGGCGGAGAACAAACTTTCGTTCTCCGATCACGATTAAGCCGGAGCCTAACCTGCCATCCGTTGCCGAGAGGTGACTGATGCATAGGATAGGCTTGACTTTGTTGGTCGAACATTCGTAGCATCCTCATCTCTCCTTAACCACGTAGCGATCTTCTAATGCTCTAAAGTGAATGCTCACTTTCTAGATATAAGCTAGCCATATTGAAATTCCTCCAGTCAGAATAGCTATGGCAGAACCATATAGCATTACCACGCTTAATAAAACCATTTGCATGTGCCTTGAATAAACCCTCGCCCTTCATTTCAAAACTGTATGTGCACCTCTAGCTTCTAGATACTGCTCAGCCGCACCCTGAGGCAGCGTGCGAATGAAGCCGAACACCTCCTTGCTGTGATACCGTAACCGGCTCTTGGGGTCTAAATAAGGGGCAGGTAGGCCCGTAACATCGCAGTACCGCTTCGTGTGTGCAAGCGACGGCGCAGACTCGATGTTGGTGTACGTAGCACTAGGCGCGGCCGAAACAGTCGTCTTGCCGCCATTGGCTTCGTTCGGCTTCAAGCTCTTCTCCAGGACCAGCTTCGACAAACTACGCGAGGCCTGGGCGAGGTTCGGCTGCAGATTATTACTCGAGTTGTTGTTGCCGCTGGCGGACTGCTGGGCGGGCGTCGAGGACCCGCTGGTGCTGAGGCCGTCGCCGTCGCCGCCTGCTGGAGTCACAGTGCCGCTGTTGTCTTGCGGCGTGGCGACGATAGAGGCTTCTTTGCGCGAGGCGTCGCCGAGGATGGTCTTGATGTTCTTGTTGCGTCGCTGGTTGGGTCGCCAGTGCGGGTTGCGGAAGTTCTTGTGGATGGAGTGGATGTCGATCTTGTCAATCAGCTCTTGGTGCGCGATCTGGGCTTCTGTTGGAGCTGACATTTTGAGGTCGGCGTTGATAGATGGATGACGGGCGCGACGGTTTTCAATGGAAAGCAGTTTTATTTCTTGTCGTTTAGAATATGTAAATAGTTATGTTGAAACTGGTTGTTAAGTTTAGGTGTTCTCGAATTTCGGCATTGCGTTTGCGGGAGTGAATGCGTGTTCCTGAGCTTGAGCTTATCCCTGGACGACCATCAAATTTGCCATTGGTCACCGCCTAAATGTTTACAGTAATGCACTTACAGCGTCCACTATATGACTTCCAATATTCCATCTCGCAATCTACCAACAAACCCATTCAACCCATATACTACAAGATGGTATTTTGTTTACGGAATCCCTAATATTATTAATATATAGGCTGACTGTATTTTCAGGAGAGTCCTCATGAGCATCAGCAGAACCTGCTCTTATCGCGTATCATCACCAATGTTGTAAGTGGCATCCAATGGTTATTAAGCCCCGCTATTGGTAGCAACCTCAAATGACTTATACAATGTCTGTAGGAAAAACTCAACGAGGCCATCGTGGTTATGAACAAGAGCCTCCAGGAAATCAACATTCAGAATATGAACATTGAGCTTGTTGCGCAGATGTTCAAGAACTACCAGTCTAATGTTCTCTTCCATTTGGAAGGTAAGTTGCCCTCGGATCGTTTGATAGTTTGTTCTAACTCGCCATGCAGCCACGGACAACCTGAAAGATCCCTCATGAGCCATGCAGCTTGATGCTGAGAAACGAAGAGCATAAAGCCGTTTGATAGTTGGTGGAGGGTGCGCTATCCGTGCAGGCCATGTACGGTACACAATGTGACAACCGTCTGGTAAATACACTGGGAGGCTTCCCATCTGTCTCATGAGGAAACTCAACACTATGTTTTTTTTTTAGATCCTATAGATCTCAAGAGTTTTGAACAAAAAGGGTAGTGTAATAAGTCGCTCTATAGGCCCTATATAATGAGAATCATTTGGCAAGAATACCTTAAAAATAACGTTGAGGAAATCTTCTCTGTGCATGATATACGGGGTATACATATGTAGGTAGATATACGTATTCGTATAAGACGCGATTACATACCTAGGTACATACATAACCCGTGAAGACGCGAAGCTCCTACGTAAGAAGTATGTACTTCTACCGTACTACCTTAAATTGGTTCCACCGAATAATCCAATTTCGATGACACCAACCTTATCAAAGCATCTTATCCAACGGACTAGGTAAATAAACGCATGTACCAATTGGGGATCTTTCAGCACAGTGCCGACCTCCGCCGCAAGCAAGGGCAGCTGTCTCTTGCTTGTCAGCCTTGCATCTCCAGACGATTCAGGCGTAAGGAACTTTAAACCATTCACTTTTCCTGTGGCGGCGCGGGTAACGCATATACCACTCGCATAAATTTCTTACCAATTGATAACACCAATTTCGATATCAATCCAAGAGCTCCCACCTGTCCCAACTTAAACCATGCAACATTCGCAACACCCATAATCATCAAGACCGCATCACGACTGCATATCCCACCACCATGGCGCCGTCGGCGATCGATCCCCCTGCACTTCCTGTGCGACAGGAGAAGACTTACCCACCTGCGCGAATCTACCCCGTAAAGGAGACCAAGTTCGAGAAACCTATTCCTCCCCAACCTGATGGTCGCGAAGAGGCTTTGTCAAGGCCTGCCGGTACTGTTGCTATCGTCATTGACAATGGTGCGCTTCCTCATATCCCACTATAATATTGAGTTGCTAACTTGGATTTCGTATTATAGGCTCATCCGCTGTCCGATCTGGATGGTCGTTCGAATCGAAACCGCGATTGAGCATACCTCCCATCATGGCCAAGTACAGAGATAGAAAGCTTGGCAAGACCTATTCCTTCGCAGGTTTCGACTGTTACGCCGATACGACCGCTCGAGGACACATCAGAAACGCCTTCGAAGCTGGAACTGGTATCGTTAGCAACTGGGACGTGGAAGAACATGTGCTAGATTGGACATTCTTGAAGCTAGGCATGAATAACGCGGAGGGTTCAATTGATTTCCCCATCGTCATGACCGAGGCTGTAGCAAACCTCCCCTACTCGCGAAAATGTTCGATCCCCATAGTTCCCTCTAATTTGAACACAGCTAACACGTTATAGCCATGAACGAGATCATATTCGAGTGCTACCAGGCGCCGTCACTTGCAACCGGCATAGATTCTCTCTTCTCTTACCGTTACAACAAGGGCAAGACTGGGCTGGTTGTCTCTTCTTCCTACAGCTCGACCCATGTCATACCCGTGTTTGACTCGAAGGCAATGCTAGCCCAAGCCATCCGACTAAATTGGGGAGGATGGCATGCCGCAGAATACCTCCTCAAGCTCATCCGCCTAAAGTACCCATCATTCCCGGGAAAGCTCAACGCCTCCCAGGCAGAGAACATGATCAAGGATCACTGTTACATTTCTAAGAATTACGATGAAGAACTACGATCCTACCTGGATTGGACGGGCCTAGAAGACCGAGACATCGTAATTCAGTACCCTTACACAGAGGAAGTAGTGGTCCAGAAGAGTGAAGAGGAGCTCGCTCGAATAGCCGAGCGAAAGAAAGAGAGCGGTCGGCGGCTACAAGAACAGGCAGCAAAAATGCGTCTAGAAAAGTTAATGCGAAAGGAATCTGAGTTAGCGTACTATAAAAAGCTACAGGAGAAGATCAGTGATGCAAACAAGAAAGACACAAGACGCCTTCTTGACGCAGAAGACATGAAGGATGAGGCTGCGCTTGAACGCACAATCAAGGAGCTGGACAAGTCTATCAAGCGTGCCCGCACGAAAGACGTGGGTGGCGATCCGGAGGAAGAGCAAGAAACTCCCGATTTCAGTCTCCTTGAAGTACCAGACGACCAACTTGACGAAGCTGGCCTGAAGATGAAAAGGCATCAACGACTCCTGAAATCTAATCACGAGGCACGCGCACGCGCTAAGGCTGAGAAAGAGGCCGAAAAAGCGCGAATTGCAGAGGAAGAGCGGTTGGACAGAGAGCGTCGCGAGAATGATCTCGAGGGCTGGCTGGAGGAGAAGCGAGTGGCGCGCAATCTTACTCTACAGAAAATGAAAGAGAGGGATCGCCTAAAGGCAGACTTAGGAAACCGCAAATCATTAGCATCCCAAATTCGCATGAAATCTATTGCGAATCTCGCTTCTGATAACCCTCGAGGCAAGCGTCGTCGTGGCGGAGATGACGATAACTTCGGTGCAAACGACGAGGACTGGGGTGTGTACCGACAGATTCAAGTGGGCGAGGGCGGTAGTGACGACGAAGAAGGCGAGGAAGACCTTGAAGGCACACTTAAGGCTCTTGAGGAGGACCTCCTCCGCTACGATGAAAGTTTCACCCACGAACATACGTGGGAGGCGCAGAACGACTGGAACAAGAGTCTTTTACATGCCTTCTTGCGTGGACCCCGACCCTTCGATCCCTCTTCCCAAGCTGAGACCCACCAAATCCACCTCAACGTCGAGCGTATACGTGTACCGGAAGTCGTTTTTCAACCGTCCATCGCGGGAGTGGACCAAGCCGGGCTCGTCGAGATCGCAGGCGACATCCTGACACAACGGCTCGTAGGCATTCCCGGTCTAAACCGCGACGATTTCCTAAAGGATATCTTCCTGACCGGTGGCAACACGCTTTTCGAGGGCTTCGATGATCGACTGCGGCAAGGTTTGACGCCGCTTCTACCCATCGATGCTCCGCTTAAGATCCGCCGCGCGCAAGACGCCATTCTAGATGCATGGAAGGGTGCCGCTCAGTGGGTCGGAACGGATGCTTGGAAAGCGGCTACGGTGACGAAGGCGGAATATCAAGAAAAGGGACATGATTACCTGAAGGTACGTCAGTGACTGGATCTAACTGTCTAGTTGTCCTCTTCTCTGTACTATGACATAATTATACCCCTGTATTATATGAAATCGCTGTATCTAGTGGATCGGCGATCTATGGTATTTCGTCAACTCCTATGTATGGCAGCTTGCGGCTCTTTCTGCCTTAAGCTAGGAGTCAGGAAACTTACTTAATCCATAATATCAATAATATCAACACATCGTCAATCCACGAGTGTGGAGTGTTTTTAGTTAATTCTATTCACCCCATCCTATCCTATCCTATCCTATCCATCCCATCCCATCCCACGAAGCAGAACTAAATCCTTTTTTCCACACGAGAACCCGTCGGTAGCACAGCATTGGTTCCTCAACATTAACATTTTATTTTTAAATCCAGGAACATGATATGGGCAACTCGTATTCTTGAGCGCGCCCCCTCTCCTCTCCCCCGGACGAACCACCACCACCACCACCACCACCGACCTCATATACCATGCATCCATCCATACATCCATACATCCATACATATGACATACACATCATACCCCCTTACTAAAACCGGAGGGTCCGAACGGTCTCCGCTCGGAGCTCGCAGCAATGGGCCGAAGAAGGACAAAGGGTCGAAGGATCGACGCGGGAAAAGGAATGTTGAGTTGAGGTAACGGTACGTGCGGTGCTAGGTACCTACCTAGGCTAGGTAGCGTATGCGAAGGAACGCTGGGGGCTTTGGGGGGTGTGGTTTTTGGTAGCGACGGGCACGGGATCTGTATCGCTCGCCTAGGCGACTGGGACAAATCCTTCAGGCTGGGCTGGTACCACGCCCGGCCGCGGCAGTGTAACATGGGATGCACTACCTACAGCGTGGCTCTCGTTGGACGCCAGATGGGCGATGAACGGGTAATATACTCCCATATTCAATAATAGCCCATACCTACCTCGTGCCTACCCGGTTACTCATCGAAAAGGAAAAGGAAAAAAGGAAGCAAACATAACGAGAAAATATGTCCTCATATGAAGTAGGCTAGTTCCCGGGTATGAGAGATATACGATACACGGTTTACACAGGCGAAAAATCCATTGGTGTATCATTGAGAGTGAGTCAATTGGAAGACCTTAAAAATTTAACCTAATGGAAGGCGACACTATTGTTTCATTATCAAGAGAGAAAGTTAGCTCGCAGACCGATTTCCGAGCGAATGTATTCGATTCAAACGATAAATAATTCGTCGGATTTCCATTTCCATGTCCATGGTACGGTATTGACTAAAAGGTCTCTCACGCGTAACCTGCTTTGCAATTATCATCCGCCTTCTGAATATTGACCTCATTGCCTGCCTGCCCTGACTCGTCTTAATAGATGACGAGTTCTCACTTTGCACACCCTATGCTCAATTCCGATCCCTTCGCAATAGACCTTCCTGTCGAAACCCTCCCTGTCTTTGTACCCCTCTGTTGTGTTGTCGGGGATGCAGTAATAAACCGTCTAAGACCATCGCGAAACATTCATCCGTTACTACGGCCGTCGCGGCACGGCCTTCGCAACCCTGGTATGATGCTCTCGAACGCCTAAACCGACCAATTGTTGAATAATAATAAAAAACCTCATGCGAAGCCTTGTAACGCCACATAATGACAGATATAAAATTAGGCTGAGGGTCGGAATCTCTCCTCTTTTATCTGCACCCTCGACACCATTCGTTCCCCACCTACTGCCCGCCACGATGGAGTTCTAGTTCCCGTAGAATCCGCCCCTTCCTCCACCAGAAAAGTTTCCTCGGAAATTGCTTGGTTCTGGGTAAGCATACTGACGATATGGGTCGTCATGCATACCTTGTCTCAATAAGTAATCGGCATCCTGCTCCGTCTCATGAGTTGACTAGGCTCGCAAAGACGACGGGGCTGGTAATCCGTCCTGCTGCAATTGTCTGCGAATCTCCTCTGCTGTTTGAGTGTCTTCATTGGCCTCTGCCTTATAAGCCGGCTTCGAATACAGGCCATCCGCAGAAGGCTCTCTAGCCCTTAAACCGGCTACCGCTGCCGCGACGTCCGCTAGCGTACCGGCGTTGTTGCTGTTCGAGCTAGGTTCAGGGGCCGCGGTCGCGTGTGCGCCACGAGCACTAGTAGACGCCGCACTAGGAGGCCCAATGTTTACATTCGGTGGCGGCTGAGGTAATTCGACCTGCAGATCCAGGAGGCGAGACTGTAATTGGATGACGTACTCGCGAAGTGCATAGTTATCGTTCTGAATAGCCTTGAAGCTGTGCTCCATCTCCCCATATTCGCGCACTTGCTGTTCGAGCTTCTTGATGTAATGCTCCTTTCTTTGTCGAAAAGCACGCTACAATATCTTGTTAGTTACGTAATGTTTGACCCTAGTGAGTCTCGATATAGTGGAGCCAGACTGGGCAATACACGAGCCGTTTCCACCGAAGACATAATGAGATCCTCGGCTCTCTAACCGTATTGAATACGGTGGCTCCAGCTTGCAAATCATGGAACAACAGGGAAAAAAGGCCCACTTACTTGAGCAGCTCTATTTTGGGCAGCTCGCTTTGACTGAGATAATTCCCGCTTCGCCTTTCGTCCATCGGTGACAGAATCATCAGGGTCATGCCCTAGAAGGCCTTGAGCAGCCATCCCAGCGACAGGAGATCCAGAAACAGGGCCGGCTTCGTCGGACGGAGGTGAGACTCCTCTCTGCATCATATCAGATGCTGGTACACCCGTAGTCGTCGTTCTGAGCTGAGGGTGAATATGCGACTGTGTCTCTATACTTGAACCGCCGTATCCATGCGATTGGGGTGACGGTCGTATAGGCTTGAGAGCGGGATGAGCTGTAGCGACAGTAGGTATTGAAGATGGCGCCGACGTGGATGATGAATGAATCAAATAATTCGTTCCCTGTTCAAGCTTTGCGCGCAATTCAGGATTTTCTGAAACAAAATTGTTGTGTCAGTGAATGAAACACCAGTATAGGGTATGAAGTATATATCTAAAAACGGGAAAAAGAGATATAAAGAGGGTATCAGAATTTAAGCCACGAAGTAAATGAGGCGGACTAAAGGTCGACTATGTATGTAGGAAAGCTTGTCAAGGATGTAGGCGGGTATTTCGTAATGGAAGGATATGGGCCACCGGAAAAGCAAATGGATGGATCCCAGATTGACCTTGCAACGCGACCCCGAAGCCGTCAAAAGTAACAGCAAAAACTCCTGGCGCCAGCATATGAGGTATGTCTGATTACATGTTCGCAGCAAGAGGTGTGACTTGAAGCGACTTAGACGGTCAAGGCATAGCTGGGGTGGTCCAAGGGGGGTGTATGCTGCGCAGTAATGCGGCGTCACGGTGGAGGGGTGTGTGTATTGAGAACAAGGGGATGGGGGGTTCAGGTTTCGATGGATGGTTGGAAAATCTACCTAGGTACATACCTAGAGTATGTAGTGAGTGTAGGTACCATAGTAGTAGTATGTAGCCATAATAGCGCTAGAAGAAAAAGAAGCTAAAAAAGAGCGGCAACTTACCACTTAGGCCGGTGTGGTTCTGCATTTTGGGTATCTGAGTCAGCATCAAGATTACGAAAGTTTTGTGTGGTGACGACTTGTGAGACCGTTACTGCAAGCGAAATACGGGGCGGGAACGGAAATAGTTCCGTCCAAAACGCACAACCGAGTGTTACTACTAGGTAGAGTGCGCAACGTCTCCGCTCGGAGTAAGGACGGCGTTTGTTGTTGCAGGGGTGGAAAGTCAATTTGAACACCGAATAGGTATGAGGTATGTACAACCCCCTAGTAAGGTGGTTCATCACACACCAAGGTTTAAGAAAAACGATGTGGCTGGAGTGTAATAAAGAAGCACGAGAATCTTTCTAGTTGCTGACCTGGCCGATGGCTATAGTAGTAGCGGCAGCCGTAGCGTACTCCATAAGTACAGGCAACAGTTGCTGCTGGTGTCAATAGTCGCGCGTCGCCAACTTTTTTTTTCTTTAGGGTATCAGTATCTGGCGGTGGGCTGATCTCCCGAAGATTGATTGCGCCTGACGGAGTGGCTGCCGTAGTTGATGACTCAAGGTGGTAGTCTTCGATAATTAACAAGGAAACTTCGATATTTGCTGAGTACGCCTGGCGAAATTCGGCGAGTAACAGATTGAACAGACCAATCGAAGCCCCAGATTTCCTCGTCGTATAGCCTACCCAATCTGGTGTCGGCAGAATATCAAGGTGACCTCACGGGGTTAAGGACCCAATGATACCCGTAACTCCACGTGACTGATCTATCGTAATAGATTATTCAGCGAAGGTTTAATAGGTCGGTGAATCTATCCCTTTGGAGTGATGAGCGTCAGAGAAATAATGCAAAACAAAATACCTCGTGAGGAAAATGAAAATTAAGAACGGGACACACAACACAAATTCCAGCTGCTAGGCTCGGTCCCGTGGCTGGTGCGTAACTGTGAACAGTGCCACACACACAGTGTCTTAGTTAAACCCCGAAATGCCGCCAATAAAGAGCAGTGAGTTGAATGAGTGGGGATATTAAGCTGCTTGTTGGTTTACCTACAGGTACAGTATGTGGATGACCGAAATGTCCGAGGGGGGAAAGGAAGGGAACGAGGATTGTTGATCAGACAGTGAGGTCAATGTGGTTTGTCAGCACATGCAAGCTGTGCACGCCCTACACTAGATGTACCACCAGTACGTAGCTACCACCACAGCCAAGCAATCAAAAGGACGAATGGAAATTGCTAGTATATAGATGTGGGGATTGTGGACTTGATAGCTGACCGAGTAGTATGTACGCTTGGTACGTAAAAACTAAAAGCTAAAAATTCTCAATTCTACCAGACGTTTGCGTAACAAATCGATAGCGAACTGCCGGCGGGAGAATTTGAATGATGCGTGTTGGTGGTTGCGCAATGGAATGATGGCGTGAAAAGTGGTTGGGCGGCGTTTCTTCTTCGTAATCAATGTTGGTTTGTCATTCGTGTAACCTGACTAACGATAATAATAACCACAACAATAAGGAAGTTGCGAATTGATACCCGAAACAGATGGTCACTACAGGTTAAAAGGACTTGAGGGACTGCCTACATACCACAGGTACCTCAGGTAGCAGCTGCCTTCCCATCAGTGATACCTTACAACTTCCACCACAAGTTGTTCTTCTTCCAACCTTGGAATGTTGGAATGCTCGGATTCCGCGCTGTCGGCCGAGGCGAGGCAACTTTCCTTAGCTAAAATCATTAATACCATGACTGCCCATGTACTTATCATGTACCTGCTTCGGCTTTCATTCCATCCGCCGTTGTACGAAACAATGAGTCCCCTTCCTTTCTAGGTAATTCTTCCCACTCCACATTTACGCCCGTACGTACAGGTACTTGCTCAGTACGAGGTCATTAAAACTTCCGATATATGTATTTGCAAGTCACTTATACGACAGGAACATTGAAGGTAAGCACCTTTTAATTGTACGCAAATGGCTAAATGTATGCGGCACGAGATATACCTAATATCTTTGGTAAAGCAGGCATTGTATGCTATAGCTGGGCTGAGAGATGAGAAGACTACGTACCTAGTAATAATGAAGATCGGACTTTTTTTCGCCTTCTCTTTCTTGTTCTTTTGTAATATGGCCTGTGTACGTATATGTATGTAGGCCTTAGCATCGGGTCTTGGAACTCTTTCGGCTGTATCGTTCTCCAACTATGCATACACCATGGGGCATTAGTTAGCTACCTACAGTTTTCGACGTCCCATAACACCTTGCTCTCTTTTGCTTGCAGCATTGCAGCAAGTCTCAAAAAGCTTCGCATCTTTAATCCTTTTTGTGCTCACATCGTTACGTAAGGTATCACGAACCGAAAGCTGGATGCAACATGTAGGTAAATCAGAGTCTTAAATGGCTTACACAACATTTGGAACTACCTCCCGCACACCAAATACCTAAAAGGGCTTTTCGTCACAATTCGTTCATTAAAATCCAAGCCCCGAGATTAATGCAAAAGTTCCAAACGAATACTTACGTAATGCAACAGGCTAAAGATGCCCTCCACCGAGCGCACGGTTTCATTACTAATACGTAAAGGAACCCCCGGGTCTCTTGGCGGTCTACCTAGTACCGAGATGTACGATTTCATGTGCAGGGTTTCATGCGACGCTCAATTGATTGGGTCATGACATAACGGGACATCGGTGGTCTAGGAAGTAAAAGGGAATTCCAAGGGTCTTTGTGTGACACGCGATCTGGTTACCTCTACCGTAACAAAAACGGTGAGAACAATGGAGCATGTCCGAGCGAGCTAACCAGTCGAGTCTCGAAACCTCGAAATTTACACTAGTTGCCTACCGTATAGTGTTAGTAATAACGGTTGCGTGTAAGTCGACAAATTACCTAAGCATAGTATACTACTATTTTAGGTAATCCCTCGCCTGTTAATAAGATTTAAGCCAAGAGCCTCATGGTAGGGATCTTTTTTTATTACCTCTTTAGGTAATAAGAATGTAAATGGATCTGCTCACTGATATCAACTTGAGAACTTTTCCATACATACTATGTATATAACAATAATGGGTATCAATTTGATGATGACAATGTATGTATGTTGGATCTCACTTAGCGCCATCCAATCCCAATAAACTTGGAAGAATCGAGATTGATACGCAGGCCAATATATTCCCGCACCTCCCTAGAAGTCTTGGCATTCCGCGGCGGTCATCGGCAACAAAGGCACTCCTCGCTCTTCATGCCGTTGGAGACTTTTTTGCTGTCGGGTTTTAATTGCGCGTTGGCCTACAGCTTACTCTGGTTCTCTGCCAAGCAGAGCTACTATGAGCGTCTGAACGTTAGACAAGCCTAAGGCGGAAAGCCGATTCCATCGCATTGTTTCTTTAGTAATCCTGTCGATCTATCCCCCTCCACCAAACTTTAGGAGGTTGTGTCACTTCTATCAGCCATTTTTGCCTGATATCTTCGCATTGTCATGAAAATGCGATGAGCTGGTAGGGAATCGACCGGCTCTTGATTGATACGGCGTAAATGCGGTAAACGGGGAAAGAAAAAAAAATTCAAAGCCCAGGAAGGATTCGCAAGATTGCGAGACATTGTCGACTCATATTACCTGATAACTTGTATGCCCTAGTCGAAAACAAGCGTCACCTACAGTATTAGCATGTGTGACGCTTCTTTCATGGATGGCACATCGATTGATTGGCATCCCCGTATAATCCTACTTGGTTGCACAGTATACGAACTTACAAGCTGAAAGTGAGTAGTATTGATGCCTGAAATTGGTTCGCTCGACCTCTGATTATGCAGAGCCTCGAGCCCACTATGCCGCAAAGTCCGCTCACCGTTTTGAAATTGGGGATAAATGATAAATCCAAATGATGAGAGCCAGACGGCATCTTAACCCTATCAGTGTCAACTAGTGGTATCCTATCATACCGTTTCACATCTTTACCCTCCGCGCATTCGAATTGAGACGTAACCCAAGCGCAATGCACGTCTCGTCTCAAGTATAGGCAGTTATAGGATTGGGTAAGAGATTAAAAGCGTTCAGTGTTAGGTTTGATATTTAGCCCTCACGTCATGCCAACATCATTAGGCATGTTGGTTTCGTCCTGTACATCAACAAAAACCGAACATCCGACAAGCATAGGATTAGTAATCTTATATTTCGTAACGGTTGGCCAATCTTGCGTCGCATTCAGCATGCAGAATTGTGAGTTCTCGGCCCGGAAATGCTGCGCAACTGTGCAAGCGATGGCCAACATAGGCTCGTTAAGTCTCAGGATACAGTTAGGATCCAAGTTTAAGTCTATACTTAGCATCATAACATAAGCGAGGTTAACCCAAGGCCCTGCGGACTTCTCTTTCTGAATAAGCTTCGATAAAGCCTGCCGGGCGGAAGAATGTTATCGTATAATAAATAGGGAGATAGCCTAGCTCTACTTTGCTCTACCGTTTTGAGAAAAGCTGGGGATTACCCGTTTGGGGTATTGGTGCTTACCTATCCCATCAGACCAAATGACTAATAGACTCTGCACAAGTCATCTCTCGTAGCCAACCCGTTACGATTCGTTGGTCTCAAAAAAAGGGCCCGATTAGGAATGCGGAACGGAAGGGGTCTCAAAGTAGCATGGACGCGTTGGTTGCTGACAATGCATATTTGTATGTACGTGATCTACGCACGCCCATGCTGGGGTAAGCTTCAATAGCTATGTTACTATAGGGGCAATCAAGGTATTACTGTGACTTAATACAGGCTATGGCAACTTGTAGGTACGGCATTTCATTCTATACCCAGTACGGAACTATCTCCTATAGGATCGAGAGTAATTGCTTCGACTATCCACACTTAGCAGCTACCTAGGAGCTACCTTGGAGGTAGCGTGGCTGAGAAACCGGGAGTTGTTGCCGTTCCAGCTTCGACGGTTATAGTGGGCTATGTCCCATCTTGATAGCATACCTAACAAGTCTCTGGGGTACTTTTTGTAAGTGCAGTATGTTGGTGGATATAGGTCCCAGTTGTTAGTTCCTTCGACTGATTTAACACTTAGTTTGGACACCAGGCAGCGATTTCACATGGCCAGGTACAATTTTCTAGCACCTCGAACAGCGTCCATACAGAGCCTCGAGAGAGCTAGCTTACTATGCGGTCTAACTGCATTCTATGAGTCGGTTGGATATGGCATCTTCCTTCATCCACTCAGCTATCTATTAAACTCCTCAGCCCCCAGCTGATGAAGTCCTACCTACCGTTTCTTATTGTCTTTCAGTCGATAATTAAGCCTCATGAGGATACCCTTTACCACAACCGGGTCGCCGCCATGAGAGACATGTAATCATGCACAAGACCCATATACTAGTCGCTTTTCCGGACTCAAAAGCAGGAACAGAAGCTGGGTGATTGTATCAACAAGCCTATAAACAACACTACCTAAGGAGAAACCAGAACAGTGCTTGCTGGAGACCAAAAGAACCACCAGAGGAAAAAAAAACAGTTTGGTTACTCAGCATACCCAGCCCCAAGTCCATAAGACTTTATTTAGTGCTTGCTATATTAAGAAGCTGGGCGGGTAGCATAGAGAACTTGAGGCAAGACATATTAAGAAGGTCGTTGCCAACCTCATTCAACTTTCGAATGCTTACAGGCCAGTCTACGAAGGTCCGTGCCGCTTGATCACGGCTTACGGAATAGGATCATGAAGCATAAATGACTTTCTGACTTGGGATGACATGGCTCCCCACGTTGGGGAATGTCCCGCCAAGGAATCAGAGCACGAAGCCGGGCGCATCGACCTGGTTCTTGAAACTCCGGGCAGGTTGCGCCCTAACGGAGGCTGAATGTTCGGACTTTGGGAGTCATAAATACTATTTTGGAACCTCCGAAAGCTGCCATATTCCACACCCAGGCCGCAAGATTCTAGATGCGAAGATGGCAATATTATAAGAGCCAGGTCATCAGAAGCCTACATATTGTATGCACGAATCTGGGTGAAATGGGACGACGCTGTTCCTGTTATGGAACACATACGAAAACAGTCTAACGCACAGAGCCTTGGCATCTTTGATTACGACAGACAGGCTACGACCGGGAATGAGCATGTCTAACCATACCACCGGTGCTTGTGGCGTTTTTTTCGTTATCGTCGTGATTGTCATACCCGTAGAGGAGGGATGGGGAGGAGACATCCACCATCCACGTGGGAGCCTCATCATGGATGTTGCTCGGACCGGAATCCACCGGGGATCAAATACCTAGGTATGTAAGCTGAAATCACGTCTTAGCGAGATTAACAAATAATAAGTCTTCCCATCCGTTAGAAACTGTAGAACGTAGGTCTCGTAAAAAGCTGGGCGACTCACAAGCGGTGAGTACTGCACCAACAACTAGTCAATGCGGTCTGCTGACAACAGGATACCTACGGGACAGGATGCGGATTTAGTAGGGGATAGCTCAGCCCGAATGAGGCATGATAAAGCGACCGTGCCCTTATGAAACAGACGATCACCTGCAGCTAATTCGGTGATAAGAGCTGAATACCCGAAAGCAGTAGGTGTGTTGTACCAACAGTTCAAAATATGCCTACATGTAATCAACATATTTGGATTTTTTTCGGTACTATGTATACGGTAGAGAAAAGGGAGCTTTGTGTAACTGATTTCTAGGATGTATAGGCCTAACCTAAGTAGGTAATAGGTAACAAGTAACACAACTTTGAAGCTTAACCTTAAGCTCAAAGCTCAGGCCACCACCTAGGTTAGGTAACTTTGTGTGTAACGAATTGCAAATAAACGCCGGGAATTACACATTTTGATATCAAGCTTCGCTAATTCATATTCCTCTACCGAATCAATGAACTCCAAAAAGCAAGCAAACCAGGATACCTCGCAATCTGCTTCCAATCTAAGAGACTATCTAGGTATATACGAAAACACTTAGGTTACACTACAAGCTACCAGCTATTCAGTAATCTAATAATAGTTTGCCTCGCGCCTAATCATCTAATGCACGCTCGATATACACGCCCTTTACTTCGATGCGCTAGCACTACCGTGAGGGCAGCATCGAACGCTTCTCGTGGAACGGAACGCCACTACCGTCAGGCCATTGTGTACCTTCACAGGCGTTCGTTCTTATCTCAGGGTCGGCGAACTTTCACGAGCTCACCAGTTATGACGGCACCAGCTCAAGCCCAAGTGCCTCAGTTCTCGGCCGGCGTCGACGAGCCGGCTCTGACTCGGGTCCTAGAGCCTCTGCTGGCATCAGCAGGTCGCGGGGGCAGGTGGGCACTAATTCCTGGCGGCGAGGGTCTGGAGAGGAGCTTCAAGTTCAAGACGTTTACCAAGACGTGGGTGAGTCAGCCATTAGGCCCAGTTCTCCCTCCACATCGTACCATCAGGTCCCTTCGCTGTATACCTCTGGATACGGCATTTAATCTATTTGGCCGCAGCGGTTCCCGAGGGTCACCCTCATTGGAGCCGCGTCTACATCAGATCCCATCCCTTACCTTACCCTGCCCCCATGTACGAAGGGACTGGAGAAAAAAAAAGGGAGAACTGCCGGTGGGCTAAGTTTGGATAATCAACTGGAAACTTGGTATCCAAGTTGCCGCCATATTGAGCCACCTTGGGGTGCCAGCATAACTCTCGCATGATCGGTCCACCTCCGGGTGTCGACGGCGGGAGACTATGACTGGAATACCGGAGGGCGTTACACCTTCAGGGTCCAGTTTTCAATTCTTGATTCGGGAAAAAATACCCTACTGCTAACCATACCACGCCATGACTGATCAAGAGCGATCAATGGTCTTCCTGCTGACGCCAACGAAACCCTATTCGCCGGTGTCGGTGCTCAAAGGGGTTTCATATAGCCGTCTGGCTGGATGAAATGGTGGCATACGGAGACTCGGGGTAGTCCTCTCCGGACACTATCTGATGCCGAAAAGCCTATACGATCCCTACGGCCGCACCAAATACCGTTTTACAAGTCCTCTAAGAAGCCAATACCATAATGGACTTTACTAATCAATATTGATTTCCTAGGACTTCATGACTGCAGTATCACTGCAGTGTAAAGTAAAGAACCATCATCCAGAGTGGTCCAACGTAAGGCATGCCCCGTCGTTATTCCCTTTCTACGTATTATATGAGATAGTACATCTCGCACGCGTACTATTACGCATCATCGTTTCAACCCCAACCCCCAGCCCTAGAAACTGGCGTGTCAGCCTCAGGTTACGAATCGCCCCCCTGCTGTTTCACGGCATGGTGGAGAGAAGTAGCGAGCTGCATGCAGTCATTCAGATATCTACCCGCCCAAAATCTCCTATCTACCTACATAGGTAATAGCCGACTACACGATGGACATAATCACATGCCTGTCACGTCTTGCTGACTGATGATATACGACGGCTGACTCATCTACTCGTCATCCGTGTGTAGGTGTATAATACGACGTATATCCGGTGGACGACTCATAACCCCAAGGGCCTCTCCGCTAAGGATGTCGAACTGGCGGCCATTTGCGACAGCCTTGCCAGGGACTT
Source organism: Hypoxylon sp. EC38 (assembly GCA_002120335.1). Lineage (NCBI taxonomy): Eukaryota > Fungi > Ascomycota > Sordariomycetes > Xylariales > Hypoxylaceae > Hypoxylon > Hypoxylon sp. EC38. The sequence goes on along the minus strand of KZ111236.1, from coordinate 1,596,629 downwards.
CGGCGAGATTATTGAGGAGAACGGCGGTGGTGATAGCCGCTCACTAAAGCAAGTGGCTGACCGCGTAGTTACACAAGCGGGCGACTGTTGCACGCCTAAGAAATAAGGGGCTCCGAGGAGGTCATGAGGCTCTTGACATCAGACCATTTTTTGAGTATGCCTCCACAACCCGTCTTACTCTATATAACTGCGGTAGGGGTTTGATATCGTGTACGATAGAGTTCTCTGATTAATTGCTAGAGTTGGGTAAGAAAGCGCGATACCATCGCCACCAACATCTACGGGCACTCTCTAACGACACCGCCATGGCTAAACTTAAGAGAGAAATCCGCGCCGAGCATATCATCATGAGATAGTTATGCTGAGCCTCTTACTACAAGCACCTGGACACCAAGCAGCATATTACATGTACGAAATTGGCCACAAGTTCACATACATTACTGAAGACCGGATATTTTGAGCTTTGCTTCGGATCCAATGAAGGACGCTGAGCTTGATATTAATCTATGGTGCTTTTTGTTCTCTTCTCGTCGTTAGAATTACAAAGGTGTATTAAGGCAACCAGCCCGAGTCTATAGAATTAACGATCGACGCAAAAATCGTAGAATGTCGTTCTCCTGGTGCCGCGCGTCTTTTTGCCATTAGGGTCAACTTGCCCTTCCTCAGTGACCAGCATTTCTGATACCTAGGAGCAAGTGGTTCAGGGACCGGCGGAATGCCATCACTGACTGACCCGCCCGATTTCATATTTTACGTCCCATTGAAAGGCGATGGAGCTTTTTATTTACTCGGCCTTCTTGGCCTTGATGGCCTTGAGCTTCCTCTCCCGGCGGCGCTTGGCTGCCTCGGGGCCCGACTCGGTGTCGAGCATCCAGTCCCACCATGTGAAGCTGGAGGAGTAATTGCCGATGAATTTCTCGTGGTGAATATCGTGATGAGCGGCACCGGCCCAGAAGGGGAGGAAATGCCTTAAGCTCCACGGGAAGTCGTAGCCGCTGTGCGAGTCGATGGCCTGGAAGAGGCGGCCGACAATCCACATGTACATGGTGAACAGGTGGAGCTCGCCGGTCAGGGAAACCCATAGGATGGGGCTTCCGACTGTTCCGAGGGCGAGGAGCATGGTCTCGATCGGCGACGCGTACTCGGCGGCGAGACCGAAGGGAGCGGAGTAGGTGTGATGGAGTTTGTGAATCATCTTGTATAGAGGGCCGTAGTGCAGAGCCCGGTGGAACCAGTAATGCCATGCGTCTTCCACAACGAAGAAGACGGCAATTTGCAAGGCCATGGTCGTGATCTTGGGGAAGGGAACGCCATAATCCATGCCGAAGTAGGTAGCGATAGGGTGGAAGAGCCAGATCTGAGGAAGCTCGACGGTGACATGGCTGAGAAGCACGAGACATGCGCATTCCCATTGCTCTTTCCATGTCGGGATCTTCTGGTTCTGAATCTTGTACTTGTTGAAGTAGGGAATGCGGTCGAGGACCATATAGGGAATACACCGGCCGAAGTAGATGATCTCGTGCATTAAGAAACTCATGATACCCGTCGCTAATGTGTCATTCTGCATCCACAAATACCAGGCCTAGGATTATTGAGTCAGTTTACTGCATTGTACCTGGCGCTTGGGGAATAGGGGAAGACTAACAGCCCAGGCGCGCTCTACGATGTTGAGCTGGACATTGTATTTCGATACCTCCTCGAAGACGCCCATAAACGTATCGGGATGGGTGAAGGCGCCCGCGACGGTGGCATTACTGCAAAGCGCGCAATTAGTATATGGCTGAGACACGTAATTGTGTAACTTGACAAGCTGTGGAAGGAAACATACATTGTCGCCATGATGGGAGTAAAGATACAATATCAGCTTCAACTTATTATCCTTCCTTCAATGCGAGGTATTATCCCGGGTTGCCAAGATGGTAGGATGAGGAGCTGTACCGACACTGGTAGAATAGGAAGGGAGAGAAAAAGTGTCGAGAAGGCGACTGATATTTGTTACAACTCAGGAGAATAAGGGCGGTGGAAGGCGATAAGGAGAAGATTGAAGGTTTTGGATTTTAGGGGACCCTTGTAATTCCCGGACATACGACCAATCAGTCTAATGCTGCCACAATGAGCCCACTGGAATTAGCTCTACCCGTCCTGCTTGCTTCTTTGTGGAGTAAGTTCGCCAGGGGACGCGCATTTCGCAGCTCTGAGTGGCTTCTCGTATTCGTATTTTAAATTGTTAGTGCTGCAGAATCCTCAATCGCAATTTCCTAGATCAGATAACTTTATCGGATAATCCACGGCCAAAACTGCAGACGGCTGAGACCAATCAAGAGTCACCTGACCGGCAATACTCCTTCCCGAACAACTTGAATGTTGTCCAATCCTCGATGTTTCTTACCTAACCCAAACAGCCGAATCAGGCCTTCCTCATCACCATGTACCTTACCCTATCGAGTCTAGAGCTTCACAAGCTAAAGCCGTGAACCACAGCTTAAGTGCTTGAATTTTTTTCTGCATGGTTTTATGACCTCATTCAAATGAACAAAACGTCGAAATTGAACATCGACTGACAACATTCGACCTGTGGAAAATAATCCACGTCGGACTCACCGCAATCTCATATCGTTTCATCATAGCTTTTGTAAAGACATCTGGCAAGGCTAAACAAATTCGTTTGTTTTCTTATTGGTTACTTGGTCGACCAACTTCCCCTGCCGAACCCCGGCCCTCTTTCCTAGAAGACTTTCATTCGGATACCGAGATAGGGTTTTGTTACCCGCCATGACATGAGTTAGATAATCAATTATGTTCAGCCGTATCTCCGAGCATTGACCCATATAATCCTCCCTTTTCCAGAAAATCTCACGTCTAGGTAACCAAGCGGAAAATGTCCCTGGTGGCCGAGTAAGTTTTTATTTTTGCACAAACGGGTTGCACCGACAATGATAATGAGGCTTAGACGTCGTTTAGTCAAGTCCGGCGGTTGGACGCGCAACTAGACCGTATCCCGTTCGGTCACTTGACAAGCTATGACGCCAAGCAAGCTTCCAAAGATTTGGAGAGTCCCCGTGTGAAGGAACTGCTGAGAATCATTAAGGCCTTGTCGGCTGCCTCGGGATCGCAGAGTGTTCTCCCGGCGTGGCAAATTCAATTTCTGTTATCCCAGTCAAGATTATTGGCGGAGCATGGCGAGGAAATATCTGCAACTGCAAATCAGTACGAAGCAGACCTCGAGTGGATATTGATTAGCAAGGCAACTGTCCAAACGTACGGTATCATCTTAGATACGCTGCTAGAGCAAATCATTCCCTTAAGTCACCACATCTGGTACTGGGATGATGTATTGTCTTCCCCGACATACACCAGCGTTTACATGGTGCAAACTTCCCCTCTCCGAGTGTGGGCTTGGTCTAAGGAAGTCTACGCAGATAGCAAGACCAAGTTTCAGCAATTAACCGGTGGAGGTGTTTATGCCGCAGGTACTGAAGCTGTATCGAATGCCGAGTCGATTCAGGATGGTATTGCTCAACGATGGAGGCAATTTTACGGAATCGTAAGGGAAACAATACAAGAAAGATCACTAGCCAACGTGCAGCGGAAGATTATGTCTCCAATTGCTCTCTGTCGGTCTGAGGCCCGAAGAAAGCAAGCCAAGCTGAAAAGACTCAGAGAAATGACTTCAAGTGGCCTGGGTGTCCTAATCGACGAAGGCTTGGTGTTTGGTGGCAATGGAAGTGACGACGGCAAGAGCGATATGATCCTTTCAGCAAACCAAGAATGGAAGGGTGTCGTAGAACGAAGCGTGGCTCTGATGGACATGGTACTCAAGGACGTTCTGACGCTAAATGTTGGCGTCGCCGACTTCGAAGATAGGGTCTTTGCCGGCGTTGAGGAGGATCCTGAGTTGTCGATTCAAGCCGAAGAGGACGAAATAACCCGCCCAGCAGTCGTGGCTAGAAGGCTTCAAGATCTACTAGAGACTCAATTACCGGACCATCTACATGCAGCAAAAAAACTTGTGGCAGAAAATGGGCGACCCTCGAGACTTGTGAGATATTGGCTACCCGCTACAGCGCTTCTCCTATCCTCGACTACGATCCTCCGAATCTTCGTCAACAAAAAGCAAGAGCTCCTCCAATGGATTCGGGATTTCGGCGTGACTGTCCGCGATTTCTGGTTTAACTGGGTTATCGATCCCGTCCGCAAGGTTGTTGGTACCATCCGTCATGATTCGAACAGCGAAATTGCCATCATGAGCCGGGATAGTCTCCAGGCGGACAGAGAAAGCTTAGAGCGTATGGTTGTTGACTTTGCCCTTGATAAACCAAGTGTTGCAACTGGCGCTCCGTCGATATCGGAATCGCAACTTGCCGAAATCAGGGCCAAGGTCCGGGAAGGAGATGTGACACCGATTCTACGCGCGTACGAAAAGGATCTACGTAGCCCCCTAAAGGGTACTGTCCGTGGTGACCTGGTTCGAACGTTGCTTATCCAGGTCCAGAAGACGAAGGTCGATATAGAGGTTGCTATGAGCGGCATTGACGCTCTTCTGAAGAGCCAGGAGCTTGTCTTTGGCTTCGTGGGTCTAACGCCTGGCATTCTCGTATCTGTTGGGGTCATGCAGTATCTCCGCGGCGTGCTCGGAGGGAGGAGAGGTTACCGCGAAACCCGGAAAGCAGGTAAATGCGTCCGAGTCCTACGTAACATCGACCGTATTTTGTCCGAAGCAACACCCTCGCCGAATAACCTCTTGTCTTACAAAGACCACGGTCTCCTTGTATGCGAGGTACACGTCCTCCGGCGGCTCGCGCATAACCTCATTCCAGCCGATGTCGAAAAAGATTTCTTAGAAGATCTCGATGATCTTGCCAACCTCAAAGGAATCCAGTCACAATTGCGGGCCCTGGATAGAATACGCTGGGCATACTCCAAGTGGTTAAGATAAAGAAATACAGCATCTAGCGAGGTCACTAAACAAAGCATTTCGGACTAGCATAACAGAGCACACTGGCGGCATTTTGTCTTTAGAAAGACTGAATCTGAACATATGAATTGATACTTCATGCGGACCCCCTTTGTCAACGGAGTGATTGCAGTACAACACTGATTGTGATAAATAGACTGTTAACTACCTACCTCTAGTAGTGGTTCGGTCGAAAAAGAAATGCCTAGTATCTAAGCCCCCTTTTCCCATCTCGATAAGGCAGGTCTGGAAGTCTGGGAAATGTGTCGAAACTACCTGGACCCAGTAAACTAATTCGCCAGGTCCGCTGCGGCGGTATTCGTACGTACTCAAGATCCACTCTTGCATGGATAACCTGATGTCAGCCAGATACGCAATCAGATAAGTACCGTACATGTATTGGAGGAAACTGCTTTTCTGGGGTAAACGTAGCCGGGTGTGTAGCGGGTGTGTAGCGGGTTGTACATAGCGTGTTGAGCCCCTATACAAGCAACTGTACGTAGAGGGGCCATTCAGCACTATCCATTCTAAGCTGGTTGGTGGAAGAGGTACAATTGGATTACTTTAGGCGGTGACTGCCCCTAACAACTAACCTTAAAGCATCACCTGGGCAATGCCCATAGCCAGAAGGTTTGAGGCTGCCTCGCTTGATTCAACAACTCATTTAAGTTTTCGCATTGTAGAAGTGCACACCGTTTTCTCAAGGCTTGCTTTGCTGGTCATAATTTCATCCGACTAGATGCATAAATCCACCATATCCTTTTTTTTCCCTGGTTCCGTCACTAGCATTTCAAACTTGAACCATTCCAAGTTCTATCTTCCGACAAATACAAGATAAGGGTGCTAGTACAAAGCAAGTTAGACAAGCCAATTACTGCGCCAAGGCTATTTGTACCACATTAACGCTACCGCTACCACTGCCACGGACAACTACTTGCTATTACTGCCTACATCTGACGACACGTCCTTGTTTGTATATCCGTGAAAAAAAGAAGAATATCCCAAATTTTGATACCGCCTCTACACTATAAGCCCGCCCTCAACGAAACAAGTCGAACGAGCGAATCCCCCTAGCGTTCCCAGCCGTCTAGGACGAGCGATTCTGCCAAAATGTCGGGCAATCGAAACTATGACTTCTTAGTATGTTCATACCATCTCTCCCTTCGAATAGCCCGCCACGATCTGATATATCCTTTGATGTCTTCCTGATTCATCAAGCCATGTTATCTCTCCCACGTCAAATATTGACCTTAAACATGCTAACTAAGGGCTCCAATTGCATAGATTAAACTCCTCCTAATCGGCGACTCAGGCGTTGGCAAGTCGTGCTGCCTGTTGCGATTCAGCGAAGACTCTTTCACGCCATCCTTCATCACGACCATCGGCATCGACTTCAAGATTCGCACCATCGAGCTAGATGGCAAGCGCGTGAAGCTGCAGATTTGGGACACCGCCGGTCAGGAGCGATTCCGAACCATCACGACGGCTTATTATCGCGGCGCGATGGGCATCCTCTTGGTGTACGATGTTACAGACCAGAGATCTTTCGACAGTAAGACCACCTTTCTACTGCTTCTCACTTTTCCACCGCTACACCGGCCGTACTATTCACATGTGGCAAAGAGGGGCTCGAGTGAGCTGTGGATATCGATAACGGCTTACGTATTAGGAATTGCTGCGACGAACCCACATGGCTAACTATAATGGACAGACATTCGGACCTGGTTCGCAAACGTCGAACAGCACGCCACCGAAGGCGTCAACAAGATCCTCATCGGCAACAAGTGTGACTGGGAAGAAAAGCGCGTCGTCTCAACAGAACAGGGGGAAGCCTTAGCCAAGGAGCTGGGCATTCCTTTCTTAGAAGTTTCTGCCAAGAGCAACATCAATATCGACGAGGCCTTCTACAGCCTCGCCGCCGACATTAAGAAGCGCATCATAACCACATCCAAGGCGGACGCACCGGCGTCTGGTGGCGTCAACGTCTCGCAGGGAGAGGGCAGCGGCGGACTAGGGAAGTGCTGTTAAGGCTAGGAAGACACAACCCGAGACGAGACATGGCAGTTGACAGGAAAGCCAAGGTATCAAACCAGGCTTCGTGGGAGGCTAGCAAGATTCTTGTTATCAAGCGAGTATTTACAGTAGACCGAGGCATATGATTTATGGAGAACGCAAAGAAAGAAGAACCCCAAGGACCGAAAGAAGCAGGAAAGTGTATTAGCTGAGACTGAGAGGATAGGGGCAAGCAAGCCAGAAGAAGAGAGCATTGGCATGGCATGGCAAGGCGAAGCTTGCTTCACGATAGACATTCACACACACACACACACACACACACACACGCACTAGGAAGAATGCGGCCTGGGGGGGCTTAGTGAAGGGCGAAACTATATTGGCGGAGTTTGGTTGATATGGGTCTAATACATTTTCCAGTCGTCATCGGGTTCCTCTGCTTAACTATCCATCGTTATGAAGAGTCTTGATACCTGCATCGTTGGAAGACCTTTCTGTTGCCCCCTAAGAATTACATGTCGTTTCTGCATCTTAGTAATCTTAGTCGTTTCAATAATTCGCATTGGAGAGTGAGCACGATCATAGGATCTAGATGGCTTTTGGTATATTCGGAATTTCTATTTCACCACAGTATTGAAACATTGAACGTCCTAGTCTCTTCCCATGATATATTTTCCTTGCCCACCTCTTCGTAGTCCATACGTAACTTGAATTGCCGCCGGTGCCAACCCCTAACAAAGCGCTGTGCCTCGGCTGCATCCGCGAACGGGACGATGAACCGGGGATACCGTCTATACTTGGTATCGTCAACAATACCTCCTTCCTCATCGTGGGTCTTGTCCCCCCTTCTCTTACCCACAGCCCGCCCAACTTGATCCAACAAGCTTTCCTCGAAGGTTTTTTCATCCCTATCGCGCCTCTTAATAATGCTCTTCCCGAACGGCATAATCCCATTCTCAAGATCCGTCACCCGCCACGCCAGATTCCGCTCCACACCATCTTCCTCAATGGCCTGACGCAAAGTATCCACAGATATCCTTCCCCCGTCCACCGTCACGAGCGCCAGATGCTTCGTCCCCGCCTTCGCCGCCAACTGATCCACGAACGCCGCACCGCCTAAATCCAAATCCTCGATCTTCTCCCGCGTATACCTCGTCGAGAGCTCGAGATAGTACCGCTGACTCGGCGGCACGAGCGTAAACCCCTTAATCGCAGCCGCCACATCCAACCCCCTCTCGTCCGCAACCAACCCCTCCGGCACCGACCCCATCCCCATCATCCGCTCGCTCCCCTTCCCGTGGTGCGCCCCGGGCACATACGTCTTGCCCAGCTGCCACAGACGCTCTACTTCGTCGCGGTAGGCGACGGCCGCGTCCGCGTTGTTGAATAGCACGAAGTAGTGGCCTAGAGGCGAGAGCGTGTCTGGGTCCCGCGCGGGGATCACGCGTGTTATGCCGCCGATCCAGCCGTCGACGTGGATCCCGCGGGGGCGAGACGCAGGAAGTCGCTCTCGTGCAGCTGCTTGCTGGCGGCGGAGAGGATGAGCATGGCTTTTGCGCGGAGGGGGAAGGCGGAGGAGGGGTCGAGTGTGTCGTCCGATTTACCGTTACCGTTGCTGGTGTCGGTGTCGGGTGGTGTGTCGTCTTCGGCGGTTAGGGAGGATGGGTCGGGTTCGTCGGAGAACTGAGAGAACCAGGGGTGCGATGGGGGGATGCTGTTGAGCTGTGTGTGTCTCTGCTTTGCTTCATAGGGGAATAGCTTCTTGAAGAGAGAGGGGGACTTGGTCGTAGGTCGCACGCTCTCTTGGCGGGACGGAGCAGGTGGTGAGAGTTGGGGCTTGTAGTCGCTGCTACCGTGTAGCTGGGCTGTAAGTGTGAGGCGCCATGCTGCTGCGGCTAGCGATCGTGAGGATGGCCGCTGGAGCTGTCGTAGGAGCATGAGGCGACGAGGTGTGATGTCCAGCACATTGCAATGCGGAACACAGGTTCGTCGAAGAGAATTAAATTGTAGAAAAAAGTTGGAGCTAATTGACTTTGATTTTGAGAGACTTGATATAGTGATATAGCGCCTACTGAAGCTGCTTAATAGGGCAAATCAGACAGTTTTTATTGGGTCATTAGCGCCCGCTATACGCTAGAAGTTTGCACTGTAAGTTTAAACCCACAACCTGGTGCAGGTACCTAACCTACGAGAACTTCTCATCCATCCCACTTACACAGACATTTGAGGATTTTTAGTTTTGTACACTCTAACTTTTTCTAAAGAAGCATTCTAGGTGTTGATAATAAATGATGTTATTAAGACTTAATTTCCAAACTATTCAATATTTTTGGAGACTGCATCACCTACAACTAACCGAATCATAAGGGGTGCGAAGTTTGCGTACATGTATATATGAGCTAAGATACACCAATACTTCAATTAAAACTCGGGCAAAAAAAAAAAAAAATACAACGACAATGGGTAAAGACGACTTCAAAATCCGGCTCCAACCACAGGATGTGGCAGGTCAAAAAAATCCAAACTACAAAAATGCCGCCAAAATATTTATTCACCCGACAACCTTTGCTCAGGGGGGCTTCACTACAGCACATCTTTGCAACGTCGAAACAGATGGGCCTACTCGGTTGCAAGCAGTTGCCTGGCCGGCTCCAGACAAGAACGTCGCCAACAACATTGTTTCTATTAGCCGAATTTTTCAAAAGCTGGCCGGCTTAGAGCTTGGTCAGACAGCTCGCGTTACCCCTGGTGGCCCTGTTCCTGATGCTGGAGTTGTCATTATGAAAGAAATAACCTCTGATGCTGCTCCTTTGGCTCCATCAGAACAGACAAGATGGCAATACCATCTTGAAAGTCGATTAGGTGAGTTTTGCCACTTGACTGACACACTCCATGAGGATGAAATCTGGCCTCCTTATTTGCTGGAGACGATTATCCCTGAATCGACGTAAACCAAGTGTCTACGAATTCAGGTATCAAAGCATATATCAAAATCACAATCTTATTCTCATTAGCACTTACACCTGACATTGATAATTGAGACCCCTATTCTTCACCTTCGAAGCCCCGTTATGTATCATTAATCTGACAGCATTTACAGAGGTAGCTGAATACATCTTACCTGGCATATCATTTGACGAAATCGTCTTAAACGGGTCAAGACGCTCATTTGTTGTTACGTCTGTGAATGGCCGAACCGATACCGTTGCCAAATACACCCCTGGGTTTACGGTAGTTGAATTTTCAGATGACGATACAAACAAGACCAGGGGCAAATTAGAAGTTAGTTCGCTCCCAGCTATGAAGCGCCAAATAGACGAACTTAATGAATTCTTCAACGACTTTGACGTCGAGTTTGAAGGATATACCACGCCGACTTATTCCTGTGGTATCGTTATTCATGGGAGTCATGGGACGGGGAAATCTATGCTGCTAGACCACATTGCTGCTACGAACTGGGGCAGAGTTGTTCAATTAAGTTACAGCGATAAGTCGTCAACCATTCAAACCCATTTTAAAACAGCCCTCGAGCAGCGCAGCCCGACAATTATCTTAATCGACGACATAACTAAGTTAATAGGAAAGGACCAATCGAACCGTTTGGTTATGGTCGAGACTATAGGAGAAGGGCTCGATGCTTTGGCAAACAAGGCGCGCCAACAAAACATGCGGCCACACGTCCTAGTAGTAGCTACCTGTCTCGACTACTTAAACGATATCCCTCATGCCCTTCAACGTCCCGGCCGGTTTGAAGAACACATCGCTCTTCCCGTCCCAGATGCACAAGGTCGCAAAGAGATCATTCGCTACCTTAAGCCAACCTTCGCTCCCGACGTATTCAATCAATATGTATCAGATCTCGGGGACCGTACACACGCCTATACTGGCGCGGACCTGCGCAAAGTCCTCTATCGGGCTACCAAAGCATGGAGGAAGCGAGTGGAGAAGCCCTCCAAGAGTCACGCCCTGACATGGGACGACGTTGTGAAGGGCCTGCAAGAAGTGCGACCTACTGCTATGCACGACATAAACCTCAAGCCGCCCACCGTGCGCTGGAGCGATATTGGCGGCTACGAAGAAGTCAAGGTTGCGCTCCAAAGAGTGCTCCGACATCCCACGGTAAGTTCCCTAACCCGACTGCTCCTCAAATCAGGTACCATATTCTAACAGCCTCACGAACCCAGGGCCCTCGCGCTCGCATGTCCAAACCACCCAAAGGCGTGCTCCTCTACGGCCCTCCCGGGTGCTCCAAAACCATGACAGCGCAAGCCATGGCCACGGAATCCGACTTCAACTTCTTCGCCGTCAAGGGCGGCGAGCTACTCAACATGTACGTGGGCGAGACCGAGCGCTCGATCCGGAACCTGTTCAAGCGGGCCCGCGAGGCTAGCCCCAGCATCATATTCTTCGACGAGTTCGACTCCATCGCTGGCTCCCGCTCAGGTGCAACTGGTGGTAGCAGCGGGGGCGTCCAGGCCCTGACTACCCTGCTCACGGAAATGGACGGCTTCGAGCGCATCGGCGAGGTCTTTGTCCTGGCCGCAACTAATAAGCCGGAGCTGCTGGACTCTGCTCTGAGAAGGCCAGGGCGTTTCGACGAGCTCATCTACGTGCCGCTACCGGACGCTAAGGCGCGCGAGGCCATTTTCCTGGCTAAAGCAAAGGAGCTGGGCTTCCCTAACGACGGGAGCGTCGATGTGGCGGAGCTAGCAAGGCAAACTGAGGGTTACTCGGGTGCGGAGGTTGCGCGTATTTGCGACAAGGCGTTCTGGGACGTGGGTGATGATGCTGAAGTGAATGCTATGGATGTACTACTAACGGCGATAAGGAAGACGCCGAAGCTGGTTACGCAGGATATGCTGGATCATTATAAGGATTGGCAAGAGAGGTTTAGGTCCTAGATAGGATATGAAATGGGCTTGCACATTAATTATATTGTTCTGTGAGATGAATGATTAGTGTTATTTCGGTAGATACCTTAAGTCGAGATATAAGTAACTTATTCTATATATACCAGCCCCCAAGGACCGACTTAAAATTCCCACACCAAAGTAGCAACGACTTCCAACTGGAAGATATAAAAGTTAGAGTACTGAGATTATTTCAAAATGAAATAAAGCTCAATGTTTTTAAATATATATGATTTGCAGCCTAGGTTTAATGCTTCTTTGGTTGGGGAGAGGGGGGGATTATTAGGGGCGGAAGTAGCACACCTAATAGAATTGAATATAATCGCGGTCATAGAAGTCCTACTAAAATAACCACTTGCATATTTTTTCCCGAAAAAAAGGGAAGATAAAATGTGCTATAGTGAAAAGGTACTAATAGTTATGAGAAGCAAAAGTAGAAAAAGATGATTTCGTCCAGGTTCGAACTGGAGACCTTCAGTGTGTTAGACTGACGTGATAACCAACTACACCACGAAACCATGTAGACCATACCATGCAGACGATCGTCTGGTGGATGAATTTCTGAGATGTTAGTTCCCTATATGTTCCATATCATTTGGGTCAAGCTCTCGCAGATAAATCGTCTCCTAAAAGAAGAAAATTACATAGAAAAGCCTGAAGAATAAGACGCAGGATGAATCAATAGAGAGTTGCTAAATTTCCACTTCATCATGTGTGTATAATTTTTCTTCTCGTACTTGTCGAGCCTTGACATGGTTTTGACACTTCATGCCATACTACGCCCTTCCGAGACTAAGAATCGACCGTTCGGGTTTCGGAAGTGGAGCGCCATAGTCTCAAATCTGCAGCGAAAATTGCCGAGTCGTACGTGCATAGTATCGGAAGCGAGTATAAGACATACATGTACCTATAGAATATCGTAATTCTAGACATTCAAGCGCTCTTATTAACACTGAGAATTCCGTGCTTGGTCTCCATTAAATATTTCGTCCCAAACTATTAGAAAGAGAAGCGTAATTAGATTGGATTAATTTGCATTGGCCGACATGGACTCTATGCAATTCCGAGAAGCGGCCATATCGTCCATCGACGATAGTGAGTCTCACTCAATACGTTCCACAAGTTGAGATTCTCCCGCATTAACATATAATAGTCGTCAAATACTACGACACAATTGAGGAGCGCCGTGTAGTCTCAAATGTCGAGCCTGGATACTTGAGAAAACTCCTTCCCGAAGAGGCGCCCCAAAACGGGGAGGCCTGGGCCGATATCCAGAAGGACCTCGAGGACAAGATCGTCCCCGGCTTGACGCATTGGTCTGTCCCACGTATCCTACTTACTTCTTAACAAGCTAGAAAATCATTCATTAACCTGCAGGTTATCTACAGGCAATCGCCAAACTTCCTAGCGTGGTTCCCCTCATCCAGCAGCTTCCCAGCCATGCTCGGCGAGATGTACAGCACGGCCTTCACCGGCGCGGCATTCAACTGGATCTGCTCGCCGGCCGTCACCGAGCTCGAGACCATCGTGCTGGACTGGCTAGCCAAGGCCTTCGGGTTACCACCTTGCTACCTCTCCACGGGCCCCACCAACGGCGGCGGCGTTATCCACGGCACCGCCTCCGAGGCCATCGCCACCGTCCTCGTCGCCGCCCGCGATAAGTACCTGCGCGAAGCGACGTCGCACATTACCGACGAGGAGGAGCGCGAGGACGCCGTCGCTATCCGCAGGAGTAAGCTCGTCGCCCTCGGCAGCGCGGCGACTCACTCCGCGACTAAGAAAGCCGCGCAGATCGCGGGCGTAAGGTTCCGCGCCGTCCCCGTGCACGCCGAGGACGGCTACCGGATGACGGGGACCGAACTCCGACGCGTGATCCTCGGGTTGCGGGCTAAGGGTCTAGAACCCTTCTACCTGACGGCGACGCTCGGGACGACGGACACGTGCGCTGTCGACGACATGGAAGGTATCGCATCCGTGCTTTCGGAAGTCGCGCCGCCGGGCAAGGGCGAGGTCTGGGTGCACGTGGACGCGGCGTACGCGGGCGCCGCGTTGATCTGCCCGGAGTACCAGCACCTAGCGCGACCGTTCGACCGGTTCCACAGCTACAACACGAACCTGCACAAGTGGCTGCTGGTCAACTTCGACTGCAGCGCGGTGTGGGTGCGGGACCGCCGCCACCTGACCGACGCGCTCAGCGTGTCGCTCGCCATCCTCAAGAACCAGCACACCGACTCCGGGCTCGTGACTGACTACCGCGATTGGCAGATCCCGTTCGGGCGCCGGTTCCGCTCGCTCAAGGTTTGGTTTGTTGTGCGCTCGTACGGGATCGAGGGTCTGCGCAAGCACATCCGGAAGCATATTAAGCTGGCTGAGACGTTCGCCGAGTTGGTGAAGGGGAGGCCGGATCTTTTTGAGGTTGTGACAGGCCCGAGGTTCGCGCTGACGGTGTTTAAGCTTGTGAAGGAGGGGAGCACGCTGGAGGAGCAGAATGCGCTGACGAAGAAGGCGTACGATGCTGTAGTAGAGGATGGTAAGATATTCTTGTCGAGTACGGTTGTTGGGGGTGTCTTTGCCATCAGACATAATCCTGCGACCCCGTTAGTTGAGGAGCATCATGTTAGGAAGCATTTTGAGATCTTGGCTGAGGCAGCTGAGAAGGTGCTTAAAGAGACGTAGATAAAACATTAGACGTTTATAGATGGGATGAGTCACGATATGCATCAAGTCAAGACGTTATAAAATAATTCTTGTTCATAATATCGTGAAGTCGTGATAGTATAGTTACCCCGAGACATTCATACTTGACATTTTGTACTTGCCATAGATAACTCCTTTTCCTCTTCATGTATGCGCCGGGATATATGACCATGCTCCTTTAATCGATATGATGTTGCCTTAACCCCTTCACCCCGTTCGAATGAGATGCTTATAAAATTCTCCCATTGTTTCCAAGACTCCATGCTTTTGCCATATGCAATCTTGTTCAAAATCATGCTCTTGGGTAAAATATTCATTACGATTTTTTTTTTTTAAAAAAAAACGTGTTTAATGTGAGTAGCAATGTGGTGATGTCGTGTCTTGGAAGAGGTCGATGGTGATTAGCAGGAATCGCGCCGATTTCTTCTGCTATAGTGATCTCGATCTCGATCTCTTAGATCGTCGTCATAACCCCTATCGTATCGATGTTGTTCGTAATACGGGTTATCCTCGATGTATCTTGGACTCTCGCGACGTCCCATATCCACAGACTGTACGCGATCGCGACGACCCCGATGGTTTCTTTCTAAGTCCACCGTATCTTTGGCCAGGCTTCGGTCCCTTCCACGATCACTGTCCCTATCTCCGGCATGGCTGCGCCGCCTATCTTTGCTGTGTCTGCTTTCACTATCGGTATCTCTATCCTGGTCTCTAGGATCGAAGGTACCGTTGCGGATCTGCTGTTCTCTTCTGCGACGGCGGCGTTCTTCTCGTTCTTTCTCTTCTTGTTCTTCTCTCTCTTTGCGCTCCTCGTGCTTCTGGACTTGCTTCTCGATGTTCCAAGCTAACCCGATGCCCAGCAGACCTAGAACTAATGGCTCTTTCCAGCCGAAGGGATGCTCCTTTTCAAGTTGTTTGCGCCTAGAGCGGTGCTCGGGGTGCGCGTTCGAGGGGAGGTAGCTGCGCGGGTTGACGGGAGATAGTTTCCCCATAGTTTCGTTAGGTTATATTATTTGACAATATGACTTTAACTTATAAAGTGAAGAATATGTCACTTATTCTTCACTGTTGTGAAACGAGATGATGAGACAAAATATATGGATATATGATTCAGGTACTAAATATTTGACTGCGGTAGCTTGTATACCGTGAACACTTTGATGGGTTGGATGGTCCCTCTCCCCTAAATATGTGTGTCTACCTACTGACTGACGATGTGATCGTGATACAGGCGAGAGAAAGTAAGGGGATTGAACAGGTTACGCAACATAGTGCCAACGCAAACCCCATTGGTAAGCCGCCCCGGCATTGACGTGCATGGAGGGTGCGGGATGCCATCATCGAATAATGGGAAATGCGGCAATATTCGACGGACATTTTGAATGCAGCTTCGCAAGATCGAATGATGTCATTTCCCGGAGTTTGGATGTCCACGAAAGCAATCTGCCTTTGGCTGCTGTCGCGCCAGCCCCGATTCGGCTTGGTGGCTTTTTGTTACTTAAAGCCTGGACTCGTTGGACCCGCCCGTCCCCAAATCACTCCAAGCCCCTAACACCTCAAACCTCAAAGCGATGACGATGGTGGAAGCAAACCCAATAATCAATAGATTATAGTACTCCCCTGTCGTCATGGAGTGACAACTCGCAGAAAAGCCCTCGTCAACCACATGACCTGCCACCACTTCCGCCCGAAGCGGTGTCCACTGGTGGGTTGAAGCGAATGTCGTGAGAGGCAATCCAAGTAGACAAACACTGTCAAAACTGGAATCTACACCCAAGGACTCGGCAACTAATTAGTTTGTGTCAACACTCTGGATTAGAAGCAATCTTAGAGGCAATCTCGGTACCTGAAAGGCCACGTCGTATGTTGTCCAACCTCTTGCTCCTAACTAAACGAAGCTGTCCCATAGACTTCAACCTTATAAAGGAGTGGCAGCCCGGCTACCCGCTGAAACCATCGTCGCCGTTCTGCTCCGCCGGGCGACATCGTCTCCAGTTTGTCCGTCTAACCGCTAACAAAGTCGGAAGCTATCACGCGTAGTCTTGTACAATCTTCCGTGATACCGTATTTGACTTTTTGTAGGATCTCGCCTGAAAGCATCCAATCTGGTAGATGACAGGCAGAGCTGTTGGCTTTTTGTTCCGTATGCATGACTTTGGATTCTTGAATATTGGTTATTTTTCACTGTTTTGGTTTCTTCACCTTGCTGTTTCTGGAGGAGCGTTGACGAAGAATTGCCATTCTACTTCTAAATAACAGGAGAGTACTCAAAGAACGATCTGGGTTAGATAATGCCTTTTTATTGCCATAAGGAGAGCTGTTCTTCATTGTCCTGTCAATGGGTCATCATTTGAATAGACGCCCTGAACTGATCATTCTGTCGTCATTATTTAGAGATAAAGACCAATCACGGGCTCTGAAAGAGACAGCCGCACGAAGCAATGCCACCTAGAACGCCCTGGAGCCTCGATATTGCCTTCGCCCAGATACAATTCCCCCTAGCGCTGGAATTGATGTGGCTTCGGGGAAGACTTGAGGCCTTTCATTGTGCTGGTTCGAGTCTAGAGATATCCAAAGGAGTACCTAATGAACAGTGTGACATTCGCACAAAGGCGATACAAAAGCAATAAGGGATCTTGCTTATTATATTTTCAGCCTATTTGTTTATTTTCCTTCTCCCTGCACTGCAATTTCATTCGCTCACTTGTCTCTTTCACCCATCACTCTCTTTCGAGGCCGGAAATATCTCGACCTGCTAACTGCCCGATAGCTCACTTACTAATACCTAGCCTTCCTCCTCTTTGCCTTTCTCTCCCAAATGCATTCATTGCATTTGATAAAGAAGGTCGACGGCCGCGCCTCGGTAATCTTACCACAGGCGCCGAAGCCGACCGATTCGGCTTCCGAGCATGGATACCACCGTGCAGGAACAGGATCTCCGACTTGATGGCTCCCAATTGTGCACCAGAAAATATCTACGCTTTCTTTGCACATTGTCAACACTTTTCGCTCTCTTGATGATAAGTATTTTCTTTCTCCAAAATATATATCTCAGGAGATATATAATCTGGGTTAGCTTCCCAAGGAATTTATTTTGGTTTCTTGTTTAAGTATATATTAAACATGTAAACTTTCGTACTATATATGTCAACGAGACGATTCTCTTAAAATAACGAGGTTGGTTGGGAATAAGGCGTGTGTTTAGGGGAACATACGGGATTGTTCACAAATTGTTAATGAACAACGCATGTAAGTAAGGTAGGTAAAGGAACATTGAACGTCAAGTGCGTTACTCTATCTATTACCATGCTCTAGTCTGGAATGATGCTGTATGTCGCATCCTAAACCTCACCCCCTTTTCTTCTTTTCCACATACTCTCGATCAAGTAGGCGTAGTAGCGTTCCCGGTAATATTCGCATTGATAATCCACGTCAACAGCGAGCCCAACCCGCTAGCAATGTGATCATCGCCAGCATCATTTGGATGTATGCCATCTCTGAGGAAGGTATTCGGGAACGGGTAGATGTCGTTAACGTAGATAGGAGAGTTAGTCGTGTTATCCTCCCTAGCCCAATCGGGGATCATGTCGTTGAGCTTCTTCACCGGTATCATATTCGCTAGTAGAGGAACTACGGTGTTGACCTGGGAACCCCTTTTTAGAACTGCAACCCAATCTAATTGCTTATACATGCGGGAAGGGAGAAAGGAGGTCTTACGATGACCTTGATGTACGCGTTATACTGCCGCATCGTGTGCACCAATTCCCCATAAGCCTCGATCACGTCCTGTATCCGCCGACCCTTGGCTATGTCGTCTGTTCCAAGCATGAAAGTGACGATGTCGGGTCTGGTATCGTTGATCCATGTCTCGATGTGGTCGTATGCAATGTCGATGGCGAGATATCCCGTATGACCTTCATGATGCTGTTTGGCAAAATCCGGGTCTTGCGTATCGCACTCCTGGGTATTATTCTGCGATCCAACGAACTCGATATTATCTGTTAGGTTATTCGCCTTTAGGTCTTCCCATAATTTAGCTCGCCAACAGGTAATTGCGGTGATGCTGTCTCCCAATGGCACTTTAGATAATAGGTTAGGATTGTTCGACGAAGATACGAGACCATAGGTAAAATTTACTGATTCTCAACTTCGTCCGATTTGTCTGAACTAGTGAGATGCATATTAAGTAGGCGGTAGTCAAAATTCCCCCGAACTTCATGGTTGTGATCTTGGTTAATGACTGCTTAGTGTATGGGTAAGTACACGAAGTTTGGGATAGAGAAGGCATACAATGTCCATTGAAAAACTAGATTCTAAGATATAGAAGTTCGTGATGTTTGTAGTTTTCTATCGTGACGGCAACTTGGATCTACGGTCCTTGGCGCTTCCCCGGGCTTCTGGTGGTTTTCCACCACCGCATCGAGTTTCCGTAGGTCTCCGAATAACCAAACTGGCAATGATATTCTACCTTCGTCTTTTGCTAAGACTGCAATTTGGCAGTTCGAGCTTTTCATGTGTGCGGGGTAGACAGGCATTGAGATGAAGGCGTTCTAGGGTGCTGGTGTTGATGAAGTTTTCATATAGCCTGAAAGAAGAAATATGGCCATCGGCAGGCGTGATAACATTGGATACTCCGCTCTTCTATGAGAATATATACCTGCGCGTCGCCTACTCACTGTTGTGCCTACTACCTAGTAGTTGTGAATGCTAACCGCCGATCATCTCTATCATATAAGCAAGAGTTTAGTCCAGACCGTTGCGGTACACTGGAAATATAACGGACTTATATGAATCCACGAAGCAGGTGTTTTCATTCATGTACAATTGGTGGGTATGTACGAGGAAATGGCTATTAACAATTACTTCTATCATCAGAGTTTATATGCTTGCGCGTCGAGGCGCCATTGTCCTTCGCAATGCCTTCTTTGCTTCGGTTTCCTCAACCAAGGGAAGCACGCCCTCGTCTCTCAACCGGTCGAGGTATTCCTTGCCAAACTTGTACCCGAGCTTATAGATCTCATCGAATTTCCCGAACTCCAGGGTTCCATATTCATCGATTGGTGGGCGCATGTAATAACATCCTGGCGCATTCTTAGCTCGTTCTAGAGCATCCACGCTGGACACGTAGGCTAGTCGAGCTTGAATTTCCGCCAGTGTAGGAGGATTTGGAATGGACGAAAAGGGATTCCATCTGTTGAAGAACGCCCAGAAGCCGGAAAGAGAGTCTCCATAGGTTTGAGGTGTGTTGTCATCCAAAGCTCCTACGTCAATGGCAAAAATGACGGAAGCACCAAGAGACTTCATATGTGACACGGTGAGGTTATCAATGTATCCACCATCTAGAAGCATACTGCCTTCATCACACAATGGTGGAAGTAGACCGGCCAAAGACATGGATGCTCGCACGTATCGCCAAGCGTACCCACTGGTGTGGATTTCCTGCCTGCTCTTGCTGATATTTGTAGTGTTACAGTAGTATTCCAGCCAGAAGTCTTCAATTTGGTGCTTGCCAAAAGTCTTGAAGATACCGCGGTTGAACTCGTGACCGGTAGTGTAGGAGACAGAAGGATACGTCAAATCTAAGGCAAAGCGCCATATGCTTGCCATCCTCCCAGCAAACTTTTTAGCCAGACCAAACATTGGTACTATATCGGCGTGGCGGGCATAAAGAGCCCCAATGAATGAACCAATGGAGGTACCACCAACGATGTCAATAGGGATGCCGGCCTCTTCCATGGCCTTGATGATACCAATATGCGCGATGCCTCTAGCACCACCCCCTCCAAGAACGAGACCAATTGATTTACCGCAAAGTCTTCTGGCAAGTCTTTGGAAGTCTCCTTTATAGGGGGCATCGGGGGAGTAGTAGGGCCTTTGCCGTATCTTCTGTACCGTATATTTCTGTATCTCAGCCTGCAGAATCTGCACACGTTCCTTGAGAGTCGGTCCGCCCTTTCTTGGAGGTGGATGAGGCGGAAGAGCATTCGATTCAAAGGTCATTTGCAAATGATAATGACCGCCGTTAATCCAAACGCGATTTCTCAACCAGGATCTTGTCAAGCCAGGGGGCGAATAACGATCGGCGTGGAGGAGGACTAATGTCTTACGAGCGGTTGATTTCATGCCAAGCATGAATCGTTCGTATTCACCTATCTCAGGAGACCCTTCGGCCAAGCCCACGAGGAGGATGCAGTCGGCTTGTGTGATGCACGTCTGTGTCCAAGGTGATGTCACACTCGTATCTGGTAATCGAGGTTAGAATTGCGCGTGATTGAAGCCCCAAGTAAAATGAAGTAGAGAGTGGATTAAAGTCAGGAAAAAATTAGAGTTTGATGCCTTCATAGACAGCGCTCCGGAAATAGTTTGCTCATCATACCAAGTACAACTAAAAAAAAGGAGAGAGGGGGATGTGAAGGGTATTGACCTACCGGCAACATAAACAACTAATCCGTACTTCTCCTCGAGGTCGGCAAGGTAATGGGATAACTTTAACTTCCCCATCTTGTTAAAGGCGTGTTTACCAAGATGGCCCAGAATAGCTGCCTGGTTCAGAGACGTGGCGCCATTTGGCGTGCCGACTTGCGCTAGTGCGTTCATCAAGCGGTTTCCAAATTCAACAACTGGAATGCCCGATCTAACAGGAAGGATAGCTACAGTCCTTATGTTGAGTGTCGACGAGACCTTATTAATAGATGTACCAGAAGTACTTTCCTTTCCGTTGATGTTCGACGGGTCGTCAACTAGTAGTCGCATCCGCGATGCGATGATCTTCGATATCTTAATTGTGATGTTGGGGTGCTCTTGAGCAAGACTGTTGAAGAGAGTCCGAGGGAATTTGACAAGTTCCGTAGCACGAATAGCATGTAAGGTTCCAGAACGAGTAGATTCTGTCATAACCTCGAGCTCGCCAACGCTATCACCCTGACCAAATTCCGCGCGGACATTCTTCCCGCCATCCTTCCGCTCTTCGATCAGCCGCAGCCGTCCATTGAGAACAAGATAAATAGCCTCGCTCTCTTCATCCTCATGGAACAGGACTTGTCCGGCATTGACCTGAACCCATTCGAGGGCAAAGTCGATGTGAAGTATGAGTCTTGGAAGTAGATTGGTCAATCTTTTCGCCATAGTTAGAAGCACAATTGGGTATCTTTCCACGATCTTCTCTAGAGTCGCTCGCGGGATAAAACCAACGTATACATCCGTCTTTGCAACTACGTCAATGAAGGATCTGTATGACGAGACTGTACCAATGTAACCTGCAAGACCGCCTGGTTTCACAAGCCCCACACGGCGACGTTCTGGTCTGGCATTTCGTTTCCCGTCATGCGCACTCCTGTTGCGATCCGAATCGTTGGGCGGACTAAACGATGATGATCGCCTGGAAGCTTCTTGGGATTCTGCTCTGTGCATCGCGGATTTTGAGGTTCTGCTTGACGAACTTAGGATATTGCTCCCCGAGTCTTCTAAAGGGACACAAATGTCGAGAAATCCATCAATGACATAGTAAAGCCCTGGGCTTCGCTCGCCCTGCTCGACTAATACAGATCCCTGATGGAAGAATACAATTTCTACTTCATGTTTCATTTCCGAGGCAAGAAACTGAACATTTGGCGTGCCAGTCATTGAAACGCCCCCTGAAGTCATGGATTCGGCATCCCAGTCTGTAGAGCCATCGAACGGATCCATGAATCCAAATGCATTGCTACTGAAAACGGCTTTCTGCCTTCTTTGATCGTACGAGACAAGTCTTGGGGACCCTTCCGTGGACTCTGGCCCTCTGGATGATGAGCCACCAGTGCTCATGCCCAAAGCTTTGAAAACGCATTCCAAGACAGCAACTCTGAATAAGTTGTCTTCGTCTACTGATTCGCGGGGGTCAATTGATAAACGAGCTCGTTTTTGGGTTGCAAATGGATTAAAAGTACGTTGAGCAAGAGGACTTGCCTCTCCTTTCCGGAAGGCGTCTGACGTTTGGAAGGGCTCCGTTATGGGGATCTCTAACGTACCAGACGATCCTGCTCCTCCAGCACGGGCTACGTGGACGTTAGCCAGTAGGTCTCCAGGACTGGGAGTGTGAATCGAGAGGCGCTCTTGTGGCGGTACTATCGTAGATGCTACCACAGACTGAGGTCGGGCACGGCTCATTGCCTGGAACGCTGCTTCCTTTCGTAAGCTCGTTGAAGATCTACGACGCCGAGCAGTCGCCGATGCGTTATGGAGCGCAATTCCTTTGCCACTTTCCTCCTCACCGGCTCTCTCCCTCTCCTGTTTGAATTTTTCTTTTAGGCGTTCTAATGCATCGCCCCGGAGCATATTTGGTAGTTGACAAGTTGTGTAAGGAATCATATTCTTTTCTGTATGAAGGACCTCGTTGGTCAGCCCAAGATAATTGTAAGCCGTGGCGAGAGTAACACGTTGGAATCTAGACAAGATAACGTGAACAATATGAGCAGTCGCTTTGGGATAAACTCTAATCAATCGGCGGAATGCACTAGCGGGTATTATTGCGATTGTTGTGTCAACCGTTGCCCTTGCAATAATATCAGGATGCACGGATGTAGCCGTCCTTTTGATAGGGGGACGGCGAGTGTGTTTAGGTAGTGGCGAGTCATCTAAGGAAATGGGAGGGATTTTTGGTAATGTGGTTGGATGAGGAGAGGAGGGAGAGGTAACCGCGGATTCATTGGCCGCCGTTGGTCTCCCCTGAGTGCCAGTTAAATCTGAGGATTCGTTCAAGAAGGTCGGCACATCATGCTGACGCCCAAAACTAGCACTGGATAAACGTTGATGGCGTGAACGTCCATTAGTACCGCTAGGCTCTAGAGAATCTTCAGACGGTAGCTTGAGCTTCACGTCTTCTGTGAACAAGGACATTATTGAGAATAGTGACGACATGGGGTTGCCGTTTCGGACTTCGGTCAACAACTGATACCGCTGTTGGCCGGGAATGGATTGCTCATCGTCCTCGGAGAAAGAAGATGGCATGGAGCTATCATAGGGCATAGTGGATTGCGGTGACTGGCTGGGGTTGGAAGATTTAACAAAAATCTCAACGAGCCCATCCACAACCAGGCAAAATCCTTTCTCCTCCTCCAGGTTCAGCGTCTCTCCGGCGATTAACTTTCTGGTCTGCATACTTCGAGTTAATTCATGAAATACAGGCCGCTCAAGATACCCAAAGATTTTGATGGCACTGAGGAATTCATCCAGATAGTTGGTGAGACCGGGTTTGGCGCCTTCTTCATGGTTCTCTGGGAAGAGATCCAGCTCAGGTTCTTTACGCTGTGGTTCGGGAGGTAGGCGAGAATACATATTTAAGTACCTGTATCTCACGACCCAAGTGACAGCAGAGACTATGAGCAACACTATCAACGCTCTGTGTCTAAGGTTAGCTTATTGAGACTTAATAGATTAGGCTGAGCCTTACAAAGTAGTGGCATTCATCGTTACTGTCCAACTTGTGGAGAACAACGTGAAAATTAACGTAGGCACAGATATTGTCGTGAGCTTGAGGCCCCAGTATATAATTGTCGAGAGGATGTGAAGTATAAAGAGAACGAACCGGGCAAGCAGCCCGAGCCACGAAGATGAACCCTGAGCGCGTGCAACATCATCTACCTGATTAACAGCAGAGGCAACGGCGGCTGAGGATGTCCTCGCGATAGTTGAGACAGCTTCCGAGAGGCCCGTCTCGATATTGGAGGCCGTGAACGAGTCCATGGCCGTATGAGGAAGCAGAAATTTTATAGAATTTGCTCAATGCTGAAGTATATCATGGTATGGGAATCATCCTCCTGCTCGATAGAGAAACCGGATTTCGGCTCTGTCTGCCCACTGACTGAAGCTGGAAATGTGTTTCCAGTGGATTCGCAAGGTCAGAGACATTTGAGCTGGGTTGAGAAACCAAGAAGTAGAAATATTATAGGAGGGAAAGCTCCGAAGACTTGTGCATCTGGTGGAACATCGTCGATTTTGAAAGTGCTCAGGTGGGTCTAAGCTCTGACCGCGGCAATAGGTACGGCTTTCAGATTCTTCCGCCTTCCGTCACTAGCCACAAAAGCCCTACCTAGGTAGTACAAGGTAGATATATGTGGTCCGCGGATACATTCGGTACATTATGAGATGGCGCGTCTGACAAATCCGATGCATCTCTTCTAAATGGAGGAAAATAAAACTCTAAATAAACTGCCTGGTGTTTGAAGGAAGGTGTGGTGTTAGGTGTGCAACTAACATACCACCTGCATATCGTGAGCAATTACGTCCCATTTCCTGACTAACCCTGGAAGGTCCACGGTGTGGCCAACTTGTGTGTGGCTTGACAGGCAAGCAATTTCGCCGTTAGGTAACCCCGCCAAAAGTCTTTGGGTGCCACACCCCACGCTCAGGTCATAAAGATTTCGATCTTAGAATAAATTTGTGACTCCCGTCTCTCTTGCACGGGAAGAAAATACATATAATCGAACAGCTTAATCCGCCACGGCGACGCGCGCAGTCTTAGCAACGATACGAGATATACCGCCTCTCCGAATTTTCGCAACAGACGAGGAAAAACTACTAGATTTCCAACCTAAAGAGAATATTTCAACCCCGCCTGAGCGCGCCATCTCGGGCCAGCAATCAGCCTTCTTCATCCAGCTTTTTGGGGTCACATAACAGTACTCTTGCCCAAAATGTCGTTAACAAACTGTCGCTTTTACGAGGAGAAGTATCCGGAGATCGATAGCTTCGTCATGGTCAATGTCAAGCAGGTTTGTTAGCAACCGGCACGCAATATTTCGAGTAGGCCTAACATGGAAATTCTAGATCGCCGATATGGGTGCTTATGTCAAACTCCTCGAATATGACAACATCGACGGCATGATTCTACTATCCGAGCTTTCAAGACGTCGTATCCGAAGTATCCAGAAACTTATTCGGGTTGGACGCAACGAGGTTGTGGTGGTGCTCAGAGTCGACAAGGAAAAGGGTAAGTTTGGAGAACAGGACCGTATTGGCGCATTGGCGCTGGTGCTAATCGAATGCTAGGATATATCGACCTTTCGAAGCGCCGTGTTTCCCCTGAAGACATTGTGAAGTGCGAAGAGCGATACAACAAGAGTAAGATGGTCCACTCGATCATGCGCCATGTGGCGGAGAAGACCCAGACTCCTATCGAGAAACTGTACGAGAGCATAGCCTGGCCCCTGAACAAGAAATATGGACATTCCATCGATGCATTCAAGCTCTCCATAACGTGAGTATCTATCATGTTGATTAATTGTTTGGTACTTGGTCGCTTACCTAAAATGCCAGAAACCCCGACGTATGGAGCGATATTACGTTCCCGAGTGAGGCCGTGGCGGAAGAGTTGAAGTCGTACATTGGAAAGCGCTTGACGCCTCAGCCCACGAAAGTTCGTGCCGACATTGAAGTCACTTGCTTCGAGTATGATGGAATCGATGCGGTTAAGGCGGCTTTAAGAACAGCTGAGGCACGGAATACGCAGGACAACCAAGTGAAAGTACGACTGGTGTCTCCGCCGCTCTACGTTTTAACAAGCACGTGTCTGGACAAGAACGTTGGTATCCAACGATTGGAGGAAGCCATTGTTGATATCCGCAACAGCATCACGAGCGCGGGTGGCCAACTCGTTGTCAAGATGGAGCCGAAGGCAGTTACAGATTCTGACGATGCTGAACTGCAGGCGCTCATGGAGAAGCGGGAACGGGAGAATGCGGAGGTCAGTGGAGACGAGAGTGTTAGTGAGAGCGACGATAACATTCCCGAGACTGTCTAAGTCGTTTGGCTCTCTGAGCATTTCAGCTGCTTCTAACGTAAGGGGGTATAAGGCTAGGTTAAAGGGTACCTAGGGGGTCTTGACTTTCACGGGACATAAAAGTACCTAGCATGCGAATAGAGCATTGTGTTTTCGGAATGAAGTTAACGGTTGACAACCTCGGTTTGTACTGTATACTGTGAAACACGTTGTTTCGTAAGAAATAAATACTCTTATAATTATTGATTGAATACCAAGATTTGAGAGCACTTGGGTAGATCTCGAAAAGTGGAGATGGAACCCCTCCGCTTCTCCGTTGACCTCATTTATCTACTTATCCGATGTTGGTGACACAAATATGCTTCTACGAAGAAACAAGCTTATGGTGATTCGATTATGAAAGTTTTGAGCCTTGAGCTTAAGCTTATTATCGCAATGAATGCTACACTTTAGCATCGAGCTCTCCACCAAATCTATATCTTAATCTAAGTCAACCTTCAAGTTGATTCATGCTTAATGGCGTTTCGGTCAGCATGGACGCGAATCAACCGTGATCGGCAACTATTTGGTAGATTCGGTTACCGGTTGTTCGCATTTGCAACATGGATTCCTGTGGTCTGTATGTTCAACCACTATGTTGGCGAATTGGCCTGGATTCAAGGCCCTTCAATGTACCCATTCTTGAACGCGGAGAAGGACCAGACAACACGGAACGACATAGTGTTTGAGTATAAGTTCAACGCACAGTACGGGCTGCGGCGAGGAATGATTGTTACTTTTTGGTACGTATTATATGGTCAGCAAGTCTTGCTTATTAAGTCCCCATGTGCTAAATCTAGTGGTTGCGGCCTCGTAGGAACCCTTATAATCCTGAGCAGAGGGTTGTTAAGAGGATTGTTGGACTTGAGGGCGATATCATAAGGACGCGAAGTCCGTATCCCTCTCCTACCGTCAGAATACCACTTGGACATGTCTGGGTAGAAGGGGATGGAGGTGGGCGTCTGAGCAGAGACAGCAACGACTATGGGCCGATTTCGACAAATTTGATAATTGGTAGGATCACACATGTTTTATGGCCGCGACATAGATTTGGTAGAGTTCGCTGGTGGGAGTTTGCAGAGAACATCAGAAACTGAGCAGCAGGATAGACGTTTTAAATCTATTGTAAAATGCCCCGACCTTTGTGTGTACTATGTCGAGACACGATTAGGTAGCGCAGTTTGTTACATGTATAATGGAACAGTGCTTGAAAGTCACCCCTTATATATACCTACATGTATGTATGTTATGCAAGTCTACCTCGCTAAGTACTTATCAAGATGTAGATTAGAGATAAGGTAGCATTTAGATAAGATAGACTTCGGCGTGAGTTCACAATAAACCACCGCGTAAACCGATATGGCCGATATCACTAGTGCTAATAATACGTCAAAAATTTCCCAATACCTACTTTTATTCGGACTCAACACTCAGTAGGTGGTCGCTTTCGAGCGCGATCGCCTCTCACAAAGTACAATACTTCAAGAATCCGCGAATTGTGGGTGATGCTTCTCGGCGAATAGATTGCGACCATTTTCCGCAGTCGCTAGTCTAGCTCAAAGATCTGACCCGATTCTCCGAGTGTTGGTTACAACGATGGACCTTCGGAACACAAATACTTGGTGGCAGTTATCATTTTTACGATACAGGCGCATGGTCATAAGATGACCTTCGACAATGGGGACGTGGAGGGACGCCCGCCCTATATCCACGTGGGTGCCACAATCCTCTGAAAACAGATTTTTGAGACTAATGTCAGTTTGCAGTCTATGATCGCTGGAGGGCTTGGTGGGACGACTGGTGATATGTTGATGCACTCACTCGATACCGTAAAAACTCGGCAGCAAGGCGACCCGCACATTCCACCTAAATATACCTCTCTAGCATCATCTTATTATACAATATGGCGACAAGAAGGAGTTGCGCGCGGTTTATACGGAGGTTGGCTCCCGGCAATGATGGGCTCCTTCCCCGGCACAATATTGTTCTTTGGAACATATGAATGGAGCAAGCGACATATGCTGGATTACGGCATACAACCTCATATCTCCTACTTAACGGCTGGTATGTATCAAAGCCACCACCGGCCCACTTCTAAGTCGTGAATGCTAAAACGTGGACAGGTTTTCTCGGCGACTTAGCTGCATCAATAGTCTATGTGCCTTCCGAGGTGTTGAAGACTCGTCTTCAGCTTCAAGGGCGTTACAATAATCCCTATTTTAAATCAGGATACAATTACCGGGGGACATGGGATGCTGTAAAAACCATTGTTAGAACAGAGGGTTTTTCAGAGCTATTCTCGGGATATAAGGCAACCCTTTATCGCGACCTCCCATTCTCTGCTTTACAGTTCATGTTTTATGAACAATTCCAGAGTTGGGCTCGCGAATATAAGAAGAGCCGGGATATCGGAGTCCGATTAGAACTCCTTACTGGTGCTGCAGGCGGGGGGTTAGCTGGTGTCATTACTTGTCCCTTGGACGTAGTGAAGACTCGATTGCAGACGCAAATTGACCCAGTTCCAGCCTTAGCTAAGACGAAAGACCGCTTGGCCACGGAGACAATGTCACCACTTAAAGATCCATCAAAACAACCTCAACCTCAGCCTCCGCCCATACGGCAAAAGCGTCCCATATCAACTTCGTCACCTTCGACACACACACCGCGTCCAGGCGCCATTCCATTAGATGAAGACTCGATATTCAAGGGTCTCAGGCTGATTTATAAGACAGAAGGCGTTGGGGGATGGTTTAGGGGAGTTGGCCCACGGTTTGTCTGGACTAGTATACAAAGCGGTTGCATGTTGTTCTTGTATCAGAGAATCTTACGAAAATTAGAGGTATGGCTTCCGGTAGAGAGGTCCGATATGTCTGCTTAGATTTTGGAAAAGGGGGACTCAGAGTCTCGAGTCTATGAGGTTATCGGACATTATAAAAGCAACTCAACACATATGGACGGCGTTCAGGAAGACCATGGCAGGGAAGAAAAGAATAGAGGCTATGATATATAGAAATCCCCAATTGATACACATATATAAAAATTATACTGTAGGCTTGTTTTGTCTATCTCGGTACATGATGAATGTTATTGTATTACATAATTGCATATTCGTAATACGGGTTATCTTGTGAAGTGAGATACTGACTAACCGGGGGCTTTCGGCAGAAATTCTCCATTTCTTACCTACATGTACATAATACCTAGGTACCTAACCCACCACGCCCAGCCCACGTCAAAGATGGTACGATTCAATCAAGTCGCGCAGTTCACGATTTCAATCAGAGCTCAGGCAAGCAGTTTGTGTCATGTACTTCCCGAAGCCTCCGGCCTAATATAATCAAGCTATGGAATAATCATTTGTGTCTTTCCCTGGCTTGGCATCGCGCACCTTCCAACCATGCCACCTCCATTATCCGTACCGTCGAAGGCTGCGATCCACGCCCTCCGAGGGATTGCTCTTGGTACCTCGTGTGCTATAGGCGTGATAGTAGAAGATCGAAGACGACGAATTAGCACATTGAAGACCGCCCTCTCACATAAAGAGAAGTTGAAATCGGCGAAGCAATACCATGGGATAGCTAACGCCGGGGCGTTACAATTTGACGAAGCATTTTTTGTGGGAGACGAATTGCATTGGCATCAACTGGACGATAGAACCAAGACGCACGGAGACTCTCACACAGTTGAAGCCCCTCCACGACGGAATCCCCGCCAACATGTTTCCTCCAATACAGAGTCTATGACACACCCGGATTCGGAAGATAAACCCAAATCTTCCTCCCGGCCAACTTCTATTCCTAAAGACATTCCAGTACCTTCAGCACCTTCAAAACCCCTGACTTTACCTACCCGTCTAGCATCCCCCCGAAGAACGCCAACGTTCCCGGAAACAAGAATTAATGTTCCCACTATCGATGCTCGTACATCTTGGCGAGAAGGCGAAGCTGGAGTCTCTAGGCAGCACGAGATGCTGGACGAATCGGTTGAGAGAATAACCAGTCTCCTGGCCGGCAAGGAGGAAGGGAAGTTAGATCGAGCTCTCGAGCACTTCTTTGAGACATCTCGTTCATTATACTTCGATAAAGACTTCGATGAAGAATGGGTCTCTATTTCTGCTCAACTTTCGAGAGCATGTCAGGCAGAAAAAAGATTGGCTGATGCTGGTAAAGTTCTTGTCACGACCATTGATGCCGGCCCGCTGGACGAATCTCAATTCTACGCCCATGAACCCTTGCCTGTCATAATGTTTCATCTAAACCAAAAAGATGGGAATCGGTGTTGTTTGCCAAGCGCTCTCGCCACAGCAACAACAATATTCTTAGCGAAATTCAAAGAGAAGCCCAAAATTCAAATGCCCGACATTGTGAAAATTGGAAGTGATCTATTCGCTCAGAATATTTTTTATAAAAGAGGTTCGATCGTTCACCAAATTTACTGGAGAGTGATCAGTATTCTGGAAAACCCAGCCCCATTTACGGGATGGGCCATACAAGAGCTTTATAAATATCGTGATTACAAAAGCGTGGTCAGATATTTCTTGCTCAATTTCTGCAAGATGATACCCGGCGAGAAATCTTACACAAGAACGGTTGATTGTGTCGTGTTTTCCGTCGAGTTTATGAACGGCTTCAAAGCTGATGAAGTCTATAACGCCCTCTATCGGATGACACGTCCAGCTAATGGTTTTGTTCGAACTCGCTGGATCATGCGACTCTTACAAGCCCACTGGCGTCGTAACCAGGATTTTCCGTCGGTGAAGGCGCTATTCGAACAAGCCTGGACCTTGGGGCTGCTTGACCATGTCACTCACCCAGAGGGTGTATATCGTACAATGGTCGAGATTTCCGTCAAGGCAGGAGAGTATGACACGGCGAGGTCCTACCATGAGACCATAATGCAGAAGTATCCTTATATGGCCTCGGATGTCGCTCTGAGAGGTTTCATAGCCTTGGGGTTAGCTAAAGCCGGGAATTGGGACGGTGTGCTTGATGCTTTCACTGAGATGCAAGCTTTAAAGGATGGACAAGAAAATCTGTACGATGATGCCTTTGTCATGGTCTTGAAGGTTTTTGTGAAGGACCATCCAGTCGCTGAGATTCGAGATTTCGTGTCCAAGTATACAAGCGATCTAGGCGTGCGTATGCATCGTTACGTCGTCACGTTGGTAGCAAACAAATACGGCGAATGTCACGACGTTCCAGGCTTTGTATCATGGCTAAGGTATTGTGGCGAGGCTGGGTTTGCGTTGGATTCGGCCTTCTGCAACTCTGTGCTTTATAATGGTCGGACCAAATTCGGGCTTTCTTACAATGAAATGCAAAAGCTCTGTCTGGAAATGGAACAGATCGGCGGCCCAGATCTTTTTGACGATGTGACGCGAAGGATCATGAGCCAGGCCGCATTAGAAACTGTCAAGCCTGGCAAGGGGTTCGAAATCCTGGGTGCGCATTCTTGGATGCATGCAGTTGATGACTTGGCGTATATGGGAAGATCAACAAATACCCGAGACGTCTACGAAGCTATGAATCAGGAGCTAAATAGGGGCAAACCAGCGACGGCGCTTTTGATATACAAGCGAGCTATAAGCTCCGGAATGCCATCTTGTGAGCATTGCCTTCGGTTAGCCGTGGTCGCGACCTTGAACAGCAGTCAGGGTGGATCTACTTCCGCTATAAGTCTCATTCACGATGCACACCAACATGGCGTCGATGTGAGCCCAGCAGTGTCGGCGTTCATTAAGTTCAAGCTCGACAATGTTCAAGCTAACCCACAAGATATCCTTATATATATGCGGAACTTAGTCAGTCGATTCGAAACCTTAAATATCATCGTCGACTCAACGGTTCTCACCCATATGGCTTTGATGTGCGTCAAGATGGGCCATTACGAAAGAGTGGTTTCATTATGCACTCTCGCAAGGGATAGAGATGGCTTCAAAACCCTCTGTTTCTCAAGGCAGAGCACCTTGGCTATGCTCGTGGCCTATGCTAAGCTCCTAGATTTAGAAGGGATGTGGAAGCTTAATGAAGATATTCTCATGAGCAACTTCGCCACAGAAAAGGTGGTGCTTTCAGGCCTGAGATCGGCTAAGAGGACTATTCAACAGTATAAGAGAACCGTCGAAAGGTATTCAAGATTGGACCGGGGTGCCAAAATCAACAGAATGCTAGGTATCTTGAAGAATACCATCGACACAGTGATACGACGTCGAAGAGATAAGATAAGTGGAGGGAAGGTGATAGCTCAAGAGGCCCTTGAAATTATGCATGATGCAGCCGAAAGCATGGAGCGCGATAAGGCATCAAAGGCATCGAGGGCATTGCAAGACTATGCCATAGATGAA
Organism: Hypoxylon sp. EC38; assembly: GCA_002120335.1. NCBI lineage: Eukaryota > Fungi > Ascomycota > Sordariomycetes > Xylariales > Hypoxylaceae > Hypoxylon > Hypoxylon sp. EC38. Next base: position 1,563,921 of record KZ111236.1, on the reverse strand, counting down.
GAGCAATTAGAATACCGGGACTCGCGAGAAGATGGCGATACTTTGCAACTGATAGGTGCGGTTGCATAGGTACCTAATGATATATGTAAGGTATCTTTTGTATATATAGGTAACTACTATGTACCTAAATACATACGTGTTTAATGCATCATTATCATCACCACATCAATTTGTTATAGTTACTACCTAGGTAGGTATTGTTATTATCTTTTTGTCGTCGTTGAGTTCGGACCCGACATTCCCCTTTAGTCAGATTCACATGTCTAAGTTCGATACCTACATAATAACTTCCCTCCTACCTCTGTACATGTATCCATTGTTATAGAATTGAGCCATTCTTGATTGGTCAATTGAATGTGGGGATAGGAGTGGAGTATTAGTAGCGTTACCTAATACCGCTAACAATCAGTCGGCGGATATCCAGCAATTTGGGCGTCGGGGCTTGGCAAAGCATGTGCCTGCAAGGGAACATGAAAAAAAAGATTCCACTCTCGAATCTCTCGAAGTGGACAGTGAACCCTGACAATCCGATAAGGGGCAGAAAATGAATATCATTACTGATGGGACGATTCGTCGAACCATCATGATCTGAGAGAGTCAGTTTTTAGCCTCTTTTCTCCAACGACTCGACCTCATTTGCCTTAGTCCAGGGTCCCCTAATTCAAATAGCTAGCTCTTCATTGTAGCAAGGCTGGCTAATAAATATTCAAACTTGCCAGTTCCTTAGCTTCATTCGCTCGTTCTCGTTCCGTAGTACGTTTGTCGGATTGCCTTAGGTGCCTACTTATCGCGATACCCTCACTCGAGACGTCCAACTCCTAGTTTCTAGACTTACCTAGCTACGCCGATAATCTTTTACTACCTCCTGCCATTGACTGCTTACACTAGCGAAGCCCGCACCCGAAAACCTCCCAGTATTTCCTATGAGCGAAACTACAGTCGTCCTAGATGAGCTCGCCGAGCGGCGAATCAAATACCACGAGGCCGATGTCGTAGTTATTGGTGCTGGCGTCTTCGGATGCGCCATTGCACATGCTCTGGCGGAGCAGGGTAGGAGTGTAATTCTCCTCGAGAGATGGCTAAAGGAACCCAACCGAATCGTCGGCGAGTTAATGCAACCAGGCGGTGTCAACTCGTTAAGGAAACTAGGCTTGGGACACTGCATCGATGACATCGACGGCATACCATGCCATGGCTTCAATGTATTCTTCCACGGTGAAGACGTCCGTATGCCATATCCCCGAATACAAGGACTCCTAGGAATGGGGGACGAAGAGGCAAACGGATCCGCAAATAGCAAAGCAGAACCACCGAGACCACAGGGACGCAGTTTCCACCACGGCCGCTTCATCACGCAACTGCGGAAGGCCTGCCTCAAGCACCCTAACATCAGCGTCTTCGAAACCGAGGCCGTGAGCACCATCAAGGGTGAGCACAACCCCGAGATCCTTGGCGTCGAGACCCGTACCGTCAACCCATCCACCGGCGAGAAGGAGCCCGACTGCTTCTTCGGGCAACTTACTATTGTTGCCGACGGCTACGCCTCCCGCTTCCGGAAGCAATTTATCAAGCAGACCCCCATCGTCCGCTCCAAGTTCTACGCACTAGAGCTTATCGACTGCCAACTGCCGTCCCCCGGTTACGGCCACGTCATCATCGGCGCCTCCAGTCCCGTCCTGCTATACCAGATCGGCACGCACGAAACACGAGTGCTGGTCGATGTACCCGAGAAGCTCCCTGAAGCAAGCCCCGCCAACGGTGGTGTGAGAGGGTATATGAAGAACGTGGTCCTCCCCGCGCTCCCAGAATGCGTACAACCCTCGTTCAAAGCCGCTCTCGAGAGGGACACCAAGATCCCGCAGAGCATGCCCAACAGCTGGCTGCCGCCGACCAAGCAAGCCGTCCCGGGGCTCGTCATCCTCGGCGACGCAATGAACATGCGACACCCGCTAACAGGCGGCGGCATGACAGTAGCCCTAAACGACGTCGTGCTACTGAGGGACCTGCTCTCGCCGGACAAAATCCCCGATCTAGCCGACACCGCGGCCGTGTGCCGCGCCATGAGCACCTTCCACTGGCAGCGCAAGAGGTTAACCGCTATCATCAACGTGTTGGCCATGGCTCTCTACTCCCTCTTCTCGGCGCAGAATAAGGAACTGGAGAAGCTGCAGCGCGGCTGCTTCGCGTACTTCAAACGCGGCATCACACGCGATCCCATGGGCATGCTGGGCGGGCTAATCCCCGACCCGCTGGTCCTCGCTTACCACTTCTTCAGCGTCGCGTTCCTCGCTATTTGGCTCGACTGGAGGGAGACGGGGCTGTGGAAGATCCCTGTGCTGATCTGGAATGCATTTTGGATTCTGTGGACTGCGAGCGTGGTGTTCTTGCCTGTGATGTATCGGGAGTTGCTCGTTTAGTCTTCGCTAGAGGGGAGAATGTGGGAAAGTATAGGAAATAGAAATGAATGGTTAGCCCCTCATCATGTGAGGATATTCCAGTCGGCGATACGGCATTTATAGATGCATGTCGACTTTGACAGAAAGAAGGAGGCGAGTGAGAAGGAGTATACGATGTAGAGATCTCTACTCGATTATTAGATCAGACAACGCCGAGAGATATCTTACCTTGTCTGGCGTGGCACGGGACGAAAAGTAACTAGATTTACGGGTTGACGTATTATATCCAATAATTAATTATAATGATCCATAACAAATCATATCATAGAAATCAATGACTGACCGTAACTGCTGTGAAGGGTTACTTGTTTCTACTCTTTGGTCAATTCATTCAATGTCCATTCATCGGAAGGATGTATGGGAATTACACCGTAACAGCCTTCCCTCTGCATTCTATTCTTTGGCTTTTAGGTGGAATACATCAGTATTCTTCGTTTTCATCCACACTGAGCTACTCCCAAGCTCCCTTTAACAAACCTCAGAAGATGCCTATGAAATCACTAAACACGGAGATCGGATACGAACCAAGCAAAGTTCGGCATATGAACATCTAGCAAATAAGAGAATTAAATCTCCGTTTATTTCTATGTGCACGATACCGAAATCTACGCTATGCAGTGGGACCACGACTCTCAAATCTACGCAGTCAAGTGTTTTTTTTTTTTTTAATAAACCAGTATATTTACCCTTTTCTACCTCTTCCTATTCCCTCCTTCTACGTGAGCCGTCTCCTATACACGCCCATCATCCAGCTGGCCCTCAGCACCGCCAAACCAATAGCCATCTTGATACTGTCCTGTATGACGTTCAACTTGCTCCCGCCGACCTCGTGCCAGTCGATAGGCACCTCGGCGACCTTGATGCCAGGACTACTGCCAATAACAGAGCCGTCGTGGCCGAGCACGGGCACGGCCGGGGCCGACTCGGCCAGCATCAGCATCTCGATGTCGAAGATCCAGCCCTCGGCGTGCATGTAGGGGACGATGTGGGGCAGGGCGGCGCGCGAGAACAGCTTGAAGCCGCACTGGGTGTCGCGGATGCGCGACGTGGCGGGCGGCGTCAGGATCATGAGCACGAGGTGGAAAGACCGCATAAGGAAGTTGCGCAGCGCCGAGCGCTTAACCACGGCCTCGCTGCCTACGAGGTGGCCCCGCGACCCGATCGCTACCCCCCGGTACGCCCCGTCGACGACCTCCTCGCACCCCTCCATCAGCTTGCCCAGGTCGCTGAACTTGGACGCCCCGTCCGCGTCCGCGAAGAGCGCGTACTCGCCTCGCACGTGCCGCAGCCCGTGGGTTACGCCGCCGCCTTTGCCGCGGTTCTTTTCGAGCGTGATGACCCGCAGGATGTCATGGAGGTTGTGCTCCCGGGAGAATTCTAAAGCGACTTCGACGGTTCGGTCGGTGCTGCCGTCGTTCACGATCAGGATCTCGTACCCGGAGAGGTCGTCCCGCGGCGCGTTCATAACATGCTTGCGTGGGGTGACAGGTCGCTTCGGAAGCGTCTTCTGGTGGTGGTGGGGGTGAGGGTCGCGGCCGAATGTGGCATCGAGGTATTCGACTGCTTCCTTAAGGGTCGGCAGGATGCGGTCTTCCTCGTTGTAGGCTGGGAATACTACGCTCATGCGTACTTCGGCTGGCTCGATGGATCCGGTGTCCGCGATGTCGGTCTTGGTGGGGTCGTCGTTTCGAGCTCGAGCCTCGCTCGCGTGTCGGTCTGCTAGCCATCGGTCGTGCCAGCATGGTAGCTGGCGGGTTACAATACCACCATCCGGGGTGGTGGTAATGTAAGTCTTCTCAGAGGGGAGGACAGGGCGAGGTTTAGGTGCGATAAGATGGAGTACGGCGTAGAGCTGCAGGCTAGTTAGCTTAGCTAGAAGCTTCTGTAGTTGGTAGGATTCATACAGTGTAGAATGCGAGGATAACCAATGCAACAGATGCTGCGAACAAGGTATGAGCAGGAGTCTCCCAAATGAGTGAAGTGAGAGACTCCATGGTTGCGATCGCAAAGGCGACAAGAAGTTGAGGCAGAGAATGTTCACATTGGGGTGAGTCTTATGTCAAATGATGCTTGTCTCTTTCCTACACTTCTTCACTAAGGAGACTTGTTTACATTCAATTGTCACCGCTAAAATTGAACCTCGAATCGTTAAGTTTGCTCCTACCACCAGTGGATTCGCAATCGCATAACGTTAACTGTAACACAAGGTTAGCTCGAAGCTTAAAGCAAAGAGCGTTCAGACGAGCGCATGAAGAAGCCACGTCTCTAGGGCTAGCCAATGAAAAGACTCAGGCATCTCAGCACTAATCTTAGCGGCCAGGGACCTTACACTTAGCGGGCTTAGTTGTCTTGTAGACCCCTAAAGATCGACGTAAATTCCCCACAATCCACGCAATCCCACAGAGCTTTTCGTCACATCTACCGGTCCTGGCCACGTCTTAGCTTCAGCCTCAATTCATGAATACCTTACAGTTGCATGCTATTCTATCCGTTCCACCCATTTGGGTACTCGGTAGGGAAGTGTAGATCTCCCATTCTTCAACAAAGAGCTCCTCCATACATGTACCTATCTCCTCTCCCTGTCCCGGATTACCTATATGTACCTAACCAACTCAGCTTCAGCTACTCACGTGTAGATATGGAAAAAGATAAACAGAATCCCTACATGTACTCTGTTTCGTCACTAGCCAAACCTCAAAATCAAAAGATACCATGCACTTATTTATACTGAGATTCAATATGATATTACTACGTATCGAAGATAGATCTCCTTCTACGTCATTTTCAAAGCTATGTCCTCTAGTCGAACCTAGCCGCCTCGTTCCTCTAGGTATCTAGAAACAATGCACAGTTCTGAGATATCTAATTAGTCAACGTCGAAGAAGTAGATATTTCCTTTGGTTTTTACAACAGGGAATAAGTTCCGGCGAATAATTCGATAGCATATATCTTCCTTTGTATATACATGTACCTATCTGACACCAGTCTCAGCTCTAACCATACAAAATCGATATATTCAATTTATTACTTACAATTTTTTAGGACACTCAACGTGCATAATACATTCGGTACTACCAGTTTCAAGTTCAATAGGTGCGTTATGATCATCGTCGCTGATCTTCTCAAGATACAACTAAACCGTATATCAGGCCTCATGATATTGAAAGTGGTCTGATATATCTGCATAGCGGCCATAAACCCCTTTCATTGAAACAACTATATGTAGTCATCTTGTCTACCGAAATTAAGCCTCACACTCTTATGCTGATAGAACGTTTTCAGTGTATCTTCGGTATGCACATCACTGGTAATACGGCGTTGTGTCACCGGGATTGTCTGACGTGCAGTTCGAACTGTAATGAAAAACCATTGGGGGAGCAAGCGGAAGTGTCGTTTCTGATTAAAATCGCGAGTATTTATCCCAGTAAGCACGTGTTTAGTAACAGTGCGTGTCAAGATAAAGATTGTACCGTGAAGCTTAGCCCTGCGATGTTACAAGAGTAGATCTCAGCAGTCCTGAAAACTACGCGCCATTATTCACATACTTATGGTATGAGCCAAAACGCGAATGTTTAGGTAGGATCAGTCAAGCTCGTAATAATTCTCGCAGGTTATGTCCGTTATAAACAATAATTATCTCCAAAGACATTCATCGTAAGCTACCTAAAGGCACACGTCAATGCTCCATCCCGCCTCTTTACCAATACCGTATATCTCCCAGGCTATGGATATTGAATATCAGTAGGTAATGAAAGCTAGCTAACCCATAGTAGATAGATATCCAGGATCTCCGGAAATTTTGTTCGGTTATTAATACAATTACCGATGCCGTCAACTGACGCTTAAGACATACTTGTGCTACCCCCAAATTCTCAAACAATAACATCAATCCCGGTCCCGAAAGGGAGCCATCCATTATGAAGTTTATGAGAAGTGATATCAAACCACAGCCCAATGGCAAAGCTAGGATGCGGCTAACACTCGCAGCGGACTGAATGTTCCACTTGTGTATTGCAACCAACCTCGAACTTCTAATATATCCCTTGCAACCCCCACGACAAGGAATGACCTGCCAATCGCAGCCAACAGTGTGCCCCAACCTCAGGCCGCATCCAATTTCAACCCCTGAAGCAGGATCTGCCCAGGGATCGCATGCAAACCGCTGGAAACGAACGAATCGATCGGCACCACGGATGAAAGAATTCCGGAAATACGGAACTATAAGTAAGCATGTGCTGATAAGGTGCCAAGGTGAGGGAATGATGGAATAATGGGTCTTTAGGGGGGCCGTCTCAATCACTACAGCCAGACAACGTTGTCGCCTGTCCGAAAACCAGGCGAGCCGAACGAAGACAATGCGCGTGATGCACCTAACGTCGCATTCGAGGCCGAGCTGAGTGCCTAGGTAGGTAGTCAAGTCGCCTTAAGCCACCCCCAAACCATAACTATCTAGATGGTGGACTTCGGTCGGGTTCGATGCCTGCTGACAGAGCTAGCGCTGTCAGCTGCGTCTTAAAATCCCCGGTGGCATGATCCAATCTCGAGATAAGGTAGGTCGTCGACGGGTGCCGAAGTGTCTCAGCGGCAGCGCAATCCGGGCTTATATGCGTAGGAGTAGCTCCGGGGAGGTGCGACAGCCTGACACCGTCAGCTGAGCTAAGATTAGAACGGACCAAGAGTCTAGATCCCGCGTATCATTCAACACAGAAACCAGATCCAACCTATGGCAACACGTTTCAGACATCCCACCGTGCAGATGTCATGTTTGGGTTGGTGCCGACGGTAAGTTCGGGTCGTTCCGACTCTCCTATCTGTAACCTAGTAAGGGCGCGCTGTGCGAGTTCGAGGAACGTAGGAGTCGCTTTTCAGAACGTGGGCGTAACCTTGCGAAAAGGATATGCTCGGTGCCAGTCCGCATCTAGGTGCGTGCTAAAGTCGACTCACGTATGGTTGAGGTAGATTTGGACAGAAACGAATAGCCAACCTACCTACACACCTCATCTAATAGATTTCAGTATAGAATAGGGTACCTAATCTAGAGGGGAAAGAAGTGGTCGAGAGTCATTATGGTCATTTTCCAATCTTAATCGATCGTTGCTATGAGCTTCCTAACTACCTAACACCTGTCCATACGCATCCATTGACCCAAGAACGTAGATTGTCTCTATATATATGATTATAGAATACCCTACGCCACTATCTCGTAAAAAACAGATCGTAGTGGGGAGTAATTTTCGTGTATATGCTACTAGGATTTGCAATGACAAATATGTACAGCCTTTGTACATGTGAGAGCCAATCGAGAATCGCAGTATATCACTTCGCATACTCTTAGTGCACCTAAGTCTAGCTCAGTGCGCGATGACGGCGGGTGTTTTGCCGCTAAATGGGTTGAAACGAGAGGACCATCGTGTGTTCGGGCTACGCTTAGCCTCTGGATTTTTATTCAGCTTTCCGGGGGTTTTCCGCACGGATCCGGGAGTAACCGCAATAGTAGGCTCTTCGACTTTTCGCTCGACAGGAAGGTTTGATTGACCGAAATCGAACCCATTCATATATGGGCTGGCAGTCAGACTCGACCTGGTAGGACGTACCGTCTCGATTGACAACTTGGAGCCGGAGTCATCGATGCTCGGTGGCCTAGATTTAGACAATCTGCGTCTTCTCCTTTGCGGTGCTGGGGCTGCGGTTGGTATGATTTGCTTGTTTGGCTTTTCTGTAATGGTATCTGCCGAGGCTTGGAAGTGTGCCATGGGGAACTTTCGCGGTGCGTGTACATGAGTAGTACTAGAGGTTTCTGTCTCATTGCACTTCTGTTCAGAGGTAATGCGGTCTTCTGTAGTGGGTGGAGGAGACGAGTAATCAACAGAGGAAGGTGGCCAGGGTGGTGTAATGGCAACACCGATAGATGTGATGGACGAGGCCGCAGAAAATTGGCCGGAAGTATTTAAGGAGGAGGTTGACGAACCAACTCTCTCTCTGACGGAAGAAATAGGCGGGATGGATGTGTCTACAACGGTCCGCCGCACCGGAGGGCGGGGTGCTGAGAAGTATGTGCTTTGAGCTGGGGGTGGATAATGCCGATCAGTCTTAACTGGGGCCTCGACAGTCGTACCTGAGCTAGTAAAAGGTGCGCGGTAAGATTTTTCACTTGATGATGAGCTTTGCTGGGAAAGGCTTGGGTGATAACCGACACCCTGGGGACGATGATTCATAACGGTCTTGTTCTTCATCTCCAATTCGTCGTCAGAACCGCTTAAATTCACCGAGCTGCCATTAATGGACATGCCTATACAAATGTTAGGATGCACATAGACCCGAGAATAAAAATTTTACCTTTGCTTGATACAGTGCTAGATTGCCCTGGCGATAACCTTGGGAATGGGCCTGCGGATGAGGAGGGCCGTACGTACTCTGGTTCCTTTCCTTTGGAAATTGCTACACTCCCGGGGTGAGGAAGAGAGTTTCGACCGTCCTGGAAGTTGGCTAACTGCTCGCGCCAAGACGTAGGTATGTTGTTATAGCTATAGTTTTTAGGAAGGGGGACAATAGGAGTTGCGTAGACGGATGCGAATGAGCCGTAAGATAACGAGTTTCCAACGCGCGGCATGCCAGCCATATTGGTTTCGCTTTCCATTATAGCAGTTCTTCGTTTGTTCTGCTCCATAATCTTGGGCTTATCGGTATGCCTCCAGCTTGAAGGGGCTCCTGACAGAGCATCACTTGCCGCATGCGTAACGACATGTTTATAGGGTAATTTAACAGCTTCCTCTTTCGCTTTCTCGGCCTTCTTTGCGTTGTGCTCTTTTGCTTGTGCCCGGCCTCTTTTTATTATCGAAAAGACAGACATGGTGAATTCTGGTCACTGGAAGACTCCTCGATCGAAGCAATCCCCGGTTGCAGGGTGAAACAGGAGTATAGAAACGCGCAACGGGGTATTGTCAACTTGATTGGATTCCAAGTTTTACCAACTACCACCCGATCGATGAGACCCCGGGTCACAGTGACCAGACAGCGGCCAGCATCCGAAGTAGATAAACGGGTTAGGGGCGCAACCAGAGGATAAGGTAGGCACCAAGGGGAGGTTAGTTCTGTTGGAATCTTTAAAAAAAGACGAGGCTCCGAATCCGTCCTGGTTGTAGATCAGGCTCTGAAAAAGGTGATTCAATCTTGGGCGAGTTGTCGGGAAAACACAAGAAACGAGGACTGAAGAGAAAGGGTAAAACAACTCTAGGGTGTAGGGTATCAGAACCTAGGTTGGTAGACGTTAATGTGCGGTTCCCTTGCAACCTGAGAACCCAAGACCAAGTGTCCAAATTTTAAGGTCGACACATATCTTTTATGCGGGCATGCTGAAGGCCACAGCTAAACCTAGGACAAAAAGCTATTCACTGATATAACTCCTGGTGGCGCTTACTTAGATACTCAATTGGGATTGGAAATTGTTAGAAAATAGTAAGAGCGGGCATAATAATTTTCGGCCAAGTACCTAGGTAAATAGGTGCTGAGAAAAGGGGAAGCGGGCGCTTAAAGAGCAAAATGGATATTTATTATTACCCCAGCGAGACAAGACCTGCTTGCTTATCATGTGAGGTCACATTGATCATATCCCATATCACACAATCCGAAGTAATAGAGCACTAGGTACCGTATGGTAGCTACCTAGGAAGAGCGTACATGCGGATGAGCGTGTCGAAAATAGGATGAGCGGATACCTAACCCTACCTTAGGTAGGTAAGCAATGAATTCCTACGAGAATGATAAAGGGTGATAGGGGGAACGAAAATCGAACGGTTGGTTTTAGTAGAAAGAGAGATAATTGGTGGTAGGAGATTTGCGCTGTCCAGAAAGATATGCATGGCGAATGCCAAAGTCTCGTATTCTGGTTAGGCCCCTTTGAAAATTAGCCATAATTGAAGAAGCGGCGTCGAATGCATGCTGCTAACCCTGCTAGTTCAGCTCATGCAGTCGAGTTGCTCGAAGCGCAGATGGGTTTGTAGCATCCTGTACAATGCTACATTGGCACATTGGCATTGTATTAGCGAATACATATTCGAGTTTGCTTACCCAGTTCACAGGGAGGTTGGTGTTAGTTCGACGCTACGCTGAATCTCACCGTGGTCTCGAAGGGAATCATGCTAAGGTGATGGTTCGGGAAGCATGGTTCATATCAGCATATAAAAATAGATAGAGTGATAAGTAAGTTTAGGTTGGATTACTCCATAGGACATGTACTGCTCCTATTTACAAATCTGGTGCCGTCATTCCGGGGTTACCGTACTCGGTACCTAGACCCAAGAGACCCATAATAAATCCGCCAGCAACCTCACATCCATGTATCATGGATTTGTAAGGTTGTCATATCCTTTAACCTCCTTACCTCGCCCAACAATCGATTCAACACCTTCCAATATTTCAACACGACGCCAGATGTATGCAAATTCCCTCAGTTTATTATAGCTGTATAGCTACCTAGGTACCTAAGGAGGTATACGCATACCGACACCAGTTCGAAAATAAACCCCGGGTCTAGTATAATTATGTCAATGATAAGTTGCCTAGGTATGTATGTAGTTTTAAGAGCCCGGTAAATAGTACAATTGAGCACAGTTCCTTACCCGCATATAAGCTATCGAATCGCATAGCTTTAATATTGGGTTGTTAGACATAAAGGCCTATTTATCATACACCTAAACAAACTATATAGGCACTTCTAATGCATCAAATTGAGGAAAGACCAGAATTTCAGGCCTTAGCAATTGTTGACCAAAACGGTAGGTGGGTGGTAGAGATATAGACTTGGTTGCCTAACGAAATATCTCCCCTGAATGAGAATAACCTAGGTATCTTAAACAGTCTCTGGGTATGGAATAGGACAATGATAATCGAAATATGTATAGACTAAATACGAACGAGGATGCCAACGCACCACAAGGCTGAAGTATATCTTTCAAATTATAGTTTCAATTGTAACTAACACCTTGCTCATTTGAATCCCATCATATTCAAAATGATTTTCTGACTTTTAAAATCTATGGGCATGCCCATACCAGTGTAGTATCATGAAGATTCTTTACTATTTATGTCCCTGACTATAGGTAAGTATGGAGAATATATTTTGCCCACTCGCCGTTTTTATGCGTTGCATCACAGAAGGGAGAGATCATTTATTAAAGATCTAAGGGCTTAACTAGAATTTACCCCACGCACATTATCAAATGGTTGGATGCAGATAGGCAAATAGATATTCATCACCACTTTAACTAATATCGTGGTTTACTCCGGGACTACGTTTTTTAGGATAAAGGTTTCTAAACAGGTACCTATTTAGGCCAACTTATCAGTTAAATTGAAATAATACCTATAGATGATTATGTAGTTTATAAACTTCCAGCTTCAAGGTAATATTTCAAGCATTTACAGGTAATAACTAATTTTCTTTCTAATAACTTAGGTATTTATTGAGTCAGATTAACAAGGGTTTAGAAATACATGAACATATATATGTTATTAGCGGAAATCCTTAATAGCTAGGTAGGCATGTATTATAGAATTAACTTGTGACTAACACGTACTTAAGTCGAAAACCTAGTTAATCCCAGATTCATGCCTATCCAAAAGAATGAGCGTAAAGTATCTTATGTTAGGTAAAGAATTAGTACGCCCTTCCTTTTAACTTGAATAATGTTACTGTTTACTTTTATATGGAATGCTTTTTGGTAACATGGAACGTTGCACAATGCAATATACCCGCATATAAACAAAGCCAGTAGCAGAATGTAATTTTTTATTGCCTTAAACAAGCTACTTGTTAATTGCTCTCGGTGTATATATGAGATCGAAAGTGCTCCTCTAAATGTGAAATTCGATATCGGTATGTCTGTCTAGGTATTTTGACTCTCACTAACCACTACGCATTTACGGTATAATTACGTCTAACTATAGCCTATATAAAGTTGAATTGTCATCAGGAAAATGGCTGACGACGTAGTGTGCGTTAATCCCCAAACCCTACAGCGTATGTTACTAAGACTAATATCCTATTTGTAGAATGGGGGGCACCGAAGAGCCTGTGGGAACGCGGGACGGCACACAATCGGCAAGCACCGGCCAGTCGATAGAGACCCCAGAGCAGGACCCCAAGTATCACGCAGCCCTACTACGAGCTGATTCTCGCTGGAAGAACTTACCTTCAAATGGCATCGATCCAGGCACAAAGAAGGAAGACGACCCTCGTAGCGTACTGTTATATCTCAAAGACTTGGCACAAAATCGGGACGTTAACGAGGCGCTGAGGGGCGCCTACAAGTCTGCAGGGAATATATCCGCTGATTTTATGACGAAAAATGGAAGCAAGAACGAAGTTCATATGGAAGGAAACAAAACGGCTGATCGTCTTGTCACCGAACTAGACGGACTTATTTTATTGGCGAGATCAATTTGGAACAACCCCGATGATCTGTCAGATTGGGTACAGGATTATTTCCGGGAACGATATCGGAACCCTCTACTGAGAGGCAGCAACTGGACTAAGAGAGTTATGATGAAGCGGGCTTTCGATTGGGTTGACAATTGGGCTGAAGTCCGGTATCGATTTCTAAATCATTACGTGCGGGACGACCCTGATTATTACACCTTCATGCAGAATCAGGCTTTCAGAAACAGTGGAGATCAAGCCAACAGTAAGTGTATTGAATCTTGTTACTAGATGGAAATTTGAAATAACATAAATAGGACTCGTCCACAGGAGTGCAATCGAGGAAGACGCCGATCTGATGGAGTGTAAGTGGTATACTAAGACATTTCGGACACTATACTTGAATGTTTACCGTTTAACCCTCCGTCAGGCCAGACGACTTAGTAAGTGTATTCGAGATTGCCTCTACTTATACGCAAATGCTGATTAACTTGATTAGAGTACCTCACTCAATGGGGAGATCTTGACACATCCGTGCGAAATGTATTTGGCTGGGCAATCGGGTATATCAATCGTATGATCGACTGGCGTGGAGAAAACCTTAGACATTTGATAAAGGTCGCTCAAGCCGAAAGGACGGAAATGGACCTGCACCACAGAGATACTTCAATTGCAATCAGACCAGTGACTGCGGCTTATGAAGTGTTTCTCAATTGTTTGGTGGTTCTTATGGCGGAGGCAAGGGAGAAAAAGAAATTAAATCAAGGTACCTGGGCAACTTTCATCACCAGAATTCAAAGCCTGAGAAATACCGTTCGGAACTTTTCTTTAAACGAGGATCATGCCTGGAGCAACAAGAAATGGCCTCTTAGAAGGTGGGAGGGCAATGGGGCGTTTGCACTGGAGCCGTCAAAACCACATGACATAAATTTCAACCCATAATTCGAATTGTCATGATAGAAAGGATGGTCGATAAACTGATCTTACCACTAAGAAGTTAAGAGTTACCTACCCGCTACATTGAAGATTACCTGTTTCAGATTTACTTTGGTAATCGTTATCATGGGAATAACTAGGAATGTATCTACATTGTATATTAGAGGAAAATCCCGTGAATATTCCTTTCACGCTTGTAGCCCAGAGGATCAGTGAAGTAAGCTTCTATAGACGCAGTCTTTTATAAGACGCAAGTTATGCCAGAATATGCGCTTTTCTAGATATGTAGGTAGGTACCTGTTCACCTTACAAATATGTACCCACTTTTCAGTGCCAGGTCCTCTATTATAGATACCTACCTTCATGTAAATACATGTATATGTATATATCCAGGTTAAATATTCAAGCAATGGTCCAGTAGTCATAGTCGAAGGGAGTTCGCATCCCAAAAATCCCGAAAACAATGACATCCTAGGTTCGTGGGAATAGTATCCGTCGGAACTTTTGATGATTTTATCTCCTTTTGCTTCGCTCCCTGCATCCTGTGTATTTGACGTTGTTATTGTATAGGTACTATGTAACTATAATTTGTTACGATTCTGTGTTATCCGTCTCTGTCTATACATGTACTGTATGTATATACTTAGGCGCCTCCACTTTAAAATACGTCACAATCCGATCTAGGCACACCCCAAGACCCAAGGCGAAACCCCCCCGAGCGA